>OX381581.1:20387848-21614706 GCA_947458855.1 Monopis laevigella
TACAAGATTGATTACTGAAATAATTGACGCTTGGGAAAACTCTCAGGATCTCGTTGGCGTTTTCTGTGATCTGTCTAAAGCGTTTGGTTGTGTTGACTATCAAACTTTGTTAGATAAGCTGGAATTTTATGGCATTCGCGATTTAGCTTTAAATCTAATAAAGTCCTACCTTTCTAATAGAACTCAAGGTGTTAATATTGATGGTTGTGTATCAGACGGAACCCTTGTAAAGATGGGTGTCCCCCAGGGATCAATTTTAGGCCCATTCTTGTTCCTAGTATACATCAATGATCTTCCGCATATGGTACAGGAGATGGCGCAGATAGTGCTATTTGCTGATGATACATCCCTACTTTTTAAAGTTAGTAGGAAGGATAATATATTATCGGCAGCAAATGACACTCTGGAAATGGTTTCAAAATGGTTCACGGCAAATAATTTAGTTATAAATGCAATGAAGACTAAGTGCCTGAAATTTACGTTGCCTAATGTATCTAATCAGTACCACCCATCTTCGCTGTGGCATTGATATTCAATGCCACAGTGAAGATGGGTGGTACTGATCTGGAATTTATTGACTCCACTGTGTTTTTAGGGATCACAGTCGATTCAAAACTACAGTGGAAAGCTCACATTAATACTTTATCCAATAGATTGAGCTCTGCTGCATATGCAGTCAGAAAAATCAGACAATTAACTGATGTTGCAACAGCCAGACTAGTATACTTCGCCTATTTTCACAGTATAATGACATATGGTCTTATAATGTGGGGATCTGTGGCTGATATTGATACTATTTTTATTCTACAGAAGAGGGCCATTCGGGCAATATATAACATGAAAGCTCGTGATTCTCTTCGAGAAATCTTTCCTATGATTGATGTACTGACACTACCATCTCAATATATTTATGAGAATTTATTGTACGTTAGGAAAAACTTAAATATGTTTAGTAAAAATGGCGATAGACATAATTTAAACTTAAGAAACATAGATAAAATCGATATACCAAAGTTTAGACTGCAAAAAACTAATAAATGTTTCGTCATTAACAGTATAAGGTTATTTAATAAATTACCTAAAAGCATTATAGATCTGAGTGAAATGAAGTTTAAAAATTGTATAAAACACATATTAATCAATAAGGCTTACTATAGTGTAAAAGACTATCTTAACGATAAAGACGTCTGGAACCGTCCTGATATGCAATTGAGGTCTCGCAACTAGTAAACAAATTGCTTATGTAGAATCTACCCTAGTTTAGTTATATAATGTCCGATATTGTAATAATTTTATATTACATTATTTATTTTCATTACATTATGTAAATTTTGTCTTTGGATAAGGTAATCATTGATGATTACCTACTTATTTATACTTAATTTATACTAATAGTATACTGTGTAGTTATGTACATTGGTACAGTAACAAATAATCTGCCATAGGGTGTTCTACGCATGCTGATCAGTGGGGTGCATTTTGAGTATGCTGCTATATATATGCTATATAGCATAAATCAATCTATAGCTGTGCCCCTCTTTTAGTTTGTGTGAAGCACTAGAGTTTTTTACTTGCTGGTTTCTTTTTCTCCGGGGTGTCTCTGAGGGGATCGACTTTACAGTTAGTGTTTATGCCCTTAAAAATACCGATCCTTATACCTTTACTTATATGTGATTGGTTACTTACCTTTTATTTACAATAAATATTTAAGCCATGGATCGGTGAAGTTGGTCGCCTTGGTGGCTCTCTTGTATGGCAGATAATAATTGACAGGTCAATGGAATCAGCTAACCACCTAGTCTTACACTAGTTGGTTATGTAGTATGTGTTCGGTTCGGTAGTAATTTTCATATTAAGATTTCCATTCCATCGTGTCTAAGTTTAATTAATATTTGTCGTTCTTTTGTTAATGAATAGCTGCCTAACCAAACGCACTCTAAGACCTCATTGTTAAACTTTTCTTTTTTTTTTTGACTATTCATAAATATCTGTAAAGATTTACATGAAATAAATGATTTTGACTTTGACTTTGACTTTGGGCAAACTATAATCCCATATAACTTTAAGTTTTACAAACTTGAGGATTTATTTACAAACTTAAACTTGAATTTTACTAACTGCGGGCATAAGAATTGTTAGCAAGTTATTGGCTGGACACAAACTAAGCTCTAGGCTGTTCAGAGCTTAGTTTGTGTCCAGCCAATAACAGCTGTACTGTTCAGAAAAATAGTACTTACATTGTTTCGCAATTCTTGCTGCTAAAAATATTATACTTTTGCCGCATTGGACCATAATCATAGTAATTCAAAATTATTTAATCTCTAAAACGGTATTCCAGACGACTGATACTCGTTCCAATTGGTCGCTACTCAATCGTTTCCTCGGGCAAGGCGAGGAGAGTCCTCGGGGACCCTATAACATTCATTGTCCCGACCTTCGCAAGTCATCCGTGTGGACTCCAATACGTTAAGCAAAGGGTAAAGCAGAAGTTTTGGGGTTGAAAAGGTTGTTATTATCTAAAATGTTTGCGATTGAGGTAAATATTTTATATACTCGTATATATATTTGAATAAAATCGAATTTCCTATGTTTCTACACGTGGTTTCCGAGTTGGTTATTTATTTATTTTATTTATTTAAAAAACTTTATTGCACAAATTTAGTACAAAGGCGGACTTAATGCCGCTAGGCATTCTCTACCAGTCAAACCTTTGGGACAAATTAAGCATTAAGTAGGTAAAATAGGTGCAGTAAAATACATTTAAGAAATAGAGTATACTAATATTATACATACACACTAATGCTGACTACATATACATAGATATCATAAACTATATTAATAATATACATACATAATAATAAAATAGCAAAATTACAGCACAATATAGCACTACCCACAGCACAATAATTATTTAAAGCAGAAACACAGGATGAGATGAGAGAGAGACCGAGTCCAAACGAATAATAAAAAGGAGACACAATCACACATTCAGAAAGTGTTTATACACTAGTCTCTTAAAGACCTTAGCCTTAAAAACACTTAAGCCCCTGGTTCAAACCCCGGTGTGTGCCAATAATTTTTTTAACCTAAAAATTTATCTAACTTAGTTATTGCTTCGGTAATAGTCTTCAGTCGTCAATAGGTAAATAGCTATTTACTTTTAATTTTATCCCGATGGGTTGATTAGTAGAAAGTGGAATTAATCCGCTTTATACTCGATTTGTGTAAGAAAATGATTTAAGTAATTCATTTTTTTAATAAAAATATTATTAGAAGAAAGGTAATAGAAGGCGTCTGAGTATAACTAGATAACAAGCAATGACAAAAATCATGAGTGGTGACCTGGAACCTGGTTGGCTCAGCGGTTGAGCGCTTTGCCGCGATAGCCAAGTTCGTGGGTTCGAGTCCCACCCACCATGATTTTATTGCATTTTTATCTTTAAAAATTTTAATAATAAAAAAATATTGAGGCATTAAAGAACACTTTAGTTATAGTAGGTTTTTTAGCAACAAAAATGAATATAATGCGTAAAACAAACAAATTTGTAACTATTAAAAAATCAAAGACTCAATAAGTTTTTATGGATGACATAATTTTAAAATATAATTAAAATATATATAAATATAAACTAAGTAAAACTATAAAAATATATCATTTTATGAGAGATGACGTGTGTTTGTACTTACCTATAGCACACATATTTCGATAAGTAACATACCAAACCGATACCTGCAATGAATCAAACAAACATGTATACATACATACGTATGTATAAATATTATTCATTTTACATATACCATGCAAAATTTTGAATATACAGCACAGTGGCAGATTTTTATTTTATTAATACAATGTAAAATTTATTGTTTTGAAAATAAATAAATAAAACAAATAATTAAAGCTAAACTGAATTATAAACTAAACTGTAAATAAATACATTCACCCATACATTATTAAAAATATTTACAATGTATTTTAAATTGTGATATTTAACTTTATATTCTTATGTTTTCTTATAAAATTATTGTTTTAATTATTTATGTTACTTCTATATTATCCATCAAAAAATATTCCTGCAAACATGCAAATAGATCCTGCAAACAAAAAAACATATTCAGACAGTGAGATTAATTGAATGATTTCAGTAGGTACTAACTATATATATTTTTAGAATTTATTTTTAATTATATATATATATATATATATCATCACGGGTGCCTTACGGCGCCCGAGACCGCCTAGACGGCCACAGGGTACCCAGCGGAGGGGTTTTAATCCCACCTCGTCGTAGCCGATGGTACTCGTATAATTATATTTTTAATTAAATGGAAATTATTTTGAACAATCCAAGATTTGTCTACTCAAAATATCACAAAGCAAAAAATTACAACAACAAGTGCTTAGATAGATGTCTCCTCTATATCCTATCACATAATGTGTGGTCACCAATAATCTATAAAATATATAATATTATAATTAAAAACTACTTGCAAAAATAACAAAAACAATCAAGGATTTCTTGAAAAAGAACCCATAGCACTAGCTGCGTTTCCGCATTGCAAAAAGAAATCCTGATTTAGGATCCCCGGTCACTCCTCTAAGTCTTTTACCCAAAGAAATAACAAAAGTTTATCATTAACAGTTAGACCGTGTCACAACAAATTAATACTTTTACAAGCATTTTAATTTAATTTACTACAGATTTGCAGTCTGTAGTGGACATAAATCCTCTCTCAAAGCGCAATATCACTCGTGCAAAAATATAGCGGTGTCTATCCGCTAAGCCCTAAGCCTTATATCGGTGTTTCAAATAGAATTCGATTCGAACGACGATACTTGGTTAGCGGAATAAAGCGGATATTTGATGAAACTCTAGAATCGACGACATCTCTAAAGTTTTTCCATGACATGCAACATTCATATATGGAGATGATCAATCATAGACGGCATGTAATACCGGTATGTTCTCGATTCTCAAGATATTAATCTACTGATATTAATCTAAGGAATATTTTAATCCGAGGTATAATTTATAAAATCATATTATGTAGGTCTTCGCAGATTATTCTCGTGAACTTTTTGAAGATAAAATCTTTTTTAATAAATGTTGAATATTTTATTCATAAAGTCGTATTTTTTTAAGTTCTAGGAAAGTTAGGTCCGTATTCATGGATCGACCAACATACTCGCTCAAGTAAATAAAGTCTTTCAATCTTTGTTAATTCCATGTAACTAAAGCCACAAACCTAGTATCAGGTGTTATTTATTTAAATCTTTATTGCATAAACTACTTACATAGGCTTCTACTGTCTATGTACCTTTAGGCATTTTCAGGCATTTATATGTAGTAAAAAAAAAAGTGTGTGCGCTTGGATAAACTGCTCCTCCGACACTAGACATGTGACAATCACCATTTTTTAAGGATTGAATCCCAATTCGTTCAATCGCTAAAACGATTGTATTCCCAGGATTCTATCAAAAAAGATCGAAAATATTGGCTCAATTTATCATGTTATTACTTTTTACATTTCGAAACAACAATAAAATTGATGAGCAAAAAAAAACGTCATCATCACAAAGTTATGCTTCATTCATTCTGAATTTCAACAATTCTTAATGAGCAAAAAAAAAAGGGTCGTCATCACGAAGACATACTATTTAAAATTTTTGTTTTCGGTAGGAATAATTGATGAGCAAAAAAAAAAACCGTCGTCATTTTAACATCATGCTATTATTCATTGTCTGTCGAACAATATAAAGATACATTTGCACGATATAAGATATAACCGGAGGATACAAATATATCGAATGATAAAGATATGATTGAACGATATAAAGATATAATCGATTGATAAAGATATGATTGAACGATATAAAGATATAATCGATTGATAAAGATATGATTGAACGATATAAAGATATGATCGATTGATAAAGATATAATTGAACGATATAAAGATATGATCGATTGATAAAGAAGTGATCGAACGATATAAAGACATGGTCGATTGATAAAGATATGATTGAACGATAAAGATATGATTGAAAGATATCGATAAGTACCGAATATTTTTATGGTCGTGATTGTTTATCTCGGTCACTTGAAAATACCATATCAAAATGAATGAATCATTCGCGATTGTCACATGTCGGACCGACACGTACATAAAAAAAATTGTAATTGTTCTATACTTCTGTTTTTTTTATTTGCGTAATATTTCTATTATCCAAATTAATCGCATAGTAAAATGGCAACAAGTGCTGTATCCGGAGGTCGAAGGTTCGATTCCCACCCATGGCAAAAAAAAATAGTACGTTTTTTTCTGTACAGTTTATCATGGTCGGAGTGTTTATAAAATATAATATATATAATATCGTTGTTTCCGGTACACATAGTACAAGCCTAGAGCTTATTTTGTGACCAAAGCTATATGTGTAAATTGTCCTACATAATAAATAATAATAATATTATTAAATTATTATTATTTAAATATTATTATTTATTATGTATGTGTGGGAGGAATGACGCCCTAACCCTGATAATACCTTAGACAAAATATAGTTTTTTTTTACTATGAAATACCTGTAAAGGTTTACATGAAATAAATATTTTGACTTTGACTTTGAAAATATCTGAAATTTGGTCGATATCGAAAAAAAATGGGATTGTCCCAATTTTTACACAAATATAGACGAAAATTATGATTACCAAAAACTGAAAGGTTGTTAAACAATATTTTTTTACTGTTTTAAGTGTTTCTATGGTTATAGACCAGCAGTTGTAAAACCCCAACTTGAGCGATCTTAAACCTGAGTGCGGTTTAGTATTTATATGTGAAAACTTTATATCGTACAAAGTGAAACCGTCTGCACATTGAGTCGTTCCGTTTGTTATAATAATACTCATGCAAGTTGTAAATTTTACACGGTACACCCGGCGTTCGAATGCATAAAGTAAGTTACTACTCTACAAGCAGAAAATAGAATCTAAATAGAGAGTCTGACTCTATGTGTACGCGTAGTAGACTCATGATAAGTTTATCATGCGCAAAGAAACCCGTTCTACTTATAATACTGTTAACTTTAAATAATATTTAAAAGAATATAGTCCAAGTTATAATTTATTCTTAACAATCAAATAGAATAGGCAACGACACGTCAATCACTCAGTCCGCATGCGAAGCTATGCCCTGTTGCCCAACAAGGGCCTCTAGCTGTACTCAAGTTTCAGATCGTGGCGGCTAATTAATAAATACCGTCACTGGTGCCTACGGCCTCAGGGTAGCGGAGGGATTAACCCGTCCTCATTTCGCCGATGGTATTCGGAGGCTACACCTAACAAGTGACGGGCTTGTTGCGGCGTTTATGATGTTATAGCCTCGTTGTATAAAGCGGTCACCCATTCCAGGTCCGGTCCTGTTTAATCTGCTTAACCTTGTTATCAGTTGCGCAGTGACTTAACCACTAGGCAGGGCCGCTTTTTTAAATTAGGCTGGGACTGCTTTTTTTTTATTATATATTTTAGTAAAAAAATATGTAATAATTATATATTTAACAAATGTAACACTGGTATTCATTAAAACTTATTGAAAACACTTTAGTTATAGAAGGTTGGGTCAAAACATAAATGAATATTTGAAACATAATTGAAAATTCGTCATTTTCGCCACCCATTTCGTAAGCGCATTTATACAGCAAAAGGAAGCGATCAATGCTGTATAACAACCATCTATTGATTGACCCCATTTATGAACTTTGTAGGTATGCTTACCATCACACATATAGACACAAAGTCATTTTTTTATAAAATCATTAATTTGTTAATTAAAGTTTTTCACCTTTATTATATGTGTATTTTTAACATCTAGCAGTAAAACTAAACAATTGATTTTTTAAGCCTGATTTAGAGTAATTTATTGCCGTTATGTTAGAAAAGTAACAGTAAGTGACAGCCGACCAAAGTGATAACAAATAATAAAAAATATAATGTTAGCCCTATCTAACCAGATACCTTCTAAGCTCTAGGATCTTGGCTGAGTCTCAGAGGGAATAAGTTTGCCTCAAGTTTTGCCTCACAATACTTGTTAGATTCATAGCAGCATGGTGAAGCAGTAACTATAGATGTGTTGTGTATGTCTTACTTTGAATTCCATATCAATTGTTAGAAAGTTGGGCGTCTATTTTATATATGTCATTTTACATAAGAGTATATTTATCATCACGGGTGTCTTACGTCGCCCGAGACCGCCTAGACGACCTCAGGGAGAGGTTTTAATCCCACCTCGTCGTAGCCGATGGTATGAGTCTACACCGAACAAATGGCTAGCTCATCGCGATGTTTGGACTCAATAACCCACCTATAAACAGTTTCACAACTTGGTTTAGTAAAACTGGGACCGACAGCTTAACGTGCTTTCCGATGCACTATAGTGGTTTCGTATTTTTTAGATTAAAAACTCATTGGTACACACCGGGTTTTGAACCTTGAACCAGTGTTTTCAAGTCTAAGGTAACCTAACCAACTATGCCACCACGTATGTAACACGTATAAAAAGTACCTCTATTTAAGACTTTCACATAGATCAACCTAAATTATATCTATATTATTTGCAAACTACGAATTGTGTTAGTTTATTAGTATGTTTTTTTTTTATTAGGGCACGTGACTTTATATGTAACTAATGGTAAGCAATGCCATTAAATTCCATGAATAGGTCCGATCAATACTTTATTGTTTAACAACGTGGTCCATTATAGCGGCTGAAAGATGGAGTTACGAAATCGGCGGCGTCAAAGAGAATTTGTTATACCCAGCATTATTTCCAAATCAATTGCCCGTTTCGTAACCGTGCCCAAAAACATCGATATCCGTCTCTCGCCATTTTCAAGAAAATACTAATTTCTCACTATCATAATTTAGGTTTGGCTTAAACATAAATTTATGTATTTATTTTTGCTATATTATTTATGTATTTTATGTAGTTGTATTTATGCAGTTTATGTATTTTGATTTCTCTTTACACTAATCTGTGTGTCTATATTACAATTTTCGCTATTCTAAAGGTTAGCTGGTGGCCTAAGGCATTAAGCTTGCCTTTGTACAAACTTTCTTAGTACAATAAAGAATTTTAAATAAATAAATCACATAGCATCCACTACGACGAGGTGAAAATTAACTTGGAGAGAGTAAACTTGGATACCCTTTAATATCCAATAGCCTCTAATAACCTATAAACAGATAGCATTCCGAATTTATAATTTACACCCCCAATAACTATAAAATAGTCTAATTTGCATACACAAACACCTGTTTATTGATAATCCCCGATCGCCAGGGGACATCTTCAGGTGGGAAGGTCTAAAATTACATCATAAATTAGACCAAAAACGATCCACACTTCCATTTGGGTCTGTGAGCTAATACACATAAATTATTTGTAATTAAGCTGAGTCGGTGGGTCAGGCCGTAATAGCTATCCTTATTGGAGACAAAATACTATAGCGACACCTAAATTAAAGTATAGTATACAGGTGTAATAGACATTCTATTAATAAGGGTGTTCTACTCATACTATGCAACTTTAACTATGAGAATGTCAGAGCAGAAAAATACACCAGTAGCCCTAATGACAGTTTTCTAACTATTACTTTGAGTTTGATTTAACTAAAATTTGTATTATGAGAAATAGTTCAGTGCTCCAAGCGGAAATTTTGAGAACTAAAAATGCGAGCGTGTTATTGGTGAAAAGGTTAACGCAGTAGTATTTTTTTAACCCTTTATTCTTTATTTTCCACCTTCTGACTATCCTGTAGAGAATTACAGGTCAGGTTTTACTTGAAATGTTTAATGGTTACATATCTTGTAGTTACCGCCATAAACCCCAAAGTATTTAATTAAAAAAATATATAAACTGTTACGAAGAATAGAACGTATGAGGTTTTTTATCTATATATGGAAAGCTATAACTTTGCTGTATCTTCGAGGTATGCGGATCGATTTTAATTACCAATTATGAGATGAAAACTAATATGATTACATAAAAATAAAAAATAAATAAAAAAAAAAGTCGAAACCCTCCGCGGGCAATTTTTTGCACTTCTCGGTATTTTTTTTCAATAGCCGAATCACTTAGCTACCCTATGTATATAGGGTATTAAAAGCAGCTTATTGGAGGGATCAAATGAGAAGGTACAATTTCGATAATACTTCAATTGGGAGGGTTTACTTAGGCAACATGTTTTGGAAAGCTTAATAATCTATTTAGTGAACGTTAGGGTAAATGGAATACTGCGCATAAACTGGTACTTACTATAAGATTAGCCCAAGCTCAGGGCACAGCATGGGGGCAATTCTTGGGCTATCGACTTGTATGTCGGCTCGATATATTCGATTGAAACTTGCAGTTTTCTATAGAGATCTCTCACATTTTACTCAAATCTATCGAAGCGACACGTAACTCGAAAGCGCCAGAATCTCTTGCTTAAATAGGTTTCTTTCGACCCTTGTGTAAGAATATACTATTATAGAAAAGTGGCGATGTCTTAATCGTGAGTTTAGTATACAAGTTGAAGTGATTTTGTACTCTAAGGCTGAGTTGCACCAAAGTGTCTGTTAAAGTAATAGTAACGATTAAAGTTAATAATGGCATAACGGACACTTTGTTGCAACTGGAGCTAAGTCAATTTATCTTAAGGTGATTCCTCAGCAGTAGTTTTTCCATACAAAACTTCGTGGGCTGTAATCTCGTAATATACAATGAAAATGTTAATAACATATTTTTTATTAGATTCCTTATTAAGTATAATTTTCGCAAAATACTTGTATGTTCACTAAAATATACATATTATATATTTAAATAAATAAAATACAATAATATTTAAATAGCGCCATCTATCCGTGAATAGAATGTTTATTTTTTAATTTGTCGATATAAAGAAATAGTACAACTATCAACCACTAGATGGCATCTCAAAAATGCAAGTAAAAACAAATTTTACAAAGACAATAGGCAATATTAAGCATGATGACTATATTTTTTTAAGTATTCTACGTAGTTCGGAACTATCCACTATTTGCAAAAATCAAGTTTTGATAGTAAAAAAATTAAATTGTTTTTTTTTCTTTTCGCCAAATCAAAACGCTCGGTCGCCGCTCACCGGTGTTATGCATGGCATCTCGCCTCAGTAAACATTTCGGAGCCTTATGCTGGTTAATTTATAGTTCTTTTGTCTCCTAAATACTTTATTTAGGACACCTACCTATCAATAAAAAATCCTAGTGAAATAAGTGGCTAATCTTGCACGGCGAGATCCGACTAAGTCTAAATTCTCCAATTTATTTGTGTGCAGATAACTTTGATGTAAGTTTTTACTTATTTGGTAGGTACATAACTTTACATAAGTCGTTAAATTATGTGTGCGTAATTGTCTTGTTTGTCTATCTTGTGTGTGATTTATATTATAATTATTTTATATATTTTGAGGTTAGGTTTCACCTCTTGTTTATCTACCACTGGTCATCCTAATGGGTACTTTATTCATATTTCAGTTGCCAAATGATATGGACAATTATAAGGAGTATCATGTGATGGGACCTGTGTCAGAGGTTCGCATAAAATCGGTGTGTTGGTATTCCTACAAAATTTGAATGGCAATCAGATAGAAGAACACCAAAACCTAATACTACAGAAAGGCCCATATATTATCAAGACAAAAAGACGATTATTGAAGAATATGAAAAATATTTAAAGTATTTAAATAAAATTTAGACCTCGGAGAGACTTTGTTCAGGTACATATTAATGTTTCAATCATAACTAAACTCACCTTGCCTATTAATGATTATGTAGGATTAATATTAATAATGTAGATCATATCAAACATATTGCCCTGGTCTCATACTAAGCTTGTACTAGGTATATGTATATTATATTAGTAGCAATGTTTCTGGTACAAAAAAAAATTAAAAAAACTGTAGTTTGTCATGGTCTGGGTGTTTATATAATATAATATGTTTTATAAACACCCAGACCATGACAAACTACAGTTTTTTAATATTTTTTGCCAACATTAGGAATCATACCGACAACCTCTATATACAGACACTAGCCATAACACTAGACCACGGAGTAAAATATGTGCAATCTTAGACATTTATTTATATTTAGTAGGTACTTAGTTTTATCTAATATATATATATATTTTTATTTACAGTTTAAAATGCCAACATAGAAAACATTACACAAGAAGAACCACATAAGACTGCAGCAGGCTTAATTAAGATGCAAGATTAATTAATTAAATAAAACTACAAAGTTATCATAATTAACGCTTTTTATTTATCCACAAATCATCATGTATAACTTGTTCTTTCCAAAATTATATACATAGGGCTGCTCACCAACATGTTCCTAGCTAGATTAATGCTCTCTTACAAAAATCTATGAACATTGGCAGGATAATTACGCACACAATGCTAAGCTAAACTTTAATCCATATGATGCAATTCTGAAGTAATGAAAACCTGATATTTTTGTTCATTATACTAGGCAATACAGAAAATATGTACCAAGAATGAAAGTATAACTGTAAGGAAAAATCTATCGGGTACATGGTGGGATTAAAAACCCTCTGCCATGAAGCAGTCTTCTGCACCGTAAGGCACCTGTGATGATATTTATTATAAGTAAAAAATATAAGGTGTCATTCTATATTTTTACATTTATCAGGGTGGTACAACTGCTTTATAACTTATGTATATTACACTGTAAACTATCATTTTTAGTACATATTTTCATTGATGAGATCTTTACTAAACTAATTTAGGGTGTGGCATTCTGATATTCATAAAAATATTACATCTGTCTCTTATGTTCAGTTTTTATTACCACCTGGTTCATTCATTAAACATATTTTAGGACTTGTGGTCACACTAACCTGTCTGATTAATAACTTAATAGTAGTGGGACCACAAGCATGGAGGTACGAGTATTAGAGAAATTTGGGTGATTCCAATAATGGAAACTCATAAAAATATGATAAAATTTCTCAGATTTTTGTTAGTACTCTAGGAGTGATAGCTGTCAACTGTCAAAATACCATACTTTTTTGACTGAGAATGCTTCCATCAAAGAAATAGAGTAATTTCTCTAAGGTCCTGGTGGGTAAAACTTAGGGAGACTAGGAA
Organism: Monopis laevigella; assembly: GCA_947458855.1. NCBI lineage: Eukaryota > Metazoa > Arthropoda > Insecta > Lepidoptera > Tineidae > Monopis > Monopis laevigella. The sequence continues at coordinate 20,401,035 of OX381581.1, forward strand.
TCATAGTTCAAATTAATTAATAATTATAATGTACAACACTAATGCCCAATTTTACCAACTCTGGGCTCCCTTAGAGTTGGTGAAATCGAGCATTAAGTTTAGGGGCAGTTATTTCATAGCAAGTATGTCAAAATTCTTATTTAGGAGCTCCTTTAGAGTTAGGAATTGTTGGTGAAATCAGGCATAAAACAAAATCTGATACATAGTTGTCATTAAATGTAACAGGATTATTTATACTTTTTTGTTTGTACTGTAGTTGCATCAGCTACAATTTGTAGTCCTCTCAAATATATTTATAGTTGTATCTGTACATAAAACTTCTGGGTTGGTTTTCCATTTACTACATAATTTTTGAAAGTCTGCTCTCATGAGACTCTTTATTTCAATAACACCATTTTTACAGATTACATCGGATAATTCTGCTGACATAGGAAAGTTTTTGCAAAGCATTAGACCACATTTTTGTTTATTTTCCTAGCGGTACTCAGGGTTTTCCTTACCTTATCCGCTAACAACTTTCATGATATTTGATTCATGCCATACAAGTTTTTGCAAAAATATCTCACAGAACTTTTCTTTGGATTTGAGCACTAATTTAGGCATAAATAAATTTTCTGTTTGACCACAAGCACAGCCTTTTCGTACCAATGATATTATAAAAAACAAAATAGGTATCATTGTTTCATAATTTATTACCTCACAGTTGTTTTATTTTCTTCCGTTTTTCTAGAAACTCTTCAAATTCTTTTTGATGGCAAGCTAGGCTTACAATTAGATAATTCTTTTGAAATTATATACCTACATATTAGAGTATTCCCATCCGAGGAGAGTTTGGACTTCATTCAGTAGCATTTCACATTGTTCCGGACATATTTTACCTAAAATTGTGCACAGACTTCCAATGCGTTTAAAACTGTACGTAGCTCACAGTGTCATCACTATTTGATGCCCACGAAGACCTAAAATAAATAAATGTGTAGTATATGTCGTTATTTACAAAAACAACATTATAATAACATAACCTTTTAAGTGCATATAAAATTAGATTTTACGTGTTTTTGGGCTAAAAAATTATTATGTATTAAATAAATTATTAATTTACTTACCCTATATAGTGTATTATTTATGAAAGTAAGCAAAACAAAGTTTGTTTACCTACTTGTGTGACCGGTGACGTCAAATTCGTCGCTCCGGACCGGATTGGTGTGGACACCTATCATGGTGGATTGCTGTATTTTGTACTTTTATTTCAATAAAATAATTATCAATAGCGCTCAAAATATTAAATATAGTCTTTTTATAATTTATCCTATTTTGTCGATTCTTGGTTACTGTCATTGGGTGATAGTCTTACTTCCAATGCCTTAATAAATTTAAAAAAAAGTACTGTTATCGTGCTTATTGCGACGTTGCCGCTCTGTACCTTCTCATCCAATAGAGACAGCCAGTGCGACGTTGCCATACATGTTTATTTATAGTTATAATACTTTTGTAAAAATTTTCAACTTTGTTCGATTGCATTGGTGATTTTAAAAAGGTGAGTCAAGTGCATAGGTTTTTCAGAAGGAATATAGACTGTAATCGGTAGGTAATAAAACTCATTTTGTAAACATAAGAAAATTTATATATTTTAAAACATTCTATACGAGTTCTATTAGTTTATTACCTTTTGCCCGCAGCTTCGCCCGCGTTATTTTGTGGATCATTAGGTATAATACTGACAATATTCATATTTTTTTAATTATTTTAATTTTGTACCTATACAAATAGGTAATACGTAACATACCTACTTTAGTATAAATAAAAAAACGTAAGAATAACATAATGTTGGTAGGTAATCAATAAAGGATAGGATTTTATATTGTTAGAATTATTTTAAACATGTAGAAATTTTCTTAGGCAAACACAACAACACCGCAGTAAACTCGCCACTTGTTAGGTGTTGCTTCTGAATACCATAGGCGAAATGAGAACGGGTTTATCTCTCCGCTGGGTACCCGGAGGCCGTTTAAATGGTTCCCGGGAGCTAAAAATGAACCCGTGATGGTATATTTTTTTACTTAGGTAGTACCTAGTACTACCTATTCTAGGCAGGTGGCAGGTACCTAATACAAGTGATAGGTCATTGCCAATATAGGTCCAGTGAAAATAAAAATCACGCGTAAAGATTTCGAGAGATACCTTACTAACTTGGTACATTTTTTACAGTGTAGGTAGGTACCTAACTAATACTTATGTGACTTTGTATCTACCTGATGGTAAGCAGACGAACAAAGTCCATGAATAGGGTGCATCATACATTGTTATTTAGCAACATTGATCGCTCCTACTATGCCGGCTAAATGTTATGACATAGGTGGCGACTCGCGACAGAGACGAATTTAGATTACGACGTGTAGGTATTTTAAATTTTTCGTCGTATCCTCGCTGCTTATCAACAAGTCTATCGCCCGTTTCGTAACCGCATCCTCAAATCAAATCAAAGCATTTATTTATGAACATAGGTTTAGTTATAGGTTATTACAGATGACAGTTCCCTTAATAGTTCTCTATGCCCTGCCCGTAGGCGTATAAATATTTCAGGGGTTATATAACATATAATAGGGTTCAATAACAGACACACACACTGCAAAGAAATTATTTTACGGTGACACACAAACAATTATAAATCCAAGTATACGTGGCACATCATCTTATCATGGTATTGATCTATCCGACAAGAAGTCCTGCACTGAGTAGTAACATTTATCCAATAACAATTCAGATAACCTTTTCTTTAAATGTGTATTGGGCAGAAGTTTAAAATCTTTACCCAATTTATTATAAATTTTTGGAGTCATACACAAAACACTTTTATGCGTAAAAGTAGTCCTCGACATTGGTGCACTTAAATTATTGTCATATCGTAGAGTACGTATACGCTTTTCAGAGTTCAGTGGAAACAAATCTGGATTATTTCTTACAAAGTTCGCAATTTCATATAAATAGATGCAAGGTAGGTACTGTGAGTATTCTCAAATTTTTAAAGTATGATTTGCAACTGTCCGTCGGTTTCAGTCCACAAATGGCTCGTACACATTTCTTTTGAATTTTGAATATAAATTCTTTATTGGTCGAATTACCCCAGTATATTATACCATATCGGATCATGGATGCCACGTATCCATGATACGCCATCACAGCTGTGTTGGTACTACTAACTGTAACTAGTTTCCGCAGAGCAAATACAAACCTACTAATTTTTACACTAATATACTCAATGTGAGCTTTCCAGTTCAAATTTTTACTTGACTGTACTTACCATCAGGTAGATACAAAATCATATGCCGTGCTCCAGTAAAAAAAGTCGCGAACGCGCTGACGGGGACATTCGGTTCGGTTACTTGTACTATTGTTTATTTTGTGGTCCATCCATTCTGGAAGCGTTTTAGCGGATATCCCGTAAAAAGTAAATACGAGCGTATATCTTTATTCCGTGAAGAAAGCGGCTAAAATTTACTGAGTCAATTTTTATCATGCATTCAAATATGTTACGAAAATTTCTTTTTTTTTTTTTTCTTACAATGTTTAAAACTGTCATTATAATACTTATATTTAGCTACTTATACTTCGGTTTGCTGGTATCGATCGACGACGGCGATCCGACGTGAAATTTTGATATAGCTTTTAAATCATCTATTAATTTTAAAATAATTATAACAGACAAAAAACTCTTTTTATGTAATTTCTACCAACACAATGACATGTGCATAGTGCATGTTGCACATGTTTTTTTTTTAAATAATTATTAGACCGGCTATCTCCATAAACTTCTACCAATTTTATTCCTAGTTTTTCAATAAAATGTCTTGATTCTAAACACCAAATACCTTATGTTTCGATTGCGAATGAAAATAATATATAATGATTTATTAAACTTGAATATTTATTGTTTTTTAGTTATTCGGCGGCAGAGCCTGGACGAATACTTGTAGAGACAATATGTGTTGCATATAAAGTTTTGAAACAAGTCGCATCCCAGACCAATGGCATGCCATTGGGTTAAGGTATTAACGTTATACTGAACGTTCTCCGTCATTTCTAATTATTAAACTTGCGGCTCTAGGATTAATGATGCTAACACTCGCAGTCGTTAGAGTTGTTTTTTTTATGTCGTTGAGAAAGAATGTCTGGGAATGTCTTTTTGTCCAACTAACGTGCCACAAATGCAGTTATGAGAAAAACAAATGCTACTACCTACCTACCTAGACGCAGAATAACTAATATTCTTAAAATGTAATTATCTAGAAGAGTACCTGAATGAGGAGAAGAAATCTAAAGAATGTATTCAGGGATAGACGAGGCTCGTAAACGAGCTTGGTCTTAAATATTAAATAAATTTCGGTGAAGTTCTTATTAAACTTGTTAGTTTGCAAGTAGAGAAACAATATTCAAGTAAGGCATAAGCAGCGTAAGAAAGCAGGCCAGTATAGACTATAGATTTTCAGAATTGATCTTTGGTGGAAATATTAAATTAAAAATGTTTTCTAACGACAGAGTGGTGCCCAGAAATGAAAGATTATTATTGTCAATAATTTTAAGACCAGGAAAAATAGCTTGGAATTATTGAAAGATAGAATGATTAAAAATTTAACAAAAGTAAATCTCACATTTAGAAGAATTTGGCTTATAAATATCATCAAGGATGAAGAATTACTTTTTAACATTATTGTAACATTATTCACTCAAAAATTTAAAGAAAAATAAAATGTATATAAGAAAAAGTTATTTTTTTTATATGAGCTAAAATATGTTATTAAAGCCCTACTATTATATTTTCTAAAAATTTCATTCATATCACAAATCATAAAATATATACCCGAAAATAAATCAAATTTGAAATGGAGCGCAGTGACGACGATGTTCTTACCTAAAAGTAGACGTGAAATTACAAGCAATTATACGAGTGTACAAACTTATTAAAAAACGTATACTGGATTAAAATAAAACTAAAACACATTGTACTGTACTGAAACTTCCTAGAATACGAATGATTTACTAGGCTAAAGCCTTGGTCTAGTTCCTACTGGCATTTCTATTAACTTTTCATATATAAAGAAGTTGTTATAGTGACATAACTATAATAGTTAACATATGGTAACGCGAACTATTTTGTAGATCTAAAGTTGTAGTAGGTACATTATTTTGTTCTAACATCAACAGTTTTCGCAGCGTACTTGTAAAGAAATTTATAAGTATTTTACCTTGGGTTACATTTTCGAAGTTTTCGTATAACGGATCCCTAATATTTTTTAAAATAAAACTCATCTTATGTTACTGTACAGTATACTATATTATTACGTACAGTTATGATGTAATATTATAGGAAGAAAAAAAAAGTATTTTTTTTTTCTTCCAGCAGTTTTTGAGTCTATTCGTTACAAACAAAATATTAAAAATGCAAATGTTCTCTCTTATAATATTGGTATAGATTTACATAGGTATTCATAAAAAAACTTATTGAGTTCTTAAAGAACACTTTAGTTATAAAAGGTTTTTGTCTCTTTTACATGTCATTCCGGGTTGACCAAAGAACACGATCAGAATTTTAGCTTTTCGAACACATCAGATCTCAGCCCTGAAAGTGTTTTAGGGGCCCATTTCTTAACCACATGTTTTTTTAAAGGTTTCTCGAAAAGTATTGCATTAGAATAGATGATGAAACTACTTTGGATGCCGTCACATATCGCGTTCCTAAACATTTATTACCATCACATATGATTTGTTTGTTATCTACCTAGATATGATAGAACTCTCTACGTTAGGTGGTCCAGCCAGCCTAAAAGACAACACATTTATTACCTAATTCTATTCACCGAAAAAAAGCTACGTCTCAAATAGTTAGCTTTAAAAATTTCGGCTGGACGATGATAAGTAAGTCAGTCAGGGCAAACTCTGTTATATAATTCGTGACCCACTGAATTAATAAATTACTGCGACAAGGAGCTTAGGTGTACCATGTATTATTGAAAATATTGTCATTCATTTTGCATGATTAGGCAAATAATTAGATAATATAAAATCATTGTGTACTCATCACCCGAACGATTCGATCTCTCATCTTTGGATCTTGTCAAATCTTAGATGCCTTCTAACTATTATTGATAATAAATGTTTATTTATGTTACCAACGTGTTTACTTCAGTTTTTTCTAATGTTTAATTAGGTAGGTATTACTCTAATATATTTATTATAATGTAGCCTGCCTTAAATCGCGGAAAACGTCTCAGATATATATATATATATATATATATAAATATATTCACTTATAACAACTTGTGAAACTGTAGATGGTTATTAGATTAGTTATAATAATATAGAAAAACACCAAACTACAAGGAATATCTAAAATGCTCACAGGGTCGATTTTGATAGAAACTAAAATTGCAAAATTAGATTTTTAAAAAGAAAAAACTCCTAGCCGGGAATCGAACCGGTTGATTTTGAAAAAATAATGCTGTGTTAATAGTGTCGCTGAAAATGAATAAACGGTGGAAAGTAACTTCAAACGGCAAACTAAAGGAAATTGCTCTTTGTTTAAATTTTTGAAACCCTAACTAATAAATTGTTTAAACTCCTATCTATTGGCGCTTTAAAATATAGGTGTTATTTTATTAGATTTGGGTCGGTTCGTTTCCCGAGTGTGGTTTTTTGATTCCCAATCGATGTTTTTTATTAAATCTTTGTACCTATGATGTTTTTCTTATATCTATTTGAAAATAAATTAATGTTTATTTTTGGTAAAATGCCATCATGAACATTTAGTATCCTAAATGTTCATGATGGCATTCCCTTTAACCTCCAAGTTGTATCGAATCTACATAAGTCCGAAAATATAACACCTATACTTTATCAAAAAATTCAAATAAAAAATTATGTTATTGGTATTATGAGTTTGGAAACAGTGTTTTTATTTTCACTTTTTGAATGAACATGTATTGTAACATAGCAGGTACGCGACTTGGTAAAAAAATATATAAGTAGGTACAAGTATTAATTAACACTATATAGTCTGAATAACGTTGACAAAATAGGTATGTACCTATATTAGAAGGAACACTGTGTTGATGTTGTTTTGGGTGCAGCCGCAGTGGATTATGGCAATAATAAACGAAATGGTACAATTATAACGTGTTTTATTCTCTAATAAAAATGTATTTCATCAAGTTGTTTTGATCGATTTGACACAATATGATAATTTACTTTTTTCTTCGAAAGATATTGAAGATTACCTTTTTCTAACATGTCTGAGTTTCTTCAACATAAGGATCCATTATTTCACGGCGTCTAAATATGTAATTTTATAACGGTGTATTAGGTTTGCCAAACATCGATACCTCCTTGGTATCTTAGTGTATAACCACGGAAGAAATAATAATACCATAATCATAAAAGGGCTCTATCACAGACGATATAAGCAGTCAATAAACAAATAAAAAACTCTATTTGTATTACACCAAGAAGCAAAGATATCCACACCATTATTCATTTAGATTATTTAAGGAAGTGCTTTACATCTATGTTCTCCCCTAATGACTTCCATCGTGTAATTTTGCCAATGATTTCCAAGACGTTAGCAGCGCCAACTGTGTTAAATAGCGGAACTATTTTTTTATGCAGAGTTTTGATACTAAAAATTTATAATTTTCTTCTCGGACATGTAATCTCTAAAGTTAGCCATTGATACAGCAAAATTTATACATAAATAAGTTCCAAATGTTTTCCGATTATCGCAAAATGCAAAATTTCAAAGCTAGCGACTATAATATTTACGTAATTAATTAAAAACCATGATTTTGCGACACAAGCGCCATCTCTTGCAATTAGTTTCCATACCCGAGCTGAGGAATCACCTTAATGGTTTTGTATGGGTGACACTAAAAAGAATAAATAAGTTTTCTGTTATTTTGATTTTATAAAAAATACACAGTTTACAAACAAAACTAAATATGATAATAATGATTACATTATTCAATAATGATTCCATTTCGTGGTGGCCTAGTTGGTTAGACCTTGGACTTAAAAACACTTAGGTCCCTGGTTCGAATCCCGGTGTGTACTGAGTTTTTAATTTTAAAAAATTATGTACATTTGTTTGACAACACCACTATAGTGCCTTGAGAGATCATCGGTCCCGGTTTCACTATACCAACTTGTGAAACTGTTTATAGAGGGTTATTGAGTCTATTCAAAACATCGCGACGAGCTAGCCACTTGTTCGGTGTAGACTCATACCATCGGCTACGACGAGGTGGGATTAAAAACCCCTCCGCTGGGTACCTTGGGGCCGTCTAGGCGGTCTCAGGCGCCGCGCCGTAAGACACCCGTGATGATACATGATTACATTAAACTTTTATATTATCTTTAATTTAAATTTTACTTTATTTATTAATCAAATGTTTATATTATAAAAAAGTACTACATTTGTATATTTAACCTCCAACCGAAAGTAGGTAACTGTAACTGGGAAAACCTACAAACTAAATAAAAGAAAAAAACATCATTCACAAGATAAATTCAGACAATTCTCTAAAGCTCTAGTAGTCTATCGAATTACCATAAAGTTACCGCCTCCCTTAGCACATCTTTCAAATAACACGTAAATTTGACTCGTAGCGAGTTATAAAAACGTCTATATAACTCGGTAAGCCTAAATTGTGAAGAGGATTCAACATAAAGATTGTTATATTCTTGACATGTGTTTTTATCACCATTATTTTTTTTTTGTTCGGTTTTCTAATATATTTGAGAAGGCAAGTTGCCTCTATACACCATACAGCCTAGTCTTCAGTATTCTTTTCTCAGCAGTATTTGTTCTTTATTATTATTATTTAATATATTGTCTTAAAAAAAAATTTCTCGTCATTCCATTATAATTTGATACATATATATATATAGATATTTTTTTCCCCTTATTATTCTTTAATGTCTTCAAAATCTTCATCTACTACAATGTCTTTAAAATCCTCCTCTACTACAAAGACTTTAATATCCTCATCTACCTACTATAATATCTTCAAAATCCATATCTTCAACATTTCTCGTCATTTCAATATATATAGGTATATTGTTATTCTTCAATTGTGTCGTATACTTTAAATTCTTCAAAAAATTATCACCATTAATAATATGACAACAAAAAATGTTTTGCAAGAAAATTCCAAAACTTATATTTAAAAAAAAACATAGCAAATATATATAAACAGTATTTTATTGTGTTTAAGTTTTTTTTATTGTTCCTATTGAGTTGCTTATCTAAATTTATATATAAAAAAATGTATTTGAAAATTCACGTACCATTTTTTTTTTTTTAATGTTGGGTCTAATGAGAAGTATACATAATTATTTTGTGTGGGATTTTATTGCCACCTCGTCCTGAGACGGGATTTTGTGTCTACACCGAACAAGTGGCCAGCTCGTCGCGAGGTTAGGTTAGACTCTGTGTATCTATAAACCGTTTTACAACTTGGTTAGTGAAACTGCGATCAACAGCTTTACGTGCTCTCCGGTTCACTATATAGTGGTATTATCAAACGAATGTAGGTACATTATATTTTAAATTATAAAATAATTAATACACACTGGAGTTTTAATTAAATCATTCTTTTTTTTAAAGATTGATAAATCAATTAAGCTGCCTCTTAATTTACGATAATTTTAATAGAATTTTGTTTCAAGCAGGTGTTTCATAAAACTAAGAAAGTGTGGCATAAGTAAAGCTTTTAAAAGATCACGCAAAATTTATTTTGTTAAATGAACGCGTAAATTATTCAGGCATAGAGGAATTTATTTTTGAGTCTCTTATAGACTGTCATCTTAGTAAATTGATTTCGTGACTTCCATTCGTCTTCATCTCGTTTGGGTAAACATATTATACTGTAGCTATGTTAGGGCGACGAATTGCTGAAAGGTTTTTTGTTTAATGGCGCACAGCATGTGACTTTGTCTCTACCTGATGTTAAGTCATGCACGAAATGAGTGGCTAAAACTAACCGATATTCGACTTTTACTATGCATTAATTAATTTTATATCAGATTTAATTTATTTTATTTTGTTACAATAATCAAAACTTCTATTTATTCATGAAAAACATAGCTACCATCCATCGGCCCTTGTTTAGTTAGTATAGAATGAAAATCTTAATGTAGTTAAAAATCATTTTTGTATATAATGCTCGTTTATGTAAAGAACGTCGTATTTAGTAGTCGTATGTAAAGGTAAAGTTATTTGACAGCGATAGCTTGTATGGTAAATAAATAAATTTGACAGGTCTTCATACAAATTAAATGACAAATCTTTTTTTTTTACAGGAGCACGCATGTCTTTGTATCTATGATTATCTGGTGGAAATTAGACCTACATATCCATGAATGGCATCGATCAATGCACTGTTATTTAACAGCATTGATCGCTCCAACTATACCGGTTAAATAATGCGGTTACGAAATGAGCGGCTATAAAAACTTATTTGCATTAAGAGTCTACTTTAGTAGCCTCGCTGCTTTATCGTTAAACTGCCCATTTCGTAACTACACCCTAAAAAAAGACTACCACCTCGACAAGAAATCGATGCTTCATCTTTCTGACGTTTGAAATATTTAGAAAAATGATGTTTTTTTTAATAAGACGTTTTTGTCTCATAACAAGTTATTAAAAAGATTTTCGCTACTACTAATAAAGTAGTCGAAATCTACTGACCCTTAACATAAATAATAATATTACATCATAAGGGTTGTGTTAATCTGTAAATACGCTACACAACAAGGTCAAAAGGTCATAAAACCGTAGGATTTTCAGCTTATAAACCCGCGCCGGACACTTCGGAAAAACCCGCACCGGACTTACTTCCCGAGTAGAGCTAAAACAAATACGGGAAACCCGGAGCAGGTCGTAAAATAAGTTACTTTAAAAATAAACTTATTATTAGGATTCTTTCCTAAAATAATTGGCTTAATATTACTAGCTTTTGCTCGCGACTTCATTCGCCTGGAATTTTGAATTTGATCCCAAGTAAATTGTAAACTAACTTTTAAATACGTGGTGACCGAGTTGGTTAGACCTTGGACTTAAAAACACTAAGGTCCCTGGTTCGAAGTTTTTAATTAAAAAAAATATGTACATTTGTTTGACAACATAGTGCCTCGGAGAACACGTTAAGCTGTCGGTCCCGGTTTCACTATACCAACTTGTGAAACTGTTTATAGATGGGTTATTATTCAAAATATCGCGACGAGTTAGCTACTTATTTGGTGTAGACTCATACTATCGGCTACGACGAGGTTAAAACCCCTCCGCTGGGTACCCTGTGGCCGTCTAGGCGGTCTCAAGCCCAGTAAGGCACCCGTGAATATATATGTAACTTTAATATTATATTTTATTTAGAATAAATATTTAAGGCGTGGATATGGTCGGTAAAGTTGGTCGCCTTGGTGGCTCCCTTGTATGGCAGATAATGATTGACAGGTCAATGGAATGAGCACCCAGTCTTACACTAGTTGCTTATGTAGTGTGTGTTCGGTTCGGTAGTATTTTTCATATTAAGATTTCCATTCCATCGCGTTTAAGTTCTAAATCTGATATCGAGTTATAATAAATATTTGTCGTTATTTTGTTAATGAATAGCTGCCTAACCAAATGCACTCTAAGGCCTCATTGTTAAACTTTCTTTTTTTTTTTTACTATTTATAAATATCTGTAAAGATTTACATGAAATAAATGATTTACTTTGACTTTTGATATCCGTTTATTGTTTTAGCCTTTGGTTTCACTGGTTTTTAGGAGAATTATGCGTCAATTCATCGGTTTAATCTTTCAGGTTGTATGTCATAACGAAACATTTGCCGACAAAGCAGCGAGGTTATTTGTATACTCGTAATGTAATTTCTTCTTTGTCGTCGATCATTTTATAGCCTTTTAGCAATAATATATTTAGTTTTATAGTTAGAGCGTTCAATGAATTGATTGGCCCCATTTAAGGACTTTAGGTCTGCCTACAATCAAATTACATGACGTGCTCAAAAATATAGTATAATATGTACATAAACACCTTATGGCGCCCGAGACCGTCTAGGTTAGACGGCCTCAGGGTACCCGGTACCCAGTAAGGCTTTTTGTTCACACATTGTCCTTCATAGAATCTACAACCAACAAGTGGCAAACTTGTCGCGGCTTTTATTATAATATTGTCGTCGTCCATTTCATAGCCTTTTAGCAATAATATATTTAGTTTTATAGTTAGAACGATCAATGAATTGATCGGCCCCATTCATGGACTTTAGGTCTGCCTTTCATCAAATTACATGACGTGCTCAAAAATATAGTATAATATGTACATAAACACCTTATGGCGCCCGAGACCGTCTAGGCTAGACGGCCTCAGGGTACCCGGTACCCAGCAAGGCTTTTTGTTCACACATTGTCCGTCATAGAATCTACAACCAACAAGTGGCAAACTTGTCGCGGCTTTTATAATATATAATTAAAATCATTATTATCGTTGTTCTATTTTAATGGGTTAATGTTTCTATTAAAACAAAAAAACAGCATTTTTTTTTTAAATCTCTTTCTTTTTGTTTTGCTATAGGTAAAAAATATATATATATATAAATAAGTAAATATCATTAAGGGTGCTTTACGGCGTCCGAGACCACCTAGACGGCACTTGTACGGTGTAGGTACTCATAACATAGGCTGCGACGAGGTGGGATCAACCCTATCGGCTGGGTATCCCGAAAAAAATATAATTTAACTTTAAATTACAGAGCATAAAGCATACAAACTTAGAAAACTTGAGGTAAACCTAGAAAGCCGTTTAATTTAAAAATAAGTAGAATATCAAAAATAAGAACGTTTGCCAACCCGCTCGCTACATGACGGCACATTTTCGACGAAATAGGAAATTTTCAATTTAGCTGCCTTAAGGTGAGGTTCGCCATCTTTGTTGTTGGTAAAGGTTCGTATTTACCCACACTAACTAGTGTTTGTGGGGTCACACGGGGCATATGTGGGGATGTTTCTCAATGGGGTGTTTAAATATTGTTTTTTTTTTGTAAGTATTACTAGAAGGTTTTTTACGTAAGCACTGTTTGGAATTGGAATATTGTTTTAAGGTAGATAGTAGGCGGTGTATTTTAAATTCACAAAATAAAGAATATATAATAATAATTGTCTTTATTACATAAATTATATAATACACGTATTCTTATATAATCTGTATAGGAAGTGTTAAAGGGTAGTTATAAGAACCACGGCTGCGCCCGTGAACGAGTCAGTCGAATACAGCTATGTGATACGAACGCTTGTTTTTCTTGTCCACATACATAACAGTGGCGACGAGGATACCCACGCGAATTATATTTTTTTCTAGTTAATTAAATCATCAAATATGTCAAAAATTTCTGTTGGTACTATATCGACTTTTAACCACGAAACACATGAGTGGCAATTATATAAAGGTCGTCGATTGGAACAATGGTTTTTAGCCAATGAAATTACAAATGAGGTGGACAAGTCTAGTAGCAAGCACCGCGCGATTTTGTTAAGTAGTCTCGCGGAGTGCACATACAAGCTGATACGGGATCTAGCAATACCCAAGGAAGTCGGCTCGCTGTCGTACGACGAAGCACTAGCGTTGCTGGACGCACATTTTGTTCCTAAGAAATGTGGTTTCGCCGAACGACACAATTTCTTCTACGCATTTCAACTTTCGGATGAAACGCCTGCGGACTGGGCGGCGCGAGTGAGAAGTCTCGCGCTGAACTGCAGCTTCAATGCGACCGGTCTCGAGGAGCAACTCCGAGACCGTTTTGTGCTGGGCATGCGGCCGGGAGTCGAGCGGGAGAAGCTCTTCAGTATGACGTTGGATGACCTGACGTTAACCAAGGCGCTGGAGCTGGCGGAGAGCGTGCGGTCGTCGCGCGCGGGGGCGGCGGGTGCGGGGCCCGCGCTGGCCGTGCACGCCGTGGCCGCGCGCGCCCGGGTCCGTCCCGCTGGAGCCGCTCCCTCGCCGCGACCATCCGATCAGTGTACAGTGTGCGGGTATAATGGTCACAATGAAAATACGTGCAAATTTCGTTCGTATAAATGCAAAAAGTGCGGTGTCAAAGGTCACTTGAAACGTATATGCCCTAAACGTATGCATTATGTCGAACCTTGTAAGCACGGGGGGGAGGACGGTGAGTCGTTTTTGTTCAATATTCGTTCGCTACGCGGAGAACCTATGCAGGAGCTCGCGGCCGTAAACGATGTAAACATTAGATTTGAGCTGGACTCTGGTTCGGCCGTCACCGCAATCTCGGACCTTTTGTACCGTAGGCATTTTTCAAAAATCCCGTTACGACACAGCGACAGATTATTACAAAGTTACAACGGGAGCCAAATATATATTTTAGGTATAATTGTTTTAACATTTAATTATAAGTCTCAAACCGAGATGTTGGACGTCTATGTTATTAAAGGAGGCGACCCTCCTATACTTGGACGTGATTTTTTATCCGCATTTAACTTGCAATTGTGCTCCATAAATAAATGCAGTATTGCAAATCACGATGAAGCAATCAATTCTCTAATTAATAAGTTCCCCAAGTTATTTTCTGATGAATTAGGTTGTTATAATAAAGTTAAAGTAACATTAAATTTAAAGCAAGGTTCTAGACCTATATTTTTCAAAGCGCGTAGCATTCCTTTCGCCTTGAAAAACAAAGTAGAAGTAGAATTAGATCGCTTGTTACATTTAGGTATTATCAAACCGGTTTCTTATTCAGACTACGCAAGCCCTATAGTGCCCGTTCTAAAGCGCGACAACACGATACGTATATGTGCAGATTATTCCGTGACGATAAATAAGCAACTAATAATAGACAAATATCCTTTACCGAAAATAGATGAATTATTTTCTAAATTATACGGATGTATGTATTTTTCTAAACTCGACTTGTCGTCTGCTTACAATCAGTGTGTTTTAAGTGAAGAGTCTCAAAAATATACTTGTATCAATACTCATAGAGGACTATATAAGTTTACACGATTGGTATTCGGATTGGCTAGTGCTCCGGCTATTTTTCAAAGGATTATGGAGACCATCTTGTCCGGGTTACCTGTGTTATTGTTTCAGGATGATATTTTAGTTACAGGAAAATCAATATCAGAACATATAACTAATTTAAGTTCAGTTTTCGAACGTTTAGAGCGGGCAGGCCTCGTATTACAAAAAAATAAGTGCAGTTTTTTTCAAAGGTCAGTATCTTATCTGGGATACGTCATTGATAGCATAGGTATGCATAAATCGCCAGACAAAATTAAGGCAATCATCGAAGCTAAACCTCCAGGCAACGTATCGGAATTAAAATCTTTTCTAGGGTTAGTAAATTATTATAGGCACTTTGTTTTAAACGCCTCTTCGATTCTCAATCCGTTGCATATTTTACTTAAAAAGAACACATCCTGGCAGTGGGTAAAGGAACATGATCAGGCCTTTCAAAATATAAAAAGAATTCTGTGTTCAGACACAACTTTAGCACATTTCGACCCGGAAGCTCGCCTCATAGTGACCGTGGACGCGTCGCCGCGCGGGCCGGGCGCCGTGCTGTCGCAGCAGGCGAGAGGCGGCGTCGAGCGGCCGCTGGCGTACGCGTCCCGTGCGCTCGCACCGGCTGAGAGAAACTACTCTCAAATACAGAAGGAGGCTACAGCGATCATCTTCGGGGTCAAAAGGTTTCATTATTATTTATATGGGCGTGACACTCCTTTTGTGTTGAGAACGGACCATAAGCCGTTGTTGTCTATTTTTCGACCGGACAAGGGTATTCCAGAAGTCACGGCAAATAGGTTACAACGTTATGCGATTTTTCTTTCTGCTTATAAGTATGACATTGAGTATGTATCTAGTAGTCAGAATAGTGCTGATTTTCTTAGCCGTTGCATGCCGGTGCAGCATGACGTCAACCCCGACACTGACGCGTCGGGCATGATCGATCAGGTCGATGACCCCGCCTACATCAACTTTGTAGTTGATGGCGACCTACCCATCGTGGTGACGGACGTGGCTGAGGCGACGCAACAACGTTGACGACAGTGTGTGGCTTCGTCTCATCGGGATGGCCTCGGAGCCGTGTGTGGTGGCCCGGCCTGCCCGCCGACATCGAGCGGTGCGCGGCGCGGTGCCCCACGTGTGCGGCGCTCCGGCCTGCGCCCCCGCGGGCCCCGCTCACGCCCTGGCCGTTCCCCGCGGGCCCCTGGCAGCGCGTACACGTCGACTTCTTAGGACCTTTTCATAGCAAAGTTTATTTAATAATAGTAGACGCGTACTCCAAATGGGTGGAGGTTGCTGACGTCAGTGCAGGTTATGGTTCGAAAACAGTTATTGAGAAGCTCTGCGAGGTGATGGCCAGGTTCGGATTGTTTCGTTATATATGTTCCGATAATGGCACTTCCTTTATGTCGACAGAATTTAAGCAGTTTTGTTCTTGGCAGCGGAGCCGCCGGTTAGCGACACCGAGGAAGCGTCGGAGCGCGCGCGGACGCCGCGCACCACTCGCACTCGTAACCCCGTAGACTTTAAGAAATACTTTTAATTTTGAATATTGTAAAGATAGTTAGGTATGTTTTATGTGATCATACAGTTATGTAACTATTGTTGGAGGGATGTTAAAGGGTAGTTATAAGAACCACGGCTGCGCCCGTGAACGAGTCAGTCGAATAGAGCTATGTGATACGAACGCTTGTTTTTCTTGTCCACATACATAACAGGAAGCAAATAGTCCTAGACAAGATCTTGGAATTTGAAAGAACGTAAATAAGGCTACTGATGGGATCTTCTCCCTTGTTGCCGTTATAGCGCCTTTCCCTCTAGAACTGGTGGAATTTTTGATCTTCTCGTGCGAAAACAGAAGGCTTTAGCGGGAAATAAATGTTTAGCCATTTCTGGCGGATTTTTCTACTTAACTTTGAATACTTTTGGAAGATTAAAATTCATGGGTGTCTAACCAAAAGAAGTAATTTCAGTTAAGTTAATGTCCACCTATTTTATAATTCGTAGGCTGCTATCACTGAAACGGAATAGATTGCTCGGGAATTCCCTCGCTATTAGATAAGATTGTCAAAGTGAACATGCGTATTTCTCATTCGTTGATATAAACAATTAGGGAGACCGAAGTATTTAAAAAGTTTAGCGCTTTCTAGTGGTTTTTTTTTTACTACATTTTTTTTCATATTTGACGGAATTTACAGATAATTTAACGCTTTTCAAACTTATAGAACGGCCACATTGGTCTTCTCAGGACATCACACAAAAAACAATATCTTTACAATATAGAGGTTAGAAACGATACCACATGTACATTATATGATCAAGAACCCATGCAAAACCTGTGCGATTGCGACGCAAGGGCCATAATGAGAAACAAATACCTGGGGCAGGCTTACCTGGAAAGCTACTCACTACATATATGTCTGATATGACCTTGACTGTGCCTTGAATTTAAGTATATTATTTTTTATTTTTTTTTATTTGTCCATTTATTTTAAGCTTGTTATTTCATAAGAATAGTTTTTTGACAAAGGTTTGATAGAATTTATTTTTAAGTTATATTTGGTTGTCCACTCTAATTGTGCTACTAAAGATGGTGGGTTATCTCAAAATTGTATTTATGTTTTAAGACATAGACATCTACTAAAGATGGTGGTTTATCTCAAAATTGTATTTATGTATACGACCACTGGTTGTCCTTAAATAAATAAATAAATGTGTAAGGTGAATAGGAATGGGTAACACACAAAAGATCCCATAGGGTCGAAGTGTTTTGTCTGATGTCAACCCTAATACCAAGAAGATAAGATAAGATCTGTAAACGAACCGAGCTCGGTTTAGGTCTAACTATTATAAAATAAACAACATACATAGGTTAAATAAATACATATACAACATTCGGTTATGAAATTTAAGAAGACAAACAATTTACAGCAATCTAAATATAACTAAGCCCTTCCATGGATTTTGTAGGTCTGCTTACGCTCAGGTACATACAAAGTCACATGCTTCGTCTTGTAAAAAATAAAAATAAGCTTTTTTATTACCTACTCCTAGCTTTTTTAAGAGGCTTCAGGGTACCCAGCGGAGGGGTATTATTCCCACAACGTCGTAGCTGATGATATTCTGAGTCTACACTGAACAAGTTGCTACTGGTCGCGGTTTTGTATAATCGTCCAATATTTTTAGAAGTTAGTACCTAAAGTGAAACTGGGACCAAATGCTTCATGTACTCTCAAAATTAAAAACTCATTGGTTCACCCGTGACTACCTCGGCTACCAAATAGTAAATCTATACTAATATTATAAATCCAAAATGTGTTTTTAACTTTAAATTTTAATTAACTTCAAAACAGCCGAACTGATTTGTAAGTATGAAAAATTACACACCGATTTAAAAAAAATCATAAATCTAGACAAACAAAGTCGTGAGAATAAGCCAGCAAAATAATAATATGGCTTAAAAATAAATATACCTACTTACTCCCAATAGACATCTCAAACCTCGCGTTTGGGTAATAATATAGCTTTCCAAGAATTTAATAACGCTGAAACTTAAATGTCAAAGTCTTATGTGAAAAGGTCAAAGTATCAAGTAATCTAGCGGAGAAAGCGATACGTTTGTTTTAAGGCCATAATAACATAAATAGGCATCCTATTTGTGTTAGGTGTTACGTCATCTATGAGGGATAACCTCAATGTAAAGCATGGGTTTCTTCTTACTAGACTTTCATCCGAATCCCTGGAGTCGACTTGAAGTTTTAATATTGGAAGTACGTTTATATGGGATAAACGTACTTCCAATATTAAAACTTGGCTGTTGGTCGAAGTTCTTGTTTTTATGTTCGTAATTGTACGCAAAACCAATATTAAATACAATGACCGAAAGGTTTTAATTCTGCGACAAACAGTAATCGAGTATTATTGGAACTGCGAAAGCTAATTTCGTATGGAGAACGCGGAGTTCGAGATTACGAATGCAGTGCCCTTAAAACCATCCCCATGGTCCAAATTGCGCTTACATCGAATACAGTAAAATACGTTCATAAACGTATTTCATTTTTGGTCCAAATTGATATAGTCGAATACTCGCATATACTCGTTAATTTTTTTATTCAATTTCGACCGATTGGTATACACAGAAAGCCGAATACAGTGCTCTACCTGTTTTCCGTGTGCAGTCGTATTCGACCTAAAGACCCACTCGCGTCGTGGACATAGACTCGAGTGACGTCATTTGAAATATTTCTTGTATAAATCAGTGATTCGACTTCATAGTGATTCAGGTCTAAGCGAATGGTAATTTAGTTTTAAATATATTCATATATAAGAGCAATACAGAATACGTATTCAACGTTAGCGCAAATTGGACCGCCCGCCGGTCCCATATCTGTCAAAAAATCCCTCATATTTAAGAATTTGCGCAGTATTCGACGAACTGTTAAATATTTTATATTCGTTCCTTTTTTTTGGAAAAATCGGTCTGTAGGTTATTGTACAAAAAGTTGTTATAAATAACCAGCGTGTGTATATTTAATTGAATTAGACGTTATACATAATGTGTAGCCATGTATACAAAACATCGCGACGAGTTAGCCACTTCTTCGGTGTAGACTCATACCATCGGCTACGACCAGGTGGGATCAAAACCTCCGCTGGGTACCCTGGGGCCGTCTAGGCGGTGTCGGGCGCCGTAAGGCACCCGTGATGATATGTATGCATGTATATATACAATTTGGTCATTTAAGCATTACTAGTGTGTGTAGAAGGCTTTTGTTTTCATGGTCCCATGAAAAAAGTTTGTTGATTTGATCAGTAGGTACATCATATTATTAGCCCAAAATATAAACCTTGCAAAGTCACCGTAGATTAAATGTAGTTATATATGTTCATGCAAAAGCTGTCAATCTAGGAAAGGAATCCTCATAGTCCAAGATTCAGAACATTGTTTTGTTGGGACTGTCACATTCACCTTTCCCTCACAAACCGCGACATTTCCATATTGCATAAGTTTGTGCTCGTACAGCGCAAAATTACCATTCGCTCAGACCTGAATCACTCTGAAGGCTAAAAAGTTTCTTTGTGAAATGTTTTAAATTGTCGATTCAGTTTTACATGCGGAATATTGTATTATTTATGTTCGTAAGTGAATGCGGTGTTTAATTTACATTGCTTACTTTGTTCTTTATTTTGCGAAGTTTTGACGAACGACGTTTATTTTACAAAAAATGTTTTGGGTTACGTTTTTGTTGTTAACTTGGTGGAACTTATTAAAAGGTGTTTAAGCAGTGGCGTAACTATAGGGTGGCTGGGCTGGCAAAATGCCACGGGCCCCCGAACCGAGGGGGCTCCCGGTTTTAACAAAATTAAGTAAAATTATAAATAGTATATAGGGTGAATTTGCTCTACTGGTTAAACCGAACTTTCCCTACTACTTACTAGTTTGTATGGAGAATGGATTTTTTTTTTCATTTGCGACACATGTTTCCATGGAAAAAGTTTGATTTGATTAGTACAACCTCATTTTAGCCCAAAGTACAACCTTTCAAAAGGTCACCGTGCATAATAAGTACATAAAATCCTTTTAAGTTCGTAAATTTTTATACGTCTTTGTAGTTGTAAGAAAACACACTAAAGACGTATACAAATTCAAATTAAACGCATTCATAAGAAAAGTACTTATGTCATAAATTTTAGAAAGCATCCTTTGCTAGTTTCATTTTTTGTCGCGTTAATTTGGTGGCGCGGGCAAGTGATGTTTGGGAAATTCCCGGCTATAGTTAATCAAGAAAGTACCTTTTTCGTGGCATTCTTACTCTTACTCTACGTAGGTCGATATTTATTTTAATCTTTATTGTATACAAAATACAAAGGCGGACTTAATGCCGCTAGGCACTCTCTACCAGTCAAACCTTCGGGAAAATCAAAGCAGTAGTACAATATAATAAGTAGTAAAATAATAAGCAGTCGATACGTGTTTTGCTCGTAACGCAATTGTGAGGGTTTTTCCCCCAATAAAGAGTTATCCCAGACAGAGCGTAAAAACAAAAAAATAATGCCACGGGCTCAGTTGGTATCTCAGACAAAATATAACTAATGATGGTATAGTTACGCCATTGAGTTTAAGAATAATATTTTTCATTCCTAATAATCGCGCTTATTTATAAATTTAATATGTTTACTAATTCTTGGTAACTACGAACATAAGATGCGCTGACAGGATCGTATAGTATTTGGTTGGGTAGAGAGGCCTTACCCCTGCTTCGCGGTCTAAAGTCCGGGAATACAAGTCCGCACGGAGAATCCAAGAATTCGAAGAACATTATTCTGTATAGGTATCGTAGATTTATATACGTGGTGGCCGAGTTGGTTAGACCTTTGACTTAAAAACACTTAGGTCCCTGGTTCGAATCCCGGTGTTTATGTACATTTGTTTGACAACACCACTATAGTGCCTCGGAGAGCACGTTAAGCTGTCGGTCGCGGTTTCACTATACCAACTTGTGAAACTGTTTATAGATGGGTTATTGAGTCTATTCAAAACATCGCGACGAGCTAGCCACTTGTTCGGTGTAGACTCATACCATCGGCTACGACGAGGTGGGATTAAAACCCCCTCCGCTGGGTACCCTGGGGCCGTCTAGGCGGTCTCGGGCGCCGTAAGGCACCCGTGATGATATATATATATATATATATATATATATATACTTTGGGCTAATATGAGGTTCTGCTGATCAAATTGAACAACTTCTCTTCATTTGCGGCACATGGCTCCATGGGAGTAGTTGTTCGTATTGATCAGCAGAACCTCATATTAGCCCAAAGTACATCCTTACATCCTTTCAAAGTCACCATGTATATCAATTATACTAATATATATATATATATAATAATTGATATACATGGTGACTTTGAAAGGATAAACCAGAAACAACTATACCATATATATATATATATATATATATAGAGAGAGAGACCTGGGTTACTTAGTTTCTGTGTTCACTATGCATAAAATGTTGTGCATGTATTAAGCGAAAAAAAAACTGTTCTCGGCAGCTGAAAAGGCACCATGCTGGTATTTTTTTTAATACGAGGTATACTCTTAATATTATGCAGTTGCATAAATGTTAAATGACTTTTCCGATATATTTTTTTTAATAAAAATCCATAGACAGAACCATTACAAGTGCCTTACAACGCCCTAGACCTTCGGACGGCTTTAGGGTACCCAGCGGAGGGGATTTATCCCTACCTCGTCGTAACCGATGGTAATCTGAGCTCTACACCGAATAAGGGAGCAGCCATCGCAGAGTTTGTACTCAATAACCACGTATAAACAGTTTCACAAGTTGGCATAGTGAAACTGGGCCGGAACCTTAAGGTGCTCCCCGAGGCTCTATAGTAGTGTTGTCAAACTAGAGTGCCTAAATAGACAAAAGTCATTGATTCTATACTTTAAATACCATCACGGTGCCTATTTGGCTCCCGTACACCGCAACGTTTAAACGGCCTCAGGGTACCCAGTAGACGGTTTTAAATCGTCTTTATTTCGCCGATGGTATTCGGAGGCAACACCTAACAAGTGGCGAGCTTGTTGCAGTGTTTATGATGGTATAGCCTCGTTGTATAAAGCGGTCACCCATCCCAGGACCGGCCTTGTTGTCATCTGCTTAACGTTGTTATCAGTTGCGCAGTGACTAAGGCTGAAGAGTTTTTTGTTTGGTTGAAAACCAAAAAAAAAATGTGTTGGATAGCCCATTTATCGAAGAAGGCTATATAACATAACGCTTAATGCGAATAGGAGCGAAGCATCAATGAAAAATGGTGTAAAAACGGGGAAAATTTGTTCCTTTTGAGAGCTTCCGTTGCGTGCGCTGCGTAAACAGTTAAAGTTACCCAGAAGAAGTTGCGCGGCTTAGCTAGTTAAAAAGTAAATACACACATAAGTACATATATAGTTATACGCACACACAATAAGTCACATGCACTACACTCACATCTTCTAACCGGTATGTCCTACTTTTATTGTCATATTTGTGAAATTCTGTTATCGGCCATTTGTAATATTTTTATATAGTTTTGTATGTTCAAATTTGTGAATCGCTATTGATATTTCTAAGAATATATAAATAAATATTTGCGTTTCTTTATTACACCTATATAATAAGGGTATTTATTTAAAGATATTATTTGATTACGTACTACAAACTACTTAGTTCTACAAAACTTGAAAGCAGTCGAAAAGTTGTTCGTTTGCTTTACTATGGCTTAAAGAAAACTTGGTCAGTTGAAGTGTTCAAACTACGGAAAAACAAAGAAAACTTCTCCTCTATCAAAGCAGCGTAATACACAACTAAATACTAATAAATAATTTAATTAAGCATTAAACTTGTGTATCAAACAAAACGTAACTGTTTTCAGAGTGATCTACATTGTACCATTATTCCTTACCTATACGGGTCAGCAAAGGGGTTTATTAACACTTTGTCGTAGTCAATGGTATTCTGAGTCTACACCTAACAAGTGGCAACTACGTGGTGTTTTGTATAAACTAATAAACAATTTTCGAAATTGGTTTATTGAAACTGAGGCTGTCAGCTTAAGGACACTGTAAATTCGTAATCGCGAACTCCGCGTTCTCCATACAAAAAAAGGCTTTTGCACTTCCAATAATACTCGAATACTGTTTGTCACAGAATTAAAATAATTTTGTCGGTCATTGCATTTATTAATCTTTCTATGTTAGGTTTTTTTTTCGAAATCATAAAAAAAAAGTTTTTTCATATTATAATACAAAAAATATTTAGTTTTTTCTGTTGTTGGTGTATTACCAACCAATGTCTCTACAATACATGTCCGAAAAGAGAAGGTGCCTGTTTAAATATTGTTAGACCACAGTTAATTATAAGAATGTAACCCGATATCCGTTTTGCAGCTTCAATAAATTCTATGACATTCTAATCGTCAACAAATTTGCCGCCCGGGGGCCGTAGCACAACAGCATCGATAGGCTCGATAAATCGACAAAATCGATTCATATCGATTTTATGAATGAATGATTCATTCATAATCTTCATTTTATCGACTTTCAAATTATATCGATGTGGTTATGCATCGATATAATCTGTCCTCGGGGGCGAGTCTATTTAATAACACTGTCAATTCTAACTTTTCACATCTTATATCTGTGACTGACCGACAAAATCGATTCATATCGATTTTATGAATGAATGATTCATTCATAATCTTCATTTTATCGACTTTCAAATTATATCGATGTGGTTATGCATCGATATAATCTGTCCTCGGGGGCGAGTCTATTTAATAACACTGTCAATTCTAACTTTTCACATCTTATATCTGTGACTGACGCCATCGCAGGTTTAGGCGCGTGGGAAATAAATATTAGGTTATAGCCCCCTGCAGTCAAAACAACCCCATAAATATTATCTCTGTTTGCGATTGATTTCAAAAATAAGGAAATGGCACTTCTTTCTAAGAAAAACACATTGTTTTCTTGGCAATAAAATAAATACATACATGTATTATACAGGGTGAATTTGAAAGGATGTACTTTGGGCTAATATGAGGTTCTGCTGATCAAATCGAACAACTTCTCCCATGGAACCATGTGTCGCAAATGAAAAAAAAAATTGACTTCCCCATACGAATTGGTCATTTTAATATTACTAGTTTGTATGGAGAAGGCAATTTTTTTTTTCATTTGCGGCACATGGTTCCATGGGAGAAGTTGTTCGTATTGATCAGTAGAACCTCATATTAGCCCAAAGTACATCCTTTCAAAGTCACCCTGTATTTTATATAATATAAACAAATATAAGTTAGTATTAAATCCGACTTTTGAGGTGGGAAGGTCTATAACTTTGTTAGGCCGACTGACCGGTCTCGTTACCACCGCCCATACAGATGCAAAAACCGTCAAGTGACTTAGTCCTGTTTCGGTTTTAGTCTGTGGGTTCACCGGTTTTCAGGAGACCACTGTATCGATTTATTTTCGAGGTGGTATTCTCCTTTCAGGGTGCGGTTACGAAATGGGTAGTTGAATTGACGATAAAGCAGCGACAGCGTAGACTGTTAGTCGTAATTCAATTATTATTTTTATGTTGGTAATTCTACGTAAATATCTTGTTGTAATTAATACTATATTATTATTGATGTAAGTTATGATTATCTTTTTTTTTTTAAAGCTAGCACAGATTATAAGTATAATGACCAACAAAAATCTTATTTTAATTTTGCCACAAACAGATGTAGAGACATACGGAAGTGCGAAAGCTCATTGTATATGGAGAACGCCGACTTCGCAACCGCCAATACGTATCAATGTCCTTTCATAATGGTAAATTATAACTTGTTTTTCATTCCTTGTCAAACTAATCGGCTTTTTAAAATCCCAATCCCCCATTTCCCCATTCCCACAACTATCCAGAAAAACTTCTCTACCTAACTGCCCAGAGTTAAATTGTTTTTCCCAACTTGCCGCTGAAAAGCATAATAATTTATGCTGCCATCCGCATACTTTTGACATATTTAGCATTAGCATTTCAGACTTATACCTACACATTGTAACATAGCATAATGCACATTATCTCCGAATGTATGTACAATAAGTTTATCGTTGGTATTTCCTAAAGCGAGTGACTTCCCTGCTAAGCCACTTGCAAACGTACAGTCAGGCTCATGTAACACTATCCAGTATTAATAAAAACTTATTAAGTCCTTGAAGAACATTTTAGTTGTGGTACTTGTACTATTATATTTCTTCTGTGGTTGTAGAAGGTTTTGTCTCTTTTTATTAGCAAAAAAAAATTATGTACATTTGTTTGACAACACCACTATAGTGCCTCGGAGAGCACGTTAAGCTGTCGGTCCCGGTTTCACTATACCAACTTGTGAAACTGTTTATAGATGGGTTATTGAGTCTATTCAAAACATCGCGACGAGCTAGCCACTTGTTCGGTGTAGACTCATACCATCGGCTACGACGAGGTGGGATTAAAACCCCTCCGCTGGGTACCCTGGGGCCGTCTAGACGGTCTCGGGCGCCGTAAGGCACCCGTGAAGATATATATATATATATATATATTAGCAACGAAAATGATTATACGTAAAAGAGAGAAAACCTTATGTAACTCAAGTCAAAGTCAAAAAAAAAACTTTTAAAGTCAATAAAGTATAGTTATTTAAAATTATTTATCTTAGTAAAATATTATTATGCCAATCAGATTATTTTTTTGTACGTAAATACGTATTTCATTGTTTTTATTCAAACAATAAAACAAAAAGTTGTAAAATAAAAATATAAAATATCCAGTTTCTCATACGACAGAGTGCCCATAACGCTAACAGTAAAATATACAAAATAAAATATTTTGTTTTTGCCTGTTGCTTCCTTTTGATATTATTTAATTAAATGGCAAAGACACTTAAACCCTTTGAGTTAACGTTATGCAATAGCGTTGTTGACTGTACTAACTGCTGCCGTTTGAAAACCACTGCACTTAAGTTTATTGTCGTTGACATTTTTGTGCACAATAAACTTACCGATATATTAGTGGTTTAGTGGTTTTATATAACCAAAAGTGTGGACTAGTTTGTAATTCTATTTACGATATAATTTGTTTTGCTATTATTTTAGGGTTCTTTAAAAAAACACTGAATGGAATTGCGATTTATGATCCGGCGATTATGCTGTGGGTTAAAAAAAGTTTACTGAAACTTATAAAGATTTTTTATAACACCGTCAAAAAAAAATCCTGTAACCGACTCTGCACCTAATGCTTTGGCATTTTCTCAATTATTGGGAAGATTACTGGTTAACCTATCAATTACTGGTTCCAATCCCGGTGTGTACCAATGAGTTTTTAATAAAAAAAAAATATGTACATTTGTTCGACAACACCACTATAGTACCTCGGAGAGCACGTTAAGCTGTCGGTCCCGGTTTCACTATACCAACTTGTGAAACTGTTTACCCATCTATATTATCTATATTGAGTCTATTCAAAACATCGCGACGAGCTAGCCACTTGTTCGGTGTAGACTCATACCATCGGCTACGATGAAGTGGGATTAAAACCCCTCCGCTGGGTACCCTGGGGCCGTCTAGGCAGTCTCGGGCACGTAAGGCACCCGTGATAATATGTCTAGAGAAATCAGACCGACCTACTTTGCTAACGCGTAGGTCTGCAGATTCAAAGAAGCAATGTGACCTCAGTTCTTGACACCTGAAGCTCTACCATTAGTTTTTACTATCGTATTAACGTAACGTTAGGAACTTGAAGAACGAATCGCAAGCATCGTTTTAATTTTCTAAATTGGACAAATAAACATTTATTTATTTTAACACTATATTGCACAGTATACAAAAGTTATGTACAAAGGCGAACCTAATGCCTTAGGCTTATCTACCAGCTAACCTTTAAGATTGTGTTCGAAATCGGTGATTTACTATCGGTTTCTAAAGTGTTAAGTTAACGTTACGAAAATACTATACTTAGCACAAAGTCATGGTAGAGCTTCAATGGAACTTAATTAATTACTTTTATTGTTTTTTCTTAGTTTTTTTTTATTAATATAGAATTATACTGTTATACATAAATAATCTATTTATTTTTACTGACAGTATTCGTATTTCTTTGTGACTTACCTATCTACTGTCCATTATCTAAATTAAAATGCTGTAAACAACTTCGAAACGAATGCGATCACTCAGAGTGATTACCAGAAAAAAACAAAATTCTTACGTTCTATCAATACTTCTTTCTTGTCGATCGTCGCGATTGAGAAACTTTTTATATTTTTTCATATAATGGCATTTTCATTAGAACTTTAAGCTATTATTTGCTAACAATTAAGGGGTAAATAATGTTTTTTTTTAATCGTGGCAAACTGAGCAACTACGTTTATTGCAACGAAACGTTTTTTTTTTAAATTAGGAATTATATGTAAATCCAAATATGAAATGAAAAATAAAACGTTATTGAGAAGACAAAACAAACGAAATCGGAACCTACAGCGTACTAGTTTTTGCACTGGCGAGATTTATGTTATCAAAAACCACAAATTTCTAGTCAGTCTTACAAAAACGTTGTTGAATAAATAGTAAATAGAAAATTAAATACGAAAATTATTTTATGGTGATTTATATTCTTCTTCTTACCCGGGTCCCTCACTTTCACTTCACAAGAATACGTAAACTCAAGTGTAGGACGGTATTCGCTAATATATATGTGTTTTGACAATGCATTCGCCAATTTTCCGACCCGTTTGGAAAAGATTTGCACGAATGTCGGTCGTGGTAATCACGGTGTTTGTAGTGGTGGTAAGCTTCACAACTCATTCCTATCTGAGTTGTGTTCGGTAACTATCACTGCGTAGTTTTTTTCACCGGTGTTAACAATGTCGCGACGCAATGTAATTCCGAATGGATTAGGGTTCAGTTAACAGTGTCGAGACCCAATGTAATTCCGAACGGCTTGGAGTTCAGTTAACAGTGTCGCTACCCATTGTATTCCCGAACGGCTTGGGGTTCAGTTAACAGTATCGCGACCCAATGTAATTCCGAACGGATTGGGGTTCAGTTAACAGTATCGCGACCAAATGTATTTCCGAACGGCTTGGGGTTAACTAACATCAACTCCAAGCAGGATTCGTATCAGTGTCAATGTGACATTTAATAATATATGAATACTCGTAAGTTAAAGTATTTATAATGAAATGAATATAAATTAATTATTAGTTATCTTCGAGTCAATGACGCCATTTAATATTTTAATAACCTAACCTATATTGTTTTATGGTTATAAAAACTATAGCACTTGACATGGTCGGCGTCTTCATTTACTATCCATTATTTTTTTACAAAATAAATATTCCTTAAGTTAATCTTATAAACACATATGGCACACTTTAGATATAGAAGGTTTTGTCTCTTTTATTCAGCAACAAAAGGTATTATGCATAAGAGAGACAAAACGTTCCATAACTAAAGTGGCCTCAATAAGTATTTATGAATAAGGCTAATAATGTTTTAGAGGAATGAAAGTTTTGAGGTTACGCGATATCTACAAATCGTTTGTAAATGTCAGTGTGGAGTAACTTACACCGATGACGTCAGAACTATACGCTGTGTAACAAAAAATAACGCAGCTCTGATTGTTTTTATCTGTGAAAAGTATATATCTGTATAACTTTGTTATATTTTCAAATTGACGCAGTTTCATAAAAAGAAATACCATTTCGCCTATATAAAAGTAAAAAGATATTTTACAGAATCTGTCTCATAGAATTAACTATTACCTACAGTAATGGTCCCATTTCTTAATTAAAAACTTTAGTCATCATCATGTTAAATAATGTAGAAACTCAGAAACTGGTACGATTTATAATTAAGATTTTGAAATTAAATTGTTATTTATTTGCTTTTGCACCCTATGCATAATCTTCCACTCTTTCAAAGGTTAGCTGGTAGAAAATGCCTAAGGCATTAAGTTCGCCTATGTACAATTTTATTTTGTAATTTTGTGCAATAAAGTATTTTAAATAAAATAATAATATTATAATACAAAAAAAAATGTATATGGATCTGATTTTAAAAAATACGAAATGGATTTAATATAACAATAATGTATCATTCGTGACTCTACAGATAGCTAAGATATACAGGCATCAGGCAACCCTATCAGTGTGCAAAATTTAATATTTTTTATACAAATCAGTTCAACCGTAACACACTTCCACCACATTTATAATATTAGTAAGTATATAATCTTAATAATACCTTCTTTAGACATAAAATATTTTTACTACTATTAATTATTATGATTACATTTTATGACGAGGGATCAGAAAATGTGCCCATAGCACTAACTGCATTTCCGCGTTGTATGGCCATTGATATTCGTTGGCCTAAAAGAAAACCTGAACTCGGATCCCCTGTTACCTATTTAAGCTTTGTACCTAAAGACAATATAAAGGATTTTGCGGACTTAGACCAAGTACCCATTGTCTCGACAATGAATGGGACAAAAAAATAGGAATTTGAAATTTGAGTGTATTTGTTAATTTTTTTATGGCATAGGCTTCAGCGGCAAATCCGGCCGATTTGGAAGACCCTGAGGTATACGAGATTTGGAATCCACCCCAATTTATTAGAGAAAAATATCTAAAGTCCTTTTTTTAACGTTATTTTCAAGGAAATTTCATATTGCTTATTTCTAATTCGATACCGTTTTATATTGAATTAGAAATTCAAACAATAACACAAACGTCAAACAAATAAAGGTCGATTGGGCAAATACGACTACCTACAACTCTGATTGGAAAAACTTTTCAAATTGAACTTTGAAACAGTTGGAGCTAAGTTTACTAATTGTTACGTCTACGGAACCTTTATCCCGCAAATCCCATTACGATCTTTGCAATTTAGAACAATTACTAAGGAAGTCTTAAAATGTCGGCATAGGTACCTAAACTGGTAAGGTTTTTTTACCTTTCATAGCCCATAGGTACAGATGCAAACCATGACGACCGCCTCCGTAGACTAGTGGTTCGATTCGATTCCAACCAATATTAACAGTTTGTCATGGTCTGGGTGTTTATAAAATGCAATGAAAAAAATCCTGGTGGGAGGGACTTCTATAGAGTTTCTAGAAAATTGGACTTCTAACTTCACTCATAGAGTTAGGTATTAGAAGAAAAGCTAAAAGAGGGCGTCTGTCTATAAGTAGGTAACAAGCAATGACAAAATTCATAAGCGGTGACTGGAACCTGGTTGGCTCAGTGGTTAAGGGCCTTGCCGCGAAATCGTGGGTTTGACTCCCGCCCACCAGGATTTTTTCATTGCATTTTATCTTTAAAAAAAAAAGCTTATATATTAGATATAAAATATAATATGTATTATATCATTGTTTCTGGTATACATAGTACAAGCCTAGAGCTTAGTTTGTGACCAGAGGCTCTACCATGGGTTTGCGCATTGTAGAAATTAACGTATTAATTTACGTATACGTGAGCAACAAC
The DNA here is from genome assembly GCA_947458855.1 of Monopis laevigella. NCBI lineage: Eukaryota > Metazoa > Arthropoda > Insecta > Lepidoptera > Tineidae > Monopis > Monopis laevigella. The sequence goes on from OX381581.1 coordinate 20,432,144, forward strand.
CAATAGGATCGCTTTATTTTTGGTAACAGGATTGAAGGATCTACCATGGGTTTGCGCATTGTAGAAACGTAATGTATACATAAATTTACGTATACGTGAGCAACAACCAATAGGATCGCTTTATTTTTGGTAATAGGATTGAATAAAGCGATCCTATTGGTTGTTGCTCAAGTATACGTAAATGAATACGTTACGTTTCTAGAATACGCAAACCCATGGTAGAGCCTCAGAGCAATATGTGTAATATGTCCTACATATTATTATTCTTACATTTTTTCTTGTAATTTCACCAGGTTTCAGGACTGCAAGTCTTGTCGAGGTGGTAGTCTTCTTTCAGATATAGTTACGAAACTGGCAGTTGATTTGACGATACAATGCAAATTCGTCTTAATTAACGCCAATTTCGTAACCTAAGTGTTTCTCACTATAGTGAGTTATACTTATAACAAACGAATTATTCCGTATTCACCCGCAAAGTTTACCCGAAACATGTACTTTCCGTTTTCACCTTTAAAAGTATTCCTTGTTCACCCTATTTAATAATAATTGATACTGAATGTCATTTATGGCTCGAACTTGTCCATTTATTTTAACACATTTAAAATTAAGTACAGTGAGAGAGAAAAGTTTTATTTAAATATGAAAACCATAGGTTAGCATGGGTTGTAAAATTGAATTTCTTAGAAATATAAGTGCCGGAAATATCGATGGGGCCGATTACGTTAAAAGTAAACATTTTAAATCTAGTAACTAGAAGTTCATAAAGTTGTAAATAAAATAAGACAATTTATTGTGTAGGTACTTTGAATTCTGGACATTTACCAAATATTTCTTAAAGTACACTACTATCATGTCTAATTTAACGCATTCAGACTCGTTTGTTTTCTCATAGGGAAACTTCTTCGAAAAAAAAATATCGGTACCAAATGGAAAAAAATAAAATTAAAATAAGCTATATCTTTAAAAATCATACAGTCAATAGCTTGTAATACGTACTACGTATACGTAATACGTAGTTTTAAGCTGTTAATGTATGAACACTAGTTTCAGATAGCCAGTTAATCCCTCTTAAGATTACTCGATAGCAATAGAACAATTAGATGTTCGCGGAAATTTGTTTTTTTGACAACTTTTTTACCTTATTGGTCCTTTTGTGCGCCCGGCATGTTGTTTTGTTTTACCTATATTATATTTTTCCATTAAACCGCTATTTTTATGTTTTTCTATTGTCTTAAAAAGAATATAATAAAAATTATAGTAAAATCAATAATTTTTTTGATGATCTCGTCTACATATTTAGTAAGTCAAAAATCAGACCAAGTAAGGTAAGACACCTTATTACTTTTGACTAGTGTTATCCAAAATAAGACCTAGTAAAATGCTGCTTATAAGGTTGTTGTTACACTCAGTAAGTCAATAATCAGACCAAGACCGCAAGACAAATATTGGACAATACTAATTTTGACAATGACTGTACATTGGAATTCGAGTGAAAACGGAATATACTATTTTGAGCGGGTGAATAAGGAATTACTGGTACGTATTTTAGGTTCACCCGGGTGAATACGGAATAATTCTAAAAAACAGCTTCTGCCTGCGACGTTGTCCGCCTGGAATTTTGAATTCGATTCATAGTAATGTAACAGAATCTGGTTAATACATGTCCCGGTAATTTCAAAGGATATTTTTGTGGTATAAAAAGTACTTACCCTAACTTGGTGCAAAACTTCATGCAAATCAGTTTAGCCGTTTCGAAATTATTGAAATTAATAAAGTAATATCTAACATAATAATAATAATATAGAAGACAAGAAAATTAACATAATATTTATAAATGTATTCGGTTATATTTTATTTAATATTTTAAATGTATTAGTATATTTTTTATTTAAATTCGTGGTCATCGTCCGTCCACATTTTTTTTATTAGCAAATTAACAATACATAAATGCACCTTATAACTAAAAAAAAAAATTACAAATTAAAATATAAAAAATCAAGAGATATTAATCATGTTTATAGGTATTTTTTTTTCAGTTATTGGCTTACGATCTATGTCGTAAGCCAATAACTGAAAAAAAAATATCATGGAATTTTCCACAATTTACTCATATAAAAAAAGTTAATTATTATTATTGGTAGGGAACAATTGGGAAGGGTACCGCCATGGGCGTAGCGAGGTACGGGCAGGGAGGGGCAGCTGCCCCCCCTTAAAAGAGCAGTCGTTCGCTGGTAAACTGTAATTCTGACGAGCTTCATAGCTTGCGACGCTATTATAAGACCAAATAAACTAAGTCTGCCACCCCCTATATAAAATCCTGGCTACGCCCTTGGGTACCGCTACAAATTCTCATGGCAGAGCTACAGGAAATAGAAACAGCTACCTTAAAAAAACACTTTTATTTAATTTAAATACTGTATTGACAAAGATTGAACTGAATAATTGTAGATACACAGTTATAGATAACGTTATATAATCACCGCTCAGGCCCTACAAATGGGTACTGAGTATCATCATAGCAGCAGACTAGGTCTCGACGGTAGCACGATCTGGATAGGTACAACACTTTTCCTTTGCATTGTTCTCTGGGTACACATTGACCTTTCTTTTGTACACAAAGCGGGTCTGTGAAAATAAACAAAATTACTTTTAACTGCCTTTGCTTACACTAATTATATATTGTTTTAGGTTTGTTAGTATAAGATTCTTTGTACATTAGTACAGTTGGGTTTGTGAAGATATTTTTTTCTGGGTTTATTTTGTTTATGTAGTTTAAACGACGAGCTAGCCACTTGTTCGGTGTAGACTCATACCATCGGCTACGACGAGGTGGGATTAAAAACCTCTCCGCTGGGTACCCTGGGCTGTCTAGGCGGTCTCGGGCGCCGTAAGGCACCCGTGATGATATGTATGTTGTTTAGGAGTAATTTTGAAAACAAATCATTATAGATATCATTGACAGCCTTCGTAGACTAGTGGTTGCGTCTTTGGCGTTGTATCCGGAGGTCGTAGCTTCGACTCCCACCCATGGCAAAAAAATATTAGTACGTTCTTTCTGTACAGTTTGTCATGGTCTGGGTGTTTATAAAATATAATGTGTATTATATCGTTGCTTCTGTTACACATAGTACAATCCTAGAGCTTAGTTTGTGACCAGAGCTTACAACTTAATAGAAGAGTTTTGTTACAAAATGTTATGTAAACTTTATATGAATAAAACATTTGTTTTTTGTATTTCTTTTATTACACCAACCAACAGCTAGAATTCTTTATTTATTTATTTATTGATTGGAGCAAGTCCTGTGACTTTGTACCTAGCTGATGGTAAGCAGACCTACCAATGCCAAAAATGGGGGATCAATTATTGTTGTTTGGCAGCATTAATCGTTCCCAATAAGATGCGGTTACAAATTTTCATTACGTGTCCTTAAATCAACTACCTGTTATTATTAAAGTGTACAAACATGCAGTTTTATTTAAGAGTTCTATATAAATACTTCCTGTTAGTTATTTAAATTCCGAACCAGACCAAAATGATCGACCGGAAGTGAGAGGGAATTGTGTCCTATGATTGGTCCTTGGTCGAGTATATCATGAATGTGCAATGCAGGTATCCATAAATCGACTGGTTCTTGGCATTGCCTCAGATAAACCTCGCAGAAAAGAACATTGGCAAATACCCGTACATACTCTACAACGTACAGTCGGTCACATTATCATTTATTTATTTTTTAAAAGATAAAATGCTATGAAATAAAACTTGGTGGGCGGGACTCGATCCTACGATGCGACTTCGATTTCGCGGCAAGACACTCAACCACTAAGCCAACCAGCAGGGTAACCACCGATTCCGATACCGTGAGATCTCGTTCGAGTTGAGATCGAGAACGGTGTTTTTGGTACTACGAAATGTGAAACACCGTTGTTTGAATTGATCATTGCATAACTAGTTCGAGTACCTAATTAATTACAAAAAAAATAAAAATAATACAGTAATACTTAACAAAACTGACTACATTAATGAGGGTCTAAGACAACTAAATGACGCGTCATTTTATACAACTGTTACAGCTGACCCCTGTGAACAGTTAGTTATTGAAATTCAAAATTATATTTACATAAATGCGTCCGATGAAGGACTTTCTGACAATGATATTTCGGCCTTAATTCCTTCTAATCCGAGGACACCACATTTTTACATGTTGCCGAAAGTACACAAACCTGGTAATCCAGGTAGACCAATTGTAGCTTCTTATGATTGTCCTACCGAAAGAATATCATCATTTGTAGACTTTTATGAGCAACCTTTAGTAAAAAATTTAGATTCGCATATTAAAGATACTTACCACTTTTTAAGTATTATAAAAAATATTCATATTCCAAATTGTAATGATATTTTCTTAGTAACTATAGATGTTGTGTCCTTATATACTAATATACCACATGACGAAGGATTGTATGCCCTAAAAGAGTATTTCGATAGCCGCCCAAACCCGCGTCTGCCTTCTTCAAAATTTTTACTAGATTTAGCAGAAATGGTTTTAACCAATAACTATTTTACTTTTGATAATAAATTCTATCACCAAGAGAAAGGCACTGCCATGGGTACGCGCATGGCACCTTCTTATGCAAATTTATATATGGGTTCTCTCGAAACAAAATTTTTAAATAGTCAAATTCTCAAACCTTTAACATGGTTAAGATTCATAGATGATATTTTCATGATTTGGCCTCATAGTTTACAAACTCTTAATACATTCCTTAGTCAACTAAATTCATTTAGCAGTCTAAGATTCACTCATGAAATTTCTAAAACTAACATAACATTTTTAGATGTAGATATTACTTATAATAATCATAATATTTCAACTTCTGTTCATTTTAAAGCAACCAACAAGTTACAGTATCTGCATTACAGTAGTTGCCACCCGTCGCACACAAAACGGTCTATACCACATTCACTTTCTATCCGCGGTAAAAGAATTTGTAATAATTCAACATCTTTGGCTAAATATCAAGGCAAAATCTTCAATGGGTTATGTAGGCGCGATTATCCCCCAAACTTTTTACACAAACACATGAACAGGCCTTCTAACACTCCAAACGCTATACACACACAACAACAAAATTCCCTTCGGCTTATAATACCATACTTCCACGGGGCACACAAAATTCAAAATTTATTAAAGGATAGCTTCTCTATCCTTAAAAATAATAATATTACACGAAATCTTTTGGAAACGTGCCCTAGTGTAACGTATAAACAAAATCAAAATTTAAAAGCTATTTTGGCAAAAAATAAAAATACACGGAGCAATAACACATTGTTAGGTACACACAAGTGCAACCAATCTCGTTGCAAAACATGTCCCATAATAAATTCCGATATCAATATACAAACTCATCATAACCCTGTTGTCATCAAAATTCAAAATTTCGCACAATGTACTACTTCTCATTGCGTATATATGCTGGAGTGCAGATTTTGTAACAGTTTTTATGTGGGAGAAACTACGACACCCCTTCGTACTCGCATGAATGGACACAGACATTCAGTAGATTCTCAAATTAATAATATTTTACCTGTGCCCACCCATGCGCGTATACATAACACTACCTTTAACAATTGTTTCACAGTAAGAGTATTAAAGAGTTTTCCTAAAACTATTCGGTCTATTGATTTAAAAACATGGGAAAGCTCTTTTATATGGCAGCTTGGTGCATACTATAGCCCTGGTCTGAATGTAATGCATTAGGTTTTGTCTAACTTGTTTTGTAAATTTATTAATATCGAACCAACAATGGACATAACATGCTGATGATGTTTTCCATGATGGGCTAGGTGGTGATGATATTTTTCTAAAAAATAAATACAAAACTGAATAGTGCATTGCCTTTACCATTGCTAAAAGACATAAAATTACTTCTTCAAAATTTATGACAAAGACCTTCAGTCACTGTCACTGATGACGCCGCTCCATAGAGAGGCGAAATATTTGGCAATAAAATTTTATAGCTTCAATTTATATATTTTACCAAGTAAGAAACACATCTAACACACTTTATTTGTTTCAGATAAAAAAAATAAAAATATATTTTGAACTTTGAAAATATCATTTGAATGAAATGACGTCATTTTTGATCTCAACTCGAACGAGAACTCACGGTATCGGAGTCGGTGGTTACCCCCCAGGTTCCAATCAACCCTCACGAATTTTGTCATTGCTTGTTATCTACTTATACACAGACGCCCTATTATCTTTCATATATATATAAAATGCATCGTATCTCTGTCTGTCTGTGCTTAAAATTCGAGAACCACTCATTTGATTTTCAAGATATATTTTTTATTTTAGATATATTCTCCGGTCAAGCTATATTATTTTATTACGTTAGGTATCATATTTTTTATAGCCAGCAATTGCTTATAACAATACCGATCGAATTTTATGGTTTTAGGGATCTACACCTACTCTTAACCGCGTTCCGTAGTCCAAAAGAACAATGTACCCTGTCACCCTGTATGAATTTGAAAGGATGTACTTTAGGTTTATATGAGGTTCTGCTGATCAAATCGAACAACTTCTCCCATGGAAACATGTGTCCCATATGAAAAAAAAATTTGGCTTCCCCATACAAATTGGTCATTTTAACATTAGTAGTTTGTATGGAGAAGGCAATACTTTTTTTCATTTGCGGCACATGGTTCCATGGGAAAAGTTGTTCGTATTGATCAGTAGAACCTCATATTAGCCCAAAGTATATCCTTTCAAAGTCACCATGTATATATATAAATATATATGTGAATGTGTGGGTATATATATATATAAATATATCAGTAAATTTATAACTGAGCTTTAAAATACTTGTTCCTAATTAGCAGGCCAGACTGAATCATAAAGAATTTACTACCACATATTGTTTAGTCCAAATATGAACAATAGACTTTTGTTTAGCACCATGCAGGTGGCTAATCCTTCTTCTTAGAATAGTTAACTATCTACTTACAAATGATAATTGAGGTTTTGCATTGTAAACTTTCAGAAAAAAACCTTAAAACAACAAGCATTATAAAAATTTTGCAGGTGTTCTTAATTATGAGGCCACCACTGTATATCATCACGGGTACCTTACGGCGCCCGAGACCGCCTATTCGGCCCCAGGGTACCCAGCGGAGGGTTTTTAATCGCACCGCGTCGTAGGTATGAGTCTACAGTTTCACGAGTTGGTATAGTGAAACCGGGACCGACAGCTTAACGTGCTCTCCGAGGCACTATAGTGGTGTTATCAAACAAATGTACATATTTTTTTTAATTAAAAACTCATTGATACACACCGGGATTCGAACCAGGGACCTAAGTGTTTTTAAGTCCAAGGTCTAACCAACTCGGCCACCACGTATATAAGAACAATGTACATACTATTAAAACATAAAACCTAAAAATTATACCCATAAGAGTTGTATCTTGTCAAATATTCCCCTAATAATGGAAGACCGGTGCTTCAACTTATCGTAGACCAAAGTCGGAACGCATTCCCTCAGGGAAAGCGTCGCTAATCGAGTTAAAACTTTTTTCGTCACGCCACCGTGAAACACAAGGAAATCTCCCTCAGGGCTACCTTAGTCCGTGAAAAATTAACTGTAAATGGCTTAGGCAATAAACCACGCAGGCGCTGTGAAATACGTTGTATCTACATCAGTCATTTTGTAAAATATACTTTTTACGATTAGAACATTTTAAAAAGATATTTGTTTTATTGAATCACGGCATGTGACCTTGTATTTCCCTTATGGCAAGCTAGCCTATAAAATCTATACATAGGGTAGATTATTATATTGTTGTTTAACAGCATTGATCGCTCTCACTATGGTGGCTTAATGATGCGGTTACGACATGCACAGAGTCGAATTTGTATTACGAGTATAGTATAGTATGAGTCTACAGTTTCACGAGTTGGTATAGTGAAACCGGGACCGACAGCTTAACGTGCTCTCCGAGGCACTATAGTGGTGTTATCAAACAAATGTACATATTTTTTTTAATTAAAAACTCATTGGTACACACCGGGATTCGAACCAGGGACCTAAGTGTTTTTAAGTCCAAGGTCTAACCAACTCGGCCACCACGTATATAAGAACAATGTACATACTATTAAAACATAAAACCTAAAAATTATACCCATAAGAGTTGTATCTTGTCAAATATTCCCCTAATAATGGAAGACCGGTGCTTCAACTTATCGTAGACCAAAGTCGGAACGCATTCCCTCAGGGAAAGCGTCGCTAATCGAGTTAAAACTTTTTTCGTCACGCCACCGTGAAACACAAGGAAATCTCCCTCAAGGCTACCTTAGTCCGTGAAAAATTAACTGTAAATGGCTTAGGCAATAAACCACGCAGGCGCCGTGAAATACGTTGTATCTACATCAGTCATTTTGTAAAATATACTTTTTACGATGAGGACATTTTAAAAAGATATTTGTTTTATTGAATCACGGCATGTGACCTTGTATTTCCCTTATGGCAAGCTAGCCTATAAAATCTATACATAGGGTAGATATTGTTGTTTAACAGCATTAATCTCACTATGGTGGCTTAATGATGCGGTTACGACATGCACAGAGTCGAATTTGTATTACGAGTATACTTTATAGTCTCGATGCTTTATCGTCTAATTAACTGCTCATTTCGTAACCGCACCCTTATAGGAGACTATCACCTCGACAAGAAATCGTTGCAACAGTCTCTATAAAACCGGTGAACTAACAGAATAAGACCAAAACAAGTCTCCGTCTATCTAATGAGAGAGACAATGTTCTTAGCTATCAATAGCTCACCGTGCGGGTACCGGGTCCATCACGTGGTTGGCGTTCCCGGACTTGGGACCGGTAAATATATGGTATATATTTATATCGTATAAATTAATACGAATTTTGGTAAAGAAAAAATATGTTTAAAATCCAAATTATAGGCCCATTATTGTGTTCCACTGTACATACTCGACTCCCGTTCACTACCAATTTTCCTAGAACATGTTTTCCTTTCATTTCCTTCAATTACTTCTCAGAGAACCTTTCAATAATTAAATTCGTAGGGTAGGTTAGGTACCATTGCATAATGTAAAATATATTTATTGTTTCATAGAAAGGTAATAATATCGCAATTTTCATTCAATTTCGAGTAATTGTCAACTGGCGATGGTACGAGTATACAGTACAAAAACAGTAAAGTTTTACACATTTACTAGATTACACAAAAATTATACCCTTAACCTAACCTGATGAAGGGTTTAGATACTTTAATTAGAATATTAATTAACGATTATAATCAGATGTAACCTTTTGGAAGGAAGGCTTCTATAACATTGCTAGATCATCAGACGGGTTTTCGTTACCGTAGTTCTATACAGACGCTAAAACCGTCTATGACCTAATCACGTTTTGATTTTACCAGTTTTCAGGAGACTATTGTGCCGATTTCTTGTTCCCTTCAGGGTCCGGTTACGAAATTGGTTTGACGATGCATCAAGAATATTAAATTTTTGTTGCAAATTCGTCTTAGTTGCCGCGTGTGACTAATGCTGTTAAACAACAAAGTACGGATCGACCCCATTCATGGACTTTGTAGTAGACATGTGACAATCACCATTTTTTAAGGATTGAATCCCAATTTGTTTAATCGCGAAAACGATTGGAATCCCAGGAATCTATCAAAAAAGATCCAAAATATTTGGTTGTATTTCTAAACAAAAATTAATGAGCAAAAAAAAAATCGTCATCACGAAAACATGGTGTTATTTATAATTTTGGTATACGGAATTAATTGATGAGCAAAAAAAAAACATGCTATTATTTATTATTCATTATTTGTGGGACAATGTACATATGCATTTCAACTATATCTCGAATGATACATACCATTGAACGATATAAAGACATTATCGATTGATAAAGATATGATTGAACGTTATAAAGATATAATCGATTGATAAAGATATAATTGAACGATATAAAGATATGATCGATTGATAAAGATTTAATTGAACGATATAAAGACATGATCGATTGATAAAGATATAATTGAACGATATATAGATATGATCGATTGATAAAGATATAATTGAACGATATAAAGATATAATCGATTGATAAAGAAATGATTGAACGATATAAAGATATGATCGATTAATAAAGATATGATTGAACGATAAAGATATAATTGAAAGTTATCAATCAAAAGTACCGAATCTTTTTTAGGATCGTGATTATTTATCTCGGTCACTTGAAAATACCATATCAAAATGATTGAATCATTCGCGATTGTCACATGTCTACTTTGTAGATTTGCTGACCATGAAGTAGATGCATTGCATACCAATGGATTTTTTTAAACTTTTTTTCAATTCCAGAGACTGAGTGTGGACTTTGAAGGTGTTAACCACAATAAAAGTAGTCTTACAGATAATGACCCTTCACAACTATAAATAGTAGATCCTTCGTGTTTATACTCAAGTGGTTTGTAATGGTAAGCATTTATAAAGGAGTACGGTCATTCTGGACCCAACCGTAAAAGCTTAGCGTTCACAAACAACGCGGCAACGGTATGCTCACTTAATAATAGTTAATTTAAGCATTATTTTCCAGTATTCAAAATAATTTTAGAAGTTGGAAAAAAAAAGTTCTAGCATCTTTTGTTACGTGCTGATTCTTTCGCCTTTTCTGTATATTTGTCCACATTATGCAGAAAAATAATGCTTTATACATTAAAAAATATTATTTTTGCTTATCTGGATTAAGATTTAAAAAAATAAAGCGAGATTTCACATTATTTTGAAAGAAAAAGAAAAGGCCGTATAGTATTGAATGCACTTGTTTGTTGTGTGTGCATCACGTAAAAGCCATTCGTTAGATTCAATATCGAATTACTGAAATATAAGAGGCTTTATTTTGAGTGACAATTAGCGTTTATTTCATCAAAAACGACCTACAGAATCAAAATTTTTTTTTAAAAACCTCATATCGCTACGCAAATAAACTTAAAATAGAACTACGCACGAAATTGGATCACATTTTGCAGTCCACTGCTAAACATGGCCTTTCATCTAGACGCTTAATTGAGCGTAATTTTAAGGTTTGAGCATCGAGTTTCTGTCTGGTATTTTAAGAGCTATAGCGCTATAGATGTATTGTTTAGGTGCCTCCGTAGACTAGTGCATAAAGACTAATGGTTAGCCCTTATGCGGCGTTGGCCCTTGTGCGAGGGCGTGGGTTCGTTTCCCACCCATGGCAAAAAAATATTAGTACGTTTTTCTGTACAGTTTGTCATGGTCTGGATGTTTATAAAATATAATATTATGTGTTATATCGTTGTTTCTAGTACACATTGTACAAGCCTAGAACTTAGTTTATGACCAGGGCACTATGTGTGTAATCTCCTACATTATTATTTAGAATTCGACTTTCATGATCAGATTAATAGTCGTTGCTAAGCAATTGCTAATGCTTAGCCAATGCTTCGGACTGTCAAACTGCATATAAAAAAAAAGTTCCAAACAATGGCTTTAGCTAAGCAACGGCTATTAATCCGACCATAAGATCTCGAAAATGGATTGAGGTAGAAAGTTTAAGGCTGAGTTGCACCAAAGTTTCCGTTAAAGTAATTGTGACGATTAAAGTTTCAAAATAAAGTTATTTCACAAAAAGAAAATTATAACCAACTGTGTCTCAGTTGGTTAAGCTTTTTTTACTTTAACGGAAAATTTGGTGCAACTCAGCCTTGAACATTCTACCTCAATCCAATTTCGAGAAGTTGATTTAGAATGTTTAATTAAACGTAAAATCCTCACTTGTATATCCTTTATACATGGTGACTTTAAAAGGTTGTACTTTGTACATTTGCGACACAAGGTTTCCACAGGAAAAGTTGTTCGATTTGATTACTAGATTCTCATATTAGCACAAAGTACAACCTTTAAAATTCAGCCTGTATATAAAATTATTTGTCCGTGTGTATGTCACAAAATTCTCCTAAACGGCTGGACCAATTGAGATTTTTTTTTGTTTGTTTGAGTGGGTCCCTGGGTGGTTTAGAATTTTCAGCTTTGCTTGGAGCAACGGCAAATTGCACCATGGCAAAACGTTTTTTTTTAACTCCAATGACACTTGGTATTTTATCGAAAATTGGAATAAAGAAAAAATGTTTTCTGAAGCCACTAGATAAAGTCTGCCGGCTCTACTAGATATATTTACTTTATATATTTTTAAGTTATTATCTAAAAACGTACGTAACACAAAACGTAATAACCTAAAACGGAAACAACCATTTATTCAGGATACACTAGTTAACTTTAGACCCGTATCCTGAAATGCTAGTATCTTATTGTCACGGATATACTTACGGATACTAGGTGCAGCAAATATATCTCTTAACGCTTCCGTCAAATTATCATAAACATGGTGTCTATATAAGGGAGGAAATTCAAATTGAACTACATCACTTTCTATTGAAATAATTAACTCAAAGAAAATATAATAAAAAGGTAAAACTTGAAACACAATCATTTCGAGTAACACAAGTACCTCGGATACGTAAATATTCCAGTAGCATTAATTGGATTTTAATCGTAAATAAGTGAAATTGGAATGTAATATCACAGTAGGTACTAGCGTGAAATTGCCGTATAAAAATATGAATCTATTGCAGTAGAATTATATGCCCTAGGCCATGGGTACCGTTTAAAGATCGTAAAATATCCATTACTAATAAAAACATGCTAATTGACTATTTTATCATATAGTAAAATAGCAGTATCGACAAATCGCTACCTGAGAGTATACTACTACCTCGGCAACAATTATATGAATTAGGCTTCTGAACACCGGTGAACCCACAGACTAAAACCTAAACATGACTAGGTCGCTGTATAAGTGGGGTGGTGGTAAGTGGTAACGAAATCGCCTAAGGAAAGACTAAAGTGACTTCTACCTGAAAGAATATTTTTGCATTATAAATAAAAAATTTAAACTAAAACTTCCACGTTGAAGGAAGGAAGGAAGGCCTCTATAAGATAACTCGGTTAGGCCCACCGGACGACACTGCCCAAGTAACCTAGTCATGTTTCGGTTTCAGTCTGTGGGTTCATCGATTTTCCGTAAACTATTGCATCGACTTCTTGTCGAGGTGGTAGTATTCTTTCTTGATGCGGTTACGAAACGGGAGATTAATTTGATGATAAAGCAGCGACGATATTAAAATAGACTCGTAAAAAAGTCACCAGTTACCCATTTCGTAACCACATTATTTTTCCGGTTCAGTGGGAGCGATCAATATGGTTAAACAACAATGTATAGATCGATCCTATTCATGAATCGATCTAGATGTCTGCTTACTATCAGGTAGAAACAAAGTTATATGCCGTGCTCCAATAAAAAAAAATCTAGGTCATGAATGAATGTGGTAGTAGGTGCAAGATTCATTAGTTACGAGTATGTTATACGTTTCTACAGTTTAATCCACGTGGGATTTCATCTACTCGAGATCGTAAACTCCGAAGAGTACAGAAGTTTTATGTCTTAAGTTGCTGCGAGATGGCATAAGTACTTAACTTTTATAATAGTACAGTTCATTAGTTGACAGAGATTTTAGATTTTTCTTGTTAACTAGTTTCAGGTTTAATATCCTTACTTCAGCTTTAGAATGGGCGTGTATTCCGGTAATCCCAAGGGAACCTTTTAACGCGGTAAATGTGTTGCGCCAAACCGCATCCTACTGCATACAAAATTTCATTGAAATCCTTTCAGCCAGTGATTTAACAACAAATATCTAAACCGTCCTGCTCGTAGAAGTTCTGTAACACACCTTGTTAGCAAGCGTTACAATATTATATTAATCTGTGTTGCTCAACCATGGGCTTAGCCAGGGGGGGGGTTGCGACGATGTTTTTTTTTGGCTAACGCTGCATATTAATTTAATGACGATGGCGTTTTTTATTTTGCTTATTAAAGAAATTCGCAACAAAAATAATTAAATTTTAAGAGGCTCAAACCCCCAATATGAAATTTCTTTTAATTTTACATGCACAAATATAATCACGAGTGCCTTACGGCGCACGAGACCGCCTAGACGGCATCAGGGTACCCAGCAGAGGGGTTTTTAATCACACCTCGTCGTCATATCCTGTATTAATTCCTTCTCACATCTTGAACATTGCTTGTACTATTATTTCTTCTGTGGCATTGATTGGATATAATATATTTTTGTTAATAACTATTAATTTACTACATACTTAATGCCTTTAGCACAACAAAATCGATAGCCTCGATAATTCAACAAAATATATTGATTTTATGAGTTTTAACTTCTTTTTAAATATATCGACCGTGGTGATCGTAAGTATGTAATATGTATATGTAATGTAACCATAATTTCAAAATTGTATGCAATTCGGTTCACAGTAACAAAATTCGGAGCAATAATGCTTCAATGACTGCACTACCAAGGTACGAGTAAGGTAAACATATTAACATTAGCTTAGACATATACCTACCATATCTAGTTCAAGGTTAAAAAAAAGTACCTACTATTAATTATTATAACGAATGTTTTGCCCCACCTAAAGTATTTTAACGAGCGGGTAAAGGTAAGTAATTAAAATTCACAAACGAACCGTTTACGGAAAAACTTGTCCATGCCTTAAAGTTTGCCGGACTCGAGAAGTTTTTAAAGAAATTCAAATAAAATTCCATAAAATCAGTAACGAGGTATTTGGTAAAATTAAAAATAAGAAACACGTTTAAAGTTAAATAAAGCACATAAAAGATATCTATAATAAATATAATAATATCTAAAAAAAGGTACATTTCAAATATATTGCCATCGTAACTAAGCTCTAGGCTATATGTATATGTATACCTGCCTAGGCCACCAACCAATACGTAAAGTAAAATATTGTTTTTTTTTTTTTACTCCAGTGAGAATAGAACCCCGTACTCGCGACACCTTTTATTTAGAATAAATATTTAAGGCGTGGATATGGATGGTGAAGTTGGTCGCCTTGGTGGCTCCCTTGTATGGCAGATAATGATTGACAGGTCAATGGAATCAGCTAACCACCTAGTCTTACACTAGTTGGTTATGTAGTGTGTGTTCGGTTCGGTAGTATTTTTCATATCATGATTTCCATTCCATCGCGTTTAAGTTCTAAATCTGATATCGATGTTTAATAAATATTTGTTGTTCTTTTGTTAATGAATAGCTGCCTAACCAATTGCACTCTAAGGCCTTATTGTTAAACTTTTTTTTTTAATATTCATAAATATCTTTAAAGATTTTTATGAAATAAATGATTTGACTTTGACACAGGGTCAAAGACGTTGACAAAGATGGACGGTAAGTCTTCTTCTGGCGGAGCATTGAGCATTGGTTGTCCTTATGTTGCTGCCTACAAAAGGACAACACCCTCTATAAGAAAATTGCTTGTCATCAGTAATGATTACAGGGAGACGGGAAGAGGCACAGAAGAAATAATAGTACAAGTACAGAAGCTCCTCAGAAAGATCAATTAGTGTAGATTTGTAGATATGGAAATGCTTTAATAAAAACGTCAGCACGAAGGGGCCAACTATCCCAGGTAGCATTTTGACGTCCCTATGACATCAACTTAGTGTCATTCTCGACGTAATTGACGTCATAGGGACGTCAAAATGCTACCTGGGATCGTTGGCCCCTCCGTGCTGACGTTATATAATATATTGTATTTACGGGTAGTGCAATCAAAGTGATTTTAGAACTCTATTTTGTATTTTTTTATTAAATTTATAATATGTTTATTTATGCACACTGTTCAAGTACTCCTGCAAACGCTGCGATAACTTTGCTTCACCTACTTGAACGGCTGATTTGATTGTAAAAAACAGTTGCAAATTAACACACTCTTGAAAGGCTTACAAAGCTAGCTTAATTTACTTGACAAGTGTTGATTTAGTAATTAGCTTTGCTTTGGATTTTTGATGACGTCACATAACAAATCAAATTACTTCAACGAATTCGCTGCGAACATGAAGGTAAAAACCGTGCCCGTCCGCGCGCCGCTACTGGAGTAAGCATCATTCAATTTGCAGGGTGCCGCGCGAGTGACAAATTTGTCACTCACACACACTTTTACATTTTTTACATCCTCAGTCTGATTTGTGCGTTCGGCGGAGAAGGTGGAAAAGAGCTCCGCTTTTATTGTCGGAAAAATGGTTAATTGTTCATTAAAGCTGTGTAGAAACTACTCTTTAAAAAAAGTACCTGGTGTCACGTTTTTCAAGTATGTATTTAACATGTTACAATAATAAAAACCATAATTAAAATATCAAAATCTGACGGTAACTGTCAAACTATGTGCATCAGTTAGAAGTTGAAGAACCAGTGATGTGTTTTTATTTTTAATGAGAAGTTCGATACTTTAAAATAATTTATAATCATTTAAATTTAATTTAATCAAAAGGTATGGCGACAACAGAACCGTCCAACGAGGTTTGTCAGTTACAATTTAGTGATGTGATTTTATAGTTGATAAACTCGATTTTTGTAAATACTTTCATGGTTATGAGATTTTATACAATTATTGTTTTTTTTTATAAAATTCTAATTATATTTTCTATACATACAGTTTCCCGAAAGATCCGGCATTAAAACGTAAATGGCTACCCATTTACGTTTTAGGCCATTAAAAGAGAAGAAAATTGGTTACCAACAATCATACCCGTGTATGTTCAGTACATTTTGAGGAATCAAGCTACGATTTAATTGTTTGTCCCCTATTGTAGTTTGCATCGACTTTTATAACTTCCTCTTGGAGGTCGGTCAAAAATGTTGAGATTGCGTTTAGTAGGTAACATGTAGTTAGTTGTGCATATGTTTTAATTTAATAAATAATTTATTTAATAACGTAGGTATTTTAATTTATTGTAATATATAACTACATATTTTAAATCCACTAGTATTATAAATGCGAAAGTGTCTATCAGGGTGAATTTGAAAGGATGTACTTTGGGCTAATGTGAGGCTAATATCAGCAGAAGCTGATAAAATCTAACAACTTTTTCTATGGAACCATATTTCGCAAATGAAAAAAAAAATTACTTTCCCATACAAATTGTTCATTTTAACGTTACTAGTTTGTATGGAGAAGGCCATTTTTTATTCTTTTGCGATACATGGTTCCATGGGAAAGTTGTTTGATTTGATCATATTACCCCTAAGTATATCCTTTCAAAGTTAGAGTGTATTCAAAACATAGCGACGAGCTAGCCACTTATTCGGTGTAGACTCATACCATCGGCTACGACGAGTTGGGATTAAAACCCCTCCGCTAGTTACCTTGGGGCCCGTGATTATATGTGTGTGTATTACAATTGTAGGTATATCGATAAATAATTATTAATTTTTGATGATATCCATAAATACCAAAATATTTGGTTTATATCGAAAAGTTATAATATTGGTTGTCGGTGGCAACACTATCGAAACTATTAAGTATGCAATTTAATATTTAGCTTTTTATAATAAATAAACAATTCACTTCATAGACACGCTCACACATTCATGTTTGACAATAGCTAACTTGTATCTCTTTTTTTCTCAAGCAGTTTTTTAAGTGTCAGACGCGTTGAGCTGCCATATGAAGCCACACCTTTTTTCCCGTTCTTCATTTGTTCGCTTTAGAAATTGGCGACACCGGTATTGTACTATTATAAAACAATTTATGTATCATGCTTACTCCATTGGCGCGGGGCGTTTTTAGCTTCATGGCTGCGAACGTTTGATTGTGTAGTGCAATCAAAGTAAATTGTCTGTGGTCACACACAGTTTGTCTATCAAATTTTAGTTTTTTTGTTTATTTTTATAGTTCCCTCCCTTTAACTTAACAGTTTTCGGACTCTATTTTGTCCACATACATACGGCGCTCGAGACCGCCTAGACGGCTTCAGGGTACCCAGCGGAGGGGTTTTTAATCCCACTTCGTCGTAGCCGATGGTATGAATCTACACCGAACAAGTGGCTAGCACGTCGCGATGTTTTGAATAGACTCAATAACCCATCTATAAACAGTTTCACAAGTTGGTATTGTGAAACCGGGACCGACAGCTTAACGTGCTCTCCGAGGCACTATAGTGGTTATGTCAAATAAATGTACCTATATATTTTTTTTAAATTAAAAACTCATTGGTACACACCGGTATTCGAACCAGGGACTTAAATGATTTTATGCCCAAGGTTTAACCAACTCGGCCACCACGTAAATAACTCTATTTTGTATTTTTAAATATTTTTTTATTTATGTACATAAATCTGTTCAAATACTCCTGCAAACGCTGCTTCGCTGAACGCGATTTCATTGGTAGTAAATGAACACTAAATAACACTCACTGGTGTATGACGGAAATAAAAATTTATTAACCCACACTTTGGAGATTCAATATATTATAATTAAAAGATATAGGAGTTTTACACTTTAGATTTTATCTATAAAGGTATAATTTGATAGAAGGTTAGTATAATTAATTAGTTATTTGATGTAGGTATGTGATTTATCAGTCCATCTAATCTTTTGTTGTAAGTAGAGTAAATACCGTAAATAGATACCTCATTATCTTAATTCGATAAAAGTATGTATATTTGTTACTTTATTTATATAGGGGGTGATTATACAATTATAACAACTACTTTACAATAATTAAGTAAGTAGGTATCTATATTATTAAAAAAAAACCTTGTTAGGCTGAGTTGCACCATAGTTTCCGTCAAAGTAATTGTAACGATTAAAGTTAAAAATAACGTCAAATGTACAGCAACCTCTAATTGGCAGGCTAATTGTTACTTGGCTATATATTTTTTCATTGAAAGACATGCGTGCGAGTCAAGACTAATATTTAAAAAAAATGGATTTGGCACTATTGTTGCACTAATAGTACCTTAGTTGCACTAACGTTAATATAACATTCCTGCGGCCACATTCTGTTTCTTATAACGTGATCGTTAGATTGTCAAAATGACGATTTCCGCTATTAGCGCGCTTTCCTCCAATCAGAATAGTTTTTTAAACTTCGCTTATTGGAGGAGAGCGCGCTAATAACAGAACTCGTTATTTTGACAATCTAACGCTCACGTTATAAGAAACAGAATGTGGCTGCAGTTTCTGTAGTTACATTTTTAGAGATGATTTTCATTTTTGCGACATGCTGTATATAGGTAGGTATCTATTTACGGATGTTAGGTTAGGTTAGTAATCATAACTATTAGGTAGTTTAGTTAAAACTGATTTTATTTGTAGCAAATATAACAGGAAATATTATACTAAGTAAATGTAATTATAGAATTGATACAAGGCAAGGTTGTTGTGCATTAAACAATGTGGTATAATGTAATATTATTATTTCTAATAGTTTTATTAATATTTTTATATACAAAAGTTCGATCAACAACCCCTAATGTAATTCAATTTAATTTTCCATTCATGTGTTTTTACGTAACATCGTCTCTGCTAGCAGTGTTTATTTGGCCAGTGTTTTTATTGCGACCAAAAAATGTATGGAATAGTTTGTAAGTAATATTGTTATATAAACAAAAGCCCTCTTATCTAATACAAAATGGCTGTAAATTTTTGAGGGAGGGGTACAACGCACTCATCAATATATACCATATCATTCCAGATTTAAAACAATTACATTATTAATAATTGATACTTATATACTAGGTATAGGTATCAACTATAGTGCAATAATAATAACAATAATTATGTCGCAAGACTAATAACCAATTTTATTTATTTCCTAGATTATTAATTATTCATGCCATTTAAACAAGAATAAATAAAAAACAATTACAATCAAATCAAATATTAAACTATGAAAAAATTATATAGTTTTTTTATATATTTTAGCCGGCATATTGGTGGGAGCGATCAATATTGTTTAGCAACAAATTATTGATCTACTCCTATAGACTTTGTAGGGCCGCTTACCATCAGATAGATACAAATTCACATGCCGTGCTCCAAATCTTTTTTTTTATTACTTACATAATCATTAAATTAAGCATTGTCAACATTCTTTAAATATTTGTTATTTTAATTATATAAAAATGTATTTTATTACTTAAATAATAAAATACTTATATAATTAAAGTAACAAAGAGCCTTACGGGACAAACACATCGTGGTTTTGCCTTAGGAAGTCGGAAGTATTAAAGTGGTCTGAACAAATGGCACTGTTTTTTGACGGGACCCCAATCGACGATTTTAAACAAAACCGCCTCCACATTTATTTTAAATAGGAAAACAGCAAAAATAAAATAAAGTAAATAGAGGGAAGTCCCCTAGTGACTTTTCAAGACATAGAATAAAAACTATTTCGAAAAATGTTACTTTATTTATTAATTGACTAAACTGAAGATGTATGGGGGTTGTCGGTCAAAGCTATAGAACCAATCATTAATACTATAGGACCGGTACTTGCTGATATTTTTAATGGGTGTGTTAATGAAGGAATTTTTCCCGATCTTATGAAGAATAGTAAAATAGTTCCCATATTCAAGTCCGGCTGTAAGACAGATCCAAATAATTATCGTCCTGTTTCTGTCCTGCCAGCCTTAAGTAAAATATTCGAAAAAATAATTCTCGGTCAACTTTTAAGTCATTTTAATAGAAATAAATTGTTACATGATCAACAATACGGGTTTACAAAAGGAAGAAACACAACAAATGCCGGTACAAGTTTGATTGCGGAAATAACCGATGCATGGGAAAATTCTCAGGACCTCGTTGGTGTTTTCTGTGATCTATCTAAGGCGTTTGATTGTGTTGATCATCAAACTTTGTTAGATAAGTTAGAATTTTATGGTATTCGCGACTTAGCTTTAAATCTATTAAAATCTTACCTTTCCAATAGAACTCAAGGTGTTAATATTGATGGCTGTCTATCCGAAGGGGCCCTTGTAAAGATGGGTGTTCCGCAAGGCTCAATTTTAGGACCATTCCTCTTCCTAGTATACATCAATGACCTTCCACATATGGTTCAGGAGATGGCGCAGATAGTGCTATTTGCTGATGATACATCTCTACTGTTTAAAGTTAGTAGAAAAGATAATATATTATCATCAGCAAATGACACTCTGGAAATGGTTTCGAAGTGGTTCACCGCGAATAATTTAGTTTTAAATGCTAAGAAAACTAAGTGTCTAAAATTTACGCTCCCCAACGTAACTGGTATTAATTCCACAGTGAAGTTAGGTGGTACTGATCTGGAATTTGTTGACTCCACTGTGTTTTTAGGGATCACACTCGATTCCAAACTACAGTGGAAAGCTCACATAAATACTCTATCAAATAGATTGAGCTCTGCTGCATATGCAGTCAGAAAAATCAGACAATTAACTGATGTTGCAACAGCCAGACTAGTGTACTTCGCCTATTTTCACAGTATAATGACGTATGGTCTTATAATGTGGGGATCCGCGGCAGATTTTGATAGTATATTTATTTTACAAAAGAGGGCTATTCGGGCAATATATGGCATGAAAGCTCGTGATTCTCTCCGGGAAACATTTCCTATGATTGATGTACTGACACTACCATCTCAATATATTTATGAGAATTTATTGTACGTCAAGAAAAACTTAAGTATGTTTAGTAAAAATGGCGACAGGCATAATTTAAACTTAAGAAATATAGATAAAATTGATATTCCAAAGTTTAGACTGCAAAAAACTAATAAATGTTTTGTCATTAACAGTATAAGGTTATTTAATAAATTACCTAAAATTATTATAGATTTAAGTGAAATAAAGTTTAAAAATTGTATTAAACAAACATTAATCCATAGGGCTTACTATAGAGTTAATGACTATATTAATGATAAAGATGTCTGGACCCGTTCTGATCTGCAATTGAGGTCTCACAACTAGTATTGCCTTTTCAAATGAGTACCCTAGTAGGTATGTTAAATCTGATATTGTAATAACTTATTATTACTTAATTTATTTTTTATTATATTTAAATTTTATCTTTGGATAAGGTATATCTTATGATTACTTATTAATATTTACATTATGCAGGTACTCTGTTATTATATATTATTATTTAGTAAAGTGCCTGTACTCTTTAGTATTTGCAGTTCTGTACATTGGTACAGCAACCAATTGCTAAACTGTTAAATAATCTGCCATAGGGTGTTTTGCGCATGCTTTTAGTAGGGTTAGAGCATTTAATGTATGCTGCGATATGCATATCGGTAACTCAATGGCTATATTCCTCTGTTAGTTTGTGTGAAGCACCAGAGTTTTTTACTTGCTGGTACCTTTTTCTCCGGGGTGTCTCCGGAGGGATCGACTTTACAACTAGTGTTTACGCCCTTAAAGATACCGATCCATATAACTATGTTAATGCGATTGATGGTCATTTAAAAAATGTCTACAGTCAATATAATGATAATATAAGAACTAATATTTAAGGCGTGGATACGGTTGGTGAGGTCGGTCGCCTCGGTGGCACCCTTGTATGGCAGATGATAATCGGAAGGTCAATGGAATCAGCTAACCACCTAGTCTTACACTAGTTGGTTATGTAGCGTGCGTTCGGTTGGTTGGTTTTTTTCAATACTTTTATTTATGACACCTTTTATTAATTAATCTATAATGGTTATATATATATATATATATAGCAGCCTAACCAAACGCACTCTAGACCTTATTATTAAAACTTTTTTTTTTTTGACTATTCATAAATATCTGTAAAGATTTACATGAAATAAATAATATTTGATTTGATTTGAATTAGTTAACTCAACAAACTTTAAAATCAACATAAATTAACAAATATCAAATAAACTTTGGTGAAAAAAAATGAAAATGATCGAAGTGGCACCTAGTACCGGACGGGTGTAATTTCGAACCCCTGCCACCGGACATTTAGAAAACATCAGGCATCGGACACATATGTAGCCGTCAGAACATTCAGGAATGTCTGCACATGCTTCGTCAGCCCACTCATCACAGCTGGAGAACTGTACCCAGTCCTCCACGAAGTCCTCCACCACGCAATTATTTGCTTTTTTCATCTTTCGCAGTTTATAAAATTTTTGGGTCCCATTGTCCTTCCTTAATCATTTCTTCCATTTCCACCTCTCTCTGTTCTTCTGTCCTAGGGCTTCCAATACCGGGATCCCGGTATCCGACAATACCGGGATCCCGGACTTTTTTTAGACATTTTCATTACCGGTATTGAAATGTCCAATACCGGGATCCCGGTATTAGTGATTTTATATAATTTTTAGTACAAAACACATAGTAACAAATTATCACTGTTATACACAAACATTTTTACCCATTTATTTCATTTTGGAATTGTACATAACGGTATTTTAATGATTTAACGACTTTACGGTTATATGCAATAACCTAAATTATTGCAGTACAGTCGGCGGTGAGGGAAAATTCCCCGCCTCCCCTCAAGTGCAACACTAACCCCCGTATTCTAAGACGTATCTTTAACTTCACTCTTCACTCAAGGAGCGTCTGTCTCAACTTGCTTTTTATAGTTGACATTTGGTGGAAAGAGACAGACGTTCCTTGAGTGTAAAGTGGAGTTAAGGATACGTCTTAGAATACGGGGGTAACACACGTATTCTAAGACGTTTCCTTAACTCAACTCTTCACTTAAGGAGCGTCTGTCTCAACTTGCTTTTTATAGTTGACATTTGGTGGAAAGAGACAGACGTTCCTTGAGTGTAAAGTGGAGTATTCTAAGACGTATCCTTAGATAAGTCTTAGAATACGGGGGTAAGCTGTTATTCGTGAAACAAACAGTTTAGTGAGTAGTGGATTTTCACGTTATCATCAGTAGTTTCACTCTGTGACTTACTTTAACGTTGGGTACGACTTAAAAATGTAAGTTACTAAAGTCAATTATCTATAAACATATAAAATATTATTTGTTATCAAAAAAGATCATAAAAACTCATGGTGGACCAACGGGTGGATTCCATATAACTGTGCAACTTGTTGTTTTTTATATTTTTTTATTGTTGCACGACACGTGTCTTTGTATCTACCTAGTGGTGAGCAGACCTACACAGTCCATGAATGGGGCCAATCAATAATTGTTCTTAAACTTTATTGGTCGCTCCCACTATGCCGGCTAAATGATAAAATAATAAAATACCATCACGGGTGCCTATTTGGCCCCCGAGAACCGTTTAAACGGTTCTCGGGGGCCAAATAGGGGCCGTTTAAACGGTTCTTAAACTTTATTGGTCGCTCCCACTATGCCGGCTAAATGATAAAATAATAAAATACCATCACGGGTGCCTATTTGGCCCCCGAGAACCGTTTAAACGGCCTCAGGGTACCCAGCGGAGGGATTAACTCGTCCTCATTTCGCCGATGGTATTCGGAGGCAACACCTAACAAGTGGCGAGCTTGTTGCGGTGTTTATGATGAAATAGCCGCGTTTTATAAAGCGGTCACCCATCCCAGTGCGGCCTTGTTGTCATCTGCTTAACCTTGTTATCAGTTGTGCAGTGACTAAACCACTAGGCTGGGGCCGCTTTTAAATGATGCGATTACGAAATGGGGGGCGATAATAACGAATTGCATTACGAGTATATTTTGATATACTTGCTGCCTTATCGTCATTTCAACTACCCAGTTCGTAACCGTACCCTGAAAGGAGACTACCACCTCGACAAGAAATTGATGCAGTAGTCTCTTGAAAACCGGTGAACCCACAGACAAAAACCGAAACATGACTAGGTGGTTTTTGCATCTTATGTGTTATATGACACTTAACGGTTTTTGCATCTGTATGGGCGGTGGTAACGAGACCCCTGTAACTTCGTTAGATCAGTCAGCCTAACGAAGTTATAGAGACCTTCCTTCCACCTAAGAAACGGTGGTTCCAATAAAACTGCAAGTAGAGCTTCAACGTCAACTGACAATTTAACCTGATTATTGCTGGAATTTTAGTCATAATTTGTATAACGCGAATTATCGTAAAAAAAGACTGACACGTAATATTATTTTAATATAAATAAATGATGATTTTAAATGAAAAACTTGTTTTTTTTTTCATTTAGTCGAGAAAAATCCTTCTACAGAAATGCCTACTTCCAAAACAAAGACAAATCTGAAAAAAAAACGCATTTTTTTTCAATACCGGTATCCCGGGATTTAATAAGATTAAATATTCGGTATTAATATCGGTATTGAAAAAATCCGGTATTCGAAAGCCCTATTCTGTCCTCTAAAATAAAGTACAAAAATTTACTATATTAATACAACTAATTGCGAGAAAAATAATATTGTTTACTGTCCGGTGTTAAGGGGCTATTGAGTGTCCGGAGCTAGGGGACAGTAATACGAGCACGAATAATAATGGAACCCTGCCTTAATTTACAAATAACATAAAGACTTCAACACAGAAATTTAGCTGTAACACTTACCTGGATCTTATGTAGCGCAGTGTATTCCCGCCAATAACAAACACTAACCGCTCTCAATGCCTCCTTGTGCGTCGCTGCCAATCGCATCGATCGACAAGAAACGTCAAATCCCATATAATTGGCTTTCGATGGGTATTTCGATTCGATTATCGATTGGCTCTTTGGTAAGGCCCAAGAACTGTCGGCCGCTTGATCAATCGACAGACTGTAATAGACGCTTTTGTGAATTTTGTGTAAAACTCGGGTTACATTGATAAAAGAATAATACATACATACATATCATCACGGGTGCCATACGGCGCCCGAGACCGCCTAGACGGCCCCAGGGTACCCAGTGGAGGGGTTTTAATCCCACCTCGTCGTAGCCGATGGTATGAGTCTACACCGAACAAGTGGCTTACTCGTCGCGATGTTTTGAATAGACTCAATAACCCATCTATAAACAGTTTCATAAGTTGGTATAGTGAAACCGGGACCGACAGCTTAACGTGCTCTCCGAGGCACTATAATGGTGTTATCAAACAAATATACATATTTTTTTTAATTAAAAACTCATTGGTACACACCGGGATTCCAACCAGGGACCTAAGTGTTTTTAAGTCCAAGGTATAACCAACTCGGCCACCACGTATATTAATAAATAGTATTAGTATATAATAAAAGAATATTAATTTTGATATAAAATTACTTACATATAAGTAACACCATCCTTTTCAAAATTTGATGTCGTAGACAGCTTTTTGCACCAAAAAACTAAGCAATAGGGCAACTTTGCTTAGGCCCGGTTTCTTGATGGATAGTCATCTCGACTAATTGTTAAATAATGACAGTTATGGCGTCTTTTATATGAAATTGAAATTTGTTTTGACAAAAATCTCATAGAACACCCGCCATTTTTAACTATAGTAACGTAAACTATCCATCAAGAAACCGGCCCTTAGTCGCGTTCTCCCGAGAGGTAGATTTGGTCTGGCAAAAAATCCGTATACAACAAGTTTTGTAAACGCACAGGCACATTTGTGCGCGGCTAGCATGTGAGGCTACTTTTTGACGTTAATTTTTGACCAGAAGTATTTTTTTTATATTAAATAATTGAAAATAAGCTTTTACTATTTGAAATAAAAGTTTTTTTTAATAAACTATTGATTAAATATAATAATTTAATAGTAATTAAATTATTATATTTAAACAATAGTTTTTATTAAATTAAACATATTAAGCTGAATTTACTTACATACATACAAATCATATTTTTTAGGTTTTATCGTATTGTTATCATCAAAATCCAATTTGTGAATATACCAACACTGGTAAAGAAACGCATGAAGTTATCTTCAGATGTTAACATATTCGGTAATGGAACGACTTTCAAAAATAAACTATATAATATAATAAAGAGGAAAGATTTGTATTTTTGTATTTTTGTATGTTTGTAATGAATAAACTCAAAAACTACTAGACCGATTGCAATAATTTTTTCACCATTAGAAAGCTGCATTATTCAGAAGTAACATAGGCTATATAATATCACGCTAGGTCCTATAGTTGTGGAGCAGTAACCAAAAATGTTTTAAAAACGGGGGAAAAGTATCGTTTCTGAGGCCTTCTTGGCGTGCGCTGAGCATGTAGTTAAAGTTATACAAACCTGTGCGAAGCCGGGACGGGCCGCTAGTATTTAATATTATACTTTTTGCGCTGACATTTTCTAAAACGGAACGGGCCTACGTTCACGCTCTTTTTTCTCATTTTCTCGCTCGTCGTCATTCGTTCATTTTTTTAATGCCAAACGGTTTGTTTGTTGAATTGACGTATTTTGCGGTTGTTTTATGATTTAAATAAGTAAATGCCAGAAAATCGGCTATAATGTGGGATAAAGTAGCGTATATTATTTTATTGACTGTTGTGACATATATTTTTAAACAAATTATCTCAGAAACACCGAATATAATTAAATTTCAGTCGAAGTTTTTATTTTTTTACATTGCATCTTCTATTGTAGCAATATTATTTTTACCATTTTTTGTATTTAATGCTAAAAATGTGAAAAACTCATTGTAAGTATTCATTAAACAAAAGAATATTATACCCACGCTTACACTTTCGGCGTTTTTCAAGTAATTTAACCTAAGTTTTGCTGTTTAGCCTGTTTTATAAATATTTATTTTATCTTAATTAAATTAAACTGCCTGCAAAATATCCTTATAACCATATACATGATTCACCAAAATTTTACTGTTGGTATATACCTAGATCATTAAACCATTTTTACCATAAAAGAAAACAATATTTGTATTATTATTAATCAAATACTACAGTTGTTTCTTGGTGTATAACATGAACTTGAAAGTTTTTTTTTCACAGAACTGCTGCACAAATTTTAAAACATGTTACAAAAATAATACACATAAAATGGGAATTGAGGAATGGGAAAGTGTTGTCAGAGGATCAGGGAGCAGTCATTGTTGCCAATCATCAGTCTACTATTGATGTTTTAGGTAAGTCACGCTCGAAAACAGGAAAGCATCGTAAGGGTCTACCTATTAATTCAACCATTTAACAAAAAAAAAATATAAGAAATAAACATAGGCTCAGTTGCATCAAAATGAACTATCTGTAATTGCAACAATTAAAGTTAAAAATGGAATGTACAAATTTTATTTTTCAGTTAGAATGAAATCATGTACTATTGATGATAAATGCAAGTTTATGATTTCATTCATGACACCAACATAATGGTGTTGAATGTATTGTATGTTATATGTAAGTCCTATTATGTAGGCCATAGATCCATAAATTCCAAGTTCCTTCTGGACCCTTCTACACAATTTAATTGCTTTCTTAGTTACGGTAAGTAACTATTGTTACAAATTTCAGTATATAGGTAGGTTGGTAAATAAATTGAGCCATCTCTCAGCTTTTTATTAAGTGATGCATGTAAGTGGGGAATTAATGTGAATGTTTACAAGAGAAGTGGTAAGTTCAAGTTAATACCAAGAAAAAAATCTGATACTAGATAAATAACATATTGTTGTTTTAAAATAATTATTTAATAATATTTTTGTTTATATTTAGAATAAGCATTAAATATTTTGTTTGCTAAAATGAGAAATAATCTTTTAACAATAGACTTGGTCTATATCTGTCATAGTGCAAATATTAATGGCAAGTGCAGCATGCATCAGATAAGTGGTACCTCAATTTACTTTATGTTTAGGCGTTACTTGCATGTTTATGTGAATATTTACTTTTACCAAAAACTAATCATATTAATTCCTGTCAATAATTTTACTAGAATGTTTCCTCAATAGATTGTGCAAGAGCCATTGCTACTCAAAACTTAGTAGGGAAACAGACAATGTTCTTAGCAAGATCCATTGTGTGGATAAGAGGCAGGGAGGAGAAAATGATCTTATAAATATAATTTAGAAAGCTCTTCAAATATTCTCAATATTTTTATAATTATATATAATATAAATATTATATCATTTAAATAGTGTGATTAAATAAGAAATAGAAAATCAATTAGTAGCCATAGCTTGACTCCTAAGAACAGTCCTGCGTCTTTAGCATAAATTGTTTTTACCAAGTAATGTTTTTATATGCCTAGGACGCACTTACGAAAATTTATGCAAATCTTGTGAAGAAAACAATTAAGTAACTATTTATAAATTCTTGTAGTCATCTTGGTTGTCCATTATGCATAATAATATGTTGTGTCAGTAACAACAACTCACTATAGACACATATTGCATTTTAATCATCATGCAAATGAATAAATTGGTGCAAGGTTAAAGCATACTACTTGACAACTGCATAAATAAATATTCAGCATTTGCCTAATAAATTGACTTGAATGTCAGTTATAATTAAGACTTAATAGTTACTTAAATAAATTATAATCAATATAGTATGCATGGTATTTTGATTATAAACTAATAACCGGGGGCTTTAGAGAAAAACCACTCCATTCCATTGATGGAATCACCTTCAGTCATAAAGGTATGGATTTTGACAGCTGATATTCAATGTCACCCCTAGTGGCCTAACTAAAAACTGTCAAAATCCATATTAATTTGACTTGATTTAAGGCTCCTGGCTATATTATTTTATCATGCACCCTTGCAACTGTCATTACTTGCCAAAGTTGACTGAGAGAATGCCTAGTGGCATTAACTCAAAATTTAGGTTTTTTTATACTTGAATTTAATATAATTTCAGGTATGTTTAACATTTGGCATGTCATGGATAAGGTAGCATCAATAGCAAGGAAGGAAATATTTTATGTGTGGCCCTTTGGCCTAGCTGCCTACCTAGCTGGGGTGGTATTCATTGATAGAAACCAACCAAAGGATGCCTACAAGCAACTGCAAGTTACCACTGATGTCATGGTCAAGAACAAGGTATTATTTTAATAGCTTTATTTTAGTAATTTAACTAAGAAGTACCTATTAATGTGCTAAGTAGACCAACAAATTTAATAATACCAGAGTAAGCAATGCCATATTGTTTAACAACACTGACTATTTAATGCAGTTACAAAACAGGTGCCTATAAAGAATATTTTAACTTACAAATCTATATTAATAATCCTCTCCAATTTATTATTAAATTATTCACTTGTTAGGTAACCTAGGGCGGGTTCTTAATTATTAACCTGCTTATGTTAAAAAACCCACACTAGGATATTTGAGATATTTTTTTAAGTGGTTCTTCATTCTAGAGTTGCACTTCGTTACTTAAAAACACATTATATTATAGGCATGTCATTAACTTTAAGGCCGAAATTAATAATACTGCTAATTAACCTTTAAAAAAATATATAAAAACTGAATTTAAGATGAGACTACCTCTTGAAAATCAACTTACCCGCAGACTGTATTGGTTAGTTTGATTTATTTGTAGGACACATAAACATAGGGGTTCAAACATGGGAGGTTGTAGATTCGATTCCCACCCATGGCAAAAAAAAAAATAAAGTTTTTTTTGTCTAGTTTATCATGGTCCGTATATTTATAAAATATTTAACATGATTGTTTCTGCTACACATAGTGCATGCCTAGAGCTTAGTGTGTGACCACAGCAATATGTGTGTAACATCCTTGATATTATTGTTATTTACCAATGAAAAGGAGCAAATATTTTTTGGCACTAATTTTAGAGTGTTTTGTATTGAATGTAACCGCCAAGGTTAGTTTATTGATGTATATAGAGGCATACATCAATAAACAAACCTTGGCGGTTACTATGTTATTGTTTACATTAACTTATCAAGAAATATATATGTTTCCAAATAAAGAGTTCATTGAGATCTAATTAAATATGTCAATAAACCTTCTTTGTAATAATTCTTCGCCCTCTTATCACCTTTTATTATTTGACGTCATTTCCTTATTTGGATCTTAAATATTTATTATTTTTATCTTAATATTCATTGTTTGGTGGAATGCTTTGACAATGTGATTGGAACTTTTATATAATGTATCTAATGACAATGTTTGAAATTTATTTAAAATTTCAAACATTTCATACATATTGTCAGAAACAACTTTACTAATATAAACAAAATAACACCAAGACCTGGCTAAACTTGTACAAAAAATACCTATGTTTTCCTCGAGTGAGAATATACTCTAGCACACACACGCATTCACACCCATCCATACAAAACACACATATGTATAATAGATAATACAATAATACACAGTCAATGACAATAGGATTATACAAATAGTATTTTTTATTTTTAATTACAGTTGTGTATGGTTATTTATTATCTACTAATATTAAATGAAAAGCAACGAGAATATTAAAATAGCCTAAATCGTCGTTATCACGCCCATTTCGTAACCGCATAATTTAGCCGACATAGTAAGAGCATTCAATGTTGTTAAACCACAAACTATATGATCGACTAGACTTCGTTGGTCTGCTCGCCATCAGGTAGATAAAGTGACATGCTGTTCTTCAATAAAACGATACACACATAGGTACGAGGAAAGGAATCCAGTTCCTGAGATACAAGGTCAGCGTCGTAGCTAGGGGCTGGCCAGACGGGCTGCCAGCATACGGGCTATTGGAGCTCAGAAAAGAAGGGCGCGAATTTCAAATTTTGCCAGGGGCGCTCGTGACTCTAGCTACGACGCTGTACAAGGTTAATACTTAATAATACTTTAGTTCAGCTTACTTACTTAGCTGGTTGCTAACCTCAAGGACACTGCGTTCGTAATCGCAAAGTCTGCGTTCTCTATACAAAATGAGCTTTCGCACGAGTATTACTCGAATACTGTTTCTCGTTTTTTTTTGTTATTAATAATACAAAAATATTACATATACGTGGTGGCTGAGTTGGTTAAATCTTGGACTTAAAAACACTTAGGTCCCTGGTTCGAATCTCGGTGTGTACCAATGAGTTTTTAATTTAAAGATTTATGTACATTTATTTGACAACACCATATAGTGCCTCGGAGAGCACGTTAGTCGGTCCCGGTTTCACTATACCAATTTGTGAAACTGTTTATAGATGGGTTATTGAGTCTATTCAAAACATCGCGACGAACTAGCCACTTGTTCGGTGTAGACTCATACCATCAGCTACAACGAGGTGGGATTAAAGCCCCTCCGCTGGGTACCCTGGGGCCGTCTAGGCGGTCTCGGGCGCCGTAAGCCAACCGTAATGATTTGTATGTATATATGTGTACAAAAATATTAATTACTTCAAAAAGATTTTTACGTACAATTATGTACCAACAAAAAATAACAATTGAAGCCAAATTGTTATATTGGAAGTACCTACGTTTGTATGGGCGTCAAGACGACTGAAGAGCCTTTAATGATTGTTTAATATAGATGTATTTTACTTATAATTTGTTCCATATTAAGTTTATGGAGGAGATTTAAAGGAATAATTGTATTCATTATGTGCGGGTCACGCGACCCCTATCGTCATGCCACTTACCTACATTATTTAATTTTGCCTTTGGCGTTGCATCCGGAGGTCATTCAATTCTCACTCATGGCAAAAAAAAATATATACGTTTTTCTGTACAGTTTGTCGTGGTCTGGGTGTTTATAAAATATAATATGTATTATATCGTTGCTTCTGGTACACATAGTACAAGCCTAGAGCTTAGTTTGTGACCAAAGCAATATGTGTAATTTGTCCTACATATTATTATTATTAAATAACTGAAAGTGTATTAAGCTTACTTGGACCTTTATTATGTCCATATTTCTCAATAGAAAGTTTCACTTTTTTTATAATAACATAGAAGATATTATTTTCAGACTAAAATATTTTTGTTCCCCGAGGGGACGCGAAACAAAGACTTCAGCAGTTTGCTCCCGTTCAAGAAGGGGGCTTTCGCCATCGCCGTCGCCGCCCAAGTGCCTATCCTACCCGTCGTCTACTCGCCATACTATTTTATTAACAAAACCAAATATATCTTTAATAATGGTAAGTGGAATGGAATTTGATCTTTTTTGCTAGACACTTTTTCTATGTTATTATGTTTTTACTTAGGAAAAAACTTAACCAAGTTGGTTAGACGAACGAAGCTTGCAGATTGAAAAGATGACTGAAGATACGAAAGATTTAAAATTCTATAGCCTGTCCCGATTTCCCCAAGATCTGATATAGTTGTAATTTAAACCGAAAAACTCTGAATTTTTCAATATGTACATACATACACTCATATCCTCACGGATGCCTTACGGCGCCCGAGACCGCCTAGACGGTCCCAGGGTACCCAGCGGAAGGTTTTTAATCCGACCTCGCCGTAGCCGATGGTATGAGTCTACACAGAACAAGTGGCTAGCAATATGTAGGTAAAAATTATAATTACTACATAATAATATGTAGGACATTTCTTACAATGAGCCTTTGCTTCGTATAACGTAATGTTATTACGTGAGGAACCTCCAAAAGAGCTATATTTTTTACTGTATTCAAAAATAAAAATTTGGTCACAAACTAAGCTCTTGGCACATAGTACACTATGTGTACTATAATCAAAGATACTAATACATATTATACTTTATAAATCATCTGCAAACTGTAAATAAAAACGTACTTAAACTGTTTTGCTAAGAATGGGAATCAAACCCACGACCTATGGATACAACGCTCAAAAGTGAAACAACTAGTCCACGGAGGCGGTTTAAAATAAATAAATTGAAATATCGCTCTACATTATGTCATGTAATATTATTAACTTGCATGCCGTGACTTGAAATTGGTCAATTAGAGAGACGGTCGAGTCGTGGGAAGGCGCTAACAATGTGTTGTTTCACACCGGATAAGTGGACACCGACTCTAAGGATCAATACTGCCAACGCCAACGCTCCACATTCCTTTATAAAAATATAATATTCAATTTTGTGTTTAAATAAATAAACGTTTGTTATTTTATGAGGGCTTAAAATAACGTGACAATAAAAATAACTAGTGTGTCGATAGGTTCTAGATATATATATATTCTTCCTATACAAGTAGGTATATATTATTTAAAAAATGGCTATTAACTATAATTTAGGTAAAAAATGAAAAAAAAGTCTCGTCTAGAAGCAAACCATATTACTTTTTGGTAAAATATTGTTTTTAAATTAATTTCCCTTCTAAATCTGAAAATGCTTGTTACCAACTCGAAATGTCAACCAGAAGTGAGACGTTCAAGATGGCGGCCAGCATCCGCCGCGCTTTAGGTTAAATATTGTAACTGGTCACTTTTATTTACGAGGACGGTTTTGGTGCCGTTTTAGTATAAACTAATTATGAGGAATTTATTTTTAAAGTTATATTCACATGTAGTAATATAACTTTATTAAAACGTAAATTTTGTCATTTTTACTAAAAACTTATAATATTTTTTTCTTTTAATAGCGACAAAATGTTTTATACAGAAGATATTTTTAAATACGAAAAATGTTTAAATAATACCATTTCTAGAATGGAATTAATAAAGTAATACTATTCTAGATTAAAAAAATATAAACATTTATACAACGCGTCATAGATGAAAAAAAATCTAATGGCCGGCGTGGCATCGCGTCGCGCGGTTTACTTAAAAGTAGACCCGGAAATAGGCACGCGGACATGATATACCTAAAATAGGACAGTATTGTCAAAGATTATAATCCGAAACTGGAGTTAAATATATTTTTATTATAGAATTAGCTTATTGCTAAATAAAGGACATACCCCTAATAAAAAAAAGTAATCGTTTGTACCTAATATAGTAGTTAAGAAGCCAGTAAAAGGTTTCGCGATCTCGAACGTCCAATAACGTCTAAATGTTGTTTTCAGTGATATCAAAGTTTATTTTTAATGAAAAAGAACGTAGAGGTGTAAATATTACTTGCTCGATCCTAATTAGATAATATAGTATTTTTATAAATAATATATTAACTTTTGAAAAGACACCCAAAGATGATTTAAAATTCTAAAAATATTACTTTAGTTCTCATTTTACAACTAAAATGTTTTTTTATAAAAAAAAAATGTAATTAGAATCGAGTAAATAAAATCTACACCTCCATGTTCTTTTTTTCCAAAAAAAAACTTTATTATAACTGAAAACAACATTTAGATGTTTTTTGACGCCTAATTTAATCATAAATCAAACTTTGGGTGTCTTTTCAAAAGTTAATATATTTTTTTATAAAAATACTATCTAATTAGGATCGAGTAAGTAATATTTACACCTCTACGTTCTTTTTCATTAAAAATAAACTTTGATGTCACTGAAAACAACATTTAGACGTTTTTGGACGTTCGAGATCGCGAAACCTTTTACTGGCTTCTTAAGTAATTTATTCCTTTTTTTTTTAATTTATTTATTCACATAAAAAGTATTAACAGATTTGTTCTATAAGTTGCACTTAAAAACCTGAGCGGTTTATGGCGCAGCTAAGTCGCATATGGTAAATTAAGTACATTTTAAAATTATTTTACATTTGATTTTTAACAATTTCTCAAACAGCATGCACTACAACTATTGGAGTACATGTTGTCCAGGTCTTAGAAAAAATAATTTTTTAAGGTCTAGGTATATTTTGATAATTATTTGCTTAGGTTGGTACTTTAATCTTTATTGTTTTTTTTTTGTTTATAAGCATTTTATTAATTTAAAAAACAAATCACAGAAAAAAAAAATTTAATTCAATTTAAGATCAATAAGTTTGTACTGTTTTTAATCCACGACTAATTCGCGTCTACTTTTAAAAACTATCGTCGCCGCGCTCACTTTCAAATTTGATTTATTTTCGGGTACAACTTTAATTATTAATGGTATAAATGCTTATACTTTTAGAAAATAGAATAGTAGGGCATGATTAAAATGTTTTTTTTTATTCAGATAGATGTTGGGTTTAAAAATTTAATCCGGTATGAAAACATTTTTTATTTAGTGACTAACAATTATTTTTTTGAAATTTTACAATAGAATGTCAATATTACAAAAAATAAATTCTTTATTAAATAATCAAGGATTTATTCAAAAACCACATTCAAAATGTGCTCATAGATAAACTAGATCAGTTATAATTTTTTGTTTGAAATACGTATTGACAAAATTATACGCAATACATAGAAGCCATTATTTAAATAAAATGAACCCACCCGCGGCTATATTTACTCTACCGCAGACACGTACCTAGTACCTGTGCAATTATTCTTAATACTTTATTTTATTTGTCAGGTCACGTGATAATTCAATGTCTGGAGGCCGTGCCCACGGCAGGACTGACACCAGCCGACGTGCCAGCTTTAATGGCCCGTGTGCGGTCTCGCATGGAGCTGGCCTACAAAGAGCTGTCCAAGGAAGTGCTGAGCGCCCTACCCGTCGACTACCCGCTTGCGGTATCACCTGAACGATAAAACAATACTTATGTTTATTCCAGACACTCAACTTATGAATACTCAGTACATATTTTTTTGTTGGATATTAAACATCTCAAACAGACAGTGTGCATAACTATATAATAATAATTGTAGCATCATGTAGAGAATCACATTATGCATGATGCTGATGATTAAGAATTTCTGGGCACTGCCACTTACCTTCAGTTTGTCTACTATGAGTTTTTGTTAAACAATCCTTCACTTACTGTTTAACTGACACTTACTCCTTCACTTACTGTACAGCTTAAACTAGGGTTTTTTTTTATAAGAGCTCAATATGTGACTTTGCATCCACCTGATGTTAAGCAATATGCAATGTCCAGGAATGATAGCAACAAGCGGATGCATACAGGTGCACCGCTGGTCGCCATCATTATGCCGGTTTAAGATGCCTATTCACGCTTCGTTTAAAGGACTCTAGGTTATGAGCATTCCACATTTTAATAGTACGGCAGATGTATGAATCGCCAAAACGTTTAGTACGAGTTGGGTCCTCCGTATGGATCGCTTATTTTTTTCGATAATATAAATAAACCTTAAGCGGAGAGCACGTTTAGCTGTCGGTCCCGGTTTCACTATACCAACTTGTGAAACTATTTATAGATGGGCTATTGAGTTTATTCAAAACATTGCGACGAGCTAGCCACTTGTTCGGTGTAGACTCATACCATCGGCTACGACGAGGTGGGATTAAAAACCCCTCTGCTAGGTAAGGCACCCGTGATGATATGTATGTATGTATGTAAATAAACCTTACTTGTATTAGTGGATCACTACAGCTTAAACTGTACAGTAAGTGAAAGATTGTTTAACAAAAACTCATTGCAGAGCCACAGGTGGAAGTAGAGTCACATGTATTGCTTGGAAATCTAATTATGTACTCAAGTGTTGATGTATGATATTCAATGTTCAAAAAAAAAATATCATTGAGGCTAGCTGCTGATTAGTGTTTAGGGCGCATTTTTATAAGTTGATATGTAATGGAATCCGGATATGAGAGACTTCTTAAATACTTACTAAAAGTCCATTTTCATTAGTCGTTTTATAAAAAATCTTAAGAAAATTCATCATTTTCATTGATCATTATTCCCCTTGCATACTATATGGTATGCTCGGCCAGTTTTACTAGTAATTTTTCCATCTGCAGGGGTCTTCGAATACCTAATAATAACTCATATAGGAATCAAAATGGGCTTCCGATAAATAACGTAATTCCTCCTGGAATATAACTAATTTTATTATCTGAAATTGATTAATCTTGACTTTAGTTGGAAAGTGGTTTTTAGTTCGGTGTAAGGCCCTTCGCACACAATCGGGTCACATCATAAATAAAGCTCGGTGTATATTTCTTCGCAATTCATTTGCCTCTGAAATTAGTTCTTGCATGGCAAGTTCTTACCGTTGTAGATTTGCCAGTCCCAGTATTATTTTGGCCCCTCTTCTACTGATCAAACAGTCCCGTCTGAAAGCGTTAGGGTTGTTATTCTCTATTATTGATCGCGAAAATTGCAAACGTTTCCTGGCGAACCAGTCTGAACACTTTTCCCCAGCATTTCCTTGCCGGTCGTCTGCTGTTACCATACCATAGCAATACTAGACAGATCAAGCATAAGCGGACATAGATATTCTACTTTCTCTCGTTCTCATTCATTGTAGGCTAATCCTGCCCTCATCTGTGTATTATTTGAGGAATACTTTAATGACACTATGGCTGGTCCTTTGTAAGCAATGTGTCCTCAGTCTTGTGCTTCCAGGTCTTTGAAAATCCTTATTTTGGCCTTCGGGAACGGCAGATAAAGAAATTAATGTATTTTTATTATCCCTAACGAACATAGTAAGATTAACATAATGGATACCAAAATTACCCGGTATGTTTGTCGGAAGCCCATTAAAGGTGTGAAAAATACTATGGTTTGTGAGTACAGTAGATGGCAAGGTAAAGTAAACCTATCCATGCCTGATATTGCGGTACACCGTCTCGCTCAACATTCAAAAGTCTTCACTAAAATATATTCGACAAGAACTGATAGTGACG
Organism: Monopis laevigella; assembly: GCA_947458855.1. Lineage (NCBI taxonomy): Eukaryota > Metazoa > Arthropoda > Insecta > Lepidoptera > Tineidae > Monopis > Monopis laevigella. The sequence goes on from OX381581.1 coordinate 20,470,558, forward strand.
TCATTTCGTCTAAACCATGAAACTAATAATAAAATATGGAACCGCTATAGTGCCTTAAATGGCCTATAAAACTAAATGTCAAACGAGTTCGTTGCCGCCATATTCCGTTCTCACTTCGAGCAATCAATGCTCACGGATTGTTAATTTATATGGCGGCAGCCATCTTCTATTCTCAAAACTGAAAAGATGATTTAAGGGCCATTGGCTCCCTATTATCCATGATCTAAACGTACTCTGTTATATAAGATTACCCAAGAAAGTGAATATCGTTTTGATCAGCGACATCAAATTGTCTAGTAAACAATCCAAAAATGACATTTAAATGAACAACGTTTCGTGGTACCACCACCGGTAGTCGTTTAGTCATGCGTAGTACTGAAATATCTGTTAAAAATCTGCTGTCGTTACTATCAGTTCTCGTGAAATATAGTATAGATAAACATGCTTCTACAATAGTCTGTTCAAAGACTACCGAGTTTACAATACTAAAATGAATTTATTTAAAATTAACAGTTAACATTGGATTTTTAACTCTAATAGCAATATTTTAAGTGTGTTTTTATAAGTTTAATATTAATTGATCAAGTATTGTTAAGCCAAAAAGTGGTAAACACTAAACCAAAGTTTTACCGAATTATTTAGTTTGTTTTAGTTATTTTATAATTAGTTATATTTTTTAGATTACCTTTACTTTATATTTTAATTTGATTATTGTTGAATAATGTTCGCAACTTAATGGCGAATAGAGGCGAAATTTACAAATCTTCTAACGTAAATCGTTCCTCGTTTTATTTTTCCCACTCTGAACGCTTTAAAATATACATAAGGACACTGCATTCGTAATCACGAAGTCTGCTTTCTCAATTTTTTTTTGCTAATAAATATTATTGTGCAAAAATATGTATTACCCACAACAGAAAGATTTTTGCGTATAATTACCAACATAAAAATAATTATTGAAATTTGACTAACAGTCAAGGCGTAATATTCGAAATACTTGTGTATGGGCGTCAAGACGACTACAAAGCTCTTAAATGTGATACGTCTGTCACGCCCATGGCGAGAACTCTTTTTCCTAAAAGCATTATGTCTTGTCTGCATAAGACTTATTTATTAGTGTCTATTAATATTTATTTTCACTAACCTACAAACCAACCAAAGATTGGCAAATTGTGATAAAACTAACAAATCAGTAAATGGTTTTTAATACAAATATGTTTAAAATACAATATTATTTTTTGAATGATATTGTTTATAATTTTATGTTTATAATATTTCTCTCTTTAGAACTGTTTACAGGAGAATAATTATGTCCAAGTACTTTTATAAAAAAATGTCTTGCCATACGATAAAATACTCACCCCATAACCTCTAGAAAGTTGTTTAAATCTAATGATTGGTGTAATGTCTATGCCACGCAAATATTCCACCAATTAAGTGTCATGTTAGCTAATTTTGATCATGTGTTAATTTGATCAACATTCTAAAAACTCAGGATTAATCTATTTACAATATAATTAGTGCTAAATATATAAATGTGTTATTTATTATATAAAACATGCAAAGTAGTTTACAAATATACACCTATATATAAAAACAATATATATAGACCGATTATATGTGTACAGAGATTGCTTAAATAATTATGATTGGTTCATACTGATTCGTCTCAACCAATCAAAATGAGTTGTGCATTAATCTATCAGCAGGTATTTTTACTCAGTGGCAGAATATATTTTTGTTACATGTAAACGTTAAGTCATTTTTATAGCATTTATTAAATTCAATAACATACATAATATTTTCTGTCACTGCAATTCCTGTTCAAACATTTTTTTTATAACCATCATAGGTAGATTTTTTTTCTCACTGAGACGAAACAAATAATTATTTATACCAGGGAAAAGTAGCTCTAATAAGCTACAGTTGAACAAAGTGTCCGTTAAAGTAATTGTAACGATTAAAGTTAAAAAGAGCTTACAATATCCAGTTTTGTTTTGAAAATCGAATGACAGCCGGAACATTCGACGCCATCTTTAACTTTAATCGTTACAATATGGTATTTGACTCCTTTTTGAAACTCGTTTTATATGATTCTTCATTACATAATAAGCACACTACAATGATATTTCCGGGATGTCTCTATTATTAATTAAAATCAATGTTAAAGTTTGAATTTCCACAATGGCGCTAAAAACGCTGTTTTGCAGTCTATGTCAAGTGTGACGTCACACGCAAGTAAACAAACAAGCACAGATTAAATAATCTCCTTTATTATACTCTATTCTATTTCATCTACATGATTTATAATCTGTGTATTGTTTTGTTTCCTAGCGTGTGACGTCACCAGTCATCAGCCAATTAAAGATGTTTTTGTTATAAATAAAATTGTAAAAAATATTCAATTTTATTTCGTGTAATCTACAAAAGATATACATAATTTAGTATAAAATAAAGTGAAATATGTTTTTTTACGCCATGGTCTGATAGGATGACCACAATTTATGGTATATTTTTAATGCAGTCAAATAGCCCATTACTTTAACAGACACTTTGGTGCAACTCAGCCTAAATAATACTTACCTATATCTTAACCTGGATAGTATTTATATGGTATTAGTACTTTTTAGTTAATTGGTGCCAATAATAAGATATTTTGTTGCCATATTATATAATTATCTAAATATTTTTAATTTAATAATAATTACTCCAGTGTAACCATAATTAGATTTAAAAACAATACCAAGAAAATGTATGTTGCTTACAGTTATAAAATAGTATTATTTTTAGTACTTATACCGACACTCCGTATTACTTATGTTATTAGATTTTTTTTTTATTATTAAAATTCTATGGAAGTTATTTACCATTCCAGCTAGTGTACCCTTTGTAAAACATTCCTAGATATGTTTTTTTTTATTTGCTTAATAGTCCAGTATAATTGTAAAAGGATTAAAAATAATACAAAAAAAATATGTTGTTAATGTTGAATGTTATAAAATAAATTTTGTCCTTTTTAATAACAAAATGCAATATTTTGTGTTATGCTTATTTTTATTATCTAATTATACACACTGTATACTTATATTAATGGGTCGATTTCTATTAATTAGATCTGTTTTAGTTCCTAAAATATTTGAAAATCAATATTAAAAAACTTAAGTAATAATAACCTCTAAATTGAAATTTTGTTAAATAGGTACAATAGTCTTTTATGTTTACCTATTTCCATGTATTTTCCGCTAGATGGCGTTGTAATTAGATATTTGGGCAGTATTTTAACTTTAGTCAATTTATACTTGTTATTTACACACAGCATTATTTTCTATACATTTTAATAATAGGTTTTTTTTTTATATATCAGCAACCATATTTTGTTTCTTTTTAAAGTTTGATTGTCAACATAACGAAATCCTTAATGCCAAATGGCCATGACACGGAATGTAAAAAAACCTTTCAAGCCATAAATCTATAAAATAGGGGAATAGAGTGCATGATTTTGTTAGGCTTAGTTGCACCAAAGTGTTCGTTAAAATAATTGGAACGATTAAAGTTAAAAATGGCGTCGGATGTACCAGCTGTCATTGGACTTTCAAAATAAAACTGTTACATTCGACGCCATTTTTAACTTTAATCGTTCTATTTACTTTAACGTACACTTTGTTTTCGTTTTTGCCGATTGATAATATATTTTTATAGAAATTTGTTATTAACGTATTTTAGCTCATTTCCTTTATAAGAAACAGAATATGGTCGCTGAAAGCTATTTACAACAAAACAATATTTCCTGTAAAATTATTATTACTGATAAAAAAAAATGCCCACATTTTTTACTAGAAGTTTACTAGAATATTTTTAAAATTTAAATATACTATTTTATTAACAACAGTAACCGGAGTTTTGTGGTAGCCAGTCTATTCCTACAAAATATTATGATCTCGTTACAATAAATTAATTATTATACTCAACAGAAGAAGCTACCATATAACAGTTTTACACTAATATTTTGTTGCCATATAAACCTTTGAGGTTATAAATAATGTAGGTGTACTAAATAGTATATTGGGGGCCGCACACTTGTCATTTATAATGAGATAAAAACTGTTTTTTTTAATCATTTTTCTTACTAAAAAAGTTTTTTTTAAGCAAGTTTGTGAAATGATACTTTGATTTAAATTTCACGAAAATTTATGTGGGAATGCAAGTGTTTAATATTTAGGTCGCGTTACAAAAAGGCATTACTTTGATAGCCGCTTTTAATCCTCTTATTTTGTATTGGTTATTCTATGAAATGATATCTTACTCGTTTATCCGAAATTTTAACTGACAGTATTATCTTGAAACTAGTTAAAATTGTCTTTCGTGTCTTTCTTGCTAATAATAATCATCTTTGACAGAGGAAATAAAACACAAATTTAACTAAAATTATATAGAAGTTTTTATGAATAAGAGAATAAGTCTGAATTTTTAAATGAAGTCATAATACAAAATGTATAATATAAAATGGGTGGACGAGTTTGTAGTTCGTGCCTGTTCCAAATTGGGTGTAATATTTAACCTGTGCGATGTCTCGGGAAAAAGAAGCAAACATATGTTTGATCTTTTTCTTCTCCAAAAAATCGCTCAGGTATATATTTGAATTTTAAACAGGCTCCATTGGTATTAATTAAATTATAAAACAGCGAACGCATTGCGTAGGAAATTTTAATTGTCATCGTTTTATATTTCCAATGCAATAAAGGCTATGACAGTTTCGATAACCATCGAAAATAATAGCGGATCAGTACCCCTAGTGCAAGTTTTCTAGCTATTACTTTGCGTTTGAGTTAACTAAAAATTTTATGGATTATAGTTCAGCGCCCCAAGCGGAAAATTTGAGAACTAAAAATTCGAGCATGTGATTGGTAAAATGTTAACGCGAAGGTAAATGTTAAAAAACACTAGCGCTACTGTCAAAATTTCGTTTCACAATTAGGCCACTGATGGGAATCTTATGAATAATGACAGTGTGGGAGCCCCTTTACGAATAGCAATAAGTTAGTAATAAGTATATTGATATTATGATTCACCACTGTAAGAGTGTAGTGATGTAACATTATACATGATGACCTTGAAAGGTTGTTCTTTAGGTTATTGGAGGCTACTGATAAAATCGAACAAATTTTTCCATGGAGCCATGTCGCAAAAAATATGGTTTCTCCAAACAAGCTAGTAATGTTAAAATAACCAATTTGGAGAAGTAAAAACTTTTTTCATTTGCGACACATGGTTCCATGGGAATAATTGTTTGAATTTATCAGTAAAGCCTTATATAAGCTCAAAGTACAACTTTTCAAATTCACCACCTATAGCTAGGAGTTACCTAACATGTATATGACTTGTATCTTTGTTTGTATATTTTCGTTTTGGAACTTTATTAAATTCCGATGTAATAATAATGTATTATGTTTGTACAATAAATATCCATTAGCAGTACAATTGTTTTTTTTTGTACTCTCTATTTAGTAATCTCCTGAAAACCGGTAAACCCACAGGCTAAAACTGATATATGACTAGGTCACTTGACGATTTTTGTATCTGTAACTAGTATCTTAAGAGCGCAGGAAAAGGATTTGCGAACTCGAGTGTCAAAAAACATCTAAAACTTTAGAAATGACAACGATAAACGTATACCTATAGTAGGTACCTATATACAATAAAGTAATATTTTTAAAATCATAAATAAAACTGGGTGTCTTTTCAAAAATATAATTTTTATAAAAAAATTTAATTAGAATCGAGTAATTAATATTTGCACCTCTACGTTCTTTTTTCATTCAAAAAAACCTTGTATGAAAACAACATTTAGACGTTCAAGATCGTGAATATTCCTCCTTCTTAAGGACCCTGCATTTCGCAATCGCGAAGTCCGCGTGCTACATACAAAATGAACTTTCGCACTTCCAGTATTAATCGACTATTTGTCGCAAAATTAAAATAATATTTTTGTCAGCCATTGTTTTTATTATAGTGCGTTTCACGTAAGAGAGTTCCCTTTGCCGTAATGTTGGCTGCACAGTACCCCTAGTGTGAGTTTTCTAACTATTACATTGAGTTTGAGTTAACTAAAATTTGTATGGGAAATAGTTCAGCGCTCCAAGCTGAAATTTTGAGAACTAAAAATGCAAGCATGTGATTGGTCAAAATGTTAACGCACTAGTATAGTTAACGCGAAAGTAAATGTTAAAAAAATTCACACTAGAGCTTTACTGGTCAGAAACGTCAAAAAGTGAAAATGTGTGTCACTTTTCTGAAATATTTATAATGCCTAGGGCACTGAAAAGTGCTAAACGAGGTAAAACGCTTTTGCAAACAAGAAAAAGCGCCAATATTTCCGTTTGAAATCGGGGGATTCTGCTATGATGGTTTGTAAAATATGGTTACTAAATTGTTTCTACATTCCCGAAACTTGCTTCAATTTTCATCTTTTTTTTATTACTGACCAAAATTATTCATTGGCTTTAACATAAGCCTATATAACATTTGTGTATTGTGCAATAGAGTGTTTAAATACATCAATGAATTGAAAAAAACTGTAAATTACTGTTTTATTATTTTACCTTAAAAACTATTCCTTTTTTATGGAAAAAAAAGTCTGGGGATCATAATATTAATCCATCGTAGGGCTACTAAAGAATCTCTTACAAAATCTAGTGGAAAGTTTTATAGTAGTCTTACTACAGATACGGTAATAAAGGTATTGACGACTCCAATAACTTACCATTTTTTCGGTGCAGTGCCTTTTTATTCTGTAAACAAATCAATATCTTCACCGGTATAGCCGTTCACTTCTTTTTTTTTCATAAAAAACTTCTTTATTTATTACAAGAAAGATTTTTGCGTACAATTACCAACATAAAAATAATATTTGAACTTTGAGCATAGCCATGTTATATACTGGAAGTCCATTCGTTTGTATGGGCATCAAAACTGATTCAACACGAATATGCCCAGAGCCCTTAAACGAGATGTCTACATTGTAATTTAAGCCCCAGTTGGTGAAAGTGTAATAGCGGTTGAATATTTATTTTAAACCTGTTCTAATAGAGGTAGCGGTAAGTTAAGGCCAGTTTCTGTAACCGGACCGAGGTTAAATAAACGTTTTGTTTTGTTTGGTATTTAAAACTGATTGATTTTCTCAAAATTTATTAGTAATTTTTCTGTACAATTTGTCATAATCTGGGTGTTTATAAAACAATATGTAGTAATTGTTTCTTAAACTTACTTTTGAGAGCTTCTGTTGTGTGGCTGCGTAATAAATTCGATGAGCCGACCGACCGGTCTCGTTCCGACCATACAGATGCAGAAACTGTGTGTCCTAGTTATGTTTCGGTTTTAGTCTGTGGGTTCACCGGTTTTCAGGAGATTACTTCATCGATTTCTTGTCGAGGTGATAGTCTCCTTTCAGAGTGCAGTTACGAAATGGGTGGTTGACGATAACACAGCAAATAAATTAAAATATACCTACTCGTAATGCAAAAAATGCGTCTTTATCGCCACCAATTTTGTAATCACATCATTTAGTCGGCATAGTGAGAACGATCAATGTTGATTAAGAACAATTATTGATTGAACCCATTCATGGACTTTGTAGGTCTGCTTACCACAAGGTAGATACAAAGTCACATGCCGTGCTTCAATAAAATAAAAAATAAAAAGTTGCGCGGGTCAGTATATGATAAAAGTCCCTACCTAGGTATGTTTTGGAAATCTTAATAATTAATAAAATTACCTACGTATTTTGTACAAATGTTGTACAAAATACACTTGGTGCACGAATCATCGTGCGAGAACTTAACTTCGATAGTTCGAACTCAAGTTCATTTTGCTAGTTAATTTATACACGCTGATCAGCATTAATTAAGACAGCAAACAGTAGGTAAAGGTTTGATAAACAAGAAAAGCCAATAATTATTTAAATTAAAAACTTTATTAATAATAACAAATAAACAGTCATTGATTAGTCACTAGACATCCCACCCTAGTAGTGCGACGCGCGCGGAGCCTACCTATGTATCACAGCTGCTGAACCGACGCCGACGCGACGCCGCTATCTGAAACCATTATACCATTATATGAATAAAAAAATATAAAAAAAATATCAGGCCGACAGTTAAAACCACTGTGCTTAGATTGCGCTCATCAAAGCTAGCTCGGATGTCAATCGCAAAGACGTAATTTTTGAAGTTATTGTTAAGGGCCCTGAGGCTCTACCATGGGTTTACGCATTGTAGCAACGTAACGTATACGTATACGTGAGCAACAACCAATAGGATCGCTTTATTCAATCCTGTTACCAAAAATAAGGCGGCCCTTTTGGTTGTTGCTCACGTATACGTTAAGTTGCTACAATGCGCAAACGAATGGTAGAGCCTCTGGAGTAGACTTGACGCCCATACTAACGTAGGTACTAACAATATTAGAACTTGGTTGTTGGTCGAACTTCAATAATTGTTTATGTTCGTAATTGTTTTAAAACCTTTCTGTTGTGGGTAATATTTATTTTTAATATTAAAAAGGTTTTTATTCTGATTTGAAAAAAAAAATATCCCAACACAAAAAGATGAATTAATACAATGACAAAAATATTCGTTTAGTTCTGTGACAAACAGTAATCGGGTATTATTAGAAGTACGAAAGCTATTTTTTTGTGGAGAACGCGGAGTTTGCGATTATGAATGCAGTGTCCTTAAGAAGCCAAGTGCGAGCGTACTTAGAACGCGTAATCACCCCCCTGACAGAAGCCTGTAACTAGTTATTCTTGGGTGTTAAGTATTTCTTAGGGTGTCGTTAAGTTGTCCAAACGATTTTTTTATCGATTGATTTATTAATGGTCTCAGCTGAGACAACCTCTTTTGGTAGTTTATTGCACAAAAGCTTAATACTATTGTACATAGGCGAGCTAAATGCCTTAGGCATTATCTACCAGCTAACCTTTGGGAGATTGACCAATAACAGGCTATAAAGCAAACATATAATATATAATACGAAGACATATAAATACATTATTAGGTAAATATAACAATTATATATATATATATATATTTAAGGACACTGCATTTGTAACCGCGAAGTCTGCGTTCTCCATACAAAATGTTTTCGCAGAACTAAACTGATTATTTATAAAACGGTCATTGTATTTATTCATTTTTAAAAAACTTTTTAAATATTATAATGCAATAACATGTATTACCCACAACAGAAAGATTTTTGCGTACAATTACAAACATAAAAATAATAATTGAAATTCGACTAACAGCAGACAATCTGTCTAATAAATGTTCAATAATGTAATTTTTAACCAAAATAATGACTAAAACATTTATAACGAGCTGTCAAAGTTAGATAAAGTGTTAAAGATAGAAAAAAGTTAACTTTAAAGTTCAAAAAAATTTGGGCCCCAATCCAATGGTCATAATTCCGAATTTGTATTTTCTAAATAGGTGTAGGTACCTACTCAGCCCTAAAGTTTAGCTAACCCAACCAAGCACCCAATAAATTTTACCTTGTCGACCACTATATAAAGGTCAATACAACAAGGAAGTGATAGCGATATAAATAAACAGATATAAGTATGCACACAAATGTGAAATGTCATGATAACCTACAGTTTTGTATTTCGCACTCAGATATCATATGCACCTCTGTTATCAATCAGCACCCGTAGCACGGCCAAGCCAAGACAAGAGATAAAGACGCGACCGGATGTCAAACGAAACATTTTTTTTATATCAGCCAATCAAGTGAAACTTTGCAGCGCTCTGATTGGTTGATATTAAAAAATAGTTACTTGTAATGTAACAGTGTAATGAAATAATCATAATTGTAATATCATATGTAAAGATTAATAACTGTTGCTTAGGGGGGGAGGATGTAAGACATATCTAGGCTCAGTTTCTAGAACGATTAAAAAAAAATCTATTCTTAAATTAGTTAACAAGACACATGCATGGCCGGATTTGGAGGCCCCTAATTATTTTCCAAATAAATGGAACACTTCTTCCGTCAACTCTTCCAAAAATTTACTGCCAACAAATAAAATTATTTAAATAAGAATGTAGTTATCTCTCTTGTGGAGGCCCCAGGGAAGTAGCATCTGCCTTCCTACAAATCCGGCCCTGGACACATGATACGTAGAAAGTCACGTCACGTAAATTTTTCATCTATCATGTGCCTTGTTACGTAATTTTAATTATTGAATGATTTGATAACGTTCTGGAAACTGATAGTATAGGATCCCGCTATACAACGACCTTCACGGAGCTGGTTAATGGATGAAAAGTATTTTATATCCAATTAAAAATCTCAATAAATATATTGCAAATGGGTTGTCTAAAAAAACTCAGTCCAGAATATGATTAATTGACAATTAAAAAAAAAAATTTTAAACATTTCACTGGTTTGTATATTCTATAGGTTTCATACTTTCGATTGGTATGGAATTTGTCTATAAACCAATTAATAAACAAATTCCATTCCAATCGAAAGTATGAACCCCATGAATAGTCAACCTAATGTTTGCAACATTAGGTTGACTATTTTTTTCCCGTCACAACTCTTGGGTAGGCAGGAATAAACAGGAAAATCGATACTAGTAACTTGCACCGGTCGGTATTATTTCAGTTGTTTCGACAATGTCTTCTATTTCTAAAGGTCCCCAGTGAACCCTACTGGTTTCAAATATTCATCTAACCAACCGCAGTTTTTAGGCTGAAGTTTCACGCATACCGGATCCGTTGCATTTAGCCACATGGAATTTATGAAAAAAGTTCGATTTTTTTTTTGAGTTAATGATATCCAGCATGGTGGGTATAGAGTTGGAGTCGAAGCCTTTTTTTTTAACTGCTCGCTGTCTTCTTTAGCAGAATATTTTTTTCGAAAAATGCGATATCTCGCATTCACTTTGGTGCAGTTCTTGATGCCATACATTAGCAGTAAATTCTTGAACGGTGGTGGACCTCTCTGTCGCACGTATTAACTCGCAGCAATATTTCACTTTTTTAAACTTGACAACCGGAATTCAGGGCTTAAATTTTTTCGCAGACAACCCTATACCACCGTCTTCGTAATGAAATAGTTTTTATTTTAACTTAACTTTAATTCATTAACCAGACCGGTGCAAGTTACTAGTATCGATTTACCTGTTTATACCTGCCTACCCAAGAGTTGTGACGGGAAAAAAATTGTCAACCTAACGTTTGCATATTCTATGGGTTTCATACTTTCGATTGGTATGGAATTTGTCTATTAACCAAACCAGTAAATATTAAAAAATGTTTTAATTGTTAATTAATTATATTCTGGACTGAATTTTTTTAGACAACCCATTTGCAATATATTTATTGACATATTTAATATAAAATACTTTTCAGACATTAACCCGCTCGGTGAAGGTCGTTGTATTCGGGATCTTAGACTATGAGGGTGAGTGTTGTTTAAACTGTTTGACTCCTACTACATTAAGGAGCATCTTACCGATAATACAGCAACTACCCGCAGGTTCGCATGCATATGTAAAATAAATGCAGATAAATTAGCTCAATGACTTCTCTACCACGAGTTTTACAAACGTATTAACCTTACGATAAAATGTTAGGTTCAACTAATCCAATATCTACCAATAAGAAAGGTTTATTTATCCTGTTTTGAACAATAAAACGATCCTATTTGTAGTTCCTTAATAACGCTACAAACGTAAACGTTTAATACGAAACAAAAACTCAGAAGATTCTATCAGTCCTAATATTAATCCAAACTACAACCTTTTAAACTCAGCGTGAATTTAAAAGGTTGTAGTTTGGATTAATATTAGGCTCTAATGATCAAATCGAACAACTTTTCCCATAGTATCCATGTGTCGTAAATGAAAAAAAAATCGCACTTTCCCATACAAATTGGTAATTTTAACATTAGTTTGTATGGAGAAAGCATATTTTTTTCATATGCGACACATGTTTTCATGGTAAATGTTGTTAGATTTGATCAGTAAAACCCCATATTAGCCCAAAGTACAAACTTTTAAAGCTACCATGTACCCTGTGACTCACTTAGTTTTGTGACAGGATTGCTTGTGCTTCCGTCTGTCGGCGGTCTCCTTGGATGTACAGGAGAAGGTGTGCTGCATGAGACTCTGTGTCTTCTCCAGTAGCGCCGGCACATCCTCTTTGGTACATGACGATGTTTCCAGCATCGGGTGTATGGTTATTATGAACTCTCCTGGAAAGTAACAATTCACTTAGGTTAAGTTTTTTATTATTATTTCCCTCTAGTATGCTGGAGGGTATGGCCAGTAGCATATTTATGTATAGGCCAATTGGGCCATTTGCCCAGGGCGGAGCCGACCGGTGTCAAAAGTCCCGCACAACACAATAAATTGATGAACCGCACAGTAAAAATCTAAATTTGACATTTATAATATTAGTGGTATGTAAAAAAAGTACTATAGCCGTTGGTAGGGAGGGTGGCCAGATGTAAATAACGGAGAGGGCGAGACTAAACCTAAATACGCCCCTGGCGGATTTACACATTTTCCACCAGTAGGCTTTTCATATTTTGCCGCTAGTAGACATCAACTTTACCGCCCCTACCGAGACACTTAGCGAACGGTAATGTCACATCCGTAACCAATTGTTTATGTGAACCTAACATTAGCCTATTACCTATATTATTTTATTAACCTATTTTATAACATTTAGATATATAAATATAAAATCTTTTCAATTCCTGCAAGATATAAATAAAAACGGCCCCAAATTAGCGACCCGTCGGTTTTTCACCTAAGTCCTATTTAGTTGTAATAAAAATATATGCCCACATTGTATCCAACTGCGTAAAACTACTTTTTTTAACCTACTTACTTAACTTATTTCCAAAAAATCATATATAAGTTTAAATGAATGCAACCGAGACACGATTGCATTTGTGATTTCTACAAATATTCTTAGTGACACATTCCCATGTCTTCTGAAAGTAATTCTGAAGAAAATAATTTGCGGGTTCAACCATTGTTTACCTAAAACGTGTTAAACGAAACGGGTTCTTAAACTGTACGTATTTATATCATATAACTGGCCTGCACCCGTAACCTAAATAAAGCTTTTTAAGGTAAGGAAAAAATAAAAACAACATAAATAGTTGAAAATAGTCATAGAAGATATTACCGCCATCTAGTGCTATTTAAAGTAAGCTTTAGTACAACAAGTTTGAACTAGTATACATTTTAAAAACGCATAATATTGACATAATAATATTGAATCATTAATTACATTTCTATACGGATTTAACAGAATAATAACTTTATTAAGGCGAGGACCAACTTGAATCACAAAATTGATATGCACGCATACAAATACATTGGGTGGTGTGACAAAAATCTGTAAATTGTAGTCAAAATTCGTAGGTTTTAATAATATAAAAAAAATATGAGCTAAATTAAAAAAGTACAGATTAATGTTTTAGTACACTATAATACCAATACAAAGCAATAAAAAAACATAGTAGTCGCTGAAGATATGGAGTATTATGAAATCAAATATCTGATTGATAGATTTTGTTTTTTTTTTCTTTTTTTGTTTGTTTATTCGATTAAAATTTTTATTCTTAACGTGTCTATTGTATTTTTTAGACTTTTTTGATTATTTCTTGCTAAAGCATCAAATATGACGAAGATAAATTACACTTTTTCCCTTGATTTCACGTTGGTCCTGGCCTTAACACAATAATTACTCTGAAACAAAATCTATTGAAAACATCATTAGGTCTCTAATTGCTTCTTAAAACATTGTGTTATGTTTATTGATATTTTATTATCTATATTGATATAAAAAGAAAAGATGTTGGATTGTTCCGGATAAACTCAAAACCACTAAACCTATAATTAAAATTCTTTCACTTATATATATTAGCAAGGAACATTTTATTATCACCCGTTTACTTTAAATTAAACGGCGCGCGGACGAAACCGCGGCGCACTGATAGTTAGCTATAGCGCTAAACGGCGCGCGGACGAAACCGCGGCGCACTGATAGTTAGCTATAGCGCTAAACGGCGCGCGGACGAAACCGCGGCGCACTGATAGTTAGCTATAGCGCTAAACGGCGCGCGGACGAAACCGCGGCGCACTGATAGTTAGCTATAGCGCTAAACGGCGCGCGGACGAAACCGCGGCGCACTGATAGTTAGCTATAGCGCTAAACGGCGCGCGGACGAAACCGCGGCGCACTGATAGTTTGCTATAGCGTTAAAAACGGCGCGCGGACGAAACCGCGGCGCACTGATAGTTAGCTATAGCGCTAAACGGCGCGCGGACGAAACCGCGGCGCGCTGATAGTTAGCTATAGCGCTAAACGGCGCGCGGACGAAACCGCGGCGCACTGATAGTTAGCTATAGCGCTAAACGGCGCGCGGACGAAACCGCGGCGCACTGATAGTTAGCTATAGCGCTAAACGGCGCGCGGACGAAACCGCGGCGCACTGATAGTTAGCTATAGCGCTAAACGGCGCGCGGACGAAACCGCGGCGCACTGATAGTTAGCTATAGCGCTAAACGGCGCGCGGACGAAACCGCGGCGCACTGATAGTTAGCTATAGCGCTAAACGGCGCGCGGACGAAACCGCGGCGCACTGATAGTTAGCTATAGCGCTAAACGGCGCGCGGACGAAACCGCGGCGCACTGATAGTTTGCTATAGCGTTAAAAACGGCGCGCGGACGAAACCGCGGCGCACTGATAGTTAGCTATAGCGCTAAACGGCGCGCGGACGAAACCGCGGCGCGCTGATAGTTAGCTAAAGCGCTAAACGGCGCGCGGACGAAACCGCGGCGCACTGATAGTTAGCTATAGCGCTAAACGGCGCTCGGACGAAACCGCGGCGCACTGATAGTTAGCTATAGCGCTAAACGGCGCGCGGACGAAACCGCGGCGCACTGATAGTTAGCTATAGCGCTAAACGGCGCGCGGACGAAACCGCGGCGCACTGATAGTTAGCTATAGCGCTAAACGGCGCGCGGACGAAACCGCGGCGCACTGATAGTTAGCTATAGCGCTAAACGGCACGCGGACGAAACCGCGGCGCACTGATAGTTTGCTATAGCGGTAAACGGCGCGCGGACGAAACCGCGGCGCACTGATAGTTAGCTATAGCGGTAAACGGCGCGCGGACGAAACCGCGGCGCACTGATAGTTAGCTATAGCGCTAAACGGCGCGCGGACGAAACCGCGGCGCACTGATAGTTTGCTATAGCGGTAAACGGCGCGCGGACGAAACCGCGGCGCACTGATAGTTAGCTATAGCGCTAAACGGCGCGCGGACGAAACCGCGGCGCACTGATAGTTAGCTATAGCGCTAAACGGCGCGCGGACGAAACCGCGGCGCACTGATAGTTAGCTATAGCGCTAAACGGCGCGCGGACGAAACCGCGGCGCACTGATAGTTAGCTATAGCGCTAAACGGCGCGCGGACGAAACCGCGGCGCACTGATAGTTTGCTATAGCGGTAAACGGCGCGCGGACGAAACCGCGGCGCACTGATAGTTAGCTATAGCGGTAAACGGCGCGCGGACGAAACCGCGGCGCACTGATAGTTAGCTATAGCGCTAAACGGCGCGCGGACGAAACCGCGGCGCACTGATAGTTTGCTATAGCGGTAAACGGCGCGCGGACGAAACCGCGGCGCACTGATAGTTAGCTATAGCGCTAAACGGCGCGCGGACGAAACCGCGGCGCACTGATAGTTTGCTATAGCGGTAAACGGCGCGCGGACGAAACCGCGGCGCACTGATAGTTTGCTATAGCGGTAAACGGCGCGCGGACGAAACCGCGGCGCACTGATAGTTAGCTATAGCGCTAAACGGCGCGCGGACGAAACCGCGGCGCACTGATAGTTAGCTATAGCGCTAAATAGCTATAGCGCTAAACGGCGCGCGGCGTCCCTTTAATATTTTTTAATGTCAATTAACTGTCAAACCTACGTTCCGTAATAAAAGTTGTAACCGCTGAAGATCCGGGGTTTAAGCGATACTTACGGTTTCATTAAATTTTATTTTATAGTTTTTATAAATCAAAATAGAATATTTGGACAGTGATAGTGGTCTGGAGAACATTGTAGCCTTAGATTTATTGGATAGATCCGATGAGAAACCACAAATACGCCACAAGTCTCAAGTAGATTATAAATATTATATGAAGTCGAGTTCACTACCAGAGGCTCTACCATGGGTTTTTGCTTTGTGGCTTTAACACATTAGGAACTACCAAAAGAATCGCTTTATTAAATCCTGTTACCAAAAATAAACCGACCCTATTGGTTGTTCCTCACGTATTAACGTTACGTTGCTACGAAGCAAAAACCCATGGTAGAGCCTCAGGTTCCGCCTCAGTATGGTAGGAGTTGAAGAACTTTTGGTGGTTAGGTCAAGGTTACTTTGTGTATTTATAACCTCTCAAATATCAAAGTTATCGCGGATTGTCATGCATACATTATATCCATTGCCCATTCAAACCTATTTGGTTGGTGTAATCCATGATTCTTTATTTAAAAATCTAAATTACAAAAATTTCGTAAATACAATACAAGTGTATTGTATTTATAAAATTTTCACAGAACAAGCAAAGCGAAGTGACAGTGTTTTGTTTTCCCATAAAACATTTTAATATATTATCTTTAAATTAATTATAGTTATAGTAGAAGAGTTATTACTTACTTAAATAACCAATATAACAAAATTTATTTTATATAAAATAATTATTGTAAATATTATTTATTTTATTTGCATTATTTCATATTAAAGTAAGGAAAAACTAAACACGAGAGAGGGCCTCCTACCAACGATCATATACTATTGGTTAGGGCAAAAAAAAACTATTGGGACGTCAGATTGGGTCTTGTAAACTTTCGTTACAATGTTACAAACTCAAGGTTACGCTTACCATTGCCGATCGTTAAACTTATAGGGACCGGGCATTAACCGACATAGTGGGAGCGATTAATTTTGTTTAAGAACAATTATTGATTGACCCCATTCATGGACTTTGTAGGTCTGCTCACCACCAGGTAGATACAAAGTCACAGTCACATGTCGTGCTCCAATAAATATAAATACTAATATTATAAAGCTGAAGAGTATGTTTGTTTATTTGAACGCGGTAATATCAGGAACTATTGGTTTGAATAGAAAAAATATTATATAAAATATATTAGTGTTGGATAGCCCATTTATCGAGGAAGACTATAGACTATATAATATCACACTTCGACTAATACGAGGGAAGCATCAATGAAAAATATTGCAAAGACAAGAATAAAATATTCCTTGTGTGCTCGTAAACGGTTAAAGTTACGCAGACATAGTTGCGCGGGTCAGCTAAATAGTAAAATATAAATTCGTAACCCTTCGGTTGTCGGATTTTTTTCTACAAATCACCACATAATAAAGTAAAAATATATACTAAATACATAGAGATGAGAAATAATTACCTATGTGGGTTATGTGACGGTATGTGTTATACCAATATTAGCTTACACATCGTGCGAGTTGCCGCCATAGCAAACAGCCACGACTAATGACTCTGGACAAACACTTATATAATGTTTTAGAGTTCCATAACTGTAGAGTTAACTTCAGTCTGACCGTGCAGAAAAAATGCCACAAATCATCATACATTATATATTTGTCATTAGGTCTTTATTTGATACTAACTTTGCGTGTGTTATTTTAAAACAAAAAAATATTTACGAGTATATATATTTCTTATGAAGACATAAGTTGGTACCCATCGTATTATTGCCATAAAAGAGAGTTTGCCACTTTTAAACTTTATTCTGTGGGTCGATTTAAATGAAATAAACGCTAAACGTCCGCTATCCAATTTTAAATTCAATAAATTGCTTGCAATAGTGATGCGCACACAAACGTACAAACAAACCGAGAAGTGGACAACAATTTCAAATTCTGTTTTTTCCTGTATTAAATATACAGGAAAAAACAGTACCTATATTAAATAGGTACTTACTTATTTCTCGCTTCTTCCAGTAAGTATGTTTTTTTAGGTGCAGATATACACCCCCTATAGCTCTATAGAGTCTCTTAGGAAAAATAAATAAATACACTGGTGATAGAGAAGTGTTATAGCGAAGCAATGTTTAGGGTATAAAATTACATAAAACTGCATTAAAATATTTATGAATTTATATTTTGAGGAATATATTTTTATTTGTTTAAAAGTTGATATTTTATGTAATCTACTTGGCTACTTACCTAAATGATTTCGAAGGTACTTACTTAACTTTAAAACTCTACACCGAACAAATGGCTAGCTCGTTGCGATGTTTTGGATAGACTCAATAACCCATCTATAAACAGTTTCACAAGTTGGTATAGTGAAACCAACTACTTAAGTACCTTTATTTTTTTAACTGATTAATGCGTGCGAAACCGCGGGGAAAAGCTAGTAGAATATAAAATACTAGAATAGATATTATCATAAATAATGTTAAAGCTGTTATTATGTTAACTACAACATAAACAAGCACTTTGATTTCCTAAACATTACCCTACCTACCCATCTATAAGCAGTTGTTTCGCGCACGCAGCATCAATCCATGGCAAATACCACAAACTAATGAACCCATTACCTATCCATTTGCTTGTTCAGATCAAAATAGATCACCTCGACGTGGATAATCTTAAATAAACAATTTGTTCAGATCACTTACTATCTAATGCACGATCTAAGACTGGATAAAACGAAAAGTGCCATGATTTTAAATTGCTTACATTAATACTTGTGAAATACTAACAAAACAGTAATTGCAAAGCATTTTTTTGATATTTCGTAATTCATTATGAGTTTTAAGTTATAAACTAACAATTCAATAGAAGATAGATAGTTGTAATTCGATCTTGACCAAGTTTTTCTTATAAGGGGTTTTTCAACAAGAACTTTGTTTACTTTCGAAAAAAACGGCCCAAAAAAGTCTCCAGACCACATAGCGCACCATACAGTGATACGTTGAGCATGCAAAGGCCTCTCAATAATTGCTCTAGGATTTTCAGAAGCCCAAATGCGGCAACTTTGCTTTTTGACATATCCTGACAAGTGAAAATGGGCTTCGTCTGAAAAAAACTTTATTTCAAAAAAACCAGCAAAAAGTGATTAAAAACTTTGATGAAAGAATCAACATCTGTCAGCGTGCTTGTGGTGGACATTTGCCAAATATCATTTTTCATTCATAATTGCCGAACTTTTCTCTTTGTAATTCAATAAAAAATTTAATCATTTTCATCTATTTTTTTGTTTTAGAAAACAAAGTTCTTGTTGAAAACCCCTTTACCTACTTGTAAAAATGCAAGACGCAAGGAAAAATTTCAAGAGAGTTTAGGATTCATCACCTTGTAAAAGAAAATATTTCCACCGCTAATTTGTCACAGGGGGTCTATGGGTCAGAAATTTATTTAGCCTTTGTTTTTTCTAAAGAGCACGGCATGTGACTTTGTATCTATATTATGGTAAGCAGACTTATAAACTCCATGATTGGGTTTGATCAATACTTATTAACAACATTGATCGCTTCTACTATGCCGGCTATATGGTGTTTGAAATGGGCCGCGACAAAAAGAAATGTGTAATATAGGACTTTAATATCTTCGCTGCTTTATCGTCAAATCCCGTTTCGTAACCACACCCTGAAAGGAGACTACTACCTCGACTAGAAATCTATACAGTAGTATTTTAGATATGATTAGTTTATGGGCGGTGATCACATAACTGCCCGGTCGGCCTAGCGAAGTTATACATGGTGACTTTGGAAGGTTGTATATGGGAGGTGATGACATAACTGCCCGGTCGGCCTAGCGAAGTTATACATGGTGACTTTGGAAGCTTGTAGTATGAAGAAGCATTTTTTTTTAATTTGCGTCTCATGGTATATGGGAAAAGCTGTTGGATTTAATCAATAGCCTTATATTAGCCCAAAGTACAACCTTCCAAAGTCTCCATGTATAGACCTCTTTCCCACCTAAATTGCAAGGCCCTACGGTTTTATAAACCGTGCCTTCATATTTGACACCTAGGTAACTCCCACGCAGTCCCGCGGTTATCTACATACACTGATGGCCTTAAACCTTGATCTATAATGGATCTGATGGCCTTGTACTCTGAACACGTCCAAAGCATTGCGGATGTGCTTATCTAAAATCTAGATACGTATGGGGACAATCTGAACTTGTTATTCACTAATTACGGCATGATCGATGGATGAACACTTATCCGTAATTAAAGCTAAATCATTTTATTTTACGGAAATGCATTTTATTTTTTAAATGCTAAAAGATTCTTTTACCCTCGTTTCTGGGTACCCTGAGGCCGTCTAGGCGGTCTCAGGCGCCTAGACGGCATATGTTAATAATAAAAATATGTTATTATTATTAATGTAGAGTTATGTAAAGTATTTTTTTTATGATTGTGTATTAATTTTAGCAAATATTTGGGATTTATATTGGCGCACGGCATGTAACTTTGCATCTTTACAACCTGAAAGCTCTAAACATTTTGTACTAAGAAAATATATTATTTCACAAAGTTTCAAATATCTATAAGTATAAGGAACTATGAACAAGTCATTAGGGCTGACATCTAATGACTTGTTTAATATTTATTACCTAAATCCTTTGATTCTAAAAATATTTTAGAGCAGACGCTGAATTTGCCTAAATATTAAATCAATAATAAAAATATGATTGATCTGGATGGGGGGTTATCTAGCTATCGTTAACGTTACGTAAAACGTGAAGAACTCTATTGGTTAATTTTTGAAAACAGGAGAATAAATGATTACTCGCGTTAATACGCCAAAACTCATTGCAAAGATATCTGGTCAGATTAGGAAAAGCAAATATTGTAAATTATAGATCAAACATTTAAGAAAACCGTGTGTTTTCTTTAAAAATATTTGATCTCTAATACACTTAAATAGCATCGTATGTATATAGGTAATACGCAGCTTTTTTTAAAAGTTCGAAAATATTATCAAAATAGAAATATGTAACGTCCTCGAGTATAATTTTGTTGTTTGTAGTTGTATACACAACAGTAGATATGATAGCACTAATAACATAATCCGGGTCTTACTTGCATAATTTCCAAACAAAATCTGTACGATCACCGCATATCTTTACTACCTACTTTGATTTATATAAAGCGCAATCACAGATTAAATTATTAGATAAATATTAATTATATTTGTTTATGTTCTTTATTTCACAAACAAAATTAAACCACATGTGCGCTGAAACAGCGAGGCATTATAAAGCCACTTGTCATTCAATACCCATTAGTCATTCTAGTGACCGCAAATTCGGGTGCAAAACCTAAACTTTCGAGAAAAAAATGCATTTGATTAACAACACCACTATAGTGCCTCGGAGAACACGTTAAGCTGTCGGTCCCAGTTTCACTATACCAACTTGTGAAACTGATTATAGATGGGTTATTGAGTCTATCCAAAAATATCGCGACGAGCTAGCTACTTCGGTGTGGACTCATACCATCGGCTACGACGAGGTGGGATTAAAAACCCTTCCGCTGGATACCCTGAGGCCGTCTAGGCGGTCTCGGGCGTCGTAAGGCACCCGTGATGATAATATGTAGGTATATTTAAAAAATGCAGTTCGAAATATTTTTTCATGTTTTTATATAAAAATCCCGGGAATCTGGTATTTTTTATAAGAAAATATTCAGAAAGACATTTTTTTCTCGGAAAATATGAATTTTAGGTATAATAGCACCCGAATTTACGATCACTAGATTACATAATATACAATATTTGAAATGTCATAACCCTTATTTATAATGCAATAAAGTCTATGAGAAATATAATTACAAGCCAAGATAAACGCGATCATGTCAAAATAACGTTTCATAATAAAAATAGGCAACTAAATTATCCTTGCGGATAACTGCAAGGTAGGTATCTGACGTGATGAAATAAACAGTTTTAAATACTAATATTATAAAATTGAAATATATAAGCTGTTGACAATAATTATTTACCTTTGAACTTAATAAAATAATTACGCAAACGATAATGATAATACATTAAACTGATAGTGTATAACATGTCACGAAGATATTCATTACACTTAGCGATATGGCTATGTACACATGCTTACCACACAAACACATGCATACAGGGTATTAGGGTACCAAACTTAAATGCTTTTATGGTGAGACTTCGCCATCTGGCTCTTTCCATGGAATATATGGCTAACTTCTAGTTTGATTGACATCAAATTTAGAATGTAGATAACGATTATTTATGGGTAAACAATCTTTATGTTACCAAATAAGGCGAAAAATTGTTTCTAGTTAAAAATAAAATAATGAAAGGGACAAAAATGCATTTTTTAACTAAAAATATATTGGAGCCTATTATATAATTATAGTTAAAAAATCCTATAGTTTATAGGACATTTTTACACACATTGTAGTGACTACCATGGCTCGACCGCGGCTCTACCATGGGTTTGCGCATTGTAGCAACGTAACGTATTTGTATACGTATACGTGAGCAACAACGTATACGTATACAAATACGTTACGTTGCTACAATGCGCAAACCCATGGTAGAGCCTCTGGTCATAAACTAAGCCCTAGGCTCGTACTATGTGTACCATAAACAACGATACTAATTAATATGTTACATTTTATAACCACCCAGACCGTAAAAAACTACAGAATAACGTACTAATATTGTTAAGCCATGAGTGGGAAATTAACCCATGACCTTCAGATACAAGGCCATAAGCGAAACCAATAGACCGGAGGCGGTCAACTTATTTTTATACAGGGTGAATTTGAATGGGTGTACTTTGGGCTAATATGATGTTCTACTGATCAATACGAACAACTTTTCCCATGGAACCATGTGTCGCAAATGAAAAAAAAAATTGCTTTCTCCATACAAACTAGTAAAGTTAAAATTACCAATTTGTATAGGGAAGCCATTTTTATTTTCATTTGCGACACATGGTTCCATGGGAAAAGTTGTTCGTATTGATCAGTAGAACATCATATTAGCCCAAAGTACACCGGTGAATTTAAATTTCACCCTGTATATATCAAAATACTAAATTATAAGAAAAAGAAAAAATCCCTATAAATAACCAGAGAAACGATAAAAATAATTTTCCAATTATAAAATCTTGTATCATAGGTAAATTGTTTTTTTATTGCATAATCAATAATCATGTAGTATAGGTATAAGCATTTATTTCGATAAGCGGAAGAGATATCCTAAAATGTAAACACACAAAGCCCCACGAAGCGTTTGGAAAAATTCTCATAAGATTAATAGATTATTGTGGTATCGATTTATATAATATTTATCTACTTAGCCCGAGTTGCTGTTAAATTGCCCGTTAAAGTCAAAATAAGAGGACTTCGTAAGGGTATTAATGGGTGTATTAATTTATTTGATATTAGGTAAAATTTATAAATATTAAAACTTATCTGAAACAAAAAAAGTGTGTTAGATGTGTTTCTTACTTGGTAAAATATATAAATTGAAGCTATAAAATTTTATTGGCAAATATTTCGCCTCTCTTTGATTTCGTCACCCAAAGAGAGGCGAAATATTTGGCAATAAAATTGTATAGCTTCAATTTATGTATTTTACCTAGTAAATATTAAAACTCCGATTATTCATGAAAATCAATTAACCGTTACGTTAATTTAACAATTTAACGTTGGTTAGGTACCATAAACAGGAGCTTATGTGTAAAGTAAATTATTTAAAGAAAACACTTAGTAATATAACATTGTGTCATCTATAATAATATTAAAGAAAAAAGAACTGATTGCTTGTTTGTTCCGGATAAACTGAAAAAAATACTAACTGAAATAACCGCTTTTTACTAAATGCATATGGATGTATACTCGGTACATATACCAAAATATTTTTTTTTACTATTTATGTTTGTTTGTCTGTCTGTTTGTTCCGGCTAATCTCTGAAACGGCTGGACCGATTTTTACGAGACTTTCACTGACAGATAGCCGATGTAATAAGGAATAACTTAGATTACTTTTATTTTACTAATGTTATATGTATTTATATAAATAATAACTATTCCACGCGGACGAAATCGCAAGCATAGCTAGTATTTTTTTTTTGACTTTTCATAAATGCCTGTAAAGGTTAACATGAAATAAATATTTTTGACTTTGGATTCTTGTAAACAATTACCTGAACCAAATCGTTTTCTTTTGGAGTCCAGATGGTGGTACTTGGATACCACAACGGGCAGGATAGGGGCTTTGGCGTTCACCGCCACGTGGAATGCGCCTTTCCGGAATGGCAGCAGAGTATCATTGGAATGTCGCGTGCCCTCGGGGAATAGAAGGAGTTTTCTCTGAAATATGAAAAGTTTATGAACTTACTAGCTGATCCGCGCAACTTCGTCTGCGTAACTTTAACCGTTTACGCAGCATACGTTCAAAAGGAATATTTTTTCCCCGTTTTTGCAATACTTTTATTGTTACTCCGCTCCTATTGGTCATAGATGTTATATAGCCTTCCTCGATAAATGGGCTATCCAACACTAAAATATTTTTTCAATTCGAACCAGTAGTTCCTGAGATTAGCGCGTTACCAACAAAGTCTTTATCTTCATAATATTGATATAGGTTACTATATAAATAAATCATTTATTAAGGTTCAACAAAAACTGTCTTGCAATATTTAAGGAATAAACTTTTTTTTTTTGTTCTTTAGGTAGGGTAGGCTGAACACGAATGCCGCGCCAACCACTGCACTAGGCAAGCCTCTGTATAGATATATTTTTTAATGAGGCTTTCGGTGTGGGTCCGGACCCCAATTTACCGAATTTCGGGCTTTTTTGTAACATATGCATACTTACCAATATTAAGAATTAATATATTCAATAAATTTGTGGGTTTATATTTATTTTTAATATTATTATTTTTCTTTAATTTTGTCAAGGATTATAATTGCATTTAAAAAAATGCAATATGCCTACCAAAATAATTGTATTCATATATCTTGTAAAGGTTGAATCCAAGACCTAAAAGAGGCAGCGTTTGGCACCTACAGGCCGCATTTGCTATAATAAAAATTAATAATAAACTATCGAAAAGTTTTCCATGAAAAATAGTGATTAACTACAGTCCAATACAATGTTACTTACATATAAATATTTAAGATCTTAGTATTTATTATTCTACTTACGTTACTACATCACTATAATTAGTACGACCACGCGCTGACAGCAGCTGTGGGCAAACCATGTACTAATCAATATTTTAAACTATGTGAATTTGTTTCAGCGGTTTGAGCATTAAAACGTCTTTTATAGCGCATCACGAATGAATGCATAAAAATTAAGGGTCTATTGGCACCCAATGACCTTCAACATAAGCCAATACAAAATTAAAATATCTACTTTATTTTTTACCTATTCGAATATTACGAAAATTAATACAAATTCAAAGGTTTGATTTCAATTTTTTTTTGAAATTCTTTTTAAAACAATTTTAGTCACCTTTTGTAGCAGGAAGGTAACATTACCTTAATTTCAATATGTTATATATATATTCGTCGTATACTGAAGTAGCGAAAAAAAATTTTTAAACAAAGCCATAAAATTTGACAAAATTGCAAAAGTTATTTATAAAACAAGGAAAATAAGGGATACAAACCCGAGGAACAGTTAATCTTTTTAAGTGCCTAATTAAGGACGTTCCAGTCATCCCAAACCGGGATAAAATGTGCATTAAGGGCAATGTCGACGATTATTTTATTAAAATCATGCTAAATAAGTGCTCTCTGAAAAAATATAAGTAGGTATATCAAAATGTCATGGCAAATAGGCTCGCTTGAGATCTAAGTGACTTTTTATAAAAGAAAATTGTTTAATTGTAAAAAATCCTTTTTTTTCTTGGTACACATAATTTTAGTTTTCTAATTAATGTCATCATTAGATTTATTTCACTGTCCGTTTATTAACTGGTTCCGGTTATAAAAGGAAGTCAAAATAATTTAAAAAACTTGAGAAGTTTAAGAACCGAAAAAGATATTTCAATACTAATTTTATATCTTGTTTATCAAGAAAAAGTGTTTAAATAAATGAAAAAAATATTCGTACGTGGTGTATTATTAACAGCATTGCCCTTAACATACAGCTGGAGAAATATGACAGGCTGACGTAATATCCAAAGCCGTGTTATGACTGTGGACTGCTTGGTAAACATAACCTGGCACAGTTTCAAGGGTTTTGGGCGGCTCACATTTGTTATTATATTAGCAAAATTGAGTTTTCCGTAAATGGTAGCTTCGATATTTTACCTTTTGGGTGTTGTTTATTAGTCATCTGGAAATTAGGTCATCATTTAGCCGGCATAGTGTATTTTTTTTATTGGAGCACGACATGTGACCTGGTCGTGAGTAGACCTACAAAGTCCATGAATGGGGTCAATCAATAATATTGATCGCTCCCAATAATAAATAAAAATAAATAAATACCATCACGGGTGCCAATTTGGCTCCCGAGAACCGTTTAAACGGCCTCAGGGTCCCAGCGGAGGGATTAACCCATCCTCATTTCGCCGATGGTATTCGGAGGCAACACCTAACAAGTGGCGAGCTTGTTGCGGTGTTTATGATGAAATAGCCTCGTTGTATAAAGCGGTCACCCATCCCAGGCCGGTCTTGTTGTCATCTGCTTAACCTTGCTATCAGTTGCGCAGTAACTTAACCACTAGGCTGGGGCCGCTTTTTTTTTCGCTCCCAATGTGCCGGCTAAATGATGCGATTACGAATTAGGAGCGACAATGACGAATTGCATTACGAGTATATTTTAGTATACTCGCTGCTTTATTGAGTAATCAATGTTGTTAAACAACAATGTATTGATCGACCCCGTTCCTGATTCAAGTATTTTCTGTATTCCGTAACACAGGGGTACTTAACATGGGGGACAGGGAACCAAACCTGCTAACACATACTGACCTACTATTTTATTATCAACATGTTTTGATGTGCATTGTCAATAGTACTTACTACTTATGTATTTTGTTTGGTATCAATAAACATATTTTTCATTTCATTCATGGATTTGTATGTCTGCTTGTCATCAGGTATAGATTCACATGCCGTTCTCGGATATAAAAGAAAAGGTAACCGATTCATCACAGGTTATGTAAATTTTAAATTATTCAAAAAAAAAAACTCAATCGATTTAGTTTTAGTTAACGTACTTATTTGTTGAGGCACAAAGTATGTTGCTCTATAAAAATATTTGTTTAATATATTAGATTCTACACTGACAAAAGCAATGTCAACAAGTGACTAAAATTAATTGATAGGCATCATCTGCTAAGTTCAGTTACAAACTGTTTGGTAACTTCAGTTAGATCACTCTAATTTGATCTTCTAGGAGCAAGAATTTGTAATACGAGATCTAGGAGAAGAGCGAATTTAAAAATAAAAAAAATCGTGTTTCATAAAATAGTAGGTAGGCCGCCGTACACCATTAATCTAAACTTTAACTAAAATGACGTAGTTGTCTGTCAATTTTTAATGTCACCATCTTTGAATTATGTCACAATTGCATAATATCGATTAAAGTTTAGCTTAGAGTTATGCACGTAATCACCAAATTCCAATACTAAACTAACATAGGTTCAATACCACTTTAATTTTCAGTAAAAACAAAGACATAGACTGAGATTCCTAAGGTTGAGTAACTGAAAGCGTGGTAGACGTTAAATCGATCATCAAAATCAACTTCAGCGAAGTTTATAAGAGGAACGAGTGCAAACCTTAACCAATATTCGACTTTGTGCATATATTAATTTATTTTAGACTCAATTCTGTAATTTTCGATTAACGTGGCTGAATAATATATCTCGTGAAAAGTAATATTTAGAAAACTGGCAATTTGATTCGAATATATCGAGCCGACATGCATCTAGAAAACCACAGAATTGACCATCATCACACCATCAAATACCATTACGGGTGCCTTTTTGGCTTCCGAGAACCGTTTAAACGGTCTCAGACAGCCCCGAAGGGATTAACCCATCCTCATTTCGCCGATGGTATTCGGAGGCAACACCTAACAAGTGGCGAGCTTATTGCAGTGCTTTTTATGGTATAGCCTCGTTGTATAAAGCGGTCGCCCATCCCCAGGTCCGGCCTTGTTTTCATCTGCTTAACCTTGTTATCAGTTACGCAGTGACTTAAGGAGCCACTTTTTGCTGCAACCACTTTTTGGCCATAAGATTTAATATAATACTTTATATTAAAAACATTAAACCGCTCGTTCAATTTAACGTAGTCGTCGCGTTCGGCTAGCTACCAGAGGCTCTACCATGGGTTTGCGCATTGTAGAAACGTAACGTATTCATTTACGTATACGTGAGCAACAACCAATAGGATTGCTTTATTTTTGGTAACAGGATTGAATAAAGCGATCCTATTGGTTGTTGCTCACGTATACGTAAATGAATACGTTACGTTTCTACAATGCGCAAACCCATGGTAGAGCCTCTGAAACCACCTAAACCGTAAAAGGTGAACGTTAAATGTAATAATAGTTAATTCGACAAAATGTTTTGTCATTACTCAAGCTCGTCCATCTTCGAGTGACAGTCGCAAGGTCGAAGGTATATGACACAGACTTGAATCACTTATACTCGTAGATAGGCAGAGTGTATTGTTGTAGTGAAGCGAAGAAACCGCATTTTAACCTATTATTACTGACTCTTTGGCCATGGGTATTAGTGAGATACAAACAGGATTAAAACGTAATTTTCCTCGCTCTTTAAAAAACAAGATAATACCTATGGATG
Organism: Monopis laevigella; assembly: GCA_947458855.1. Lineage (NCBI taxonomy): Eukaryota > Metazoa > Arthropoda > Insecta > Lepidoptera > Tineidae > Monopis > Monopis laevigella. The sequence continues at coordinate 20,499,461 of OX381581.1, forward strand.
GCGGGATCTATTAAGTTAATTTTTTGGCCAGAACGCAACTAAATATCGTATATTATCACAAATATTTGTTGCCATTTTAGACAAAAGTCATACAAACAGCCAAATCGAACGCACTTTAATAGAAATCAGGCGAGCCTTTAATATTTTTTTAAGAGTTCGGTTTGAGACCTTACATCTACCTAAGGAAAGCAGTATTTTAAAGGTTTATTTCTTATAACCTAGAGTTATAAGATGAAGGGTGTATGTATATCTTACTGTTCGCATAAGAACTTCTGAGTTCTGACCTGATTTACTTACAATTTAAAAGTTACATTTGACCGCAGTTTTTATTTAAAAAAAATGACGATGTCGGTCGAATATGAGGACAAAAAGACACATTAAAACCATGTACTTAATTTATAACCATATTTTGTGAATAAAGGTTTCATTTCATAGATATTCTGGTCTACACCAAACAAGTCACGGTGGTGAAACTGTTCCTGATAAGCAACCACGCCCACTATTAAATAATTTAATTCGAGGTATCCTCTATAACAAAAATAAATTTATTACTATATGCGAATGCTTGCTTGGCAAAGACTACATTGCGAAGAAATTTAAGTAAAACCCCTGATTTATTAGTCATAGTAAGGCCACGTGCGTAGACCACTCAGTCTTTCTAAACTAATTAATTTGCTTTGGTATACATGTTTATAAGGAGTTATACATTTTTAATGACACGCTAAAGTAGATCGATACAAGCACGGACGGTATAAGGTATAATCTTATTGGCATTATTAGGCAATGATAGACAGATAGACAGACTAATACAAAGTCGAGTCATTTAACTAATAAATAATAATAAATACCATCACGCCTATTTGGCTCCCGAGAACCGTTTAAAGGGCCTTGGGGTACCCAGTGGAGGGATTAATCCGTCCTCATTTCGCCGATGGTATTCCGATACAGCACCTAACAAGTGGCGAGCTTGTTGCGGTGTTTATAATGAAATAGCCTCGTTGTATAAAGTGGTCACCCATCCAAGTCCGGCCTTGTTATCATCTGCTTAACCTTATTATCAGTTGCATTTAGCTAGTTTTGTATTATACAATATATATATATATATATATATATATCATCACGGGTGCCTTATGGCGCCTGAGACCGCCTAGACGGTCCCAGGGTACCCAGCGGAGGGGTTTTTAATCCCACCTCGTCGAAGCCGATGGCATGAGTCTACACCGAACAAGTGGCTAGCTCGTCGCGATGTTTTGAATAGACTCAATAACCCATCTATTAACAGTTTCACAAGTTGGTATAGTGAAACCGGGACCGACAGCTTAACGTGCTCTCCGAGGCACTATAGTGGTGTTGTCAAACAAATGTACATAATTTTTTAAATTAAAAACTCATTGGTACATACCGGGATTCGAACCAGGGACCAAAGTGTTTTTAAGTCCAAGGTCTAACCAACTCGGCCACCACGTATTATACAATATAGAGCACGTCAATTCATCCTCAGTACTTTTTAAGTTAACATTTTTTAAAATTTATATGTTAAAATAAATAAATACCATCACGAATGCCTTTTTTGGCTCCCGAGAACCGTTTAAACGGCCTCAGAATAAACAGCAGCGGAGGGATTAACACGTCCTCATTACGCCGATGGTATTCGGAGTAACAAGTATTATAAAACATTTCACATATATTGCCCTGGTCACACACAAACTAAGCCTTAGGCTTGTACTATGTGAACCAGAATCAATGATACTTTTATACATATGATACTTTATAAACACTCTAACCATGGTAACGCCACTATAGTACTATGTACATGTAGTAGTTTCAACAAAAAACGCGTACCTGTTATGGGAACAACAAACAGCCACATAAATTATAGATTAAAAAAATAATATTATATATAGTTTTTTTATAACCTATTTAGAGACCATACTGCCTAGATGTTGTTTATTAAATAAATGAAGTGTTTTTATTATTTATAATTGTATTATACGTGTAGGTATAAGAAATGATCAATATGTGGAAAATTTTTAGACATTACAATAAAATGTAATATCTAAAGTTGTTTGAATTATTTCGGCGACTCACGCAGCCACGCCACCGTAAGTAACAGATAAAGCTCCGTCCGAGCTATATGTATCTGCCAGTCAAAAAAAATGTTTGATCCTTTTACTGCCTAACGAACACTAAAAACATTATATTTAAACTGTAGTTTATGTAGGTAACATTATTTATGTACTAATTTAAAAAAAACTATGCGCTATTCAAATAATAGCGCTATGAATAAATAATTAATGATTGTGGCTTTTGACTTGTATATTTCTTTAATAAGTTAACTTTTTTAATAAGTCTTTTTTTGGCCTGCATTATTCATTAAATGTAAATTATTAAGCTTATCTACATATAAAGGGAACTACTAATTGTATACCTACTGTTAAATAATATTAAATGTTTGGCGACCACAACACACCGCACACATATGCTTTTATAGAAATAGGTAGATCTATGAACATACAAACTGAGCCCAGCCGTATACCTAGAGGTCGCAACAAGATTATAGGACAAAAAACACTGATTTTGCTGACTCAGATTAAAAAAAACTTGTGTTTAGTTTTAGTTTTTATTAAAATCGGCCTCGAGCGAGAGTCCTTTAAGCACTTTTCGCTATTCCTTGTAGTTTAGGATTTGACGTTGAAGGCCTCCTTGAAAAATTCACCTTTTTTATATTAAAAATAAACCCTATATTGACATTTTAAACTAACGTGCTGAAGTTAAATATAGCCTGGAATATAATACTATAAATATACAAATAAATACCTTGTCATTTCGTACAGCATCAGCTTGTTGGTTGAGTGCTTCGAGTGCAGTTCGAGCTCCTCTGTCTATGAACACTGTACCCCACATCCATGCGGCAGTCCCGAATGGCACCACGTACAGCAAAGACTTCTTCGACACCACTGTGCATCGACTCATCAGCGGCCAAATAACAGCCAAAACTATGAAAAAATAAAATTACATAGTTCGAACACAGTCCTGAAGTAAATTCACATTCATGTGGCAGTCCTGAAAGGCACCACATATAGCAACGACATCTTTTACACCCTGTGCATCGACTCATCAGCTGATTACGCGCACCAATGTTAGCTCGCACACCGATCGCTCTGACGCAAACTTAGTGCGCGTAATCACCCCGTAAAGTCCATATACCTAACCGACAAAACTGTGAAAAATGTCATTGTCAGAGCACTGATATGAACACTTTGCACATTTATGCGGGAGGCGTGAATGGCATTTGGTACTTTTAGTAAAGACTTGTGCATCAACACTACTGCCTGGCGGCTTTAAAAATTCTGTAACTTTTAAGGCCAGTCCCGTGAAATACGGGACGTCAGGCAACACTAGTAATCACTCTGAAGTACTTCTACTTATCAACGGCAATATAACAGCCAAAACGGTTATCCCTGTTAACTGAACACTGCCACACATACATGCGGCCGTCTCGAATGTCATTAATTTTATCAACGACCTGTGTATCGATTTACCTGTGTAAAAAATCACAGGATTGTGTTGCTATGACAGAGTGAAAAGCGAAACCCCGAATGCAGTATATTGACCACTGTATGGACCAAGTGCCGTTAATATAAAAGACAAATGCAAAAAGGCCTGTGTCTACGAGTATAAACCCGGTAGATAAATATATGAATGAAAATATATTTATTGTACATTTATTTATTTTAAATTCTTTATTGCACAAAATTGTACATAGGCGAGCTTAATGCCTTAGGCATTTTCTACCAGCTAACCTTTGAGAGAGTGAAATATGCTTAGGGTGCGGAACTTTCGATAGAAGGATATACATATAATTTTAACAATGATGCATTAGATGCATAACAATACTTAAATACATAATTATACATAAGCGAGCTTAAAGCCTTAGGTATACCTGCTACCAGCTAATCTTTGGGTAAATATCCCGATTAGTTTCGATGGTTTGCGTTGTATCCGCAGGTCGTGGGTCCGATCCCCACCCATGGCAAAAAAAAAATTAACGTTTTTCTGAACAGTTTGTATGGTACAGTGTTATGGTCTGGGTGTTTATAAAATATAATATGTATTATATCGTAGTTTCTGGTTCACATAGTACAAGAGCTTAGTTTGTGACCAGAGCAATATGTGGAAATTGTCCTACATATTATTATTATATAATTTGTCAGTCAATATTTTTTTTTTTACAAATAAAAATAATTTATTAATGAAAATCTAATCTATCTAATCTAATCTAATCTAAAATTAACACATAGAAAATCACAAGGAAATAATGACAGTTACAGCACAAAGTACTCCTCCAATCTGTCCATCGACATTGTCAATAAAATGAAGTTTATGAATGAACATTCATTTATAAAATCGATATGTATTTTTGTCGACTTAGCAAGGCTATCGATGTAGTGCTTAAGCCCTTTCCCAGCTACCTTATCACGCTATCTTGGGCGCCCTGCTACGGGGGCAGGATTGTACATAATTCATCCATCACCCAGCACCCTATATAACAACAGTCATCATTACTGTGCAATAAATTCCTTTCAGATCGATTTTAGGTGTGTCTATTAAAATTTCAACTCACGGTAATTAGTTTAAAAGGATAGTTAGCTATTAGCTCATTAAAATATGCATGAACCTGATAGGTATGTCGGTCGCATGATGCTAATTATGTATTTTGTGAAATGTAATGGAATTGTATAAATACCTACCTACTTTAAATACTACATATTTTAACGCTATGGTAATATAGTAAGTAAATAACTTTGACGTTTAACCATAACAAATATTAAGGTAAAACAAAGATAGAATATGTACTAAACAAATATTTCTTATGCTGCATGATTTGAATGTATTGTTTTAAAAATGTAGAAAAACGTTAACTCTAATATTATTTGCCATTATTAATAATAGGGTTGTTTTTAACTGTAGCTCTACCACAAGTTTTTGCAAATAGTTTTTACTATATATAAATAAAGCGATCCTATATATTGGTTGATCCCTATCTATAATTACTAGCGACTATAGTAGAACCTGTTTGCAAAAACTCAAGTTCGAGAGTTTCTAGAATATATACGGCCTAACAAGATGCTTGTAAAAAAAAACTCAAAAACGCGAGAAATAACTAACAGGAAGTAAAAAATAATTTTGAATTTATATCAGTTTGTTAGTTTGCGCGCATCACGTAAATACGTAATGGGCCCAACGGTGAACCCACAGATTGTATTCGAATCACTGAAATATAAGAAGCTTTATGTGATGCTAACCCGAGGGCCACGAAACCGACGCTCCAAGCGTCAACGTATGCCAGATATGAACCCGTACATTTTGATTTTGACGCTCAACGCAAACGCCTGGAGCGTCGGTTTCGTGGCCCTCGGGTTAGCTTTATCTCATCAAAATAGACCTACAGAATCAAAGGATATTAATTAGAAACCTCATAGCGCCACGTACCGCGTCAAGTTTTTTTTAGTTTTTAAATCTGTTATTTTAGATGAGGTTGCCAACTAATAATAAAATAAATAGCTTATAACTTACTATATAAATCCAGGCCTGACTGATGGTTGAGGAGCACCACAGCTCCTCGAGTGTTGTCTATATTCTCTAAGCCGCGAACCGTCCAGCTCAAGCCCAGAGCCCGAGCTGATAACCGGAGTAACGCTGCCGGGATCCTGGGAAATGCCAGAGATATAAAGCTATTTCAATTAAACCCCCAAATTCTGCATTAGGCATGTAGGCTCAATAAATTGCCGATCTAGAAAAAATATGTTTTATTAGTAAGCCGGCTTTAGTAGGTAGTAGGGATGATCGATATTAATCGATGTTGAATAAACATCGATGTTTAGCGATAAAACATCGATGGTATGAGTATAGTATCAGAACATCGATATATCATAAACAGCTTTTGAAAAGCTTTTATTCAAAAGATAGTCTACATCAACGTAACAAACCAGAAAAACTTTTATCTATACTATATTTATATTATGCAGTGTATACCAAAAAGTTATAGGGTATGTTTGTGTTTTTATTGCTTGCTAAATACATTTAACATGTGATTAGTCATTTAATAGGAAAAGTCTCCGCGGAAAATTCCATATGAGAAGCTGTTTTTATCCCGCTTTGTATGCATATCATTTACATGACATCCCGACTCTCCCAGCCATCTAGACAGAAGAATGCAGGATGTCACACTGGCGCTGTTCCTGGATGAGCCTACGCCTACCCATCGCCCGACAAGGACCAGAAATTCGCCGCCGAGAAGATGCAGAGGATGCTGGACATTCTTCCTTCGTTACTCGACAAATGGCGGATGTCCGTTAATGTGAGAAAGACGTGTGGTAGGGCGGACCTGATACTCGGGGACAGGAGGTCCAATGGGCCGCCTGCGTCAAGTACCTGGGGTGCATAATTAACCCGTGTCGTTAGCATGGACGCTATAGTAACTGCTGCTGTGAATAAAGCCAAAGCCGACCGTTCAATGCTCCGCCCGGTTTTTTCCCGGAAATAAAGTGAAGTTAGGTATAATTACACCCGAATTTCCGATCACTAGTGATCATCGTATTTTGGCTAATATGTTGATATAAAATGTCATCTTTAAAACATTTTTTTATTTTTAATAATATGTAGGACAAATTACACATATTGCTCTGGTCACAAACTAAGCTCTAGGCTTGTACTATGTGTACCAGAAGCAACGAAATAATACATATTATATTTTATAAACACCCAGACCATGACAAACTGTACAGAAAAAAACGTACTAATATTTTTTGCCATGGGTGGGAATCGAACCCACGACCTCCGGATACAAATAAATAAATGAATAATAATAATAATCAATATTTTAATGTCATTTTAGTGTACCTACTTAACTTTTCATAGAACACATTTTTCTATCTGGTGTGTTTTCAAATTGCCTAAATAGAGTAGATACTACTATAAAACATTTTCCTAAGACTCTTTTAAAATACAAGCAGTGTTAGTAGGTATTTAGTAGCTACTGTACTCAAAATGATATACTGCACCTTTTCTTAGACAACCATCGAAAGATAAAAAACTTTAACCATAAAAATAATATCTTCGCTCGAAAACAAATATTTAACGGATTTCAACAATTAAAAAAAAATGCCTATTTATCCTAATATTATCGTGGGTTCGTCGATCCCACTCATGGCAAAAAAAATATTAGTATGTTTTCCTGTCCAATTTGTCATGGTCTGGGTGTTTATAAAAATATAATATGTATTATATCGTTGCTTCTGGTACACATAGTACAAGGCTTAGAGCTTAGCTTGTGACCAGAGCAATATGTGAAAATTGTCCTACATATTATTATATTATTATTATTTATTACAATTAAAATAACTTGAATAACATTTTTAAAGCGTGATTTTTTTTTTAAATGTCTTGTACCTGCATTATATTTGTGTTGACCTAGCTTCCAACATACCTATGTTACATACATGATAATTTATTGTTTGCAGATGCAGCTAAACAACAGATGTAAATGCAAATTGCAAGAAACTTCTGCACTAACCTATCTAGACTAGACTCAATTGCGTATAATAAAAGTTATGTTTATTATTATGTTATTAAGTTAATAAAAATAAATTAACAATTCGACACAAAAATGAACTTTAAAACTGGAAATAATAATTAGTTATAATTATGTTATATTCTTACAGAATGTAAGTTTCATTAGTTTGAAAATAAATTTTATTAGTAGAATTACCTACGTTTTTTAATTCGTTGGAGACCACTAAAATTTATATAGCTACAAACATTAAAATCGGTCCACCAGTTTTGAGACACGATACCACCGACAGACAAACAGACAAATGGGTAAAAATTATAATGCCTCACTTTTTTCATCGCGGCTAAAAATAGAATTATCAGAAAACAAAAGAGCTAGAATTCCGTTCATAATTTGCAAGACTTAGTAAACAAGTGGTCAGCTCCTCGCGGTACAAAGAAACTGAAATCGATAATTTAACTATACATTGTGACTTTGAAAGGTTGTACTTTGAGCTAATATGAGGTTCTACTGATCAAATCGATCAACTTTTCCTATAGAAATGTCGCAAATGAAAAAAAAAATCTGGGTCTCCATACTATCATTTTAACTATACTAGCTTGTATGGAGAAGGGTTTTTTTCATATGTGACAATGGTTCCATTGGAATAGTTTTTCGATTTGATCAGTAGAGCCTTATTAGGCCAAAGTACAACCTTTCAAATTCACCATGAATAAATAGTCATACAAATATTTTTTTTAATTAAAAACTCATTGTTTGAAACACTATTTCGGGGTTTGAACCCATGACCTAAGTATTTTAAGTCTACAGTCATACTAACTCAGTCACATTGTATAATTTGTAGTTGCTCAGGTATAATTTAATTATATATATTTACCTACTCAATAAATTATCATAACAAAGCTGTGTACACATTTATATTTATTCATCAGTGCAAATATTTAGTTAATGCTTACACAAAAAAAAACTTGACTATTGCAATATTTATTTATATTTGCAATTAATCTTTACAAATAAAACTAACAACGCGAGATTTGCGGCAAAAATTTTGTTCCTTCTCGTATTACAAAAGTGTTATTTTTGGCCGAAAATAAGTGTTCTAGTATGTCCAGGGTTACTAGAATCGATGGATGGAGCCACCTGTCACAACAATTTGAGCTTTTATTTCCTTGCCCAATAGGGTGTAAAATTGGTTGTCTTTCAATTATTTCTTAACGTAGTTACCAAATGGGAATTAATTATTTGTTACTTATATATGGCTTCAAACACAGAATACATTTCTAAAGGTTACATAATTATGTTAATTGTACACTATCGGGAGAATAGTGGAGGTATTTACAAAACCAGGTCAACTTCAATATGGTCATGTTCTAAAGGGTTTTTAAAGGGTTTTTTTTTGTAGTAAGTCAAACGCCGGCAGGTCCATAACAATGAAGGATGAACATATGCAAAATATTAATTATTACGTTATGTATTATATTATAAGTATTTTACAATAAAACATATAATAGATAAGACGTACAACTGGTAAAATTAACGGCAATAAATTTAATTGTTTTAAAAGAAAACAAATAATGACTATTTTTTACTATATAATATGTTTTAATAATCATAAAATAGTCTTCCAAATTCTAGGTAAATGGAAGACACCGGAAATTGTTGGTAAACTTGGATATCCGGCGAGGCTGATTTCCGTTAACGGATTTCCGGTATCTGACTATGTGAGGAGGGAACAAAAGTCCTTTGCTGTATACCCTGAGTCCTGAGGCAGTCTAGGCGGTCTCCGGCGCCATAGGGCAAACGTGATAATAGGTTGTCATTATTAGATTTGTTATTCTATAAATAGCTAGGTATTATTTGGATTAAAAGAATGTTAATTCATAAATAACAATCTTTACTAATATTATAAAGCTGAAGAGTTTGTTTGTTTGGTTGAACGCGCTAATCCTAGGAACTACTGGTTCGAATTGAATTTTGCATAACATCGCGCTATGACCAATAGGAGCGGAGTAACAATGAGAAATGTTGGAAAACGGGGAAAAAATATTCCTTTTGAGAGCGTATATACGCTTCTTAAACGGCGAAGTTGCGCGGATCATATAAAACAAATCTATCTATGTATATTGTATAACATTTCACACATAACCTGCCTGTACCTTCATTTTCCAGTCATTTTCCACACATCACAATCACAATTTTTTTGAGTTTTCTGGGCCAGGACCTACCTTAAATAGTTCAATCGTACCGTAATCGTTTGTAACAAAACCACAATCGCTTCATTTGTAACATTGAGTATTCTAACTATATCCAGCAATCTCTCATAGAAAACTGTGAAAAAGATAGCGAGGATTGTATTATAAGATGATAAAAAAACGCTTTTGCGAGTACCATTTGATTAAGTTAATTTGAAATCAAAGTCTAAGTCTAAGGTTGCGCCTTTGGCGTTATATCAGCAGGTTGCGGGTTCGATTCCCATTCAAAAAAATTAGCACGTTTTTCTGTACAGTTTGTTATGGTTTAGGTGTTAATAAAATATAATATGTATTATATCGTCGTTTCTGGTACACATAGTAGGTACAAGGATATAGCTTAGTTTGTGACGCAATATGTGTAAATTGTCCTAAAAAATAAAAAAAATACACTAGGCCTGTACTATGTGTATCATGACATGAACAATGAACATTGATTGGTTGTATTGATTAGAACACAAGCAACAGCACGCCTGCCATCACTAAATCACGGTGGTGGTCCGAATATAAAACATTCATTTTAAATAAAAAAAAGTAATAAGAATTACATCATCATAACGACTGGATTTATTTCAGAATACCTTGACCCTCATTTATTTATCGGCAGTTCAGAGATATTAGTAAATTGACAAGAGTTGTTTGTTAAATCGGACCTTATCACAATACTCGAAAGTTAAATTTTGCAGTAGTGATTGTCTGTCTGATAGGTAATCGAATGGACCAACGAGTTGTGATACCTCGTCATAACCTCTACTGTAACCTTGGCCGTGATCATATAGTAACTGATTTATGCAATAAAAAGCTTGCGGTTATGTAAGTTCTATATATATATATATATATATAATCACGGGTGCCTTACGGCGCCCGAGACCGCCTAAACGGCCTCAGGGTACCCAGAGGTGAGTCTACACCAAACAAGGGGCTAGCTCGTCGCGATGTTTGGATAGATTCAATAACCCATCTATATACAGTTTCACAAGGTGGTATGGTGAAACTGGGACCGACATCTTAACGTGCTCTCCGAGGTACTATAATGGCGTTGTTAAACAAATTTACATATTTTTTTAGATTAAAAACTCATTGGTTTACACCGGGGTTTAAACCAGGGACCTAAGTGTTTTTAAGTCTAAGGTATAACCAACTCGGCCTCCACGTATATACTAAAGTAAGTTTTTATTAAATATTAAGTTATTTAATATGTTGCTATTTATTTATTTTAAAAAAATCTAGTTGTCATTTTCAACTTTATTATATTATATTATTCCCCAAACAAATGTGCGATCTTTTGGTAAATAAGCTGACGTAGTTCTCGTCATAAAGAAAAATGTGTGTGATCTAGTCTAAAGCTAAGCTAGAACTACTAAGTTTAGCTTAGCTTACATAGCAACGAACATAGAACAAACCGAAAATAAGAAAAAAAAAAAAAATGCAAGCTAAGCCTATATAAAAGATATTTAGCTTTATTCGCAATGGATCTTTTAAAAGGTCAAATGCCAAAACATGTCTTGCATACTTTTGTTGGCATACGAGCGAAAGGAAAGTCAGAAATAATTGCGAACCTTGCTAACCTTAATTAGTTCTAGCTTAAACTGCATTAACATTTCTAATGGACATTTCATGAAAATGCAAAAGAAGTAATACTTACAATGCATTCTTAGGATCTCGCGGCCGAAAACACATTAAAGGCAGGGGAGCAGTAGAGAATATTAAAGACAGCACCATAAATATCGTGAACTGTAAAAAAATAAGCAAAAAAAATCCTCAAAAACTGCTGAAGGATGCCGAATAGCTTAAATATTAAAATGGGTCAATATGTCGCGCATGATATATTTTATTAACGCTAACGTTTGTGTGATGGGTGAACATACATAAGCATTATATTCTAAGGGTTTCTAAATTTGTACAGGGTGTCTCAAAAGAAATTTTATATTTAGTGGATTGATTAAAAAAAAAGGAAGCGGTATATAGAAAAAATGTTTATTTATTGTTAAAATACACTTTTTGGGAATTCATTTCTTAAAAATAATATCGTCTAAATGTAAACCCTCACGTTGTTGGCACTCATTTAATCGAACAATAAAATTACTTATGACTGCTCGACAGGTGGAGTGAGGGATGGCTGCCATTTCGTGACGGATATTTTCTTTCAAATGCGCCAGTGAAGTTGGTTTATTGGCGTAAACTTTAGATTTAAGATAACCCCATAGGAAAAAGTCCATAGGGGTTAAATCTGGGCTACGTGGAGGCCAATTTATGTCACCTCTCCGGGAGATCAATTTTCCTGAGAAAATTTCACGAACACGTGGCAGAGATAAATTGGACGTGTGTGAAGTTGCTCCGTCCTGTTGAAACCATGTTCTTTGGTTATAGCCAGGAAAGTTTTGCAGTTCAGGTACCAAGAAGTTGTCTAACATCTCCACATAACGCTCTGAATTGACTGTAACTGTACGCCCCATTTCGTCTTCAAAAAAGTAAGGGCCGATAATTCCTCGCGCCGACATGGCAGCCCATACGGTCACTTTAGGCGAGTGTAGGGGTTGCTGATGTTTGCGTTTCGGATTGGCTGAACTCCAGTAGCGGCAGTTTTGCTTATTTACGTGGCCATTAAGATGAAAATGAGCTTCATCCGAAAACAAAATGTTGGTAAACGTTGAAAATCGCTCAATCATCTGATTTACGAAATTAAGCCTCTGACCGGCATCTTGGGGCTTTAATTCTTGCACCAATTGAATTTTGTAGGGGTGCAGCTTTAGATCTTTGTGCATAATGCGATGTAATGATGATCTATGCACATTTAAAGCACTCGCGCGCTTCCGAATTGAAAGGTTCGGGTCGTCACGTACAGACTGATTAACACTCTCCACGTTTTCTACCGTTCTTGATGACCTAGGTCGCCCGGATTTTGATTTATCCAGCGTTGATCCAGTCTCTTCAAACTTTTTAACCCAATGTCGAATGAGAGGAAGGCTTGGCGCATCATTTAAGTGGCGAAAACCTCGAATACTGCAGAATTTTCTACGCGCGACAGTTGCCGAATCACCGTTCTTGTAAAACTCTCGCACGCACAACGCGCGGTCTGCTCCCGAGAAACGCTCCATAGCGACTGAATTCCCAAGAGCCAAGCTACTAATTGACATAACCCCCGCACCCCTCAAGTACGCAGCGTTCACGCAGTAAGCTAAACAAATATAAAATTTCTTTTGAGACACCCTGTATATTGATAAGAAATGCGATTTAAAAGACGTAGTCTGCGTCATCGAATGACTTTGATATCAAGATTATGGTTATAGAAATTTGTAATATTCAAAGAAAAAACTTAACCTACTTAAGAAATTTACAATGAATTGCTTATACTTTAGCATTGTATGTCACATAAAATTCTTATATTATTAATATTATTGTAAATTGAAATACCTAATGTCTTTTGTAGTCATTAGATTAGATAGGCAGAACTAAATCTCTAGCCTGAAGTGTCAGTAAAGCCAATAAAAATTACCTCTAAAATTTTACATCTTAACAATAAATAAAATACATTCAGTTATACTTGTACCTTTGCAATCTGTTAGTTATATAATGTTACTATCAAAACACGTGCCACAAACTCTTTAGATTAATAAAGGATAAATGAATAACAAAATTAATAATCTGTAACAACTACTATCAGTATTACAGTTATTTTTATCGTTTATGTTTTATACTATCGTACTATTATATATATATTTATATTATGAGTTACATTTGTCATTGGGTCAGAATCACAATTGATATTCACTTGCGTTTAGTAGAGTTTGATTAAAAAATAATGAAGTGACTGAATTTAAATGGTTTATTGATGCCTTCTGTCCATTGCTGGCTAAGAAACGTCCGTTCTCAATTGTTCTCTGTTTAACGATGGAAACTACTGTTAATATTACTGAAGTACGAAAAGTTTTTATATGCCAATAAGGATAAATCAATTAATGAGAAAAGCCGAGATCTCATGGGTCTTCCAAATACTTGTTTTTCCTTTTAGTTTCATATTAATTTTTTATAGATAAAAATGCAATGAAAAAAATCCTGGTGGGTGGGACTCGAACCGACGTTCCAGTCGCCCCTCACGAATTTTGTCATTGCTTGTTATCTACTTATACAGAGACGCCCTCTATTAGCTTTCTTCTATTAACTCTATACAAGTGAAGTTAGAAGTCCTAGTTTCTAATACTAGATGGCAGAGGAGTCTGTTATTTTTTATTTTTACTTTTTTCAGTATTTTATATTTATGCATTTTCATAAATTCCTTTTAGTTTCGTCAGTCCATCTTTATATCTATCAGACTTCCCACTGAATATATATACATAAATGACAATTCCTCCAAAGATTTTAAATACATCACTGCTTAGGTAGTCCTATTTAATCTCTGATTTTAAATCTTGTTGGTTTCCTTGAGTTCAGGAAAATATAATAAAAATCATTAGTACCCAAAAAAAGTATAGGTATATGGGATTGAACGCCTAACAAAAAATCTACCGACAACGCGAACAGCAATAGGCAATATAAAATAGGCTATATGAACAAGCCTAAATTCAATCATATAGGTGCGATCGTTTAGGTCGTTTACACATATCCAGAGGCGGATCCAAAACCATCGAAATTTAAAATTTAGTAATATCTAAGTTTTTATAAGGTTATAGAAGAGTCCTACCTGGGCGTGACGAAATCGAAACGTTGCAAAAGTAATTAATAGTTCTGCCATAAATCCTCTAAAATTCTTGACATAACGACCGAGGACACCCGCTCTACTGGATCCGCCCCTGCACACATTATTTGATTAGGTGGTTCTATGCATAAAAAAGTTGTTGTTTCAAACGTAGCATTGATGACACGAGCTGAGCGACCGCACCCTCAGATAACTTTACTGAACAAAACATTTTTACCTTTATGTAATATCTAGCAGCAGTACTTATACTAAATAGTATAACCAGCAGAACCATGACGCACCCAAACACGTCGAAAGCAGACATCTTGGGATAAAATTCAGCACCTGAGGATTAAGGATTTGTTCTGTAATTAGGCAATACCTACAAATTTTACCCAAGAACATTTTAAAAGTTAAAAAGAAGTAAGACTCCCTAAGATGACGGTCACACGCTCGGTATTTCATCAATTCAGTTCATCTGTTTGGTTAGAATGACCAGAGACGTTATCTGGTCATTCTAACCAAACTTGTAAGCAACATACTGACGGATTGATGAAAATTGTAATAGGTATTATCTTATATATGACAGGTCATTCACCATTCTGGCATCAATCAAAGTTTGACCTGGTGGGCAATTCTCGCGATATCGATATTTTTGAACGAAAAATGACATATTATGTCATTTTTCTTTTAATATTTAGGTATATATTTATTAATTCATATTTATTATTTATTTCGTTTATGATATTTTTGAACGAAAAATGACTAATACAATCGTTCAAAAATATCGAATCGAGATGAATGTCGAAAGCGCGAGAATTGCCCACCAGACTGACGGACTGAACTGAGCGTGTAACCTTCCTCTTATGGTGAGACTCAGTTGTCTATCTGTCCATATAAAAAAAAATGAGAGCCGTCCGATTTACTTGAAATTTTAAACAACCACGAAGGCGGATGTCGCACGTCGTGTACGCATATTTTGTAGGTATAGGTCCCTGATGAAAGCGTCACTGATCAAATATTAAGTTATGAAAAACCCTAGCCACCACGACTCACTCATACACATACATAATCTTACATACTTAAGAACAACAAAGATTTATAAATTGTATTAAATACCTACATTTTTACTTAGATAAATCACATTATGTAAGTGAAGAGCGGTGACTGCGGTGAGGCGCCGACAAATGTTTGGAGTCATCGGCGTTTGTTACGTTGTTTGTTTTTTTAATAATTTTTTTTTATAAAAATGTCCTAGGTTATAAAAATTACAAAAGAAATAAAGTATGCAAACAACAAGAATCGAGATTTATGAATTTGTATTGAATCTAATATTTTGAGATTGTGCAACGCGTTATTTCTAGCAGTCGCGGTCGCTCACCCGGCAATATGACCCAATTTATTTTACACACTTATTACTACAAAACTGAAAGACATGTTTTTTTTTTTTTAAAGAAAACAAGGAGGTAATGATGACCCTATAAAGGATCTCAAAATCCTCCCTCTTATTTTTTTTAAACCACGTCTTCGATGGGCTGGGACGGTGTCATTCTAAACGATGCGTCTACTTGGATATATTAAGATTCAAATTGGCTTGACCTATTTTAGTATTATGTTGATGCAAATATGGCCTTCATTATAGTAAACTTATTGGATGAATAATACTAATAACAAATAAATCTATTGGTATGCATAGCGTCACCATAATGTTATCGTAACTAACAAACAAGAGGAAAAATTGCACATACGACCTTGTTTCTAACTGATACGCGACTGTTGTAGTACCTATGCGACTTTTTACTAGTATTATAGAAGTAAAAATTTTACTTAATGTTTACTTAATAATCCAAAACGGCTTAACCGATTTACACACATATAGTATAATGTCTGGTGCGCGACATATATACGATACTTTATATCTCGGTCAAAAGTACCCTTGCAATTATCGGGACATCATAAATCAATTACCTACCATTAATGAAATAAAATTCCAGGCAGGCGGTCGCGGGTAGGAGCTAATGTCTTTAAACTACATAAGTAATATAGTCGTAATATAAAGCTAGCCGCGACTTCAAAAAGATTTTTATATGATTATTATCTTTTGATAACCCGTCATATATAAATATTTTTTTTAAGTTATATCCCACTCACAAGACCCTACTTACTATATTCCCCAATTAATTGAATTGAAAATATCGTGAAATACGTGTCTATTACTTTTATAAGAGCGGCCGTCGAAACGTTTCCAAACTGACGCTGACAGGATTGTATAATATTTGGATGAAGAGGGGAGTGATGAATTCGGAACATTGTCTCTCTTATAAAAAAAAACATTTTTTGGTTCAATGTTATAGAACATTATATTAAAAAAAGTTAATTATTTTCTCTGTTATTAGTCTCAATTCCAATTTTCAAGCACCTTCCATTACTAAGATATGAACTTTCCTAAAAATAAATTTTATTATTCCTCCATTTCACCCCCTTCGGGATATTGTCGATGAAGTGATAATAGCTCCTAAATGTGTCCATAAAAAAATATGCTTGTGTTTGCTTTTTAGCAGCTTTTTTTACACAACTAGAGAAAACTTTAAAATAACAATTAAAAACTTAGGTCCATACAAAATATTTGATGTCCATTGAAATAAAAAAAATGCTTTACATAAAAATATTAGTTAGGAGGTATTGTCACTTTATGGACCTGCTGATGATGTATGATTATTATGCTCTAAATAGTTCTATTTTTATCAAATGGTAAGACATTTGTCCCACTATTGAGGCGTTGCATTAAAGACAATTTATTAATTTAAATTACCTACTTAAATTTAACCCCAGCAACAATCGCAAATTGACACCAATAAAAGTAATAGAGACACATCCTTTTATTTATAGGTCACATGAATTTTAAATTACCTAAAATTTATACTGGGCTGCAAA
This sequence comes from Monopis laevigella, assembly GCA_947458855.1. Classification (NCBI taxonomy): domain Eukaryota; kingdom Metazoa; phylum Arthropoda; class Insecta; order Lepidoptera; family Tineidae; genus Monopis; species Monopis laevigella. The sequence goes on from OX381581.1 coordinate 20,516,892, forward strand.
AAAAAATTATTGTACTGCCATTTACAATATTTACTGTCTCTAAAATTTTTACTACATGGATAATAGGACAGATGATATGCTACAATATTTTAAATGATTGACATATTTATGAAATAGACCCCATGGCCTATTTCGCTTAAGCTAGCTAAATGTCTATTTTCTCCCATTGATATGAACAAAGGAATTAAACTCATTTATACCAGGTTTAGGCTAAATCTGGAAAGCAAAACTTTTATAAATATAACACTAAGGGTTGAAAATTCCCATAATTATATTTTGTATAAATGTTAGGTATTAAGTCTCTTCTCCAAAATTTTAAGAATTATAAATTATAATCAAATTGATTAATTTAGGCCAAATTTCGACACAAAAGAAATAATAGTACAAGATTTTGACAAGTAAAATAATTGAGTAAAATTGATTTTGAGGTGTCCTGGGTCCCAAACATATTTAATTTTTGAGTTATAGCAAATCTAAGGGTAATATTTTTTTATTTTATATAATTGTAGAAGGTTGTTAAAAGTTTAGTAGATTTACATTACCGAGTACTTCAATGGTAAAATTAAATTGATCTAATTAATACTGTAAGTAGTTAAACTAGATATTTTAAACTAATATTATAGAAGTCAGTTTAGATTCGCAGATATTGCACATTAGCGGAATTATGGGCATTATGCACTTTATGAGTAACATAGAATAACATATACACACCAATATATCATCTATATGAAAAAACAAAAAGTAATAATAACAATATTTTTTTAATTATTTGCATGATAATAAATTAGGATAATATATTTAAAAACTCTTACCACTGTTAAAAGATAATCATCAGTTTGTTTATATCATTTGTAGTGTATAGTATTTCAGAATTAGGAACTAATGAATGACCAATTTATATTTTATAATATACCACGAAGTTTATCACAATAAAATTGTAAACACGCGCTTCCGCTACAATGACATAAAAAAACTAAACGTGATGATGAAAACTAGAAATGAGCATACCACAGTAAGAATAGTTTTGATAAAGTCGTTATTTGAAGACAAAATAACGGTGATCCTTTTTCTAATAACTTTATAATAATTTTAATTTCCTATATATAATATTCACTATATATGTATAGGAAATTATATATAATGGTCGTTTGCGTAAGAGTTTTAGTTTTTGGCGTTCTTCTTTGTGTGGGATAACCACACTTGTAATACCGAAAAGCATAAATAACGCACGCAAATTGTGTGACGGAGAACGTTTTACAGCTCCTTAGATTAAGGATACAGCTCGTATAATGATGCCATAAATATGGTCATTTCGTATAACAATATACACAATTTACTTTAGAAATTGAACTGTCACTCTATTACCATAGAGTTGAAACGCCTATATTATAAATACGTTCAAACAAGGCGAAGAATTCCTGTATTCAAGATACTTGCGGCTTTTATATAGCCAATCTGATACAAACTATAATATGACCATCAGAATTTACTGTGTTTTTATCCATCAACGCGTCGATTGACAAAAATGTATAGGAAAATTTGTCTTTGGGTAGAACTCGATCAATATTTCATGTTATTGCACTATATATATAGGTAATCGATGTTATTAATATAGAAATGAGTTAAAACATATTTTGAGAATGGTGTAACACCACTCAATTGTAAATAATCCACAGAGAAATTCTCTAAATATCGGCGCGCTATCTACAAGATGCAAATTAAGTGTCTGAATTTTTCACAGTCATACTTGTATATATGGTATTTCTGCATGTATTGAGCTGAAATAAGATGTAATATCTAAACTCTAATCACTAATGTACTCGTAGGGTATAATTTAATATTTGAATACTCAGTAGCCTAGTTATGAAACTGCGAAGATAATGGACATTCGAAATTAGAATGTTATAACTCTTATTTCTCATACAATAAATTACATCCCCAACTAATTACAAACGAAGATAATAGCGATATATCAAAGTAGGACCCCAGGTGTGGTTAATAAATTATTATTAAATTTAAAGAAACAAATTTTAATTCATTGTTCGTCACGTCTTATGCCTCACATCCGCAAGAATACGCGAATCTACAAGTGTAGGACAGTATTCGCGAATATATGTGTATGTGTCTTTACAATACGTTCGCCTATATTCGTCTCGTTTAGAAAAGGTTTACACAAATGTTTTTGCGCATGTAACCCGGGTTAAACAAATATGGTAAATTGTAACTTTTGTTCCTTAATAATGTAACAGGAAGAAAAGTGAGGCCTTGGTTAATTAGAAGTGGATCGTCACGTGTTTTGGTAAACATATAACTCTGTGCATATAACTATTGATAGTTATTGTTATCAATACCGGCCATACCAATTAGTTATCGCGCCAAACATTCAGAAACGTTTATGTATCAATAGTTATATTTTAACCAAAACACGTGACGATCACCTCTAGGGTTTTTGTTTTATGTTTTATTAATCCTTGTGGGAAAGGCAAGGGCGTGAACCATACAGCCAATCTTCAAACTATTTTTGTTTTTTCGTAAACACTTTTTACAATAATGGGACGGCGGGCGGTCATTATTGCACTATCACGGATACAAAAATAATAACATAAACACGTGGTTGCCGAGTTGGTTAGACCCTGGACTAAAAACAATATCACTTCGAATCCCGGTGTGAACCAAATAATTAAAAAAATTACCTATGTACATTTGTTTGACAACACCACTATAGTGCCACGGAGAGCACGTTAAGCTGTCGGTCCCAGTTTTCACTATACCAACTTGTGAAACTGTTTATAGATGGGTTATTGAGTCAACTCAAAACAACGCGACGAGCTAGCCACTTGTTCGGTTATGATTGAAAAGTTATTTCACCAGTTATTTAGTCTTTATGGCATTTTCCTATTATTAATGGGCTCCACCGTTTCTGCCACTTGTTGGTTTGTATCTACTAAAATATCTACCAGCACACGCTTACAAACTGATTGTTTTTAGACAGCTTAAGGCTTAGTTGCACCAAAGTTAATTAGTATACCTACTCACTCAAGTGAACTACTCGTAGGTATGTGTGTAGGTATACGAGTATATCCTGCCGATAGGTCTCTTTCCCCCAACGGAAGAAGGGCAACTGTGACGAGATTGTGGTCTCTATACAGTAACAGCTGTTCGCTAACAGTTACTACGGATAGGTCTTTGGTGACCTTCTAATTGGTCTAAGGTTTTAAGAGTGTTTGATGGTGAATCCGTAAAGGTACTGGTCGACTACACGCGGCGATTAGTGTCAGAGTCGCTTTCGCTCCCCGAACTACTACTACTCTCGCCGCTCGCGATCGATACCAGGCGCTACCACATGTTTTTACTATAGTCATTATATAACATTGCACGCGAGTACATCCGGGTAACCAAACTGACAACTAATCGTCCAAGTTACCATCCGAAGGTCTCGACGCAACGAATCATTGCGCATAAATTAGAGCGCACTAGTGATGATACACAGGCATTTGCTTTTGCTGTGCTTTGAGTTTGGTTATTTTGCATCCGCACACATAGTCATGCTGGCGCTGTGTATGTGAGGATGGGCCGGATATACCAGTAGGTATTAAATCTTGTTTGATGGTAGTCCGGATGATAGCACTGGGTACAGTCAATGGCGCGCGACCAAAGCCTTTCCGCTCGTGCTTTTCACATGGGACCCATGGTGAGTTTTGAGTCGATTTTCACACCAAGGTAAGCGAGGGGGGCAAGCGACGAGGCCGCCGACCTATTACGTTCAATCAGTAGACTGTTCTTTCACTGCAACTAGTGAAAGAACAGTCTACTGATTGAACCAAATAGGTCGGCGACCTCGTCACTTGCCCCCCTCCTCTGATAATCACTGCTTGGGTCTTTTGGGACAGCCAGGCTGGGAAGAAGATCGAGTCTCTGCATGTACTTCCCCGTCATACTCCGAGCAATGACCTTCCACAGGACGTGAAAGCTACGGCCCTCCCCTGCACTCTCAGACGAAATAACTATGCACGAAGCAAAGGCCCTAGTTTCCAAGCAACAACTGGGATTTTTTGTATCCATTTGTTGCTAGTAGGAACAGAGCCAGTGGTGACAAGACAACTAGGAATAACCCGTTACATGCATAGTCAGATACATTTCAATTTGTTAGGGCCTAAATACCCTAACAAGACGAAATTTTATTATTTTTTATTTAAATATAAGGATGCATTACCCATAGACCTCTTGGCAATAGGTATAGGTCATGTATTAAAAAAATCTTACTGGACTTACTAATTATGGCTGAAAATAATTATTTGAATCTCCTGCACTAACAATCTCTGAATAATAGGCTATTTGACGGGTTTTTAAAATCCATTTTATATTATGTAGTAGAATTTAAGGAACCCAGTAAAAGTAGTTTTTTTTAATTCTGGTACGTATTTGCTGAGAAATATCAAATTAAAAAAGCAATATTTAAAAAGTGTGCCAAACGCTACTTTGACAATATGGCGCTGCAATCGGGTCTGTGACGTCACTTGCCTGGGCTGTGGCACATACATATCATCCGCGTACATTTGTTGCAAACAAAAAACGAAAGTGCGATTGGATTTCCATTTTATCAGTGATTTATGTAACAAAATGAGTTACAAATGGTGTGCAGTTCCAAAATGTACAAATACGTCATTAAAAACTCCGGAAAAACTATTTGTAAGTGTTCCAAAGAATATCAAAGTGCGGCGAAAGTGGTTGCACTTTCTCGGTGGGATCCTAATCACAGCGAATAGTACCTACAAATATTTTCTTTTGTGAAGACCATTTCAATGTAAGTAAACATACTATTTTTATTTTATAACAATAAATAAATCAAGACTAAATATTTTCGTTATTGATTTGAGGTTATAATAATACCTCCAATGTTTTTAACAGAATGTCTATTACAACTCACTTATATTTCCGAATATTCCCGATGTTTTCCATAATATTAGTTAAAAATTGTAGCTACAGAGTCTTATAATTTCATTAAGCATTACACTAAAAGATCCTGAGTAACTTGTTTGTTTGTTACAGATGGAAAATGACATGGGCCATGACAAATTACTATCAGTACAAAATGGGTTTCAGCCAGAAAATAATTTCTTAAGAGTACTCAATGATATTATTGTTATATCATGTGCACTAATAAACATTCAAGACTCTTATTAAATAGTTAATTCATTCTGAATATACTATTATTATATAACTTTTACAAATAGGACAGCATTATAACTAATCCAACTGCAAAATAGGATGTAGTTTTATTACAGTTGTGCAAACTGCATTCAATGCTTCTGAACTGCAATTTTGCCACACCCTTCTGGAGTGTCATATATGTATAGATAGGTATCCAATCACTTAGTTCTGCATTCTGTTTATATTTTTTTAAATAAAACATTCAAAATTCTTTAATATAAATTTTATTTTTATTTATCCTTCATTATCAGTTTTGACAATAAAATATATTCTATTAATGTAGGTACAATTAATAGAATATATTTTATTGTCAAAACTGTGTACATTATTCAATGTACACAGTTTTTGGTTACATGGTGGTAGTAGTGAACCTTACAACAGCTATCCTTTTCGAATTTACAATAATTTTAGTAGGTAATCTGCTTTTAATTGGTTGTAGGTAGACAAGGTTATATTATATTGGTCTGTTTTGAATAGTTTATGGGTAGACACAAACTAATCAAAAACAGACTAATATAATAAAACTAATAACAAAAATACTTTAAAACTAGGTATTTAAAATTTAAAAACAGAATAATATCTCAAAGAATACTTTTTGAACTTTATATAACATGAACACATACAAAATATTACACTAGTAATCACTATAATATTCACTTAAATTATAATATACTGCCATAATATAAAAGCCAGGTTTTTAATGTGTTCCTAAATGTATTACCATTTAGGGTTTTTAACCTTAATGGCAAATGATTAAACATTTTTATTGCAATTATATATGTACTTTTTTGGTACATTATATTATTTATTTGAGGTATACAGAGATCATATTTATTACTAACTCGTGTTTTTTGATATAACATTTAACGCTGCAGTTCATTCCCCTGCCTTCCAACCATGCGATGGACACGGCACCCGCATGGTGAAGCCATGGGTAGCTTAGAACATTGACTCTCTATAAAATTATCATTATAAACAGACAACATTCTAATGTGTATATACAAGTTACAGTGAGAAACTTTTCATCTCTGAATGTATTACGGAGGGACTCAGTAGTATATACCAAAAAGGTGTGTACCAATGAGTTTTTAATTTAAAAAATTTATGTACATTTGTTTGACAACACCACTATAGTGCCTCGGAGAGCACGTTAAGCTGTCGGTCCCGGTTTCACTATACCAACTTGTGAAACTGTTTATAGATGGGTTATTGAGTCTATTCAAAACATCGCGACGAGCTAGCCACTTGTTCGGTGTAGACTCATACCATCGGCTACGACGAGGTGGGATTAAAACCCCTCCGCTGGGTACCCTGGGGCCGTCTAGACGGTCTCGGGCGCCGTAAGGCACCCGTGAAGATATATATATATCAGTAGTATATTTATTATAAATTGTTCTTATACATTTTTTTTTGTAATATAAAGGTAGTTTGAATATTTAAAATATTACCCCAGAATATTATACCATATGTTAATTGAGGTTAAACATAGCCATAATAAGCACTTATTGATATTTTTATTGAGATTGTATCTCTTAATATAGACAATAGATAGAAGTAGCTTGAAAAATTATTTTTTTTAATAACAAGAATAAATTTATTTATTATGACCTTATATTACTACCTAAAATATTTTTAATTAGGTACTGTAACACTAATAATTAATGTAACACTAATAGAATTAATAGTGGAAAAATATTTGCTTTCCAACAAGATGCAACGTTTATTAACAAATTAATCACATATTCATTGTCATAGTCAACTACAATAACATCCACTTTATCTGACACAAGTACACTATACTTACTAGATGGTCCCAACCTTTAATATAATAATAATATATAGGTAATAGTTTTAAGATTGATGAAAGAAATATACTTTTTTCATTTGAATCTTCAAAGTCAGGGTGAGCTACACAAAAGTAACCTTTTCCTCATTTAGGTAACAAACATATGCAGTTGAATCTTACACTTTAATGTGCAAAGATCTGGCTCGCGACGTAGTTGCACATATCCAATGGCATCATCTCCATACGTTTCCCTTGCAGACCTGCAAAAGTAAACAAATTATCGTTTATGTTCACGAAACGGCGCCAAACTAACTTAACATTTATAACCTATAAAAGTCAGTGCTTGTTGTGGAAGTTCATCATTATTTCACTTTCTTATGATATAATTTAAGTTACCACTAAAGTGTTACTATACTTACTTTGCTGTCTTCACATTTTTTAGCGCCGAAGCCTAAAAGTCGGAATTATTTTTGATAAATAATCCGACCATAATTGCATCGACTTGGGGCAGGTTTCTGCTGTCTGCTTTTACAAAATCATTGTCCATAGTAAAAGTACTTGACAGAATTTGTAAAATATTGAAAATAAATCACACATTAAAACAGTTTCGAAAGCTAATATATCACAAGTAGGCGCAAGGAGACAAACGAGCGAGTGGGCCGAGTGGCGAGGTTTACAAGCAGGTGATGTCATCATAAACTCGACCAATCAGGAGCGTCTTGTGTCACGTGACAAACGTTTAAAAAATGCATTTTTATTTACGGATTTTTAAATAAATAATTAATTAATTTCAACTTACGTTAATAAATAACCATTTTTAAACTCTTAATGTATACTGATAACAGTAATTGACACTTTATTTTTCGCATTGTCAAATAGCCTATTAAGAATTTAATCAATTAAAAAACACAGTGATACCAAATATGGCTTTAGATATTTGGTATAAGTGGTCCTATAGGACTAACATAGTAGATATTACTAACTTATTCTATATAGACCAGTGACAAACCGTAAAATATCTCAAAGTGATTTAACTAATATGAGGCATAGATATCTTTTAATCTCCTGATAAATGGTAAATCTGCAGTGTGAACCATAAACAAAATCTTAAGTTCCCCTGAAACTGGTGAACCCATAGAGCAATCCTCAAACAAATTCTTGAAACTCGGTAAATCAAATGACTGATCCCAAAACAAAATATTGGAGGCTCCTGAAAACCAATTGTAAAACAAAATCTTAAAATCTCTTGTTGATTGGTAAACCTCCAATACTGATTTGGAAACAAAATATACAAACTCCTAAAAACTGGTATACTACAGACTGATCCTAAAACAAAAAATATTGTGATAACTGATACAACCTAGAACAGACTAAAATATGCACAAACTAATAGTATAGGAGACTTCATCATTTTGGGTACCTATATGAATGATTCAACATTTTAGGGAATCGAAATTTCAATGTGAGTGCACATTTCAGAAATATTCATTACTGAATTCTATATCTAGAAAATTATTTTTTCAGTAATTACAAGAGAGTAATGCATCTTACAATAACCATAAATATGTATATTGAAAAAGCAGCTACTGCTAACAGAATATATATATATATATATATATATATATATATATATATATATATATATATTCACGTGCCATAAGGCACCCATGATGATATACACTATGTATATCATCATGGGTGCCTATCGGTGCGCGAAACCGCATTGACGGCCGCAGAGTACCCAGTGGAGGAGTTTGTAATTTTTTAATCCAACCTCGTCGTAGCCGATGTTATGAGTCTACATTGTACAAGTGAAAACATATAATTAAATGTCTACTTTATAATACAACAACTATATTGGTTAAATTGTACATAAATTTACAACAAAAATACTTAACTTAGTTAAATATCAATATTTTATAGTACAATCAAAAGTAACAATATTATTAAAAGTGACTTATATAAATTATGTGTAGATATAATACTTGTAAGCAAAATGTCTAATAAATTATTAATAATAGAAAAATAAACATATAATAAATTACCTAATTAATAAAGGTGATTATTAATACATTACATAAATAAATGTGACTATTAAAACATTTTCTTTTTCATTGCCGTATATCTTTCTGTGTATTCATTATAACCTTCAAGTAATGCTAACTGTTTCATTTCAAACAAATTTCCATCAACAGACAGAGTATGAATTTTAGAATCACGCAACAAACGTGGTTTAATAGCATCAATACTTAAACAATTTTCATCCAATCTTAAAATTTTTAATCGGGAAGCTTGATGCAGGTCATCTCCTATTTTGGAAATTTCATTTTGACACAATATTAATTCAGTAGCATAAAACTCACTCATTCCAACAGGTATCTGGGTAATTTTATTATTAGATAGCTCCACAACTTCCAAAGTTTTCAAACCAAGCAATTGCACTGGAAATTCCTTTATTTTATTACTGCTTAAATAAATCTGTTTTAAATGATCAAGATTTCTAATTGCTTGAGGCAATTTATAAAGCAAATTATTGGAAGCATTTAGCATTTCTAGTTTTTTTAAGTCAACTAAGCATCCAGGTAATGTTTCCAGGCGATTTGCTTCAATATTTAGTTGTTTTAAATTCTTTAACTTGCTGAATTCATCAGGTAGTATTGTTATTTTATTTTTTGATATATCTAATGTTCGCAGCATGTCTGACAAATTGATAACATCAATAGGTATTTCTTTCAATTTCTGATTAGATATTTGTAGCACTCCCGTTTTTGCAGCAGTTTCATAATGTTGTTTGAGGCCAGAGTTTCCCATTTTATTATAAATTTAGGCAATTCACTTCTTTGTTGTCCCTTCCTACATACGTATGTTTATTGACCAACAAATTATCAAAAGCAGAAGGATTTTTAAGAGTAAATCACAGAATAATCAGATATCGTTATTAAAAATAAATAGCAAAGAGAATATAATTTCTACTTGTAAACATCGACATTAAAAATACACTGAAAATAAATACAATATATTTTTGGCCCACAGATTATTTATAACACAGACTATATTCCGTGCCACAGATTAAATGTATTCGCAGCGGCCACAGTTTCTTATAACGTGAGCGTTAGATTGTCCAAATAATGAATTCAGTTCTTAGCGCTCTCTCCTCCTCAATCAGCGAAGGTTAAAAAACTACTCTGATTGGAGGAGAGCGCGCTAATAGCGGAAATCGTTATTTTGCATGTCGCGTCGCCTCAGTCAAAAAGGAATGTATTTTGACAATGACAGTAGGCGTGAGGTACGCTGTCACCTGCCAAAGTCTATACAGATTTTATTGAAGGCGACGCGACATGTCGCCTCTCCTGATTTTACTCTAAGGCCTACCAAAGAGCCAATCGACAATCAAATCGAAATACCCATCGAAAGCCATATGTATGGGATTTAACGTTTCGTTTAACGGATAGAGAAAAATTCCTATACATTTTTATCGATCGATGCAGCGATTCGATTGATAAAAATTAAGAAGTTAGATTAAGTTACTTACCAGGGGCCTTACCAAAGAGCCAATCGATAATCGAATCGAAATACCGATCGAAAGCCAAATGTATGGGATTTGACGTTTCCAATCGAACAGGCTCTACCCATAGAGTAAAATTCCTATACATTTTTATCGATCGATGCGGCGATTCGATTGGCGATCGTGTTCTTTGGTCAGGCCCCAACTCCACAAATAACTTGTAAGTAATCTGTAGATTGACTTTATAAATAAAACACAAAAAGGTAATAGTATATATAGGTTTTATTTTATGTACCTAAATAAATAACAACAATTTTATAATATATACTATATCAAAAAAGTTTGATTTTCAGATTAAATATAACTAATTCTACTCAAAACCTAGTAAAAGTTAAATAAATAATAACATTAAAAAAAAATGTCCTTCTTCATTAAAATGTCCCTAAATCAGGGAATATTGGTTTGCGACTTTAGGACTCCAATAATATCCAAACTGCAACTTTGTAGACTTCTTGTTGAGAAATTTTAGGTTTAATTAGTTACTGTATGGAAATTCGTTACCGTTCCAGGGGCCTTACCGGGAAGCCACATCGACAAACCGATCGACACGTCGATGGATAAAAATGTATAGGAAATATTGTCTATGGGTAGAAATTGATCGCCGAGAAACGTCAAATCACATACATTTTATTTTCACTTTCGTTCGATCGACGTGTCGATCGGTATTTCATGTGGCTTCCCGGTAGGGCCCCTGTTAGCTACTTTATTTTCTTCAATATGTGTTTTCTTTAATTTTTATTTTTAATATTATAGATAATGGAAGATAGAATATCTAATTAGGTGTTTATTTATTTCTTCTAATTTGGCAGGGATACGCCAAATATACTTCCTTAAAAAAATATTGTTCCAAGGGCGTATCTTCGTACTATATAATGCTTTATTTCTAATTTCTTAGTGTTCCTTCTTCAACAATATTTTTTTTAAGGAAGTATATTGCAAAAACAAACATCATCACGACAATAATGAAAATTATACTCACAAGTGATAGGAGACACAAATTCATTGTGGGGTATCTTGCATACTTATGCCTACTTACAAATTGAACGTGCAGCGCCAGCGCCATCTAGTGGGCGGACCTAGGTAATAAATTTAGAGGTGTGGTTGTTATAAAATGTAAATAGATTCAATAAAGTCGTTATTTACCAAAAAGCTAAAAACGATTTTATAATTCTCATTTATTTAAAAAAATACTGATTTAGGAAAAAAACATTGAATAATATTAATAAGAATTGGGTCAGCTCATCAAACTTCATACTAAAGAATTTCGTTAACTGGGCTTGCCGAATCGCGCCTCGCTGGAAATAATTTTATCGATCCCATACATTTTATATGACAGTGCGACCATTATGCGAAAACCGAATTGAAGCCCGTCGAAGCGCATAGAAGCGCGGGCTAGAATTCTCCGATGCGTTCATTTCAACAATCGTGAATTATTTATTATTTTATTATTGTGATTAATATAATTTTATTATTGATAAAAAAATCATAGGATTACTTTAAATGGTAAATAAAAATTCGCCGTACTTTTGTAAAGCAAATATTGTAAAGAATTATTGAGGGTAGCCCGAACACTGTAGACGCGTGTTTATATTATATTTTTCAAATTTAATTTTATTGAATATTATTGTGCAAAGTGTACTAATTTTGTAGAATAAGCATTCGTAAAGTAATATTAACTGTGAGAAGTGTAGCATTTACGCAGTGATCTCGGTGTTTGTGTTATCTCAAATAATCCCACAATCTTCAGTAAAATGGTGGTACCCATTTTACTGTAGATTATTTTTCCTTCTTCACTTGACATTGGCAAGACTATACCGTATGCTTACATACGGTCTACTTTACGGACTATTTTTTCTATCCTAGTCCTTTCCCTTTTCCTGTCCATCCCATTATTCCACTTTTACTATAATTATATAAATTTTAAATCTACCTACACTCGACACTGGCAAAATTACTCGTACATAACGAGTAGAGGCCATCATTTAAAAGAAGAAGAAGAAATATTGTAAACAAGTGTAATAGGGAAAAAGTGAAAATCGTTCAGTTTAAGTTATCAGTAATACGATAAGTTTGATACAATCGTATTAATAAATATATTAAAGCACGATTATAATTAAAATATATTTATCGATCACTGGTGCAGGTTCTATCCACTACATAATTGTTTCCACAACTCATTCATTCATTCAATGCCGAAATTCTGCTGTAACGCCCGGAAGAAATGAGACTGAATGCGATTCGACGTGGCGCGTTTCTATTCCGCCTTTAATGGACGAAAGCCTTAAGTATAAACTACTACTTACCTTGCATATTATTGAATACTAAATACGACAAACCTAGGATTGGTTGGTTGCGCATTCGTTCTAGGGTTTTAATCATTATAATATGATTATGTCGTTTTAAAAGAGTTTTCCCTAATTTAGAAATGATATCGCGCAACTGTGTACTTGTTTGCTACCTGCGGCTGCAATCTGATTCAGTATATTCAACGCCTCCCGTGATTGACGAACCAGCCTCGTTCGCACAGTCCGAAGACCCTCCTGTTGTGTGACCCCTCCACAGCTTAGCTATCGGGGAGGTGGATTCGCCAAACTTATAGTCTTGATAAAATTTAGTTAAATGTCATCTTAAAACGTGTTTTAATAAAACTCGTTAACGTTAGACATCAATGATATTATTATCTAATAAGCAATATCAAAGGAATCTATGTGTTGTACTTAGGCCGAATGTGTTTGTACTGCAATGATAGGAAATAAGCTATTTTAATATAAAAGTTTCTTAGGAATGGCACCAAGATATAACAACATTTCATACTCTATAAAACATCTATATTGTCCATATTTTGACAGTTTAAAAAGCGAAATGCATAAATATTTAATAAATAATATAACAATTAATATACATGGTGACTTTGAAAGGATGTACTTTGGACTAAAATGAGGTTCTGCCGATCAAATGGATCGACACACGGTTTCATGGGAAAAATTGTTCGATTTGATCAGCAGAACCTCATATTAGCCCAAAGTACATCCTTTCAAATTCACCCTGTATTTAATAATTCTTATAATCTTTATATATATATATTTTTGTATGTACCTACCTATTTTTTTTGTTTACTTTCTTTAATTTATTTCATTTTTTAAATAAATAGTTACATAAAATAACGTTTTTAGCTATTCAGCGAATAACGACTTTATTAAAACTATTGACATTACGTAGCACTCACCTATAAGCGACGCCATATTTTATTTTGTTGCCGTATGAAACTACAAAAATTAGAAGTTTAGGGCCTTAATGCCGATTTTTTAATACTAAATACTTTATTACAATTTTAATTAGATAAAGGAAACATGAAGACAAAGAAGAATTTTTTTCTTGAGGACGATATAACATATTATGCATTTTTTTTTTGGTCTCCATGGTTCAATTATTAATACAAATTCTAATGAATGTTTAGGCACATCCAGCCCTTAAATAAAATTATATACTTGAACCATGATAATATAAAAATATTAATATATAAACAATAATATATTAGACACATCTATCGGAGGCCAAGGGTACTAACTAAAAAGTGTCATTTATTTTTGGGACCTGGGGCTCTAGAGAAAAATCAGGCGAGGCGACGTGTCGTTTCGCCTTCAATCAAAATTGTATAGACTTTGGCAGGTGACAGCGTACCTCACGCCTACTATCACTGTCAAAATACATACGTTTTTGACTGAGGCGACGCGACATGTCGCCTCGCCTGCTTTTTCTCTAGAGCCCCTGGGGCTTTATTCCGAGTTTTGACACGTTCACCGTCACGCTTTTTGCGTGAAGTACAGGTATTGAAATATAAGTTCTATCTTATAAAGTTGAAATTCCAATGCTCCACACATGTTCAAACTTGCAAAGAATTCGTGTATTTCAAGATGGCGGCATTATTATAGCCAACCTAATACATACTATATAACCATTGGAATAAGGCTTATATTTCCATATTTATAGTTTGCGCAACGTCTTGTCGTGATTAGCGGTTGCAAGCTCGGAATAAGGCCACTGGGGCTCTAGAGAAAAAGCAGGCGAGGCGACATGTCGCGTCGTCTCAGTCGAAAATGTATGTATTTTGACAGTGACAGTAGGCGTGAGGTACGCTGTCACCTGCCAAAGTCTATACAGTTTTAATTGAAGGCGACACGACTCGTCGCCTCGCCTGATTTTTCTCTAAGGCCCCTGGTAAACATTTATTTTAAAACGCAAGTTGCCTATCTATTCCCTAATAGTGTATTATCTATGCACAAATTTGAAGTGAAAGTTCGCTTTAGACATAGGATGCGTTTTGTTAGCTTTTTTTTTTGGAAAAAATATCGATAAATACCAACATCTGAAGTTAGCATTAACAGTCGTATTTTTTGCGAAATGTTACTAATAAATGTTAACATTTTTAGCATCGCGTTGGAGGTGAATTTTTATTTGTTAAGCTTTGCAGATGTCAAACAATCCGTATTTTCCCGCGAATTATTATTAATAACCTAATACTACTAATCTTAAAATTATCTTTCGAACTATAAATATTTGGTTTATAATATACTTTTGTTTAAATATTTTGTAGATTTTAGTTTTTCATTTACTTTACTGAATAGTGGAGAAAAATTTTTGACTGATTTTCATGCTAGCGCGAAATACTGGTACGGGTTCTAGCTAACAAAACGCACCCATAGTGTAATTGCACAATTAACTTTTTTTTTGAGTGAGTGGACAACATTTTTGCGACTTTAAACGATACCAAATGACGGCGATTGAACGTGAACTTGTTTTATATATTGTATATGGCCAATATGATCATGTATTTTGGTAGAGGGGAAAGCTTGCCTTGCTACATCCATTGGTTATATGATCGAAGATATATTATGAGAAGATAATAATACAGTTGTTGCGGATAGTTTTTAGTTTATGGTTTTTTATATTTTATTTTTACACTAGCTGAATACATATTTAAATTCAGAATCTTTTTACCTACTTGTTTTTGAAATATGTGTTCAGACAAGTGTCATTGTAAATGTCGTACCGAGTGTATGTGAAAAATATAAGTTAATTATTGAATATTATCCTTTTGCGCTTTTAATTGGTTCAATCTGCAAAACACGCATATCTCAACCGTAACCGTTACATATTGGCGACCGTGATAAAAAAATATATAAAAATGCAAAAGTTGCAAAAGGAGAGGACAGTGTTCAGAAGAATATTTACCAAATCGTTCAATACACTGCAGGAGTTCATCGACGCTTCAGATATCCAGTTAAGTAATGTCGAAACAGCTTATTTATTATTAAAATCTAATGCTGAGCGACTTTTTGAAGTGGACAGGCGAGTGCAGGAACTGCGGCTGGCAGATGATACCTCAACTGAGGATGAGATCATTAATGATCATGAAACAGCCGAAGAGTACTACGCCAAATGGATTACCTTAAAATGCAGGTACGACAAATTAATCAAATTACAAGAGGGCGCGCTTCAGTCCCAATCTAAAGTAAATGTGGAGCGCACCCAGACCATTAGACACTCCAATGGTGAGTCTCAAAACCTAGAGAACGACTGTCCCGGTACAAGCCGCGACATGCCATATTATGTGCGTTCTGCTAACAAAAATTTTAGACTACCAGTTA
Source organism: Monopis laevigella (assembly GCA_947458855.1). Taxonomy (NCBI): domain Eukaryota; kingdom Metazoa; phylum Arthropoda; class Insecta; order Lepidoptera; family Tineidae; genus Monopis; species Monopis laevigella. The sequence goes on from OX381581.1 coordinate 20,533,102, forward strand.
TTGAACTAATAAAATTTGATGGTAATGTAAAAAATTGGCTATTGTTTTGGGGCCAGTTCAAAAAAATCCATGAGGACCCAAACATAGACGATGATGACAAATATCAATATTTGATTCAGGCCACGGAACCTGGCAGTCATGCCAGAGAATTAGTGGAAAGTTTTCCGCCGAGTGGTCCAAATTATTATAAAGCCATAGAGCATATGAAGATGAGATTTGCGAAGGATGAATTCATGATCATAAATTATGTACGTGAAATTTTGAATTTAGTTCTGTTGCAGTCTAAACAAGAAACTCTATGCCTACGATCCTTATACGACAAACTTTCGACGCAGCTACGAGCTTTGGAGTCACTTGGTGTGACATCCGACAAATATGCAGCTATGTTATATCCCTTGATAGAGTCTGCGATTCCTGTGGATATTCTGAGAGCATGGACACGCCAAAATAAAGGTAACGATGATTTGGATGCTTTATTAGATTTTATTCGGAACGAAGTCGAAAGTGAGGAACGTGTCAAAATTTCAAAAAATCTAGAGACGTCATGTGTCACGCCAACAGCTGATAATTGTTTCCTAGCAACGAAAAATCAAAATAAACAAAAGTCAGAATCGGAATATAAATTAAATAAAAATATTTGTATTTGGTGTGATAAGGATACCCATAATAGCTCTCAATGTTATAAAGCAGCAAAAATATCTTTGGAAGAAAAAATAAATTATATTAAAAAGAAGCATGGATGTACAATTTGCCTAAAAGTTGGTCATTATGCAAAGATTTGCAAAAGTTTTACCAAGTGCATTCACTGCGCGAAGCGGCATAATATTATAATGTGTCCCGATCTCGGTATAAAAAAGTGTGATACAGTGTCTGTGAGTGACCCTAAAGTTTTGTGTAATAAAAATAATACTACTTATTTACAGACTCTGTTAATTTATATTGTACACAATAATTGTAAATATGTAACTAGATTATTACTCGATAGCGGATCCCAAAGGTCTTATGTTAGAGCAGATATTGCTGAAAAATTAGGCTTGCCGCATACGGGAACTGAACTAGTAGGTAACTGTCTTTTCGGCGGGGTTCAAACTAAGGTTGAAAGTCGCAAAATATATGAATTTACTATAGCAAACGTTATTAATTGCGATTTATCAATAAAATTAACCGCCTTAAGTACTCCAAAAATATGTGGTAAGTTACCTTTTATTAATAACTCTGGTTTATTACCATTACTTTCCCAATATAATATTACCTTGTCAGATGTACATATAAACGACAATAACTCTGATATAGGTATACTTTTAGGTGCTGATTTTTTAGGTTGTATATTATGTAATGAGTTTTATAAATTAAATAATAACACTGTAATTATTAAAACGAAACTAGGCTGGACTTTCCAAGGACCTTTATTAAATAAGTGCATTTCCATGACTAATACCGACATGTTGACAAGTTTACTGTCTACAAATAATATTGACCTTTCTGACTTATGGAATTTAGAATCCTTGGGCATAAAGGATCCGTCTTTAGTAAAGTCACAGCACGAAATTAATTCCGAAACAATGTTGAATTTCAGAAAATCCATAATTATAAATAGTGAAGGCCGATATGAAGTTCGATTACCATGGAAAGAAGGTTATCCTGTTTTACTTAATAATTTTGAGTTGGCGAAAAGGAGATTAGCGTCTAGTACTAAACGTCTTATAACTACAGGTAACTTAACTGAATATAATAATATTTTTAAAGAATGGCTAAAATTTAATATAATTGAAGAAGCGCCTGATCAAAATTTAATAAGTGGGCATTATATTCCACATCATGCGGTTATTAAAGAAGCTAGTCTAACTACCAAAATACGTCCCGTTTTTGATGCTTCTTGTAAAGATTATAATCGTGTGTCTTTGAATATGTGTTTACAAAAAGGCGATAATTTTTTAGAACTTATTCCTAAATTGTTAATTTATTTTAGAAAAGGTTTTATTGGGGTTACTAGCGATATTAAAAAGGCGTTTTTACAAATTTCGTTAAATAAAAAAGATCGCGAATATTTAAAGTTTTTGTGGTGGAGAGACATCGAGAACCAGCAAGAATTAATAACTTACCGACATCGTCGTGTAGTTTTTGGTGTCAAATCAAGTCCGTTTCTACTCGCAGCAACTTTACAATATCATTTAAACAACATAATATCTAGCCCAGGTATATTAAAATGTACAGCTCAAAAACTATTATCATCATTTTATGTTGATAATTGTGTGACTAGTGTTGATAGTGAAGAAGAACTATTGACATTTATAGATGAATCCAAAGAAGTCATAAATAAAGGTAATTTTGAACTACGAGGATGGATTTCGTCGCCTATAAAAGTGGATGAAACTGAAATTACGTCTGTTTTGGGTGTTATGTGGTGCACTAAAACTGATGAAATGTATTGTAATATTAACATGAAATCCCATAAAGATATAATTACAAAAAGAAGTTTGCTATCAATTGCTCAAGCTATTTTTGACCCTATTGGTTTTACTGCACCTACTACTTTAATTCCAAAATTATTACTACAAAAATTATGTAATTTGAAAATTAGTTGGGATGATAGAGTTCCTGATAATATACAAAATGATTTTTTAAATTGGTTTTCAAAATTACAATATTTAAAAGAATGTCGCATTCCTAGAAGAATTACGTTGTTTAAAATTAGCGATTGCGATGTTAGTATCCATGTATTTTCTGATGCTTGTAAATATGCTTATGCTGGGTGTGTATATATTAGAACTATGTATAATAGCTGTGTCAATGTACAGTTATTATTAGCTAAGAGTCGCATAGCTCCTTTAAAACAATTAACTATACCTAGATTGGAGCTAATGGCGGCATTGATTGCAGTAAGATTATTTTCTCAGGTAAAGGAATCTGAATTATTAATAAACATACCAAACTATAACCTTTTCTGTTGGACTGATTCTAGTGTTGTCATGGCGTGGATAAAAGATCCAGATCGGTGGAAGACATTCGTCAGCAATAGAGTGAAGGAGATACGTGAACATACCACAAGTAAAAATTGGTTTCACTTGCCTGGGGAGATGAATCCAGCTGATTTTCCATCAAGAGGATGTGATCCAAAAATTCTTCTTGACAGTCGATGGTGGCTTGGGCCTGAATGGCTAAAATTGCCACAACATAATTGGCCAAAATCAGAACTTAATGTCGATGAGAATGAAGTAAAGATGGAACAAAAATGTTCAAATAATGTAAATACTGTTGTAAATAATATATTTTCTACTAATTTATGCTATTTTTCTAAATATAATAAAATAATACGTATGATAGCATGGTTATATAGATTTCATAATAATATAAATAAAAAATGTATAAAGAATAATGATGGCAGTCTTAATTTAAAAGAAATTAATGAGGCTGAATTGAAATTATTTTCTTTAATACAAAGAGAACACTATGGTCAAGGTTATGAAGTAAAGCCTAATAAATTAAATTACTATAAAGATGAAAATGGGTTATTACGGATAAAAAGTAGACTTACCTTGAGCGAAGAAGATGAATATTTTATATCTCCGATAGCCTTACCTGGTTCCATTCCCATGATATAATAAAATGTATGGTAAGAGATTTGCATTTTAATAAAAATCACGCCGGCACACAAATGCTGATGAGTATGTTGAGGGAGAGATTTTAGATTATTGGTGTGAGGAAACTAGTGAAGAAGACTGTAAGAGAATGTGTAATATGCAGAAGATATAAAGCGAAGAGTGGACAGACACCTTTTGCGCCTTTACCATTAAGCCGAATAACATGTGGTAAGGCATTCGAAATAACAGGCGTTGACCTAGCAGGTCCATTGATATTACCTTCTAAAGAAAAATGCTGGATTATTATATTTACTTGCGCCGTCTATCGTGCTGTTCATTTAGAGCTTGCCAACTCTATGTCGACTGAATGTTTCTTAATGGCCCTTCGTCGCTTCATATCAAGAAGAGGACGCGTTAATGAAATATTTTCCGATAATGGTCGAAACTTTGTTGGCGCAAATAATTATTTTAAAAATGTTGATTGGGATGAAGTTACGAACCAATCTTCAATTAAACGAATAAAATGGAACTTTATTCCACCTGCTGCTCCTTGGTGGGGAGGCTGGTGGGAACGTATGCTTCGTGTAGTTAAAGATTTACTGCGCAGAACTCTTGGCAAATCATGTGTAAACTACGTCGAGCTAGAGACAATACTTTGTGACTGTGAATCTGTAATCAACTCACGACCATTAACTTACATTTCCGATAATACTGAAAATTTAATTCCACTGACTCCGACTATGTTCATACAGTCATTACCTTGTAACGACGTAACTGATCTAAATTTTATTGACTGTAATAGTTTCAATGTGCGTCTCAAATATTTACAAAAATTACGAACGGATTTTAGACAAAGGTACATATCTACTCTTTTACAGAAAGGTAATGTGCGTAAAGTTCCTATAAAAGTAGGTGACATAGTATTAATAGAATGCGAGTCTAAACGAATAAATTGGCCTTTAGGTTTAGTTTTAGAGATTTTCCAGGGTATCGATGGTCATGCTCGTGTAGCTAAAGTTAAAACCGCTAGCGGCGAACGTATAAGACCGTTTCAAAAACTCTATCCCCTTGAATTAAGTTCTTTAGATTCTTCCAATATAATTTCTAAAACTAACAACATAACACCTTTGGCATCAACAAAACTTTTGGCATCTCCTCCTTTACAAGTGCCTTTCATTTCTCGTTCGGGTCGAGTCATAAAAGTACCTGAAAGGCTTAACCTGTAAATGGTTATGTGATGTTTTTATTATTATAATTTTTCGAAAATAATTTATAATAATACAAACATTTTATATTCTTTCTCTTTTTGGCGCGGAGGATGTTGCGGATAGTTTTTAGTTTATGGTTTTTTATATTTTATTTTTACACTAGCTGAATACATATTTAAATTCAGAATCTTTTTACCTACTTGTTTTTGAAATATGTGTTCAGACAAGTGTCATTGTAAATGTCGTACCGAGTGTATGTGAAAAATATAAGTTAATTATTGAATATTATCCTTTTGCGCTTTTAATTGGTTCAATCTGCAAAACACGCATATCTCAACCGTAACCGTTACAACAGTAACGGTTTTTTTATTTCAGCATAATGTAAAATATGAAATGATGTTAATTATTGACGGTCGATTGAAGTGAGAACAAATTCTGGCGCCAGTAAAGCTGTATGAGCTTTGATCTCGTTGCCCGTTCTTCATACGAAGGACGAAATAAATGAAAAACTAAACACAATATGCCGTTTAAGAATTGGACACGGTATTTTTAATGAACATCTACATATAATGATGTTATGAACATAAAAAGTGGAATGTCAAACTGCCATGTCATGTCACGTTGACATAAAAAAGATTCAATAAAAAAGGGACATTTTTTATTGAATCTTTTTATGTCAAAAATCACAATATGAAGTGTGTTATATTATTATAGGATTTTAATAAATACAATTTAATCATATATTTTTATTGTGGTCTTATTTAATTATGTTTCATATATTAAAATGGTCCTTCGAAAAATAAAGAAATTGAATAAGTGGTGAGTTTCGTCATAGTTACTCTATCAAGTAAGTGATCGTCTTAGTTATATTCGACAAGGTCCAATGACCAAACGCTGAAAATTTTCACATTTAATTTATTTTATAGCAATGGAAAGTGAAAATAAATCTATAGAGCAATTTCACATAGAGCAGCTCACGCATCGAAAACTATATTTCCAACAAAAAATATGCTCACGCGGCACGCCGAAGACATCAATGTTCGTATGGAGCAATTACAAAAGTCTTTCAATAAATATCAGGAGATACACTCCGAAATACAAATATTAATAATATGTTCCGAAGAGTCCTATAATTCCGACGACGAAACTGAGGAAAAGTATTATAATTTAATTTCACTTATGAAGCAGTGTCTGCAATCATTCACTGAACAAAATATTTTATTAAATAACGATAAGTTTAAGTCTTCTCACAATATAAGACTAAATAATTTGCCGGTTTTGGAGCTCCAGGGGCCTGACCAAAGAACACGATCGCCAATCGAATCGCCGCATCGATCGATAAAAATGTATAGGAATTTTACTCTATGGGTAGAGCGTGATCGCCGAGAAACGTCAAATCCCATACATTTGGCTTTCGATGGGTATTTCGATTCGATTATCGATTGGCTCTTTGGTAAGGCCCCTGATATTTGGTGGCAGAGATATCGACAAATATAAAACTTTTATTGATATTTTTAATGCTATAATAGACAACGATGAAAGTCTCACACCTATTCAAAAATTGTTTTAACTGCGCAAGTGTTTAAGCAATGAACCACTATCTATAATAGAAGCCTTGCCGCTTGTAAACGTATGCTATTATCAGTCATTACAAATATTAGAAGAGCGATACGACAATAAATATATACCTATTAATTTCCAATCATGTTTACGATATTATGGATATACCTGCAATAAATAAAGGTACAGCAGAAAATTTACGCCCATTTATTTCAACAATCAGGCAGCAAATTGGTGCATTAAAAAACCTCGGATAACCGATTGATTCCTGGGATATTATTCTTATACCTATTTTATCAAGAAAACTAGATCAATTTTCCTGCCATGTCTACTATAACGAGAGGGACGATAGTAAGCTGCCTAATTTAAATGATTTTCTTAAGTTTCTCGAACGCAGAGCCTCTAGCTTTGAGGAGAGCCATAGAGAAGAAATATTTTGGTTAGACAAACTTCTAATTTTAATAACCTAAAAAACATTAAGTCCAATAGTGTTAAGTGTTTATTTTGTTCATTTCAAGATCACAGACTATATAAATGTCCAAGTTTTATTTCGGCATCTGTAAATGATCGAATTGATTTTGTAAATAAAAATAATTTGTGTAAGATATGTCTCAATAGTCATATTAAAAATTGTAAATACGCATTGAAATGTAATTATTGTTCTAGTAAGGAGCATAATTCTTTGCTTCATATAGTCGAAGAGCAATATAATCCTTCGACATCTCTCATCAATAGTAGTGCTATAACTACATTGTATAATAAATCTAATCATATGCCAACAATATTGGTTAATACTAAGGCCTATGATGGCACACATTTTCCTGTGCGAGCACTACTCGATAGTGGAAGCCAAACGAGCTTTATAGTCTCGGATTTAGTTTAAAAAATTAATTAAAATTTTGGATGTTATGTACACAAATTAAGCAATCTTTTTGGAAAATAAGGCAAAATCAATATTTATGCCAATTACAAAACCGCCCAAAGTGGAAAGATGCATTACCTAACTTAAATTGGCCTATGGCTAGAATATCTAAGGTTTTTCCAGGTACAGATAATAAAGTTCGTGTAGTCGAAGTAATTACTCCTGATGGTAAATGTCATAAACGTGCTATTACTAAAATTGCCGTTATACCGTTTTATAAAAATGATTATTTTTGTTTTAATTATCAAATGATTCCTAATTTTTATGTTTTTGTTATTGTTATTTGAGTGTTACTTATATAGTTAGAAATAAATCTTTAATAAATTTATAATAATAATGTTAGTGTATCTTAAGTTTCAGCTTTCTTATTTGCTAGCAGAGCTTACGATATATTTATATTAATATTATTTTATTTTAAACTTAAGTTTCAGCCTTCCTATATGCTGGCGAAACTTATTTTTAAATAAGTACCTATGTATTTATTTTAAATTATATTATATGATTATTGTTGCTTAGGTTTTATCTTTCTTATTTGCTAGCAAACTTATGTAACATAATCTTTAAACTTTATTAATTAATGTTTCTAAACATAATTTCTTATTAGCTGGTGGAATGTATGTTAAGAACATAAAAAGTGGAACGTCAAACTGACATGTCACGTTGACGTTGACACTTTTTTTATTGAAATTTTTCAATTAGAATAGCAATATGAAGTGTGTTATATTACTATAGGATTTCAATAAATGGCTGTATGGTCGAAAGATCTTTGCCTTTCCACAATGGTGGAAGAATTTAAAAAAAAAAAGGATTTTAATAAGTCCATTTTACCAATGCTATGTAAAAATTAATAAAAAGAATAATAAAAAATCCAATTTAAATCACATAATTGTGGTCTTATTTAATAGGGAATATGCATGTAACGCCAATTATTATTATTTTAATATATAATGTTCCTTTTATGTCTTTGAACATATTTACAGTAATCTATTTTATTTTGATTAGCTATTTTTTTTATAAATACGATTTTAAAAATCCATTTTTTTGTAGAAACGGAACGCATATCTAAACGCTCCGACATTAGCAAACACTGCATGTGACGTCATTCGTGCAAAATCAAATGTCAAAGTGTGTTCTGTAGTCTACAGTTTCTTGTTTTCTCGGGTATTTATTGTCCTTTATTACAATAATTTGTGATAAACAAACCTTTTGACTAACTTTTGAGGTGCAATAACATTAAACTAATATGCTTTTTGAGCACGAATGATGTCACAAAATGGCGGCGGAGTGATGTACCGTTTTTTACTGCGGTAGTGGCAGATAAAGTTTAAACCCTTTTATTTTTGTGTTTTACCCTTTAAAAAATGTTTAATAATTGTTTTTAGAGTCTAGTGTAGTTAGTCTATCAATAAATGAAATAAAAATAAAACATGCATATTCCCTATTGTGTTTCATACAAATGAAAATGATTAGTTCACCATTATGTACTCATTGCAATACCTCAGAAATACAGTCTCTACATCACATTATTTTTAACTGCCCACAATTTACCATTCAAAGGATTATACTTATTGACAATTTACTAGAAATTTACAAAGAATCTAAAAGTATTCCGCGTACACTAGATTTGTTAAAAAATCAAGATACCCATAAAACCCTTTTTGTATATACATCTTCTACTGTACAAAATATTTAAAATATAAACTACTACGTATTAACTGAAGAATAAAATATAACTATTAAATAAAATATTACCGATGGAGAAATAGTGATTAATAAAAATATAAAGAAAGAAAAAATAATTATTACAAAAACTACTAAGACGTGGCTGTATGAGCTTAGATCATTTTTTTTTTTTTTTTTAAATAATAACATAAATGACAATGCCGATGGACTTGTATCCAGTGCTATGTTAAAATAAATAAAATAAAAAAAATGACAAGTGACAAGCCTTCTAATGGCCGCCGCCAAAGCGCCAAATTCTTGGCTGATTACTGATACCATTTTGCATAGTATTTTCGTGTAATACGATTTTGAATAAAAGATTTACCATATGTTTTAGTGTTTATTGTTACAAGTTAGTGATGAGTTGGTATAATTTATCATGGATATCAATGCTGGTAAGTGTTATATGATTCTTTATTCATAGTTCCCAATACACGCTACTTTTAGCTGTTTTGATTAATACCAAACATCTTTATTCGTAGCATTATTCCATCCAAAGTTATCTTCGTACATCTAATGAAAAGTCATATGCATAGTTTTTAGTAAAGTTATCGTATTGCAAGAAGATAGGTAATCATTACTAACAGTAAAGCGCGTGCATATACTATAGATTTATTGAAGCATCGATTCATCTTTGCCTTAGGATGTTTACTGATAACTTATTCAATTGAAGTTGAGAAAGCCAGTGCTTTTGTAACAATTACTTGAAAATAAAAAGGTGCTGCAGAGGTTTTTATATTTTGGGACAGCTTTATTCAAATTTAGTTTTTTTCTCAAAATTAATTTTAAGTTCAGGAAGGGATATTTCCAAAATAGCTTTTATGTACTGGTGTTATATTCTGTTCATGATAAAATTTGTAGAAAGAGATTTTGTAGGCACATCATAGTGTTTTTTCATTATTTTTAAGGCTAAATACTATATCAAACAGCATCCTTTTCTAGGCCAGCTAGCACTTTCTGAGCAACAGGCAGGGAGACAGCATCTCAAAAATTTTAAGTATTACCAGGTTTTGCTCACTCCGCACTTTAGGTATGAAGGTTTTAGTGAGCTGACGCACGGCGGCTGAGTCTCATGTTTGTTCAATACCCACTCAGGTTCCGTGTCATGATATTATTATGTACTAAAATGAATGCAAAATCATATTGCATCACATTTGCTCGCTTAAATAATAACAAGGATCAAGACTTCACATTTTTCACACTTCTAAAGGACATCAAAGGGTAAAGAAATTCATGTCTAGCTATAAGTTATTAGACAGGTACACTAAAATTATTTAAATATTTTTTATCAAAACATGTGTATAAGAGTCTTATCTAGTAGTATGTATAAGAATCCAAATTTTCATTATTCACCACCTTTCCTATCTACCAAAAGTTGATTTTTGTTATCCTTTAACTCTTTATGTATAACACAAAGCTATATGCAGGGTGGCCACTTTCTGTTAAACATGGAAAACCGGGAAAAGTCAGGGAATTTTCGGAGACTGGAAAAGTCAGGGAAAACGCTACAAGGTCAGGGAAAATATTTGAAGTACACACACATCTTGCTACTGTAATCGACTGGCAACCTAAGTGGGGCGATTCCATCTAAGTTCAAAATATGCATTTTTTAAAGAATGTAAAATATAGTTTGTTGCTCTATATTTTCCGAAAATATTGCTAAAAATAATTGTTTCTATTTTCTAATAATTTTTATCTCAAATACTAGATTTTTTTTTCCAAAGACAATTAAAAAAAAAAAAATTATATTTGTTATTTTTCTTTTCTTTTTGAAGCTCATTAAAGTCTGGAACCAACTAAAAAAAATGACTGGAAAATCTGGAAAAGCCAGGGAAATTTGTATCCAAAAAAAAGTGGACATCCTGCAGACATCCTAAAATAAAATTGTTTTATGATTTACGTACTTACTACTAAGTACCTACGCGATAGAAATTGAGGCAATTTTAAGTGAATATAAATGTAGGCCATTAGCACTGTGCGATTTGAACTGCGCTTGATTGTGTCAGTGCAAGAGTCGCAATTTATTTAATTGATCTTTCGGAGTAGAGCTTCTGTACTATTATTTCTTCTGTGGTAGTACTTAAAAATTTTAGATAACTAATATAATATGTAGGACAATTTACACTCATATTGCTCTAGGCTATGTGTACCAGAAACAACAATATAATACATATTATATTTTATAAACACCCAGACAATGACAAACTGTACAGAAAACCATACTTTTTTTTTTACCAATAGGTGGGAATTGAACCCACAACCTCCGGATCCAACACCAAAGGCGCAACCACTAGCTAACGGAGGCGGGCACTGGGCTGTCATTTACTCTTTTTTTATAATTAACAATAATTATTATTATACTCTAGAAATAAACAAAAAAAGTTTCAGTCATCATGCAAATTAAAAATTGTTTTATTTAACTTAAAAGAAAAATCTAAAACACAATAAAACAACAAAATATTATATTATCTTTTATCAGACGTTTAATTAATTTTAATTTAATTAATTATTTTAATGCAACATGTCTATTAGTTATTTTTTGCTAAATAAGGTTATTTTCTGCACATTTTTTTTTAAAGTGCATTATTATTGATTTTTCAAAATTGGTTCATTGGTTCCAGAACATTTTCTTCCTATGAACAACCCACAAATTTTACCTCTTTATAATATTAGTATGTAGATATGTCCTCTTTTAGTCTAACTAATGAGTTGACTAACACTACTAATGTAGAGCATTTACATTAGTAGTGTTAGTCAACACGTTAGTTAGACTAAAAGAGGACATAGATTTGACTTTTGATATAATTACCTAAATCAAGAGAAAGCAAAAATTACACTGTTCTTTGACTTTACTGGATTATGATATACTTATTTTTTTACACTAATTTAATATATATACCTATATATATATTTTTTTAATTTCTTGATAATATTTATTTTGTATTTATGAAACAAAATCCTTATGTATTACTATCATTGGGTTATTGAGTCTATTAAAAAATACCGACACGCTAGCCACTTGTTCGGTGTAGACTCATACCATTGGTTACGGCGAGGTGGGATTAAAACCCCTCCGCTGGGTACCCTGGGGCCGTCTAGGCGGTCTTGGGCGCCGTAAGGCACCCGTGTTGATATATGTAGCTATATGTTAGCCTGGCTTCACAAGTCATTATTTTTTTTAATAAATAATACACTCCACTATTAAATTGTAAAACATCTGTCTATTAAATTCCCATTATAATTTAAACAATACACTGCTTGTTTAACCAGCCCCCTCCTTTCAACAGTATGAAAAATGACACTTTATACCACTGCACCATTCCTTATTGATTTAAAAAAAAATATTACACCAAATAATAGACATAGTAAGCATAGTAACAATAACTATTAATAAATACATCTATTTTAGAAGTGTCTACCCAACTGTCATTAATTCATGCACTCCTGAGCGACATAAACAAGTCAGATCCATCATGTGCCAGTAAAAAGAATGAAAATACTAAAGAAGATACTCAGGATGCCATGCCAGACTCCACAACTAATACAGAAAAAGCTATCCCTAGCACTTTTAATTGTGGAGATGATGTCCTAGTGCCAAATAAAGATGGACGATATTACCTAGGTATGTTTAATACATCTTACTATTTGAGTAGTGTTAAAAATATTTATAAATTAACAAAATTAATAAATTCAGGTACAATAATAGAGCTAAGCACAAGCAGCGATAATGATTCGTGTGAAGTGGGAACTGGCGTATCGCAATGTCTGGTTAAGTTTGGGGATGGTACACACTCTTGGTCTGCGGTATCTGCCTTGAAGCTATTGACAGCGCCGGCAGCCGACGATGGCCGCGTCATGTGTGTGGTGTGCAAACGTCGCGACGCCGACGCTGTCATATCGTGCGACATGTGTGGCAGAGGCTACCATGCGCGTTGTCATACACCACCTGCACAAAAAATCATTCCTGGTAAGTTGAATCTGGTCATCTATTGTTAAGAACACGCCACATGCAATCGCGAAGTCTACGTTCCCCGCATAAATTGAGCTGTCGCACTTCCAGTATTTGTTTACAATAGTTTGTCGTAGAATTAAAATTATATTTTTTTCGGTCATTATAATAATAATAATATGTAGGAAATTTGGTCATAGTATTTATTATTCTGCTTACCATCAGGAAGATATATACAAGGCCACATGCCGTGCTCCAATAAAAAAAAAAGTTACAAGTTTGATCCCAGAGTGTATCAAATGTGTAGATACAGAGTCACATGTCTTGCTTCAATTACTAAAAACATTGGTCAAGTGGGATTTTTTTTGGCCACATTTTGGTTGGCCGACTAACCAGTCTTTTAGAAATGCAAAAACCGTCAAGTGAAGTAGTCATGTTTCGGTTTTAGTCTGTGTGTTCACCAGTTTCCAGAAGACTACTGCATCAATTTCTTGTCGAGTCCTTATAGGGTAAAGTTAAGAAACGGGCAGTTGATTAGATGATAAAGCAGCTAGGATATTAAAATGGACTGTAATGTTAATTCGTCTTTATTGCAACCTCATTGCATATTTTACCCGGCATAGTAGGAGCAATTAGTGTTATTAAAAGAATAATGTTATGATTAACTTGCTTTTCTTGTTCCAATAAAAAATAAACAACTGCATTAGTTAAATAAGGAAGAGATTTTATTAAGGTATATTTTGAACATTAATGTGTTTGTTGTTCCTGATAATGTTTTAAAATAGAATTTTAAGGAGGAAGGAAAATAAATAGAGATCAAGGAACTTCAATCGCTTACAAACTAGATGTAAAAAAAATATAAATAACAAACGTCAAGATGATAAAACAAATTTTTTTGGCTGCTATTTTAGCTCTCATACCATAGCTTCTATGACAATTTTTCAGGTGCTTCGTGGCATTGTAAAAGATGCGTGGACCAAAGATATAGAGTGGCGGCTGCGGAAAACAGGGCATTAAAGAGATCAGACTTATTTAGGTACAAAGGGAACCAAAAACGGAGGCAGCAGCAGGAACTGACACCCCCATGTGATGTGAGTATCATACACTCATCAAGTTACTCTTGACATGATAACTAATTAATAATGTTCAAGAACAATAGGAATGCCCTTTTTCGATACTAAATAACTAAAATAAATTTATGGGGAGAATGGTCTCTAAGTTATTATTGTTATTTAAGAGTTAAGTAATACTTAAGGCCTAGCCTGGTGTGGGGGGGAATAAATGATAATGCTTGTTTGTAGAAGAGAAAAAATTATTTTAATAAAGATATATTCTATTCTACTTATTTTTTTTGTATAGAAATGTATAATATTGCTAGGCTTCCTTTACTTATACCGATACCAAAAAAAAAACTAAACTATATTTTCAGCAGTTTTAATTTTTTAATCCTATAATCAAGTAGTTTTAACAACACTTGTGAGCATGCAAATCACATATCCAAACAAACTTATTAAAAAACATATATATTTGTATTCTTAATTGTATCCTCAACTCCATTTTTCACTAGGACATTCCAAAAATCCTATTATAATTTCCGTTTAGGCCCATATTTATTTAAATTATTTATTGCACTAAAAGATTCATTAAAAGGCGAGTTTAATGCCTTAGGCATTATCTACCAGCTAACCGTTAGGAGAGTGAAAATGATGTAGAATGAATATTATATGCAATAACAGTGACAATAATTTATACCTATTTCAAAGGACATGAACAAATGAATAGGTAATTTGTATTGTTTTCAGACTGCATCAACCACTTCCTCTACGACCTCAGATACCAGTAAAGGTGGTTTAGAAACACATTGTTACTGCAATCAGAAAAGTGATTGGTTAGCTCAAGTAAGGGAATTTATTTAATACTAGCTTGTGCTTGCAATAGGCTATTTGACTACATTAAAAATATACTATAAATTTTATCGTAAGTACACACTTATAACGAAATTACTTTATAAAAAACTATTTGCTATTGTTTTTAAAAGATAACTATTATTACTTAGGTAAAATAAACATGTGGACCATGCCTGCGCTTCATAATGTATATTAAACCTTTTATTTATAGGTATAATTTTGAATTTTAGTAAGTACTTACCTATAATCATTGTAGTTGGTAATAAAATGACATAAAATTTTCTT
Organism: Monopis laevigella; assembly: GCA_947458855.1. Taxonomy (NCBI): domain Eukaryota; kingdom Metazoa; phylum Arthropoda; class Insecta; order Lepidoptera; family Tineidae; genus Monopis; species Monopis laevigella. The sequence continues at coordinate 20,548,236 of OX381581.1, forward strand.
ATCAAACATAATACAAAAAAAAATCTCATTTTATATTATTATAATATAACTTTGCTTCATAGAACACTTCGTATTTAAAAACTTTTCCAAAGAGACTCTTAAAACAAAAACTACCTATATATTATATTGAAATATAAAATACTCTATTTTATCTCAACTAATAGCTATTCTATAAAAAACATCAGTCCACTTGTTTTTAAGTGATGCCCAAACAGACACAAATTGTTCTATAGCCTAATTAGAGTATCCCGCCATTTTTTTTAAAGTCATGTCAATATGCAAATTGTTTATTTACAATTTGATTATATGTATAGATTTAAATATAATTAGTGCTAATAGTAAAATTAATTAAAATATGATATAGCCCATTTTTTTATTGCCAATATTTGAGTTTCCAGGACAGATAGAGTCGAGTATCCCATGTAACTAAGTTTTTAATTAGATTCCTTAAGAAATCTCCCTTACATTCGAGAACTTACTTTATTTTACATTGGTCAACTATTTTGCTGAGATAGGCCACAATAGTTTCTATGGCTCTGGAAGAACTATTCACTGTAATAATGTGAAGGATTATTTGCAGATGTTACTGTGCTGCCGGTGCTCGCGGTGGTTCCATCAGAGATGCGTCACCAGTCTACAGTATCCTCTCTATGCAGGCGACAAGTATGTCCTATCATCGTACCAGTTTCACCAAATGAATAGTTTGTCAATACACAATTACATTGTCAGAAAATTCGTTTAGTAAAAACAAATAAATTTAACTATTATCAGTTTATGTTCATTTTACACTTTATTTTTGTAACGGCTTTAAACTTTAAACATGAAAAAAGTGATTAGTTAGCTCAAGTAAGGGAATTACCTGCTTGCGTGTTTCCTCCATCCTATAACCTTGATTCATTTAAACGAAGCGTGAATAAGCATCTTAAGCCTGCATAATGGATGAAACCAGCTCTTAATATAAATATTTTTGTAATATAATATTAAATAAGTTATTTTTCCGTTTCCTAAAAAAACAACAGATTTATTAATACAATGACAGACAAAAATATAAATTTAATTGTGCTACAAACAGTAATTGAGTAATACTATAAGTGCAAAAGCTCATTTTGTATGCACAGTCTCCGCGATTACGAATGCAGTGTCTTTAAGAGCTCTGTAGTGGCTTGATGCCCATATAAACATACTTCCAATATTACAACTTGGCTGTTGGTCGAAATTGAAATATTATTTTTATGTTGGTAATTGTATACAAAAATCTTTCTGTTGCGGGTAATAAATATTATTGCATTCAATTACCAACATAAATATAATATTTGAACTTCGACTAAAGAAAAAACCAGAAAAAAAAACCAACACATAAAGATTAATAAATAAAATAACTGAAAAAAATAATAATTAAATCTGCAATAAACAGTAACTGAGTAATCATTTTGTATGGAGAACGCAGACTTCGCGATTACGATCTTTAAGGCATTTTTTCGGACTGAAACGAGTTAATTTTCAATAAAAAAATAAGGCATTTCTTTCACTGTAGATTGTACGTATTCGCTTGCGCGACCTGTAACAGCGGGCGCGAATACCTGCGCCGCCTGGAGCTGTCGTGGGTGGAGCTGGTACACCTCGCGCTCTACAACCTCACCGCCTACAACGCGCCCAGCTACTTCGACCTGGACGCCGTGCTCATGCCCTACATACAGGACAACTGGCACGCGCTGCAGCTCCCCGACAAGGTATAGTGCGAGGCGGTTGTATTGTAGATATTAGATTAACCCCGTCGTGAGTGGAGCTGGTACACTTCGCGCTACGAAGATCGTTACGTGTATCTGAATGTAGATTCTTCCTCCTACGATTCCTCCCTTCGCCACAATCCTACAGTCATCGGACACGTGGCACTATAAGGTTTTAACTAAATATAGTAGCCCTAATGAGAATTTCACATTGGTATGATAAAAACGGGTGGCAAGCAGACAATAGTATACCACACCAAAGTATCAAAAAGGCCTGTTATCTTTCTAATTAAAAGACAAATAAAGTTGTTTTTTGTCAGTGTTTAATTTTAAGTAGTTATCCTCCAGCCACTCTGTGACAAATCCAGGACCCTCCGTTGCCTTTTTCTGTACATTATCTCAATAGACACAGTGAAATAAAAGGAAGATAATCTGCAAACATAATTATGTAACCAAACCAAAACCTTTACTCCTTACCAAATAATTATATATGATTACAAGTACTCAGATTCCTAGACACATAATTAATCCTGTTAGACATTCTGTTTCACACTATACATTATTCAGCATTGTAAGTTTGTTTATTTTACTTATTTGGTAACAGAGTATATAGGTGAGCTTAGTGCCGCTAGGCGTTCTACCGCCAAACCTTTTTGACAATCAGAACAGTTAATAAGTTAGGTAGGCGCAATAGACAAACTAGGAAATGGAATTAAGCCGAAAATAGTCGTTAATAATTTTCCCACAGATATTGCGGACACCAGTAAGCGATCGTCGTGAAAAAGTGGTGACCGCTCTCATGTCGTCGCGCAAACGGTTCAAGTCTGGTCGGGAGAGGAAGAAGCGCGCCACCATCTGGGGACTGCGGGGACTCAAGCGCCCGCCCCCGCCGCCCGCGCACCTCACCGCGCTCGCACAGGTACAGACATGCCAAGTGGCGCTCCTATAGTCCTTACATGTGTGGGTACCCGCCGCCCGCGTAATTCGGTGTTTAAGTTACTTTAGGACAGCTTACCTGATATGTATGCAATATCGTCATACTAATTTTATGTAATCTTGCATGAAACATATTCGCCAATTAATAATGTGTCCAGTGGCTCCAACATCCAGTTTCAATAATCTTGTTTTTTCATTGCTATGAGAAAAATTAATACTTTGAAACGTAACAGAGACTGACAAGATGTAATTAAATATTCGTGTTAAATTATAATTTAAATATAACTTTTTTAGCAGGTTAAAAAAGGAGTAGTCTTAACAGATTCCGTAGTCCGTGAGTATGCACCACGGCTGAAATTTTTACCACAGATCACCCGTTCCGATCACAGGTACTTATTTTATTTACTTGTTTATCTTATATAATGAAATACCTTTAACAAATACATAAATAAAACGATTATATATAAATATGAATGAAAAAAACGAAATAATGCTGTTATTTCATAATTTAAGATACTCTTTTTATTTAATCTTAAATTAAATTTAAGAATTTTAACAACTAGTTATTTTTTTATATAAACATTTATTTTTCAGTTTCCATATATCTTACAAAAGCGAGAAAAGTTCCTATAGCAATCAAAGTGATCACATGATAGTTCCTGTAGACAGTTTGTGGCTTAACCTCATGACGGGTAAACGGTTCCACGAAAACCTCACATCCAACTCCGAAAATGATTCCACCAGCTCCTATGATTCCACCAAAGTGGTTCCCACACCAGAACCAGAACCGGAACCAAGTCCCGAAAGAGAAATAGAAATAGCTTTAACTTTACCTACTATTCCTAGTGTTAATGTTATAGAAGATAAAACGCCTGAAGTAATTACTGAAGTAGTAACTAGTAAAGAAGAAAATGAGTTAAATTCTAATTCAACTAGGTTAGCTAATATGAATTTGGAGCTGTCGAAGTTGTCTACAAAGAATATAATAGAACATTCCAAGATAATGTCTCTGCAGCATATGAATAATATGGTGGGCCCCGGACTTGTGATGCCCATGGAGATGGAGTCATCAGGAGACGAGACTTCTAGTCGAGGCACTTTAGATGCTATTATACCACCGCTCAAGGACTTTCAGGTTAGTTCATAGACATATGGTAAAAGAAAAAGTTATAATTGCAGTTTAATAAACTTAAGAAGATAGCAAAAAATGCAAATGTATTTTTTTATGTAGACATTCTTTTTGGCTTGATTTATATTAACATATAGTTCTAAAACAAGTTAATTATTTCTCGGATAATCATCGGATCACTTAAATATGTTTCGAAATTACCAACGACCGAGAGATTGCTTTGACAAGTGTAATAGTTATCAGAATGACAGTCGAACGTTATAAATATATTATATTAAATGTTGGGAAATTAGTTTTTCTTTACAAAAGTGATTTTAAATATATTTTTAACATTTTATGGAGGATTATAATGTTATTATTTTATTTATTTATTACAATGCAAGAACCCAGTGTCCAAAATAATTACCCGTGCGGTCTCTCGGAAAAAAAAGATAGATTTGTAGGAAAGTATCTGTCTTTTCAATGTTCCCGAGAGATCGCACGGGTAACTATTACACTTATTTTGATACATCTTCTGAAATAATAATAGGTATTTTGAGGCCAATTTAATTATCAGTGTGAATTGTGCATTTTTTTAAACCACATTAATTAGAAATAAATCGCATTATGATTGGTAAATAACATATTTAAACGAATATAAATTTTCAGGGTAAAAATAATCCGTTCCTCATGAAAAACGGTAACGCTAGTATTACGACTAACCATAAGTACCGGCCGTTACCCGCGCGGCATTCGTTACCCGCGCGGCACTCCTTCCCGGCACAACCATTTTCCACCGTCAAGAGAAAGCTCAGCGAAAAGGATATCATCATCGGACCCAACGGCGAGGTGAAGCGACGGAAATACAGAAGACCTAAGAAAAATCAGGTTAATATACTCTTTTATTTTGTAATAAAATGTCAGTGTCTAATGTAGCAAATGTCAGCAAAGCACCATAGATGATCTTCTTAAGCTTTGGGCAATTTAAAAATCTCACATTGACATGTGTACGTTAGCCAGTATTGGTAAACATTGGAGTTTGTACCTGTAGTAGAAAGGGTTTATTTCTACTGTCGAAATAAATAAAACGAAAAAAATTACCTATTGGTTTAAAACTGTCCGTAACAAAGATTGTTTAACAAGAACGCATGGCTGAGATACTGTACTGTGTACAAAGAATAATAGCAGCCCGTGTAAATTCAGTGTCGCATATTGTAGGCTTTGGGTTTAAATACTCGCAAAAGATATCTTCTTGCCGGGCAGGTGTACGCTTGACAAGAAGATATCCTTACATGTTACGGTTACGAAACGGGCGATTGGTTTGACGATAAAGCAGCGAGGATATTAAAATAGACTTGTAAACTAATATGTTAATGTCGCCAACCATTTCATAACCGCACCATTTAGCCGGCATAATAAGAGCGGTCAAAATTGTAAATCAGCAATGTATTCATCGGCCCTATTCATGGACTTTGTAGATCTGCCTAACATCAGGTAGTAAAGTCACATGCCGTGCTCCATGAGAGCACGGCATGTGACTTTAGATGATCTTTGCTGTTAGGGTCTGCCTAACATCAAAGATCATGATCTACAAAGTCCATGAATGGGGCAAAAAAATATCGTTCTATTCGTAATTTTTGTAGCTAAACAAGTCATGTCCAATATCATCGACGACGTCCAACGTCCCCGCGCGGCGATTGCGGCAACGTCCCGAGCGAGCCTGCGCCCTCCAAGCCCCCGCACCGACGCCGCTAGCTCCCACCCCACAGGTACTTGTATACTTATACACCACAGAACATAATAGTACTACACGTACAGAAGGTTCACTCTACAAAGACACTAAATACCGATTTTTGCCACGCAACATCATTAAAGTGCAATCAAGCTCACACCTTGTTATAATTACACCCATATTGCTCTGGTCACAAACTAAGCTCTAGGCTTGTACTATGTGTACCAGAAACTACGATATATTATATGTTATATTATTTTATAAAAACCCAGATCATGACAAACTATAGAAAAACGTTCTATTTTTTTTGTGGGTGGGAATCGAACCTACGACCTCCGGATACAACGCCAAAGGCGCAACCACTAGTCTATGAAGACGGTCAAAGCGGCGGAGCTGTATATTTCAATAAACACCTGCATATTACTCGCGAGTACTTTTTCGTTGACTCGGGTATAACGAGCGCCGCGTCATTTCTCGATTACTCATAGGTCGAGTCGCCTTCCGGGATGGCGAACCGAAATACCACTACAAAATAACATAGGAGTAAAATAGGCCTGATACTACACTAGGAGTATTGATAGTACGTTCATATTACATTGCTTGGTTTACTTACAATTATTTACTTTTAACAAACTTAATCAAGCTATGATGAATTGTCATAGTAATTTACAATTGTCACGTCAATGAAATAGGCCCCTGGTGCTCCAATGTTTGTATTTGTTATAACAATTTATCAATAATTTCTTACAGGTACATACCAATACTGCAGGGGCTGCTCTTTCACTCTCTCCTAGAAAAATAGCAGAAAGCGACGCCAAGACGCTCATGTCGTCCGTACATTCATACTTCCGGACCGGTAGGAGACTGCGAGTGCTCGCCAAACGCACCCCCGCCGCCGAGGACGAGGAGACCATGTACCTCACCATGTGGGAACCCGACACGGGGCCTTAGCCATGCAGCTTCGGCATACAAGGGTAGGTTTCGAAACTGGTTATTCTTTTAGTAAAAATGTTGAAACAAAATGTTTTTGATCTAGTTCATTGAGAAAATATCAAAACAATGCATTTATAATTTATTATAATAATAAATTGATAAAATATTAAATAATCTGTGGCTTGATTCGTTTGACCAAAGAATATTATAAACTTATTCAAAAGTATAACGAATATTGCAAAGAAAAACCTTCACTTAAGTTTTATTATACGGAGTTTAGCTGTATAAAATAAGTGATAATAATCTTTTGAGGGAAACTTGCATTCACGTTATATTTTGGAACGCTGCAGCCTCGCGCCACTCCGGTGCGCCGAATCTAGTAGATTTGTTGTGTTATAATATGAGAGTGCGACTATTAACGAGACCTTGACCTCAACGCAGCATTCTATAACTATGATTCACATATAATTTAATTGATCATTGCATTACATGGAAGGGTCGTCCCAATAATACTCTTAAATTGTTTTCAAGTCATGCCATAATCACCCAGGGTAAAACGCTATTACAGTGGGACGCGGGGCTATTCAGTTCTAGTAATTTTAAAACATGTTTTACTATTATCTATTATGTTTCAAAATCTGTTATCATTAATAAATTTTTAAACATAACCAATGTTCCTTTATCCATTCATTTTGTAGCCTTGGTAATTTCTCAGCGTTGACATGCCAAGCCCGTTGTTATTGTATAGTTTGGGACGCATTCGTACGCTTTTTTAGAATATTTATTTGTAAATCATTATATTAAATTTTACCACAGAGAACATAAGTTTTATTTGTTGACAAATAATCAAATATATGTCTTACATTTTGACGTTATTGTGTTAATATTGTATTAATATTTATACACCCACCTTACTATAACTGTATTTTTATCAAGGGTTTTACCTTAAGAATATAGCATATTGTGGCATTATATGTAGGTAGTATTATTGTGGAATTATCTGTTGTGATAATGCTGTATTAGCTTAAATACATCAAATCGACGCTCTTCGACTGTAAGACATAAATGTTAACTAAAATATGACTGAAAAAAATTGACCTTTATAAAAATACTCTGGCAATATTTCAGATTAACAGTAAACATTAGTTAAATCACTCTTTTATATTTTTATAGTCGTGGGTTTAAATACTTTTGCTACCATCTGTAGATAAAATATTGAGTAAAAATCTTAGGTTAGGTTATGCGATAACCTATAAATAATCTCCTAATGAATTATGTGTAGACCTTAACATTGTGGTAACAATGTGTCACTGCCTAATTGTAGACTTATTAAAATAATAGGTAACTATTAAAAATTGTATAACGTTTTTAAGTATATAAAAGCGCTGTTTAGAACTATTGTGCGGAATGTGAAGATGTGTTACGAATGTCATTCGTAAAGAACGAATAGATGTATAATTTTACAATTCAAAGATTAATAGTAGGATAACACCTTATTATTACAATGCTTTATCAATTTGATTAATAGCGTTATATATTTATTACAGTTTATATTAATTCAATACATTTTGTAAAGAATAATGAAAAAAAGCTAAGTACAGCTGATATATAATTTAAAATGGTGGATTTTCCTGGGCCTGACAATAATATTTTTGAGAGCAGTTTATAAAATCCGCCATTTTTAACTATTACACAGTTAAGTAAAACTTCAAAAACTGGTTGTGAGGGCATTATAAAAGGACTGAATAAATAAATGAATGCAATTTTATTTTCAACATTACATAATACTAGAAGTGAGAAAATTCATTTTGTTAGAAAGTTTTTCTAGACTAGTATAATCGCGAAACCCCAACAAAGGCCCTAGGGTTCAGCACATTTTGAGTATGGCAGAACAACTCATTATGTTAACAACAATCAAAAGTGCGTACACTATTTTAGGACTTATTACCAACTTATCGTTAACAACAGGGAATGGACATAAACAGAAAATGTCATAAAGCTTTGCTACTCGGTTAGAATCCTATACAAAGCATATTTATTACAACTTTGTCTTTTAAGTGTAGTTTAATTTTGTTATTGTATGTTAATGTAAACAATATTACGGTTAACAGAAAATTTGTATATTTTTTACTTTTATATTGGTTTCATACCCGCCTGGTAATTTTTTATGGTACTTTCTTTTAATGTACTGTTCTCTTTCTTCACCCTGTATATATTTAAATATATTATAATTTTTTATACACGTGATAATATTATGTCAATCACTAAAACAAAAAATATTGTCTTTTTACACTTTATTTTTCAATGTTTTTAAAAACTTCAGATGGCTTTGTTTATTATTTTTCATAGTAACGTGAACTGGTTCTATACAGGGTGAATTTGAAAGGATGTACTTTGGGCTAATATGAGGTTCTGCTGATCAAATCGAACAACTTCTCCCATGGAACCATGTGCCGCAAATGAAAAAAAATTTTGGATTCCCCATACAAAATGGTCATTTTAACATTACTAGTTTGTATGGAGAAGGCAATTTTTTTTTTCATTTGCGGCACATGGTTCCATGGGAAAAGTTGTTCGTATTGATCAGTAGAACCTCATATTAGCCCAAAGTACATCCTTTCAAAGTCACCATGTATATAGGATAGGAAAAATAAATGATACACGGAAATAAAGATTCAAAAATGTAAATAGTGTATAGAATTATTATTCCAATCTTAAATTACTGGAATGTTTTAGATTTTTTATTTTTATTTTCGCCTAAACTTATTTTATCGTATTGGTCCATGGCCCTTGAATGAAGTTTACTGTGTTTGAATATTTTAGGTAATTTCGTTCCATCTTATCATTCAGTTTTTTCATCCTGTGTCCAGTCCCATGGTAAAAGTTCGCTACGCACAAGTCATACATAGAATCTGTCGTAACTACAGAAGATAATCATAAGTTATTAACTGGCAGGATGGTGTCTCCTGGCTGCTTGGACCATGTTAAGAGCAGGCCTAAAAACGAACGATAATATTTTAAATATGCAAAAAGTATTATATATTTATGTGTGTGTGTATGCATGTATTACTGTTTGAAGTTAATTTTATATGTATGGTCTCCGTTTGTTTTATAGATGAAAAGTGTAGCTATCTTGTGTGCAATAGACGCCATTTTGTGTTATAATTTAGCCGTTTTTAAATGACACAGCGGGGTGAGAAGGAACTTTAATTAACACTTTCGCTTTCGTCAGTGGAATCGTTTTCGTCTTGTCTATGGCCAGAACCTGTATGAATAATATACGGAAGTGCTGTAACAGATCATGTAAATTATTAAAACTGTACCATAATTCTTTCGATTCAACTTTAGACAAGAGATAAATATCAATTATTCGTTTCTTTGAAGAATTCAATCGAAAAATCATCAACCTAATAATTTTGAAGATGCATTACAGCACTTCTGTATATTATTCATACAAGTTCTGACCATAGACAAGACGAAAACGATTTCACTGACGAAAGCGAAAGTGTTAAATAAAGTTCCTTCTCACCCCGCAGGTAACTTCTGTAGTATCGATAGAATTTCTTGTTATGACACATTGTTGAATACATTGCATGCTTATATTAATGTTGTATTTTCCAAATATTATTTATGATGTTAGTAGATTTAATTGAAACAGCAGTAATAAATCAAATTGATCATTATTTTATTTAACAGCATTGTATATACAATATCATTTATTGACTGATAAATATTTAAAAAAACATGTATTAATCGTTAGAATTTGTGTTATATTTTTTTTATATTTTAGTAAAACCTTATATCACTATTGTTTTTATTAAATCAGCAGGAGGCAAAGTAAATTAGCTATTTATGTTTACTATTGACGCTTATTAGAATAGCACGAAAAAAGGTTAATATAAACTTAAAAATGCCTACTAACCTAATGGTGTAAAATATCATCCAGTAGGCAGGGCCTATTAAAAAATAAAAAAAATCAGTAGGGCTTGTATCACAAATAAATCAACAAGATTCAATTTTAATTAGTAGTAACTAAAATTTACTATATTTATAATAAGTGCGGACTTCATTAATTAATCGATTTTAAGAACAATTGTCCCACGTGCTATGTGTATTTTTAGTAGGCAAAAATTATATTATTACTTATTAAGTATTTCTGTTTCCGTAGCTAAATATTGTTTATTTTGCTTTTAGTAAAAATTTATAAAGTAAATGTGTTAACCGAATGTTTTGATGTGTGAGCAGCGATCGTACCGCGGTAGTTATCGTCCGACGTTATTTATGTTTAGAATAAGGAAATAAGACTTGATCGTTTGTGGAGTGTATTAGTATGCCAAACCGTAGTATAAACATATCTATTTAATCTCAACTATATCCATAGGTAATAAATATCTCATCATTTTTACCTCTAATTTAAGTCTGAATCTAAATAACATGCTAATATTTTCATTTACGTATTGAAAACTCTTAAGCTATGTGTTTTTCCCCTATATGCAGTTAAGTTGAAATAAATGCTTATGAAATTTAACTAATTAAAGTTCTTCAAACACTTTAGTTATGGAATGTTTTGTCTCTTTTACACATATTATTTTTTGTTGCTAAATAAAAAAGATAAAACCTATAACTAAAGTGTTCTTGAAGGACTCAAGTTTTTATGAATAAGGGCATAAGCGTGTATTTATATATTATTCAGCTTCAGTGTGGTAGATGGTTTGTATAAGCTATGAGATCGGTAACAATTTTTATTATTAATAATTAAATTTTATAGTCCTTGCATTATATAAATTAACTGTTTTTTTATTGTTAGGTTTTATTATTTGTCCACACGATAGTAACTTGATGAAATGATATATCATACCAATAATAAAATTATGTTACTGATCCCAAATGCCTAATAAAAAAAAGTAAATTCGCTTAAAATATTTACTTTTTTAAAATCATTTTAAGCACTGTAGTAAAATAATATTGTTTTATGTTTGTATATGGAGTTAAAATATTTTTATATTACTTACAGCTGATTAACTATACTCTCCCCGGACTGCCATAATTTATTTTAGACTCAAAATCCTAAATTAGTGTCAAAAATATTAGCTATTGTAGTAACGGTTATTTATGATGTTTATGTAAATATAGATGTAAGTTGTCGCCGCAGACCGAGAATGCGCTGCGTTGTATAGCGACCGAGGAATGTGATATATTAATGTAATATTTGTAATTATTTTCACATGACATGTTGATTAAATTCCATTATATTTCTTTTATTGTGTTATTTATTAGTATTCTCGGATATCATGTTACTGATGTAATATTATTCCTATTAGGAATAGATGAATGTGAATGTCTGGTGATGTTAATAAAAAAAACTTATTTTAATATTTCGTTTTGTTTATTCTGTTCATAACACTTACCTACTCTGTAATAAGTTGTTGATACAATCATCGCAAATTAAACATAACAACATTGTATATAGAAATACACTCCATCTGTAGTTCTACATAACTCTTTAAAATTAACTATATTAGTATTTGATTAGATGTTGATTGGTCGTTTAATGGAGGTTGCTCCAACATTGTCTTACTGGCTGTACTGTACCGGCACCCTTGATATGCTTGTGGGGTCCACACCACGGGGGCGCGTACAGTATACATTACATTAGCTAATTTAGAATTTTATTACAAGTTTTTCATGATATTATATTTAGTAACACACTCAACATAAAAACAAACATTAAAGTTTAACTTTTTATTACATGTGACATGAACTTTTGACATTTTAGTAATTTCCTATGTGTAACATAATATCATCTCAGTGGTTTGATTTAACTAATTATTACATTTAATCAAAATGATACACCGCACATCTACCGATGCATAAAACGTACTTAACTAACATTTTAATTTAATAATATTGACGTAAATTATAGGAAATATTCTACAATAGAAAAACTCAATAGTTTTATCATTTCATAATTATTCATCTTATTTTATTTACAAATTATTAAGATTTAGAAAGTGTAATGCACGATATGGACAGAGCACAACGGATACCGACCTTAGCGACGTTCTGGTGCTTATTGTCAATACATAAAAACTTAAAGTAAAATAAACACGACTGTTTTTTTTTATTATTATAAAAAAAAATCGTAAGGGTATCCCTTATTCCGTTGTTAAAGTCGATATCCGTTCCAAGTGTTTATAAATTTGAATATACTATACCAAAACAATATTTAATAAATAATATTGCTTTTTTTTAATGAAAATGACAAGAGCCCCAATTTTACAATTGTTTTAGTTGCGCCAGTAGGTATGTTTCTGACAATGATTCTAAAAAAACGCGCTGATATTTAGAGAACAGAATCTACATTCGTTAATAATAATTATTGACAAATATTTGTGAGTTGGGAGTCCAGCGCGACTAACGAGTATTAATTTAGTAGAATTGAGGCATAGTTTTAAATGGCAGACGATTTAAAACATTTTCCGTCGTTGCCTTTTTTTTTCTTAACATTTATTTATATAATGTGATGGGCTCTTTACTTATAATGTACAAATAGCAACAATTTATAAATATATAGGTCAAATTTATAAAGCATTTTTTTTATTAAACTAAATTTTGTCTTTATACTTCACGATTTGGACGTAAGATTTAACAAAACGTTAATATTTTGATAAGTTTTATAAAAAAAACATTAAATGAAAAACATATTAAATAATAGGTGACTACAGAAAATAGAATACACAATCAGACATCTTAAAGATTTTCTGAAACACACAAATAGAACACAATGTGTAATGGTGTTGAATAGTTAACGAATATTAGTCAAACATTGTCTATTAAGGAAGCCAGGGATGTGAAGGCGACCGAACAACCGTTCGTCCGGTCCTTGTCCGGTTGATCCGTGACGACACATTGACTTACAATGGCGGTGACTGCGCGTCACAAAAAAGTCAAAACTTCTGGAATGTCAATATATTTACTTTTTATCTACATTGATTTGAGTAAATGACTGAAATTAAATCGAGTCTATACACATCACTAATTAATAAAATATGACATTTTATTTTCGTACAAAAATGTTAATTTACACGGTATACTCACCACTATATAAAAATCTATGAAAACTTAAAAGTACGATTGCGATCCGACGCGGCGCAGGGTCTGCCGGCGGATCCGGATAACATTAAAATAAATTAATTTCGTAAAAAATTATCGATTTAATTATTTATCGTATTGATTATAGTAAGTTGTTTGTGATGGCGGAGGACGGTCGCGGCGCTACGCTATATGGTACAGGCCGCGCGGCCGCCCGGACCGCCCGGGGACCCTATAGCGACTCCTCGAACGCCGCCATCAGGTCGCTCTGCATGTTCATGTCGATCTGACCGGCCATCTGCAACAATATTATTTATTTCATGTAAATCATTACAGAAATTTATAAATAGTCAAAAAAAAAAGTTTAACAATGAGGTCTTAGGCTGAGTTGTACCAAAGTGTCTGTTAATATAATGTAACAATTATAATTTATTGGCGTCGAATGTACCAAAGGTCATTGGGCACTTAAGTATGAAAAATTTACCCACGACCTACAGAAATTAATTGATGTGGGATGTTTCGACATATATCTCTGGTCTACGAATATATGGGTCGCATTACATAAATAATGGGAATCAGACAGAAACACACCTATTTTGTTCTTCCATATCGACGAAATCCAATTCAAAGGCAAACAATCAGTCCTGGGGCTCTAGAGAAAAACCAGGCGAGGCGACATGTCGCGTCGCCTCATTCAAAAACGTATGTATTTTGGCAGTGACAGTGGGCGTGAGGTACGCTGTCACCTGCCAAAATCTATACAGTTTTGATTGAAGGCGACACGACACGTCGCCTCGCCTGATTTTTCTCTAAGGCCCCAGTAAACACGCAATAGTAGTTGATAATAAAAACAATAGAAGAACGCACAGATCGCAACGACAAATGACGAGAGACTGCGACCGTGCCATGTGAAAGCGTTTGAATTTGAACGTGTTGAAACCGGTTTCTACCTGACTGATGTGCGAGAGAGATAGCATTATATATGCCGCCAGACCGAGTACTCATACGCATGGTGTTTTTTAATACAATTCCTTCATTTAAATTCTATTTTGTTCTTTTTAATAAATATCTTCAACTTTTAAATCACTTGTAATATTTTGTTCCCATGGTTTACAAAAAAAAAAGTTAAAATGGAAAGTGGGATATACCCATGAAACTAGTAATAATAGGGAACTGTTACAAATTGCCTTATAAAGTAAAAAGTCACGTACATGTATTTGTCTCGCTCGCACTCATTTAAATCTACATATAGCAAAGAGATAAATAGCTATTTTTTGTTTCTTAAAATTTTGATTGAAATGTCAAAACTGTTCGTTGGCGCCATATTCTGTTCTCACGTTTTTTTTTAAATGTGGTTGTTCTCAGCATGGATCATAAAATCGTGGACCATGTTCTCATTTTAATAATTGGTTTAGTGATGTACCTACTATTCATATTTTTTTAACGAATGCCTATTTATATATTTTTAGGCAATAGGGCGAATGAGAATTCAAATTTTCAATGAAACTAAGAATAACATATGGTATTCTTAGTTTCATTGGAAATTTGAATTCTCATCGCTCTTGCATTCATCGCTCTTAATGCCAATGCAATAAGTGCTATGATAGAGATCTATCCAAGAAATCGTTTTATAATTAGACCATTGGGTGGTAATTGGCAAATAAAGATTTTATTATTATAATAAATATAAGTTATTATTCTGTTTGGTGGTAGTTACAAATTTGTAATAAAAAAGTAGGAGGATTTCATCTCTATTACAATAAAATTATTTTATAGTTTACATTCCCAAATTTCCAACATGCCAAAGAATACGTGTAATAATAATGGCGGCACTTTGCCAAACTAATACAAATAGTCTGTGATCGCAATAGAGATGATATTCCTAAGGCTGTAATGCATGGAGATATGTATAGAGAGAGCCACCCTAATGCCTAAAATTGCCTTTCCAAATATGAGTACTGAAGATGTCCTCTGCCATACAAACTCTTTTGTTTTGAGTGTTCAACCAATCATTGAGCGTTGATTTATTGAAGTGAACACACCATATGGCAACAACGAACACGTTTGACATTTCGTTGTAAAGGCTATTTTATGCATTAAGGCGGTTCCATATGTTTCATGATATATAGTGAGAGCCCAATAAATTAAACTGCCGCGCCGTCTCGCAATGAAGCTAACACAATTTCCGCTGGTAAAAACTTACATACATATCATCACGGGTGCCTTATGGCGCCCGAGACCGCCTAGACGGTCCCAGGGTACCCAGCGGAGGGGTTTTAATCCCACCTCGTCGTAGCCGTTTCTGTGGTAAAAACTTACCAAAAATAATATCAAATTAATTAAAAAACCTACCAAGTATCTATATTCTCATAACGACACGAATTTACGTGGATCATCGTCACGAAAAATTAACATTGAAGACCACTTTTCAAATTTTTTTTTTTAATTTTATATATTTTTACAATGATACCTATAAATGATGTAACAACTTTTAAAGCTTTACTTCATTTAGACCAGAGGTTTAGACATAGGTATTAGGTCCATGTAGTGTAGGTTGACCCGTATTAGTTTCCCCCCCAACAATAATTACATAAATACATTTTCAACTAACGACGATGATCGCTTACATTTTGTAATGACGTCTTATTTTAATTTCCTCGAGACTTTTGATGATTGGTTACAGAGGCTCTACCATGGGTTTGCGCATTGTAGAAACGTAACGTATTCATTTACGTATACGTGAGCAACAACTAATAGGATCGCTTTATTCAATCCTGTTACCAAAAATAAAGCGATCCTGTATTGGTTGTTGCTCACATATACGTAAATTAATACGTTACGTTTCTACAATGCGCAAACCCATGGTAGAGCCTAAGTCCACTTTATGAGGGCGCGTTAACTACATTTTGCATAGAAGCAATACAGGGGTCCTACAGGGAAGCCACATAGTTAACCAATCGACGATAGTTTCGTGGCATCGAAGCAGTACGATGCAAAATATAAATCTGAGATGTCCGTAAACTAAATACTCGTCGTAAAAGAATAATTATCATAAAGGTGTAATAAATAGATAAGAGTCTTATTATAAGATGTTAACGTTGAAAAAGACCTATTATAAGATGAAGTTCAAAAGTGATTTTTTAGTTTAGAAATTAAACTGTCAATATAATATTATTTTAAAGTTGTAATTTCCATACATTGGACAAGTTTACACAAAGATGAAGAATTCGTGTTTTCAAGTTGACGGCATTTTTATAGTGAGAATTTCAATTAAAAAGTATAAAACTTACTGTAAGTAATGCTTCTAAAATATAATTTACATTAATATTAGCAAAAGAAAAAATAATCGATTGCTGAAAATTCAATTAGGTAAAATTATTATGAAAAAGTGTCCCACCTCTAGTTGTGTGGCCGCCATCTTCTGTTCTCACTGGAGAGGCGATTTAAGGCCAAAGGGCGCCTCCCTATTATATTATATACCTCCATGGATATACCTTATTAATTTAAAAGTAATTTTGTTTCTGTAGGCAAACCTTCACAAATTGGGTCGGATTGTGCCCAATGACCTTTATTTGCAATTCGAATAACCTCCGACGCCATTTTTAATTATAATTGTTACATTAACAGACACTTTGGTACAACTCAGCCTTAGAGTGCGTTTTTTTATTAGTTTGGTGTCCATTACCAAAAGAACGACAAATATTTTTTTATTAGCGCATTAGCGTTATTTAGAACTTAAACGTGATGGTATGGAAATCTTAATATGAAAATAACACACGCTTATACCACACCATGACAACAGTTAGTAAGTTGTTATATACGTGGTGGCCGAGTTGGTTAGACCTTGGACTTAAAAACACTTAGGTCCCTGGTTCGAATCCCGGTGTGTACCAATGAGTTTTTAATTAAAAAAATTATCTATATTTGTTTGAAAACACCACTATAGTGCCTCGGAGAGCACGTTAAGCTGTCGGTCCCGGTTTCACTATACCAACTTGTGAAACTGTTTATAGATGGGTTATTGAGTCTATTCCAAACATCGCAACGAGCTAGCCACTTGTTTGGTGTAGACTCACGGCTACGACGAGGTGGGATTAAAATCCCTCCGCTGGGTACCCTGGGGCCGCCTAGGCGGCTCGGGCGCCGTAAGGCACTCGTGATGATTTATATATATATATATATAAATCCAGATAAGCAAAAATAATATTTTTTAATGTATAATGCATTTTTTTTCTGCATAATGTGGACAAATATACAGAAAAGGCAGAAGAATCAGCACGTAACAAAAGTTTTCGGAACTTCTTTTTCCCAACTTCTAAAATTATTTTGAATACTGGAAAATAATGCTTAAATTATCTATTATTAAGTAAGCATATCGTTGTTTGTAAACGCTAAGCTTTTACGGTTGGGTCCAGAATGACCGTACTCCTTTTTTTTTTTCTTTTGCAATCAGTAGAGTCTCAAATTATATAGCCCACAGTGTTGTACTTTCAAATTCACCCTGTTTATAAATTTACTCAGATTACTAGAAACAAGCAAAGGTAAAATAAAAAAAACAGCTATCAATTAATAAATCAATACGTGGTTATGCTAAGCCCCTAAGTGTTCATATAGCAGTCCGTGTTGATGCCCATATAAACGTACTTCCAAATTGGCTGTTCGTAATTATTATTTTTATGTTGGTAATTGACGTAAAAATCTTTAATAAATAATTTTCGATTATTTTAATCATATTTAAAAACTATTTTTTTCCTGATCATCTGGGAACAAATTTTTTTTTATAATCTGCGACAAACAGTAGTGGAGAGATAGATGATACTGGAAGTGCTAAAGTTAATTTTGTGTGGAAAACGTAGACTTCGCGATCGCAAGTGCAGTGTTCTCAATGTAAATTCAATAGCCCCTTGAATACTTAACTAAAGCCTATTTATTAGTGGATATTGATCTAGAGCCTTAATGCAGGGTGGCCACTTTCTGGAAAACCGGGAAAGGTCAGGGAAAATAATTAAAGTAAAACCTGCAAAAATATAACAAAATTTTCCAATATTTTTTAACTTTTTTTTTTTTTTCGCATACATAAAATATACATATCACGGGTGCCTTACGGCGCCCGAGACCGCCTAGACGGCCCCAGGGTACCCAGCGGAGGGGTTTTTATCCCACCTCGTCGTAGCCGATGGTATGAGTCTACACCGAACAAGTGGCTAGCTCGTCGCGATGTTTTGAATAGACTCTATAACCCATCCAGAAACAGTCTCACAAGTTGGTATAGTGAAACCGGGACCGACAGCTTAACGTGCTCTCCGAGGCACTATAGTGGTGTTGTGAAACAAATGTACATAATTGTTTTAATTAGAAACTAATTGGTACATACCGGGATACGAACCAGGGACCTAAGTGTTTTTAAGTCCAAGGTCTAACCAACTTGGCCACCACGTATATTTTTTTTTTCAAATATAAATAAATAAAACGTAATGTTTTAATTCATCCAAAAAAGTCATCATTCTCAAAGCCCATAAAAGTCAGGGGAAAATCTTTAAAAAAGACTGAAAATGTCAGGGAAATTATTAGTATCTGGAAAAAAGTGGCCATCCTGTTAATGTTAAGAGCCCGTGAATATTGATGTAGAGCCTTAATGTTAAGAGCCCATTGAATATTGATCTAGAGCCCATTGAATATTGATCTAGAGCCTTAATGTTAAGAGCCCATTGAATATTGATCTAGAGCCTTAATGTTAAGAGCCCATTGATTATTGATTTAGAGCCTGTTTAATATTGATCTAGAGCCTTAATGTTAAGAGCCCATTTAATATTAATCTAGCTAGAGCCTTAATGTTAAGAGCCCGTTGAATATTTTTCTAGAACGCTAATGTGAAGAGCCCTGGAATGATGAATATTGTCTAAATAAGTACAGAAGATGACATTATCACAAAACAACTATAGTTAAAAAAATATAACATATTGATTAAAATGACAGATAGAACTAGCAACGGATTAGTGATGTGCTTTTTA
Source organism: Monopis laevigella (assembly GCA_947458855.1). Taxonomy (NCBI): domain Eukaryota; kingdom Metazoa; phylum Arthropoda; class Insecta; order Lepidoptera; family Tineidae; genus Monopis; species Monopis laevigella. The sequence continues at coordinate 20,567,775 of OX381581.1, forward strand.
CGTTCAATTATCAATAGATTCTTAAATTGATCTACTGATTTAAATTATTTCGTTTTTATCTATTTGCTATATAAATCTATATAATGTAGTAAATATAAAATACTTTTTTTTTAACAACTAAATAATTAGATAAAATACAAAGGTTAGGGATTTGATTCCCACCCATGGCAAAAAAATATTGATACATTTTTCTGTATAGTTTGTCATGCTCTGGGTGTTTATAAAAATTAATATGTATTTAGTATCTTTTTTTCTGTTACACATAGTACAAGCTTAAAGTCCTTAAAAAAAAAAGTCAAATAATTTATTTCATGTAAATCTTTACAGATATTTATGAATAGTCAAAAAAAAAAGTTTAACAATGAGGCCTTAGAGTGCGTTTGGTTAGGCAGCTATTCATTAACGAAAGAACAACAAATATTATTAAACCTCGATATCAGATTTAGAACTTAAATGCGATGGAATGGAAATCATAATATGAAATACTACCGAACCGAACATACACTACAAAACCAACTAGTGTAAGACTAAGTGGTTAGCTGATTCCATTGACCTGTCAATCATTATCTGCCATACAAGGGAGCCACCAAGGCGACCAACTTCACCGACCATATCCACGCCATAAATATTTATTCTAAATAGAAGGTTATATAAGTAAAGGTATAAGGATCAGAGATACCCCGGAGAAAAAGAAACAAGCAAGTAAAACCTCTAGTGCTTCACACAAACTAAAAGAGGAGCACAGCCATTGATTTGCTTATGCTATATACCATATATATAGTAACATACTCAAAATGCACCCCACCGAAGAACTAGCATGCGTAAAACACCCTATGGCAGATTATTTGTTACTGTACCAATGTACAGAACTACACAGTATACTGTAGTATAAATTAAGTATTTAATATAAAAATAAATACCATCACCATTACCGTTTTGAGTACCTAGCGGAGGATCATTTTTCCGATGGTATAGCCTCGTTGCTTCGCCAGGTGCGACCTTGTTTGGTCATCTGCTTATCCTTGTTATCAGTTGCGCAATGACTTAAGTGCACAGGAAATGGATTCGCGAACTTGATCGCCAAAAACAGCCAAAAATCATTTAAATGTGACATTAAAGTTTTTTTTAACAAATAGAATGTGGAGGTGTAAGTAAGTTCGTGAATACATTTCCTGGTTTCATAACCAGGCTGGGTCGCTTTAAAAAAAAAGTAGAAACATACCGCTTCTCTCCGGCGTCGCTCCTGCTCGCGCTGCCGCAGTCGCTCGCGCTCGGAGGGCTGCGGCTTGGCGTCGGGCGGCGGCGCGGGCGCGGGCGGTGACGCGCGCGCGGGGGACTGCTTGGGGGACTCTGCCACCTCCGGCTTGCGGGGGACTCCTCTACTGCATCACACATACACATACATTTGACATGATAGCCTCCGTAGACTAGTGGTTGCGCCTTTGACGTTGTATCCGGAGGTCGTGGATTCGATTCCCATCCATGTCAAAAAAATATTACTGCGTTCTTTCTATACAGTTTGTCATGGTATGGGTGTTTATAAAATATAATATGTATTGTATTGTTGCTTCTGGTACACATAGTACAAGCCATGAGCTTAGTTTGTGACCAGACCAAAAAAAAATACACAAACTAAGATCGGGTTTCACCAAATTACAACTCTTTAATTGAATTTTTAAAATATAATTAACAGATTCAACAACGTTTATTATAAATTATAAAAACCCCAGTGAGTACCAATGAGTTTTTAATTTAAATAAATGTACATTTATTTTACAACACCACTAGTGCCCTCGGAAAGCACGTTAAGCTGGCGGTCCCGGTTTTACTATACCAACTTGTGAAAATGTTTATAGATGGGTTATTGAGTCTATCCAAACAGCCACTAGTTCGTTGTACTCATACCATCGGTTACGACGAGATAGGATTAAAAACCCCTCGGGCGTCGCAAGGCACCCGTGATGATATTTTTTTATTTATTTGTTCAAAAAAGGTCAAAAGAATAATAACCGGATAATAAACAATATTATATTATTTTATCGTTAGAATTTCCTTGCACCTTGTTCATAGGTTTTCATCAACATAAACCGATTAAAGCGCGGAATGTCGCTACATTTCTCCTCGCTAGTTTTTTAGCTACACAAGTCATGTAGGTGACAATATTGATACTTTCAAGTGACAGCCAATATCAAGATTGAATTGAATTGGCAAGATTAGAACAAAAACAAAAAATATAACAAAATAAGATTAAATAAACTTTCATTCTAAATGTAATACTCAATTCAAGTTCTTTGTATATTAAAAATAAGAATGTTAAAGTCTGCAACTGCTAACCCTGCATTATTTTCGTTGAGAATAAAGCTATTGGATATATAACCTATACTATATTACAAAACTTACTTTCATTATAAAAAGGTTATTGTTATGGAATTAAATAATTTCATTGTAACCATGATTTTTTTAACATAGCACTGGATACAGGTCCATCGCCCGAATGCATAAGTATATTGACTGACCTTATCTTCTCCTCCTCGGGGTGCCGCCTCTCGGTCTCCTGCCGCTGTCTCTCTCTCTCCGCCTGTTCCTTCTTCCGTAACTCTTGCTGCTCTATCAATGCCCTTTGCCTATCTATTTTCTCTTTTGCTTGCTTCTTGAACGCCTGAAACGTATGTGTGTGCTATTTATGAAAAGATAAAAAAAAGAAACTTATAAAAACAGTTATAATATAGAAAATTAATTATATCGACAGTCTCAAACTCGTGTGTAAAATTCATAAAATAATAATATCAGCCTTTTTTATATTAGTCGTATGTAGACTCTGCGTCAGCCATCAAACGAACATTGTTTTATTTCAATATTGAATAATGAGATAATGGATAACATTGAATGTACGACACTTTTAACGTTTTACGTAAAAAATAACAACCAAATAGAATGCACACGTAGTTGAAACTCAATTATGTAGGTAAATGATTATGGTCGGAAAGTGGATGATAAATTTATATCTCATAAATCGAAGTAAAAATTATATTTCTAACTAGCTGCGTGACTTTGTGTGGATGTTATTTACATACCGGGCACGCGTGAGTTGTAGAAGACGTTTGATGAGTTTTCAATTAAATGAAAAAGTTTAGTTTAATAGTTCTACGGGAAACCGACATTTGAATAAATTCTTTATCAGAATCTTTTTTATAAAATCCATTGAAAAAAATACAGAGATTTATGCCATTTAGTATTAGAAACTAGCACCCGTATTCTAAGACGATACCTCAAGCTCACCTCAGCTTAAACTACTTAAAGGCACTCGAAGGAGTGATGACAAGAAACTTCGAAATCGGTATTCTTAGTTGTAAAATTCAGCCGAATGTGAGGCGTGAGGAGCAACCTTCAAAAAGGAAGGGCGCAGAGATGGGGAGCACAAAATGTTGCCAATGCCATTAATCCTTACTAAAATGGTATTTATTTTTTACAAAAAAAAATAAATTTAATTACAAAATAATTTACTCTAGGTTAAAGAAACGACATTTGTATTTTTAATTGTCAAAATCTTCCTTACCTAAGGAATTTCCTTTGCTTTCCTTATTCAAGGTCCTCAAAGAACTGTCAAAGTTAAGGTACATTGGCATCTACCTTACAGGCACCTTACGGTGGTTAGGTCTACTTATGTTTATTTATTTTATGTTTTTTAAATTAAATCAATAATCACAAATATGATTTATTAATAGTGCTTATTTATATTTTTTTTTAAATGTAATTCATAGTATTAATTAAGTAAAATACGTTATTATTGTGTATATACTATATAATTGTGTAATGTGTAAAAAAGGAAATAATATTATTTCCTACTTCTTAAAAATAAACACATATTTCTTAAAATATATTGGTAGATTTTTTACGCCAGTACTGAATACTAAATAGAAAAATCGTTTCCAAAACATAATAAATAAAAATAAAAAAATATAAAAATCTTCCGTTTGGTACTTTAGTTGATTGAGTGCGAACGGTCAGGAACTATTGGCACAAATTGTTAGTATGAGTATCATGACCTACTACAATATTTCTAGTATATACCCTACAATACGAATAAAAGATACTTATATAAAAGTATCTTAGGTGGTAGTGGGAGATGTTTGGTTGATCATTTATGGTAATCAAGGGTAGCAAAATATCATGGACAGTATTTTTATTAAATCTGTACCTTCTAATAAATTCCGTATCATCATACATTTCGATAGGATTTTGTGCATCCCGTATATACCGGCGTGGTATATACGGGATGCACAAAATCCTATCATAATTACTATATGGATTATCACTAATACAATTCAAAAACTCTTCGAATAGGTATTACACAATTATATAGTATATACACAATAATAACGTATTTTACTTAATTAATACTATGAATTACACTTTAAAAAAATTATAAATAAATACTATTAATAAATCATATATGTGATTATTGATTTAATTTAAAAAACATAAGATAAATAAACTTAAAAAAGTAGACTTAACCACCGTAAGGTGCCTGTAAGTTAGATGCCAATGTACCTTAATTTTGACAGTTCTTTGAGGACCTTGAATAAGGAAAGCAAAGGAAATTCCTTAGGTAAGGAAGATTTTGACAATTAAAAATACAAATGTCGTTCCTTAAGGGGATTTTGAGTTGAGTAAAAGTTGAGGTAAAGTCTTAGAATACGGGTGTAGGACTTCTAACTTCACTGGAATATAGAGTAATTAGAAGAAAGCACATAGAGGGCGTCTGTGTATAACTAGATAAAGTGGTTGGGTACACCTTGCCACGAAAGATTTTTTCATTGAATTTTATATTAAACAGATTATAGTAAACTCACTTGAAAAGTGTCCATAGCGACGGGTTTGGGCTTCATATGGTGGTTGTGTCCGACGCTGGGCACGGACTGGGGACTGGCGGCCTGCGCGAGCGACGACCAGGAGTTGGCGTTCTTGAGGTTCTGCTCCTGCTTGGCCTTGAAGGCCTGCGCGAAGTTGTTCCCCTTGGCGTCGTCGTGGCGCCGCTCCGGGTCCGGCAGCAGCGACGCCGCCACCAGCTCCTCGATGGGCTTCGGCGTCAGCAGCGGCCGCGGCTCCTCCGAGTAACCGTTGTGCGGCGCCGGGACGTACAGCCTAATCATAATAATATGCAGCACATTACGCAACTTGCCCAGCGGCCACATTCTGTCTCTTATAACGTGAGCGTTCGATTGTCAAAACAACGAATTCCGTTTTTTGCGCTCTCTCCTCCAATCTGCGAAGGTTAAAAAACTACTCTGATTGGAGAAAAGCACGCTATTAGCGGAAATCATTATTTTGACAATCTAACGATCACGTTATAAGAAACAGAATCTGGCCCCTGGTCACAAAATAAGCTCTAGGCTGTACTATGTGTACCAGAAACAACGAAATTAATACTTATTATATTTTATAAACACCTAGACCATGACAAACTGTACAGAAAAACGTACTAATATTTTTTGCCATGGGTGGGAATCGAGCCCACGACCTCCGGATACAACGCCAAAGGTCTACGGAGCAACCACTAGTCTACGGAGGCGGTCTTGTCTAATATTTATTTTCTTTATAATTTTAACTGTGCCCCGTAGTTATTAGCACACGTAGGGAGAGTGTAAAGGAAAATCAATGAGAAATTTCGGGAAGAGTAATTTAATCCTGAGAGCTTCTTTTATAAGTGTCAAAGGTCATGGGTGACCCGGAAAAATAACCAACGGTAAAATGAGTACCGCCATTTTACTGAAGAAAAGACAAATGTCACTGATGACGCCTCTACAGAGAAGCGAAATATTTGGTTAGGACTTTAGTACATAAATTAAAAAATCCCCTATGTTGTCTATATAGAGTATAGTACATATAGACAACATAGGACATTTTTAATCTTATTAGGTAAAATATATAAACTGAAGTATTAAAATTTTTGTTGCCGAATATTTCACGTCTGTCTGCATGATATTGGCAGGTTTGTTGGATATGGTCATGTTGCCATTCCTTACTCTCTCCTAGTACTTTCACAATTTCCTTTCCACCCATCTTTTACTATGTTTTTTTAATCTACCGACACTTGAAATTGCCAAAATTACACGCAATGAGTAAAACCCATTAACATCAGATATACTAATAATGCATTCGTGTTCGATTGTTGGATCAAATGAAGCAATTAGAAGGCGAATCCTAATAATATGTATTTTTTATTATTTTAAATCCAAAATGGCGGAATCTATACGTTTTGATAGCAGATTTGGCTTTTTATTTTTAAGTAGTTTTGTACTTACGTGTCATCCTTGAGCGGAGAGGCGGTGAGTTCGGCCAGCAGCGCGTCCGGCGGTCGCTGCGGCGGCGGGGAGTTCTGCAGACTGCGCTCCAAGCTAGCCAGCGACCGCTCGATCGGATCCATGTACTGCCCCACCGGATCTAATCCATTGTGATCGTCCGCTTTGATCAGCGGCTTGTGCTCGATCGGATCTTCCACGATGGCAGAAGAGTCGGGTACGTTATTGTTGTTGACGCTGAGTGGCTGCGGTAGGGTGAGCGGAGAAACAATCTGCGGTTTGACTTCTTCGGGTTCCGGCTTGGGTTCGGGTATGGCGGGCGGCGGGTCCGGTTGCTTGGGTACGGGTACGGGTACCGGTACTGGAACGGGTACAGGCACGGGTACGCGAGGCTCAGGAGCTACCACAGGCGCGGGTGGTGGCGGTGCGATCACCGGTGCTGGTTTCTATAATCGACCAATCAATAAATATCTCATTAACATGCATTTCTGTTAATATTTACACATATTCCTTACATCAATTACCAAGTTTCGTTCGTCAAAATCCAAGTTTAAATCAACTTAATAAGGTACTAAAAATGCATAATTTAAGTAGATACTACTGTCTGATAGTCAAAAATTCTTAATCAAAAATATGAATTCGGCAGGATTATTATCGCAAAAGTGTTTGTCATTGCCAAATATTACGATTTAGAATCAAATTTGAGAGATTTTTTAGTCAAGTTAGATGATATTACCTCAGTAGCCCTAGTGTGGGCTTGCTAACTAGCCTTTAAAGTGTTAAAGTGCCCATTCACAGTCAGTCCATCAGAATTGAATCATACGGCTGAAATCGGATAAATGAACGCCAAAGTTGTATCCCACACACGATCAGTCTAAATGGCTGACTGATGATGAACCGACGGTGAACATTCAGCTTTAGTCTAGTTTTATATAACAAATTAATCTAATCATCCTCAGCCTGTTGCAGTCTACTGCTGGGGATGGGGTCGCCAGTCGGCTTCATTTTTGTTTTTTTGCATCATATCATATATACCTTTTTTATTAAATTGTTTTGAAGGTTTTAAACGAGCAATTTCGACGTTGAGTAAATACAGTTTAAAATTGTTAACTGACAAGTAACCTACCTGCTAAGACGTTAAGTAAAAATTCAAATATGATATATGAACTGATATTTCCATATTAAATTTTTACTGAATGTCTTGTCGCCGAAGACGATAACAGCTCGTAATTAACTTCCTGTTCATGTTACGGTTTTTGCTGTGGGTTCATTATCGGTTTTCAGGAGACTACCGCTATTTTTTGTCAAGGTCAAGGTAGTAGTCTTTGTTAGGGAGCGGTTACGAAACGGGCAGTTGACTTGACATAAAGCACCAAGGATATTAAAATATATTTATAAAGCGAATTCGTCTGTCGCCGCCTATTTCGTAGCCTCATCATTTAGCCGGCATAGTGGAAGGGATCAATGTTGTTAAAGAACAATGTATTGATCGACTTCATTCATGGACTTGGTATTTCTGCTTACTATTAGTAGGACACAAAGTCATATGCCGTGCTCCAATAAATATAATAATAATATACACCAGACTTACGGGTGTGGGCGGTGTCTGCTGCGTGGGTAACTTCTTCGTTTTCTTCTTGGGCGTTCTCACGACTCCTGGTTTGGTATCTGTAACCATTTGTCATGATAACACTCCAATATCTTTCCACAAACCCCCTACAATAATATTGTATGGCCTACCTTGTACATGCTAATAATATCCCCGATTAACATATTTGCTCTTCCAAGGCACGGTAAAAGTTCTATAAATAGCCTAAACTTGTTAAACAGTAAAAAATCTGTTGTTTTTAATCGAAATTGAGGGTAAATCAGGATAGCGGGATATAGGATACGTGAAACTTCATTATGCTATACAAAATTATTCTCAGAATAATTATTTGTATAAAAATTTACGTTTTAATCTTGAAATAAGCACAGGAAATAGATTCGCGAATTCGAACGTTGGAGAAACGGTGGACGAAACATGGAGTAGTAAATTTGACTTACTCTAAACTAATTAAATAATTTCTTAATAAAAAAGTTGTGAAATGACAGCTATACTATATCTAATAAAGATCTTGTAAGTAGGTAATATTGACACATCCACGTTATTGTATTTATAAAAAAAAAAAAAAACTAAAAACAATATTTCGACTTTTTAAACGTTCGAATTCGCGAACCCATTTCCTGGCTTCTTAATAGCATTAAAAGGTACAATAACGTACAAAATATAGTTATCGTCAATATGGCAGAAGATATTTTTAAATGTTCAGGACTCAATGTAGTACCATTGTGTCCTGAATATGTTTTAATATTTTGGACATTTCTTATTAATGCACAGATAAAAATTAATTCTTGGATCAAAACATTCAAGAATATATTTGATACGTAAGGTGCAGGCCATATCTAGAAGTAAAGCTGCCCACGACTAATCTCAAGGTACGCCATATGGCACAAGTCGCATTTGCATTTAATTAGGGCAAATATTGTTTTTAAATTAAATAAATCGTATCTTGAACATATCAATATATTAAGGCGACCCCGGCCCTACTATACTAGACAAATACGCTTGGGTGATCAGGCATAAAATTTATTGTAAGGTAATTGAAGATTGCACTGAAAAATATTCAATGAACATGCCAGACGGATAAAAAGAAATTATTCAGTGAAGAATACAAATATTCTTAGAATATTATTTTTATAAAAATAAATGTTATATTAACTAATTAAAGTAAATGTTCTTGACCCAAGACAACTAAAACAATATCCTCCATATATGAAAAAATATTAATCTTGATCAAGAGGATATTGTATATATCTAAGAATTTATTTTTATCCGTGTTGGAGACAATTAAACATTGTATTTAAAGGAATTTGAATTGTTTGAGGACGCGGTCCATCCAGAGGGATTTAAGAACTCTCCGTTTCGCCAGCTGAAAAGTAACTAAAATAATGGAAGATCCCATTTGGACCCCCCGCGTCAACCCCGTGGTTTCATGTTGAACTCCCTAGAAGTTGTTGGGGGTTCATCTAGCTAGAATATTGATCCCTCGTAATGGATAGTAAAAAAAAATATGATGGATTTAAATTGTTTTGCGGCTAGTTACGGTTTTAAATTACAAACTATTCCAACTGCAGGCTTATTAAAAATTTCGCGAGTACTATATCATGTCCTTTATAAATATCGTTTGTAATAGATTATTTTCTGACACGTGTCACGTGTCATAGATTTCTCCGTGATTAGTTTTACAATTGATTGAGTGCTGTTCAGCATTATCAGGTAATAAAATAAGGTTTTAAAGATTGTCTTGTTTTCAGCATTAATAGTAATGTGGAGAAAAGACCAATAAAGAATATATTGTGTATGTTATATTTAGAGTAAAAAAAACTATTATATATTATATATTCTACATCAGGAGCAGGAGGAGGATACATTTCCAAGTTGCCGATCGTAATAATGAATTTGAAATATTTCGACTAACGGGATCTACGCAGGAGATCTATCGGGATCTACGTCAAATTAGATAGAAATAATTTGATGTGAATAATAATAATGACCAGTATCAACCTAAAAATAATATTTATATGTGCTTTTATCAGGCCATTTTTGACAAAATACGGCATATAATCGCGGGTGCCTTACGGCGCCCGAGACCGCCTAGACGGCCCCAGTGTACCCAGCGGAGGGATTTTTATCCCACCTCGTCGTAGCCGATGGTATGAGTCTACACCGAACAAGTGGCTGACTCTTCACCAAAGTTTAATTGCACTGTAGAACATTATACTGACCCGTTCAGTGAAGAGGGTTCGATAGGCGCAACCGTTATCTTGCACTAGAGTAGCTCTTACGTTACCTTTTTGGGGCATGTTTTTACCGTTAAATTAACTATAACATGCCTCTAAAGGTGTTACGACAAACGGTTTTAGCAAGAAATACTGTTCGCTTGGTGAGGGGCGCATCAACAATATTTATTAGACGCTTATTTGACCAACAATGTCCGTCCACGGTCCAGCCCGTCACGTTATGGCCGACCACGCGATATCGCGCTTTTGCCTAAAACCTATATAACAAGACTGCCAATAAACGAGCCAGTTGAAGCGCGCCTCACACCAATGCCACCACACGATTGCTGCGCTATGTTAAGATACGCTTAAAAACAAAATGGGTTTGGTGTTTAAGTCGCACTGTATGTATAAAAAAAATACGACGTACGTTATTTTAGTTTGGCAACTTTGAGTATATTGGAAACTTCAGATCTTTGGGATGCAAATAAAATGCAGATTTCATTATTTAAAATGTTTACTTAAATGTTGAAATATTTACAAATATTTATTTTCACTCGATCTTAGTTCTACCTACTTAATATAAGTCATGAGAATTTTAAAATAAAAAAAAATACATGTGGTATCTGTATTGACAATCTGTATAACTCTACGTCCATGTGTTATCGACACAACATTCCATACATATCCCATCACATTCACGCCATCCATACAGTCACGACACTAAAGCTATTCAATGCGTTCGTGGCGGTCCCAACCAACACGGAGCGAGCACAAGAGGCGGGGCGGGCCTTCTCGACCAATAGCTGCCCGCGAATTGTACTTTACATGTCACTACTAAATACCGCTTCAAAGGAATGTACATAAACCGATCGAGATATGACATATTAGCACTCTATATTAATCTACCTACATTTACAATTGATAATTCTTATAAATACTGATTGCTCCTGTGTTGTTACAATGGCTCGGCACAGTACACAGCAGCCTGTGCATTGTGCGCGCCGTACCAGCCTGACATGTTATTCCACCAATACGCTAAACGACGCTCTGGTATAAACAATAATAAATAAATAATCAATAAAATATTTTATCATATTTGTTCGATCGAATGTAACAATAATTAGACTTATTTATGTTATATACATAATAATATATTTTTAAAACAATTTTTAGAATTATCTACAGATCGAATTTAAGTATAAAAATATAAAATAAATACTAAAGTTGAATTAGTAAAATAAAGCAGTGCCGACACAAATCTATCCGACACTCATCACAATATACCTAAAGTATATCTCATGCCCGTGAAGTACCATGACTTGATTAATAGTTTGGAAGATAACATGTAGTTGGCGTCGCCCTATTTCAATGTTCCATTCTAACACAAAATTATTCACTACTGCACCTTCAATAATAATGATTTTAATTCCTAAAAAATGCTGACTAAAGTCAAAAGTCTTTTAAATAATATAATAGATGTATTCATTGCACAAGCAGATGATATCATTCACACAAGGAGAGGAGCGCCGCGGACGACCGGCCTCTCTCGGGGCATCGGCTCACAACAACATGGAATATATTTACGCACCACTTAACACTTAAACAATATATTACAATGTAAGATTGACAAATAATTAACGCCGACATCGGTGTTGATCGCATCCGACGCCGTTACAATTTGCAAACAATGTGTGAAGGAAGGAGGCCAGCGCCTTCCCCGATACACAAAGCGACCAGCGACAACCGACCAGCATACCTTTTCCTGCTCATTTTTAACTACAACATGTCAGACGGTATCCGCGTCCCTTCCTTCCACAGTGTTTGCAACGTCCCGGCCTGACCAGTCTCCCGCGACCCTAGCATCTACCAGATCTGAAGTTTCCAAGCGTTCGCGGCGGCGCGGCGCACTTACATCGCTGGACATGATATAGTTAAAAATATTACGATAGCACCGAAAAGGTATCACCCCCGGTCGCCGGCGGGGCTGGCCCCCTTCCAGGAGGTTACGCTGTCACTCGACAATAAAATATAAATTTATCTAAGTAAAAAAATAAATATTGCAATAAAAAATTGTTCTAAAGCTACAATAAAATGGACGACGTCGCGGACGCGTCGCGTCGCGCGTCACGTGTCCGCGCGACGTTCGGTGTACCGGCACTCGTAAAACAACATAGGTCTCTAGACAAAATCGATCGACGAGTCCGCGCCGCCGTCGTGAGATATTTGAGTCGTATAAAAATATATGATGTTAAAAGATTTGTTTCCGTTGGACTAGAAGACATTTGTTTGTCGGTCGCAAATGAATGAGTTTAGTGAGGGTAGCGGTGATGCCGGCCGGTCGTCTAACCTGCTTCGCTGTCGCTGGAGTCGGAGGAGGAGGTGTCGGTGCTGGAGGAGGAGTTGGACGAGTCGGTGCTGGAGGAGGAGGACGAGATGCCCCCGCCGCCGCCGCCGCCGCCGCCCAGGGACTCCTTGCAACCATCTGCAACAAACATTACCATAACCCATCCGTCGCGACCGTGGAGATAAAGACACGGAGGCGCCCTTGTGCAATTAATGGCGTCTCCAGTCGTAAGAACAGAAAATGGCCGCGGCCATTCAATTTAAAACATAAGGAATCTCGTTTAAAGGAAGCGTTTGACATTTCGTTTTATAGACCATTTAAGGCATTAAGGCTATTACATATATTTTTATTAGTTTCATGGTCGCGACTACTACGGCATCCCCAACCAACTAGGAAGAATATGTGGAACCGACCTAAGGCCTAAAAACTATAATACCTTTTTAAGTGGGAGGAAGGCCTCTATAACTTTACACACAAGCGTCCTGTCTCGTTACATACAGTTGCAAAAACCGTCAAGTGACTCAGTCATGTTTCGGTTATAGTCTAGTTTTCGGAGGACCGACTACCTACTGCATCGATTTCTTGTCGAGTCTCCTTTTTACTGAGTAGACGTGCTATCTCTTCGACCTCATCTTTGCTTTCCATCAGGCAAGATTGAGGTCAAACTATGTTTATAATTTTAAGAAAATCGATTGTATAAAATAATCAAACGTGTTCGTTCCCGCCATATTGTGTTCTCACTTTAACCAATAAACGCTCATTGATTGCTTATAATAATTTTTGGTCTTTTTGTTTTGAGTTTGTATGGTGGCGGCCATCTTGTGTTCTCATGTTTGGAAAAACGATTTTAGGCATATGAGCGACTCATAGCTATTCACGGCCTAATAATACGACGGATTACCGATTTACCCATTCGCTCATTGCGCAAGCTGTCGGGGTAATCGCTGAAGAACTATTATGTATTAATAAAGGTTATGTTCAAATGTTGCATATACGAGTATTTTAACACGACTTGCTGCCATCTTCGATATTAATCGACCCTAAGATCCAATGATAGAAAATCCAAGATTGTTTATTTCTGTATTATTTTGGGTACAAATACTTTACTATTGTACTTGTACTTTATGAATAATGAAAAGTGTTGTAATTGAGCATAAATATGACACACACAAAAACCTGCAAACTTTGTTTTATTTTTCTGTATGTAAAACAGAACATTATAGTTTGACACAAATTCAGTACAGAACCCTAAAAACCTAATAAATTCTGTGAAATGTTTATATACAAATGTGTCCAATGTGCAATAAACAATTTGTAATTTCTTGAATCCCAGGATTAATATGTCATAAACATATTTCCGGGATTTCAGAGGGTGGGGTATTACAATTATATGATACTTCCTTCACCAACGTTAAGGTAAATACTCCACCTATTCTGATTTCTGCTCATAACATATCAAAATTGAATCAAAACATTATCATGTTATGCAAGTAAAATTTCATTAAATGTAAACCCGTATTAGGAAGTATAAGTGTTGTTACCTTTTTTGGGTTGCTTGGTTTTGCTAGACAGTTGTCCTGTGACATCTTGTAATCTCTTCTCCAGCTCCTGTTTTTTCTCAGCCATCTGCTCATCTTTAGTTTTACCCGACACCTTGCGATCTGCAATACACACTCTCTTATTACAAGTCCAGAAAAGTTGTGATGGATACTGGTGAATCAGACTGCTGACTTGAAAGAGATATACAGATTTTTGTCAGCTTTGCATGTTCCAGACCACTGGTCAGAAACTGGTTTGAAGATTGTTATGCCACACTACTAACTTAAATTTTAATAGCCGAGTAAAGTAGGATACTAAAAAAATGAAACCGGCTACTGATTTGCAATAGCCGAATTGAGCTGGTTACTAACTTGAAACTGTGATAGCCAAATAAAACAGGTTACTGACTTGTAATTGAGATAGCCGAGTTAAGTAGGCTACTATAGAAACTATGATGGCCAAATAAAAACAGCCTACTGATTGGAATTGTGATTGCAGAGTAGGACAAGCTATTGACTTGAATTTGTAATACCCAAGTTGAACCACTGATTTGAAATTGTGATAGTCATTTCGGACAGGCTATGGACTTAAAACTGTAATAGCCAGTTAATACAGGCTACTAATTTGAAATTGTGATAACTGATTGGGATAGACTACTAACTTAAAATTGTGATAAATGAGTGCGACATAAATTACATACATTAAAATTTTTAATATTTGAGTAGTAAAAGCATCTAACTTGAAACTGTGATAACCGATTGGGAGATGCTTCTGATAGCCAGTACTCAGTCCTAAATACATTTATGTAGAAATAATTGTCGATTTCCACAATTAGATATTTATGTTTTATTCAAAAAACCACCTGGAAAATTAGGCCATTCTTATAAAGAACTATAGGAATTAATTAATAAAAGGTACAAACATTAACAGTTACAATTCTACAAGTATTTAAATAAAATTATTGTTATTTATTTGAGGCTGTAAATATATTTCCAAATAAAATATTATGGAAATTACAACATTATAATTCATAAATACAGACATAATGTTATAGTCTATAAAAAGATGTACTGGTTCAAATCATCCAGATTGTGACCATGAGTAAATTAATTTATTGAAATTACAGACTCAAATAAAAATAATAGTAAAGATGAAACAACCAAAAGTGATTAAAAAGTGAATGATTTAAAATAAAATAAAAACAAGCAAGATCCCACAACATTTCTTTCCATAAGATAGCAAGTAGGAAAGGGTAATGGAGAAAAAAGTATGCACTTAATATTATAAAAAAACAATGGGTTATATAAGAAAAAAACAAATAAAAAAATCACAAAACCGGAAAGGGAAGGAAAAGAAGAAAAAAACTAGGAAGAAGGTGGAAATGAAATGTTGCAGGAACTTACAGTGAGGCTTACGGGTTTTTTTCCGAAGACAGGAGGCGACATAACTTTCTAATTCTCTTAATGTGGAAGGCTTTAATGTTTCAAAGTCGATTTCTATTTCATCAGGGTTCGAGTCTCTGAGCGAGGGTTCTCTACTTTGAATTATGTGCACAACTTTCCCGAGTTTGTCACCTGAAACAAAAATATTATATTTTTAACTGTTCATAAAACGAAATATTTCGTTTTTATTTTTTATTTTGTCATGTCGCATTTGCAAATGGAAACCATTACAGAAATCGATTATAGTATTTCATAATGTAAATATTTAGGTTTTAATATTTATATATTTATAATTATTGTAAATATAAATAATCTCAGGAAGGGTGATGGGAATGTAAATAAATCATGGTTAATAATAAAAAAAAAAAATTAACTAACATCATCATAGTCTTACCACTATCTTGATTAGCCAATTGCCAAAACTACTTTTTCAAAACGCTCAAGTAAAAGATTCTTAACTCTTCTAAATTTTTACTTTTTTTAAAGCAATATTTATGATGCAAAGCCACTAGACATTGTGTATAATGAATGAACGAAAAAAAAAATCGGCTTTTTACGTCCGAGCAAAACTAATGCGTTAATGGTTATCATCATAGCTTTTAAATCCACTGATGGCCTAAGACCTTGGATCTCGGGCGTCGTCGAAAATCTAGTAACACTATCTTGCTGCAGGCGTAAGTCTCTAGCTTTCTTCAATAGTTGTCTGTTCAGAACTATATTGAACTTAGGTTGTCTTCTTTATTTCTTATTGTAAAGTTCTTTGGGTGACTTTGAAATTAGTCTTTATTACTAACCAAGCAATTTCTTGATATCAAAAGATAGTTGTAGTTCTCATAGTAGGACATGGGAACTCCCATTCATGTACCATTCAAGCTCACCGGGCAAAATGCTGATGTTGAGTTGTTGCTTCATGTGGTAGGAGATGGGCTGGATAATGACTCACCAGACAGCTTGTTGATTTTGGGAAGTGTCGCTTCTTGTCGTAGGGCACGAGCTAGGGGTAAGGACTCACCAGGCAGTTTGTTGATGTAAAGAGATAGTTGTCACTTCTCATTGTCCAACATGAGCTAGAGTAAGGACTCACCAGGCAGTTTGTTGATGTCAAGGGATAGTTGTACCTTCTCATTGTCCAACGTGAGCTAGGGGTAAGGACTCACCGGGCAGTTTGTTGTTGTCAAGAAATAGTTGTCACTTCTCATTGTCCAACATGAGCTAGGGGTAAGGACTCACCGGGCAGTTTGTTGATGTAAGGGATAGTTGTCACTTCTCATTGTCCAACATGAGCTAGGGGTAAGGACTCACCGGGCAGTTTGTTGATGTAAGGGATAGTTGTTACTTCTGATTGTCCAACATGAGCTAGGGGTAAGGACTTACCGGGCAGTTTGTTGATGTAAGGGAAAGTTGTCACTTCTCATTGTCCAAAATGAGCTAGAGGTAAGGACTCACCGGGCAGTTTGTTGATGTAAGGAATAGTTGTCACTTCTCATTGTCCAACATGAGCTAGGGGTAAGGACTCACCTGGCAGTTTGTTGATGTAAGGGATAGTTGTCACTTCTCATTGTCCAACATGAGCTAGGGGTAAGTACTCACCGGGTAGTTTGTTGATGTAAGGGATAGTTGTCACTTCTCATTGTCCAACATGAGCTAGAGGTAAGGACTTACCGGGCAGTTTGTTGATGTAAGGGTTAGTTGTCACTTCTCATTGTCCAACATGAGCTAGAGGTAAGGACTTACCGGGCAGTTTGTTGATGTCAAGGGATAGTTGTCGCTTCTCGTCGTACGACATGGGCTTGGCGTGGTCATCGTCCTCGGAGTCGGGCGCGGGCGGGGGCGCGGCGGTCTTCTTCTTGGGCGCGGGGGGCGCGGCGCGGGCGGGGGGCTTCCCCGTGCTCCCCGCCTGCGCCCCCGCACCACGCTTGCCGCCCGGCTTGCCGCGAGGAGTCACCACGTTTGCTGTAGGGATAACAAAAAGTAGTATTACAGATTTATTATTATTATACCTGGGAAATTATAAGATCACGCGAAAGACATGCAGGAACAAACATTTGTTAACGCAATAATATTGGTTGGAACAATTCCCACTCAGCTGCAGGCACATAGAGAAGTAGCTGTTACAACACTAATAATAATCCTACAAACTAAAATATAGAGATTAGAATAGTATTTTTTAATTTTATATTTAGGCTATGTTCAAGTGATTAAAGTGTGAGGCACATTTTTAAAATGCGCGTTACAATTCATTCAGCTGTTCAAATAAAATTATTGGTGTAATTTTGAAATACTAGTTAAAACTTTTTAAATTAAAACAGATTTAAGAAGCCTTGTAAGAAGCAAAATATTACAAAATAACCTAATTATCTCAAATTAACACAAACACTCACTGAGATTTTCAGTAATATTATTAGCTTTAACAGGATAAGGTGTAGCAGCTCCAGGTTTGGGCAAAGCATTATTAGGAATCTGTTTCTTTTGTTTTTCTTTCATTTTTTTCTTGGCTTTCTTTTTAATGTTGGATTCCTCAATGAGTTTCCTCATCTTCTCCTGGAGAGCAAACAGTTCTTTCTCTAGTAGTTTGACCTTGTTGCTTCGTTCTTCGTCAGAGTCATCCGAGTCTGACTCAGATCCGGACTCTGAGTCTGTACTGGACCCCGAGCTACCTTTGTCGTGATGGGGTTCACCTCCATGGGGCTCGTCTGGGATTTTAGCGTACCTGTTATACAAATAAAGCGAGTTAATATTAAAGCAGAATTAATAAAAACAAAAGGCCACTTAAACAAAATAATTTGGGAAAGCTGGATTTTTAAACAAATGATTGATAAAAATCTGTATAAATCATAAATCCGAAGTGCAATATCTACATATATTATCTTATTTTAAATGGTTTTGAACACAATATATATTGGGAAATCAATAGCCTTAAAGAAATGAAATTTAAATATGATAATTGTAGTTTTAATTTTCCTACAAACCTAATTATAAGAACATTAATGCATGACATTTACATAAACAGTTAATGTCAGGCAACTACTTATGTATTTATAATAAAGCAACGCTGTGGCTGGGTTTTACCAACTTGTAAATTGGTAACTCTCCATCAATAAGTTCCTTTAATTTTTAAGACGTTATACAATTAGAGTAGTTAGAGAACAAATATACAAAACATTCACCTCATTTCGAAGACATCTTGCAGTTTCCTAGCCATGGCGACGACGTCATGGTCGGGAGGGTTATACTTGTAACAATTGGTAAATATTAGACGGACGTCGGCTGCGAACTCTGCGGCAGACTTGTACGACCGATTGTCCATTTTCTGTTTCACTGTGCCGAGATCCATGGGTTTCTTGATAATATCGAAGTAATCATGCAGTCCTAATAAAGCAGCGTCTACGGGTTTGTAAAATGGCCACGCGTAACCCTGCACAAAAAAAAATATATAAATATAATGTTCATCCTATTAAAAACAAGATTATATAAACTTTATATATTTTTGTCCAAAACGCTACCAAACATAGTATGTTTATTATATTTAAAAAAATGCTTTGAATGTATGATGTTTGATATCATTTTTGAACTGCTTTGAATGTAATATGATATGTAATGCAAACAGCTTAGTAACTCTACCATTAATTTATCTAACTGTATAGTCTTTGCCAGATGATTTGGCAATAATTACAGCCTAAAATGTAATAAAGTGCTTAATTTTAAATAAAGTTCTAGTACCTATGTCTTATTATAAAGCAAAATGTGGTTGTATATTTTATTCAAGGAAAGTATAATAATTCCTAAAACAAGGGTCTGTAAACTGACAAAAAGGCCGAGGGTTCAATGCACTTTATTGCCAACTCATTTGACGCGGAGAATAGTCACTAATGACTACAGATAAGTTTTCACCAATAGCACAAGATTATTGGTACTGTTTTTGTAAATAAAGTGATCCTATTGGTAGATTCCTAACTGTAGTTCCTAGCGACTATAGTCAACTACATATATCAAAAAACTCATGGTAGAGCTACAGTAATGATGGACTTATGAAATATAATTAATGAAACTGAAATTAAATGGTATAACAATATCAATTATATTTTAAGGTATATTAGTATGGATTTTATAAGTATTAGTGAAAAAAAATAAAAAATGAGTAGAAATGCGGCCCTGATGCAGTCTACTGTAATACTAACACTTACAGAATGTTTCTTTGAGAATAATTCCTTTAATATTTCATTACAACTCTTAAGGGCATCGGATAATTTTTCCTTTCCCCCCTTGATGAGTTGCGGTGTCAAAACATGCGACGCACCCGCCCCCGCTAGGACGGGCGACAGGGCACCCATTTTGAATTCATTGTCTGTTGACCTGTTGCTCTGAAACGTTACAGTTATAATTATATAAAAGTTTATATCATAATAATGACATAAAACGTTAAAAAAATACATTAAAAATGAATATTATTTTGCAGTAAAATATAAATAGACCATATGATGAATAATTATTATTTTACCTTTTTCTGTCGTCCACTTTCTCTTCTTGTGGAAATTTTGGCAACTTTAGGTCCAGACTGTTGTTCTATTGTAGGAGTGGTGTAACCGCCTTCAAACGAACTTCCCAATGTAGTCGTCGTATCTGCCTTTCTTTTGACTCCTTTCTTAACCTAATAAAGTTTCAACATTTCATTATAATAATTTAACAAATATACTTTACTTTAATCACACTTTATTAAAAAAAAAAAATTGCACATTGATTTGATTTTAATCTATAATCTAAATAGGCAATGAAGAAATTTAACGTTTTTAGAATTCATCTGCTTGTATGAAAGAGCAATATTTAAAAATTACTTGTTTTTTGATGAATTTATTTTATTCAAGTTTTAAGAACAATTGACACTATATCAAATCTGGGAAAGACAATTTTCTCTATATAATTTACACTTTAAATAAAACATAAATAAAAAAGGTAATATAGGATGAAAACAAAAATCTAATTTTAAATGTTTCAATAATTGGAAGGCAATGTCTTTGTTACAAGATTTTAAAAATAAGTTATTTTTTGTAAAAAAGAAATGCATCGTTTTTTTTTTTAATTACCTTGGCAGGTAGCGTTTGAGATAGAGTTACACTAGGGATGGCCGCGACGGGCGGCGCAGTGGGTGGCGTTACATGGAAACTCGGCGGCTGAGCCGTTACCTGCAAATACTTGCCGTTAGTACCGAGACAGAGAAAGCAATACCTTAAATCGAGGTATCGCGATGAAGCTAGGCTAACACCAACACAGAATACATAATAATACTTAATTAACAATATAGTATGGATATATAAACCTCCCTCTTGATCGCTTCTGTAGTCTGGTGTCGTACCTTTAGCACAGTGTAGGAAATAAAACAATATGTGTTTTGGCAGTGTAAATAGTTCTTTTAAAGGTATTAAAAGATTGAGGGCGCGGGAGGAGAACGTCGGGCGTGGGCTCACATACCTGTTGCGGCAAACCGGCGTGCGTGGCGTGCGCGGCGTGCGTGGCGGGCGGCGTGGCAGGCGCGGGCGCGGGCGTGCGCTTGGGCGCCGGCGGGCGGGCGACCGGCGTGGTGGGCGTCACGTTGCTGCTGCCCCGCTTCTTGCCTCCGCCTTTGCCTTTTGTCGGCATTTCGATCTCACGCTCTTCTTTATCCATTTGTCCTATCTGTAAATAATTATACCGGTATTCATAAAAACTTTTAAAGCCTTGAATAACACTGTAGAGGGCTCAGAAGACATCTCTCAGGGAAAAAAAGGAGATGGAACATACACATATCTAAAAATAGAGTATGATTCTATTATGGTGATATTACAATTTGATTAAAGTATGTTGTAATCGCAAAGCCTGTGTTCTCCATATAAAAAAGCCATCACATTTCCAGTAATACTCGATTATTGTTTGTCAATTTTTTTTTTTTTTTTTTTGTCAGTCATTGTTTATTAATGTTTTCGTTCTTTCTGAGATGGTTTGTTTTTACAAAATCAGAAAAAAACTTTTTAAATTTTATAATACGAAAATATTTATAATTTCAATTACCAGCATAAAATATAATATTGGAAGTATGTTTGTATAGGCGTAAAGTCGTCTACAGAGTTCTTAAGAGAATCGGAGCCCTTTTAAATCACTACATACATTTTTTTTTATCTCAAATTTAATTAATAGTTGAGAAGTTGATCACTTACCCTATTTAGGAAGAGTTTCTCAATGGTTTGGGCCATGATAACCACATCCTCGCCCGGCTTGTTGTACACATAACAGTTGCTAAACATGGTGTTGAAGTCCTGTATACATTCTTGTGCAGAATAGTAATAATTAGACTCGAGTCGCTTCTGTATGGTGCCCAAATCCATTGGTTTTTTGATAATTTTATGGTAATCCTATAAAAAAAAATGCTCTTAATAATAATAATAATAATAATAAAAGAATATGTATTTAGGCAATAAAAAAAAACTATTTAATAAAACAAAATTAATTACAATAATAATAAAAAAACTATATTTATTCAAATGGTTACATCCTCAACTTGAGATAATATACTATTTAGATTGTAAATAATTAAAAGGTTCTTGCCTTATAAGAATGACACATAAAGCTAATGTTTGATCTTCATCTGTAATATTTATATAGAAAACAAAAAGTAGCTTATTGTAGTAGTTATAAATGAATATTTGTGACTACTACAATGACATACTAGGTAATAATAATAATATTCATTAATTTTCTCATAAAAAACTTATAACTAAACAAAGAAAAATATAAGTAAAATAATTTCTGACTGGGGCCCGAACTAGGCAAAATTAACTTGTAACTTGGGTCCCTATAGTCCCAGCTAATTAAAAAGATATAAACATTTAATCCTATTTGGTGAACCACAATAGTTATATTGACATAATCACCCAAAATAAATATACTAGGTGTGTTAGAACTCTTCCATATTATTCAGACTTTCATACATGAATGCAATTAGTACTTGCCAGTGTTTGAACATATTATGATATATTAAACTTACTGGTAGGTTTAATTCTTTAGCATCAACCGGTTTGTGGAAGGGCCAGGCGAATTCATGTTTCCATACCGCCTTCATGACATTCTTTTTAAGAAACTGCAACAAAAACAATATAATTTAAATATTATTAATTTCCTAAAATTATGTGTAGTCTAAAGAATGGTGTAACAATGGCGAATAAATAAACTGCAAAATTCTGCCCTTAATGATGTTTCCTTGCCCGAGTTTCTGACCCAAGCTTTCTCCTTCTTTTCTTTTAAGCGATTCTGCTAATTTCTGTAAGTTGTGAAACTGGTAATGTACAGTAAATTTTGTATAAAAAGAACAAAGAATTAATTTTATTAGTAATTTTTTCAAGAAACACATACAAATTGAATAACAAAAACTAATAAATATAAATACAATTTCAAAAGGAACTCTTGTGTTATAAATTTAATTTATAATAAATATAAATACCATCATGGGAGCCAGTCAGATAACCCAGGTGCCAGAGGAATTACCCGTCCTCATTTCGCCGATGGTATTCGGAGGCAACACCTAACTAGTGGCGAGCTTGTTGCGGTCTTTATGATGGCTTTTGGATGGTATGGCATTGTTGTATAAAGCGGTAACCCATCTAAGGTCCGACCTTTTTGTCATCTGGTTAACTTTGTTATCAGTTACGCAGTGCCTAACACTAGACTGGGGAAGCTTTTTTAGATTTTTAAATTTCTATGAATATTATTAAATAAAATCAATAAGACCAAAAACAACAGTGAATGAAATTCTTCTTCATTAAAGATACGTGGCCTTCAGTTTTTCCTCTGTGGTAAATTTTAACCCAATCCTTTTTTAAATTATTTATTTTATTGGAGTTGATACAGCTTGTACAGAGTTACAAGCCTACCTGATGATAAGTAGTACAAAGTCCATGAATACATTTATTTTAACAAAATTGATCGTTCCCAATGATTTGTTTCTTACACGATTGTTAAATTTACAAGGTGGCCACTTTTTTTTTGGATACGAATTTCCTTGACTTTTCCAGTCACTTTTTTTTAGATTTTTCCTGACCTTAATGAGCTTCAAAAAGAAGAAAAAAATGCCAAAAATATATTATTTGTTTTTTTTTAATTGATTTGTCGAAAACAAAGTAGTATTTGCGATAAAAAATATTAGTAATTAGAAACAATTATTTTTAGAAATATTTTCGGAAAATATAGAGCAACAAAATATATTTCACATTCTTAAAAAATTAAGCATATTTTGAACTTATTACATTGATTGGCCCCGCTTAGGTTGCCAGTCGTTTAAAGTAGCAAGTTGTGTGTGCACTTTAAATATTTTCCCTGACCTTCTAGCGTTTTCCCTGAGATTTCCATGACTTTTCCAGTCTCTGATAATTCCTTGACTTTTCCCGGTTTTCCAGAAAGTGGCCACCCTGCATTTACTACCGTAGCTTAACCATCAGTTTTGACAGCTATATACGCTTGTGTCTATATACAGTTAGGTTTATTTGTACTATTTACAAAAACTTTTTGGTTGAATCCTGATTGTGGACAGATACAGATATAAATAAAAAGTTGTATACTAACTGCCAATTGGTTGGTGATCCGTCCATGTCGCCGCGGCGTATCCTCCGGGGGTGTGCCATTTACAGTCTCCGCAGACAGCTGGAGACAAAAATAAACAATAACTATTACTACTACTACATAATACTTATAAAAACGTAATAACGTAGTCAAAATCAGATAGTTGGTAATAAGTATACTACATCTGGTGACTAACCCTGCTCTGTATTAAGGTTCAATTATTTGATTCCTGCTAATGCATTGTGAACTATAATAATGAGATCAAACATTTTTTTATATTATTTTAGTTCCTGAAAAGACCTCGACATTTGGGTTTTATTTGTACATATTTCGTTGTCCATACTTCCATACCCCAGATTTTAATTCAATCCGTGAACAGTGATAGAAGGAACAAAATTATCGATTAGCATTTTTTATCCCTTAGGTAGCCCTCTCCCCGGTACTATTTAACATAATATATAAATTTTTTCCTAAGGAAAAAATAGTAATATATAGTAATAAGTAAAAACTGTCTATGTCATTATTTTATTGCATTTATCGAACCCAATATATGTTTCGTTGCGCTATCTAAAAGTCGTAATCACTGCGATGGCGCGCTTGCTAGCGGAATTTGCTGCGCCTGCAGTTTGTTGATTAGAGCACACAAGTCGGAAGGCGGGTGACAGCCGAAGCCATGAGTCACCTCGGCGACCTGTCGTCTTGGTTCGTCGACCTCTGACGTGACCACCATTTGCGGGCTGGTAGTCCTCGACTCCTATTTTATTCATGAGTGTCCAGGGTGCCCCGCCATCACCCTGGATGGCCTGACCTGTTTATGGCTGGGGTAGTAGTCCGGCTCATGGAAACGGTACCCTATTCCGCTCCTCAGAATATACAGAAACTTTACCTCTATGATCTCAACACTGATCGTATTTTTAAAAAATGGATGACAAGGACCAGTCCGTGGCATAGTTTATCCAAAAAGAGTACTCGCGCGGACACTGTCGCCTTAGCTAAGTTATGTAAAGAAAAACTCATTACACAAATATTCATTTTTCAACACGTGATTAGTTAAGCTGTGTAAGGATGCCTAAGAAAATAACACAAAATATAGCTTATTGAAGATGACTAAAGAAAATCGAGCGAAAGTCTCGCGACAGTGCCAATATTATCCGTGGGGTGGAATCTCTCGCGTGGTGACGTGGCGTGGTACTAAACCAATACGTGGAGCTGTGATGCCTACGTGTGACAATGCATTCGTGTCAGCATATAAAGATGCTTGCAGTCCACAGAAGCGTTACTAAGCATGTGTTCGCCACAGCTTCTTCCAAAACGATCGATTCTATTGTTAAATAACCCGCAAACATGGACTCTTTGGGCATTAATATACTAATACTAAAAGAATGAGTCCAGAAGAAAAATGAAACATTTATGGATGTGATGGAACTTACCGTGCTTGTGGTAGCCAAAGGATCGACTGCCTGCTGCATCGTGCTGGAGTCTGCTATCTACCTGCCGGAAATATTCCATTACTGCACCAATGGAAATATTTTCACTTATAGCTAAATATAATATTTAAAAAATAAAACTAGGCCGATGATATGGACTACAATGTTAACTAAAATATTGTAACCCATATAGGTAGTAATAAAAAAAACGCTTTGAAACACTATTTATTGTGAATTAAAAACAACGACCCAAATTCACCAAGTTAAACAAATGTATTTCTTACGTTTAAACAAATAATAAAACAGGAAATAAAAGCAAAGTGATACCATAAAAAAAAATGTATGCAAAATTAAATTGACGTAAAACATAATTGCAAAATACTGAAAAATTATTGCCAACAATTAAAAATTCTTTGTTTACACTTTTGATCTTGAATTTGATTTATTTTAAAGCTCTCAGATCAGTAAAGTTAACTATACTTTACTGATCTGAGGTCTAGCTAATTTATGGCAAGCTACAGCAGCATCATTTGCCAATATATTATTATAGTATGTTCTTTTTTCATGATTTAAAATTAATACATAAAAAGATATATACTAATATTAAAAAAAATACTTAAAAAAAAACTTAATTGGCATGTTTCACAAACAGGTAAGTAAATTAATAATTCACTGTTTACCTAAACTTTATATATTTTCATAGTACTTTATATTTTGTATAAAGAACTTGGTAAGGACGAGGTGTATATCATTATGACAGGGTCCTTAATATTAATAAGATGTATTAATTATTATTAAATTTAATCATAAATTAACTTTTCTTTACAGTATTTTCAAATCGAAGGTACATTCGATTTGGTTTCAATAAAAATAGACCAAAACCTCAATTATCAATTCAATTAAATAAACGTAATTGAATCACAATTGCTATATTTGTCACATTTCGTTTTCTGCCTAACTAATTGCCTATCGAAAGCTATCAAAAAATAGAATGTGAGATTCTTATGATGCGATTAAGATTATATATTGGAGCAAGTTAATTACAGAGAATTGGCAAATAGATATGATATGATATAAAGGACATTACAAACATATTGCTCTGGCCACAAACTAAGCTCTAGACTTGTACTATGTGTACCAGAAAATATCAATACATTTTTTTTTTGCTGATCGTATGTTTGTCACCAACACGAAATTGCGGGTAACAGTTAGTAATAATATAAAGTATATCTCACCTCAATGGTAACAAGGGGCTCGTCCAGCTTCTGACTTTGAGGCATCAGCTAAAACCTGCAATAACTTCTGACCATGCTACCATACTACTGAGAATGGTGCTGATGCACCTATTGATAACTCAGCCCATTAAATCGACAAATAATCTCCTTCCACACTGAAAACAAACAACAAAAATCATATTAAAAATAATAGCAGCTAATCTTCTATCGTGAATTACGCATGCTTAAATCAGGACAATTTTATGTAATAAAAATGTTATGTTAATTATTATTTTAAATGAAATGGATCAAATAAGAGCATTCAGCCTTCTAAACATTTATAATGAAACTAATATAAAAAATGTAGTAGAAACAATTTGGTCATCGCCAAATTATGCTGATGTTCTGGTGGCCTTAAATAAGATCGTATCCACGAACATACAATGACATTTAATCAGGCTGAAAATGCTCGCTTTGGCCAATAGAGCATTTACCTATAGGTAATGGGAGGAAGGTCTCAACTTCGTTAGGCCGACTGACCGGTCTCATTACCACCCGCCCATCTGTATAGATACAAAAACCGTCAAGTGACCTAGTCATGTTTCGGTTTTAGTCTGTGGGCTCATTGGTTTTCAGGATATTACTGTATCGATTTATTGTCGAGGTGGTAGTCAGGGTGCGGTTACGAAGTGCGTGGTTGAATTAACGATAAGGCAGCGAGCATATTAAAATATACTCGTAATGCAATTTGCCGCTACCCATTTCGTAATCGCATCATTTAGCCGGCATAGTGGGAGCGATTAATTTTGTTTAAGACCAATTATTGATCGACCCCATTCATGGACTTTGTAGGTTTGCTCACCAGGTAGATACAAAGTCATATTCCGTGCTCCAATAAAAAAATAAAAATCGCTCACATGAATTCGAATGAGTCGCGCGATTAAAATTTTCAGGTGGCACCCTAAATGGCCGTAGCACGCACGAAATTAAAATCTAATTCGTCCCATTTGAACATCAATAAGGACGCTCAATAAAGGCAATGAAATTTGACAATGTGTTGCGATCATTGCATTTCTTTTTGTTTTTTTTTTCGATGCAGTAGTCTCCTGAAAACCGGTGAAGATTAAACCGAAATATGACTAGGTCACTTGACGGTTTTTGCGGTGGTTTTTATGGCTTGGGTACAAGTCCTCTGAGCCTACAATGTTGTTTATTATTATTATTAATTTTTCATATTCTCTAGGCCTTTACTATATATTTTATTACTTGCTTAAAGACCTTCTTCAATATTTCTATATACCTACTCATGTGAACGATTATCAATCGGCATCCAACATAAAGAAAATAAGAACGATAGTGCGAACATTGGCATATAAAGTAGTTCTGAAAATATTTATGCGAAAAGACACCTAAGGCTGGGTTTAAACAAAGTGTCCGTTAAAGTAATTGTATCGGTTGAAGTTAAAAATGACATCGAATGTACCAGCTGTCATTCTACTTTCAAAATAAAACTAGTACATTCGACGCCATTTTTAACTTAATCTGATTTAATGTCCAATATTTATTTATTTATTTTTGTTAAGTCCAAAAATAAATGAATAAATATTTATTTATATATATTATTGAGGCATTTGTTCAATTAAATATAACTCACCATGAATTACGATTTCTGCTGCCACAACACACTTTATTGGATTTCTTTTTCTGAAACAATAAAAAAATACTATAATAAAACAATAATATATTATATCTATCTCATAAATATTTCATCGAGTCACTAGTTTTTAGGATATTATTACGTCGATTTTTGTTTACATATATTGCAGTTACGAAAAGGAGACAGTTGATAATAAACTCGCAAGGACTTGGCCATCACTCTTATAAGTAGTAATAAAAAAAACATTTGCAAAACCTAGCTCACACGAAGGATTCCGATCGTTATCTTTTCCTCAAAAAAAAAAGTTTTATCAACGTGTTTTTGGCCAGGGACCGGACCTATATCCCCTTCATGGGTTATTAATAGGTGTTTACAATGTTAATCAACTGCAATAACCACCAACTACTTTTTTTTTTCTCCCTCCCACTTCCAAAGTTCAAAAAGAATTGCACCATAGTTTTGCTGGCTGTTTAAGGGTAAGTCTTACAGGTTAAACATAGGGGGTTTCCCTTTCAAAAGGGTTATCTAAATGTATAGAATAGCAGTTGAATTGGTAAAGCAAGTTGACGGAGTAATTCGTCGTAAGAGGTACACCGTTTAAAGACTTAAGCCGGGGAACGGGTTTTCCGGTCCCTGGTTTTTGCTCACTGCCGCTTTTCCTCACTGTAGTTGGTGCTAAATAGTGAAGGAGCCACTAAAAGGGTCGCTTTATTTCTTTAAACAGAACAAACCGGGCCTATTGGTGGATCCCTATCTGTACTGACTACAGTTAACAACGGTTCGCAAAAGTAGCTTAGTAGTTCTATAACCTGGCCAGAGAATATCCCAATTTAAAAAAAGAAACACGAAAACTTTGGATAAGTGGTTCTCGAGTTACAAGCACACAAACGGACAAACAAAAAATCCTGAAAACAGAAATCGTCGCGTCCACGTTGCACTTTTGATTCCACATCTAATTTATTTGTAAATCCATAGTACCTACAGAATAATATCTAATGGTATGGAATGGCCACTCCTCGCCCCCATCTTGGACATAATTCTAGCGCTTTTGACTTATGTGTCGGTATTAAATATTCGAATGAAACTGACAATTTTCTATGGAGATAACTTTTCACTGAAATATATCGAGCCGACAAAGTAAAACGAAAGCGCCAGTATTAGGGTGTAAGCCCTAATTATTATTTACTCGTACAATGTGTGGTATGTGTACAATAGCAGGTCGGCTCATAGGTAAGCTTTTGCCCGCGGCTTTGCACGCATCAATAAGTTGTTATGTTTAAAGTATTTGTAAAAATACAGTATTTTGTGCTTTTTTAAGACTAAGCTTTTCAATATTTACCAATAACGGCATAAACAACAGGTATGATAGTCAATGAATAGTCGACGATTAAATTTAATGTTGAAGAGTTAAAAACGCTATTAGTAAAACTTTTCTTAATATATTTGTCAAAGTAGGCTCTTCCCTCACAAACATTAATGTATCTCTAAATATAGACTGAAATTGAATTATTTTTGATACAGTTTAGTCAGGGGTCGAAAAAAACTGATTTTGCTGACTCAGATTATTGAAAAAACTGACTTTAAACAATGTGAATACTCACTACAAGACAAAAACGCATGGTGTTGTCTTTAAGTAATCTTTCGGCGGGCGCTTTTTACATCTTTCATCATCTTATTAAAAAAAGTTAAAAACTGACCATTTTGGCAAAAAAATAAGATTTTTCTGACCAATGCAATATACAAGTAACTGACTTTGTCTGATTTAACTGACCAGTTTCTACCCCTGTTTAGTAAACAACCTCCTTTTATAATTTAATTAAATATTTTTTTTGTAATTTATTCCCACATATAAAACAAAAGCAACTTTTTGATTAGGCGCTTACGTCCTTTCTGTTAATAAAAGATTAGAGGCGGTCACTATAATTTTGCCCCATTCTTACATGCGCAGAAACGCTTTGCCTTATTGTATGTCATTTTACATATATTTCGAAAAAAATATTCATTTAGTAATTTTACATTTAGAAGTTGTTAATTTTTTTTTGTCATAAATTTATATTTATATCATAAAAATGCACTATGTGGATCAAAAACGTATGGGTTACGTAGGTATATTGGTTTTAGCTAGTATATTATATTGCACATTGTATTCGAACTGTACTGGTTAAGATACTTTAAGCACAAGAGAAATTAACCTATTTTTCTTTGGATACTCTTTACCTGGTGAAAGAATGCAATCTATCAATATACGAGTACATATAAGCTTGTCCTGACTGACATACTTATCATCATCCAGCTGTGGCTGGAACCAGGAATATGATATTCGGACGGTAGCTTCCTTTTGTATTGTACTTAAGATTGTCTGTTGTATGAGGTCGTGGGTTCAATATACACTCATGGCAAAAAAAATTGTACGTTTTTCTGTACAGTTTATTATGGTCTGAGTGTTTATAAAATATAATACATATAATAATATTGTTGTTTCTGGTACACATAGTACAAGTTTATAGCTTAGTTTGTTACCAGAGTAATATGTTTAAATTGTCCTACATATTATTTATATTATAGACTATATAGTATATACCTAACTTTGCTTCATAGACTATTATATCTGGCTTTTTTTTCAAAGAGGCTTAAAACACAAACACCTTGTATACCTGCCTGCACCCCGAAGCAGCTATGTCGAAAAGTGATAAATCTCATGTCCTTCCCATTGTTTTAATCTTCATACCAAAATTTTAACTAAATCGGTTCAGTTTGTTTGATCATCCATACATAACCCGAAAAAAACGTTTTTTTAAGCTAGCCGGTTGTTGCGTGGACTAGTTCTTGCTTTGGCGTTGTTTCCGGAAGTCGTGGCTTCCTACCTATAGCAAACCACCTTTTTATATATAGTTTGTAGTGAGAGTGATCAATATTATTTTAGAACAATTACTGATTGATCCCATTCATGGACTTTGTAGGTCTGCTCAAACATACAAAGACACATGCCGTGCTCTAATAAAAATAAATAATAAATCTGTGGATTAGCTTAGCGTTGGTTGTGCGCGTAATCACCCCGCTGGGCAATGAGTGTCCAATGCCCTTCATATTAAAGAAGAAAAAATGCTATATTTTATAAATATCCAGACCATGGTAAGCTTACAAAAAAAGTAGGCAATATACTATGAATGGAAATCGAACCACTGGCCATGAAGGTTGTCAAATTCCATGCATTACAATAAGTTTAAACTAATTTTAACATTATAGTATGAGCTACTTTTGCAGGAGAATACAACATTAGATACATACTAACATTAATCATGTTTCAATTTTAGCCTGTGGGTTCACCAGTTTTCACAATACTATTGTATATTTTCTTGACGAAGTGATAATTTCCTTTCCGGTACGGTTACGAAACGGGTAGTTAATTTGGCGATAAAGCATCGAGGCTATTCATATAGACTTATAATGCAAATTCGTTATTGTCGCCACCCATTTCGTAACCACAACATTTAGTCAGCATAGTGGAAGCTATCAATACGTTAAACAATTATGCATTGATCGACCCGATTCATGGAGATGTGCTTACCATGAGGTAGATACAATGTCAAATTTCAAGCTCCAGTAAAAAAAAAGTTGTACATTTTACATAAATTTTGCCCTGTAGGCCATACAACGTTGAGCTAAACTTAAAAATGACGTAGTTGTCTGTAAATTTTTAATGTTACCAAGTTTGCATTACTACATTATTGCATCATATCGATTAAAGTTTA
Organism: Monopis laevigella; assembly: GCA_947458855.1. NCBI lineage: Eukaryota > Metazoa > Arthropoda > Insecta > Lepidoptera > Tineidae > Monopis > Monopis laevigella. The sequence continues at coordinate 20,599,860 of OX381581.1, forward strand.
GCTTAGCGTTGTGCACGTTATCACCCCGCTGATCTCAACTAAGTTTCGAAAGTAACAGATTTAAATGTTTTTTTGTACTGTATATTCTATCATTGTTTTGACGTAATAAATAAATGTTTTCTTTCTCCTTTGCCGTTGATTTTTGTGTTAATTTTCGTTATTATTAAAGAGCTTGATTTCCGTAAGATTTTCTTATTTTTATTTCTTCTTCAATACCATCAATTGAATCCCGAGATTGAATTAAGTATAATCACGAAAATCCGAATATAGAAATGAGAACCGGATAGAATTCCGCTACCTGCTGTCAGCTGCGTCTTGCAACCATGTTCCATAAAAGATCGAGACGGCCAATCTTGGAAGACCAAGATTCTTATATCCTAAAAGCCCGTGAATGCCAGACCTTCCTTATTTTATAAACGCTGAAAGTTTCTCAGAGCATGCTTCCATCACAGGTAAGATCGATAGGCTACTATGAAGTTTGGGTCATTGTGGCTTTAGCAGGTAACAGGTAGCAAAGTTACCAACTTAAATTTACCTGTGTTGGAAGCATGCGCTGAGAAACTTTCAGCTTTTATAAAATAAGGAAGGTATAAAATACGGGCTCTCTATTAAAAAAGACAATGCAAAGACTTTTTAGAATTCCTCTAGTACCTACTCTATACTGCATAACGTTCAAGTTTTGAATCCACTTCTAGGAATTTCATTCGAAAGATCTAAACCACATCAAGTCGAACAAATACTTGTTCGACTTGATGATGTGGTCCTTTGAAATATTTCAAAACGTTTCTTATGGAATAGTCATTTGTACAAGTACTTATTTCTTCTTCAAGCACCGAGAGTATACCAGAGGTTCTACCATGGGTTTGCGCATTGTAGCAACGTAACGTACTCGAATACGTATACGTGAGAGCAACAACCAATGCGATCGCTTTATACAATCCTGTTACCAAAAATAAAGCGGCCCTATTGGTTGTTGCTCACGTATACGTACTCGAATACGTTATGTTTACGTTTCTCGAGTGAATCCATGAGTATTTTTTAATTTGGTGCGTCGACCAGGGTTGAGGAGTTTTACGATCCCAAGTATATGATGTTAGTATAGGTACTTTATGACATGGTGCTCGTTCCCCCCGCCCTGTGGGCCTAGGGCGGCGGATGCGGGGGTATTCGTCGCGCCGAGGGCCACGTGCCAAAGGCGTCCGTGGTGTTACCTCTATTCCTGGGGGAGTTTGAGAAGGGAGTATAACGAGGCAGTGGCGTGCACAGGGTTTTAGTATAAGGTAGGCATAATTTATAGTAACATACCAAAGAAATGAGTTTTTAGCAATTTTAAATGTTTAAAAAATCACAACGTAGTCTACAATGACATATTTTGCGAAATTTGCGATAAGTTGAAACAGCATTAAAAAGCCATTACTTATTATTATTAAAAGGTTTTGCACTACACAAACAAATTAAAATCATCACCATAAACGTCTCACAGAAGAAATAATAGTACAAGTAACGTGACTAAAGAATGCGAAAGTAACAAAAAAACAATATCTACCTTATTAATAAATGACAAAAGAAAAATATCAAAACAATAGGTAAATTTGATTAGAATTACGTAACATTGCAAATTAGTAGGATAATATTAATAACTCACGACTTCAAGCTCCACCCAGATGCATGCGATCTCGCTCTGCACGCTACATGTGAGCAGGACACAGTATAGTTTCCTATTTGTACCGCTAAGGACTCCTGCGCTCCTGGTACTTCTCAACAGTTTTGTACAGAGAAATTCACGTTCTTTCATTAATACCGTGTGCCTAACGACTTGCTACCTACAGTTTCTGCGCTCCTAGTCCTATTAGATTTAAATTTATCACAAATATTTGATTGTTTGAGGTACAAAGGCAGTGCCTAACTCTGTCATACATTTAGCATAATCCAATAATAATAATAATTGAAAAATTGTAAGGAAAACTTAGGCAACCAAAAATAATACGGAGAATAATAGTACAAAAAAATAGCGATAGATGGCGCTAGTACCATATGATGATAGTACCACAAAAAAACTATAGATGGCGCTTTTTGAAATACAAAGTGTCAATATAACAAAATATAATATGTTTTTAATATGATTTTATTACCAAATTTCTGGGGTAGGCAGTGCCTTTGTGCCTATATGGACTGCACGCCACTGTAACGAGGGCCCTCCCCCACTGGAGACGGTGCCCGCATAAGCGGGCTCACGCCGGCAGGGTTGCGGACGAATGCGTAAGCGTACCCGTGGCCCTGCCATTATGGCGACCGGAGGAACACCGTGGGGTTTAGAGTCTGACATAAGCTGGCAAACTTTGATTTCAAAAAGAAAATATTCATCTTTCAGTTGAAGGCAATTAGTTTTGTCTATTAATAAAACAACACCTACGCTTATTTAGCGTCAATTTATGAGCAATTTATGGTAGTATTAATTTTGTTTGAGACACCCTGGTTTTAAGAGATTTCCTTTTAACATACCTATTTAGTTATATTTTTGACGTTTATCTTAATATATTTTTGTTGTTCTTAAAACGGTTGACGGCTCTGTATACAAGTCCTTTGAAGTAATATATATTTTTTATTAAATTAATATTACCAGGATTTATTTGTTAAAAACTCAATCCTATCCTATATTTTGTACTTTACAACATTTCATATTTAGGATATACCTACATGTACTTTGTGTGGCATCCCCATAGCGACTGCCGGACTATACTTGTAGGGTGCAAGACTCTGTTCGAAAATTATTCGCGCCGATATTATTGAGTTCCTGCTTATTTCTGAAGCTGTAAGTCCCAGTATTGCTATATAAAGATACTTTTGAAAAGGACCAATTCATCAGACTGGAAAATACTTATGTATACATTTAAAACACATTACAATAGTGAAGGAAAGAGTTGAAATCGGAAAAAGCGAAGACTGTTGTCTGAAGTCGCACTAAAAACATATATGGCACAATTTAATTATAATCTAGGAAATAGGTTCAAGGGGTCTGTTCAACTTTGAAGATTTTCCCGGTTTTGTGACAATAAAACACTAAATAAGGTTCAAAAAGGGTATCATCGCAGCATCTCAGGATGTGCGATGCTGCACGTATACATAAGACAGATTTCGTCCAGCTCTCATACTTTGGCATACGTGAAATTCAATTACATACTAAGTAGCTGTAATTGAAAATAAATCGGGTCGAAAATATGATAAACTGCAGCAGTCCATATTACTCGTTGATAATAAAGGTTTCTAATGTTTTTTTTTTTATATTGTAAGTAGTTTTTAAGTTTATCCAAAACAAAAAAATAATCATTTTTTTTTCTTTCTAATATTAGTATAGATAACTAATTTCCAGCTAAAATGCAAGCTATACTGTCCTTACGAAGAAGGAATGGGCATGTGAAGCCCATATATAGGTGTCACCTAGCCCTTGCGGCCAGTATACATTTATCTGTATACAATTCCTAAACATTGTATACTACTGCTGGTGTTTGTAACCAGCAGCTCTAACATGAGTTTTTGCTGTGTTTACTGTACTATAGTGTAATTAGTTGTAACACAGATGAATAAATACAATGATAAAAAAAAACTGCGACAAACGGTAATTGAGTATTAATGGAAATGCGAAAGAGTCCTTAAGGGAGGGTCAATACCAGTATCAGTAAAGCCCTACTACCAGCTCACAAACCCAGTAATACTCCAGTTCACTCCGCTGACCTCCCAATTAATGGGTGATGGACCCGAAGCCCATACAATTATCTATAGATACCTAACAACATAGCCTTAATATCCCTATTACACGAACTCTGCTAAAATTGCATGTATTAAAAATACAGAAATCAAAAAACCAAACTGTGGTCAATGTGCTGGTGTAGTCAATTACATACAAATATTGTCCTGACAATTCCAACCACAACCAAAAAAGAATTATACTCTGAAGCAAGAAGTTATGAGGTCACTTTTTCTATAATTCAGGTAAATACTTTGCATACCCGTAGTAACCTCAGTAGGTCAATAAAATGTCAAGGTTTATGATCACAAAGAAGTACTTTTTATCCCAGCACCAGAAAAGATATTTCTTCCGTGAATTTCAGGTTGCCTGGAACACAACACCTTACTTGCGGAATGTTTGAAGGATGCAAGAGAGCACCAGCGCCAATTGAGTGTCTGCTGGATTGATTTGGAAAATGCCTTTGGATCCAGGATGGTCCAGCATAAATTGCTGCAAGTTGCCCTAAAATGGTATAACTTTCCAACAGTGATCATGGATATAATTGCTACAAATAAAGATGGGATCACAAATATATGTATCATCACGGGTGCCTTAAGTTACGGCGCCCGAGACCGCCTAGACGGCCCCAGGGTACCCAGCGGAGGCGTTTTAATCCCTCCTCGTCGTGCCGATGGTATGAGTCTACACCGAACAAGTGGCTAGCTCGTCGCGATGTTTTAAATAGACTCAATAACCCATCTATAAACAGTTTCACAAGTTGGTATAGTGAAACCGGGACCGACAGCTTAACGTGCTCTCCGAGGCACTATAGTGGTGTTGTCAAACAAATGTACATAAATTTTTTAATTAAAAACTCATTGGTACATACCGGGATTCGAACCAGGGACCTAAGTGTTTTTAAGTTCAAGGTCTAACCAACTAGGCCACCACGTATATACTAGGCCACCACGTATATAATGGGATCACAAATCCTCTTAAATATAATGTTAGGCTATTTCAAGGCTGTTGCATTTCACCAATAGCTTTCAATATTATTATTAACATCTTAATTAACAAACTTAAATCTAGTGAAAAGAAGTGGGGATATAGATTAAATAATGTATATTCGGAGTCCATCTTAGCATTTCTGGATGACCTAGCAGTGCTAACACGCAATCCAAAACAATGCCATAATCTGCTTACTCTGGTAGACAAGTTCTGTGACCTAAACCTACTTCTCGGTTTCAAGTCTGGGAACTCTGCAGTTTATTCCCCTGCCTTCCAACCACGCGATGGACCCAGCACCTGCACAGTGAAGCCATGGATAGCCAAAAGACTTTTCTGGAATTCCTCTTGATTGAAAGATATTGCACACATATTGCCCTGGTCACAAACTGAGCTCTAAGCTTATACTAGGTGTACCAGAAACCCAGATAGTAATACACATTATATACATCCAGACTACGATAAACTTAGGTAGGTAGGCTTCTCTAATTTCCCTAGGTCGACCATCTGGATTCTTTACCACAGCCAATACAGACAGATGCAAAAACTGTCAAATGACATAGCCTTTTTTCAGTTTTAGTCTGTGAGTGCACCAGTTTTCCAGAGACTACTGCACCAATTTCTTGCCGAGGGAGTAGTGTTCATTCATAGTACCATATGTATGTAGTAAGAAACGGAAGATTAATTTGACAATCATGAGTATATTAAAATACTAGTAATGCAAATATGTTCAATGCGCCGCTCATTTTGTAATTGCATCATTTAGCAGGCATGCTGGGAGCAATCAATATTGTTAAAGAACAATGTATTGATTTACCACACTCTGACTTTGTAGGTCTGCTTAACATCAGGTAGATACTAAGTCACATGCCATGCCCCATTAAAAAAGCTACAGAAAATTATATTAATACTTTTTTGACATGGGTGGGAATCAAACCCACAACCTCCGGTTACAACACCACTGGTGTACAGAGGCGATCTTAATCTTAGCATATAATTAAGTTATGGTATCTTAATAAAATAAATTACTAAGACCCCTAAAGATTATTAATTGGAGTTGCTGCCAGGCTTGTGGTAAAGTTCCAACTAATTCCAAATATCACAGAGGTTGCTTTTAATAAAAATGTGTTTGGGTCATACACCAAGTGAAATTATATAATAAAGTAATATTATAAAGCTATTGCCGCTTAAAGTGAAGTTATTGAGTAAAGCTTGGAGTGAATATTCCACAAAACAGTCAATACTTTTGATCAACAAACTTCCACACACCCAGAAATCCAAAAAAAAAAGACTCACCAAAAAACCAATTGTTTGTTTTTTTTAATAATTTTATAAATTTATTATTTATTTTCTGTTTATTTCAACATAAAATAGGACATATGAATATAAGAGTTGATGAAACAGATGCACACAGGGTAGGTTTTTAATATGTGGACCAAGCTAAGATTAAAATAGTAATAACATTTAATTTTAATCCTAGATATGCCATACAAGTATTTAGTCTAAGGTTATTGAATTTATTTATTTAAAATTATTTATTGCACAAAATTGTACATAGGCGAGCTTAATGCCTTAGGCATTTTCTACCAGCTAACCTTTGAGGGAGTAAAATTTATATTTGCAAATAAAATTTATCTGAGTTTGGTTTTATATATATATATCATCACGGGTGCCTTACGGCGCCGAGACCGCCTAGACGGCCCCAGGGTACCCAGCGGAGGGGTTTTTAATCCAACCTCGTCGTAGCCGATGGTATGAGTCTACACCAAACAAGTGGCTAGCTCGTTTTAATGTTATATATAGAGATAAGAATAAAACGTGAAATTATTTTGATATGTTTTGCATTTATAGTTTTATGCAATGAATAATACCAATATTGGTTATTGTTTTAATAATAAAATGTCATTAGATTAATTTTGAAGAGAAAAATATTTTTCCCTCCATTTTTACTATTGATCAGCTGAAATTTTGACAAAAAAATGAATTGATTTGCGTGATTTATTGGTCAATTTGATTGGTGACAATCATAGGCAAATTAAAATTAAACTTATCCTGGAGTAAGTAGAATAGTGTTATAAAAGTGCTTGGTACTAATTTTTTATTAAAAACAAATTAATTAATTTTTGTCGTTGAAAGTATTTTATCACTATCTTGCTGCCGGGCTAGGGGGGCCATAGCATACAATGCTTAACCAACCCTGAGCATTGAAGAGTGAACCAACCCATGCAATTTTAACCTCAAATTGTCCGCAATGTCACTTTAATGTTATTTTTCAATGTTTATTTGATTAGTGAAGTGAAATCGAAAATTTAGCCTACACACCTTTATAAATATATTCTAAAAATCTGTCACAAGTAAGCAAATCTATTATTATTGAACGAGTTGAGGTTAACTCAGGTAGACTCAAAGGAAATTGGGAATCTCTGTTGCACTCTGTCTTAATTAAATTGTTTTGAGGTGACTTTATTATCACATATTGAATATTATAACACGCTACAATTGGGTTCCCTATCAACCAATAAAAAATTCCCCTAAAGTCATCATATTTATGGCATCTTATACCTATTAAAATAATGAAGTAAAATCTGTTAAATTATTTAGATAAGGATAGGGTTATAAATTGGCGCCATACTTCTTATATGAAGGTCAAGCATTTTAATCTGAAACATTATCAACCAAAGCCTTAACTGGGGTTCATTATAGATTTTAAATTCAATTCTAGTAGATTTAAAATATGTAAACAAACGCATGCATCAAGACAAAAATATACAAATATTTTAGATAAACGTGCGGTTTTAGACGCGTTACACAAGCGTGAAGAACCATACGAGGAAACTCTAAAATTACTTATAGAAATATACATTATTGAGTCTTGTGGCCTTAGACATTGTCGTAGTCTAGAATGTATTTGCTTTATGCTATTTTGTACTAATGCCTGAAATATAAATTGCAAATTAACTCTAGAGCCATAGAATATTCATGGCGAAATATGATGAAAACTATCAACCTGCATGCAAAATAAAACATAAAATAACTAGATTTGGAGTTAAAAATTAAAATTCCACTAAATATATATGGAAATACATGTTAAAAAGCTGGATATTAATAAAAATAGACTTACGAGAAGATTTAAATGCCAATATGGCGGAGAAACTATCTCTAAAAATACGAAGAGAAGAATGACTTTGGTGTAGAATCAGTTACACAGTTTTTCTTTCACATAAAACACTCACTTCAATCACAAAATTTCATTCTTGTTTAGAATAACACAAATTAAGGTGTTATATTAGAAAATATTCACTGTTTTATATAAACAAAGACATCACAACACAAACTGGGAAGCGGGCGAGCTTCAGTTATGGCGGCGGATGACTACTTACAAAAGCGTCTTAATCTAGTTTTAATTTAGGTAGCTAGAAAACAAAATAGATAAATATTATAAAAGTAGAATATTTTATAAGGAAAATGGTGCAAATTCATTCATTGGATGACATCGGGAATCATAAATATCATTGGATTGAAAAATAAAATATTTTTATTTGGCAAAATATTTTTCATTACTAAAAAATGTTACCAATAAAAAAAAATATAAAATATTGCCAGCAAATTTAAGTTTATATATTTTTTATCTTTCCTAATTGCAGTTTATTTCGACAAAAACCTGATGTAGTCAGTGGCTTATTTACTTATGGATTAATTAGGCCTTTGCCCAGTTGCCCAGGAGCGGCCAGCTCGGCAGCAATGTCGCCCGATAAAGTAAAATATTGAGAAAAAGCTAACTTTTATATAATATAAGTGAGCAACTGGCGGCCGATTGCGCTCATATGTGCGCGCAGCGCATTTCTTTGCCACGACTATTATTATTACTACCGTCTCTAGGAGTAGGCAGCGCGCGGCGATTCCGTGCTCTGTGGGTAACATCTATTTTGCAACAAAAAAAAGGTACCTATGTTAAATAATTGAAACAAACAGCAATAAACAGCATTTAATATTTCATATAATTAAACTCCATATATTTAGATTAAACCATATATACGTAGTGGCCGAGTTGGTTAGACCTTGGACTTAAAAACACTTAGGTCCCTGGTTCGAATCCCGGTGTGTACCAATTAGTGTTTAATAAAAAAAAAATGTACATTTGTTTGACAACACCACTATAGTGCCTCGGAGAGCACGTTAAGCTGTCGGTCCCGGTTTCACTATACCAACTTGTGAAACTGTTTATAGATGGGTTATTGAGTCTATTCAAAAAATCGCGACGAGCTAGCCACTTGTTCGGTGTAGACTCATACCATCGGCTACGACGAGGGGGGATTAAAAACCCTCCGCTGGATACCCTGGGGTCGTCTAGGCGGTCTCGGGCGCCGTAAGGCACCCGTGATGATATGTACATTTAGATTAAAGTTTACACATGGTTTACACAAATAATCCAAGAACAATATATATTTTAAATCTGTTGCGGAAACTCAGTTTCGGCTGAAAAACATGAAAATAGGTCGAAATAAAGTCGTAAAATAATAATAAAATGCGTGGGTATCTGAGAGCCCATTACAACATGAATAGCTACGCTCATCGCATAAGTGGGCGTGGCACTATTATAATTAAATTCTTTATCAGAATATTGCAAATATTTACGCTTAAATGTATATAAAATGGTATTTAGGGGTAGGCAGATGTTGCTACCCACCCCTAAAATACATATGAGCCCTGCTGGCATCCCCATTATGTATATAATAAGAATTTTATAAAATGTGTAATTTCTTATATGAATATTGTGTTTTTTGTATGAATCTGGTATGATTCTTATAAGTAATGTGTATCACCACGACCTACTATGTAAAAGGTAGTGGTCTGGGCAGAATCGAATTGGATTCTGAGCCCAACAAGAACAATAAATGGTATTATGTCTTGGTGTCATAATTTTCCCCAAGTAAATCCTAACACATACAAGGGCAATCCCTCGAGGTCCTGTTATTATGGTATAACAGTACCTCGGGTGATTTAAGGGCTCTAGGGAGTTGTCGACAATAATATTGTTGGCCGGCGCCATACCAATCGTCGTTAGATTGGTCGGCAACTCTCTAGGTCCGAACATTGGATGCATGTAGCATCAATGCCCAAACACTTAGGCTGTCTAGACCTACGTGAGCTGGGTCTAGATCTAAGGGCCTCTAGGGAGGTATACACCCGGAGTCCCCCCGACGACCCGATGCGTCTGGAGGGCTCCGAGACCTAACCTATTCGGGTAACTTAGGTAGGTTTGTGGCCGCTATACTGCGCTAGCGGCCAGAGTATTATGTAAATATATACGTGTTATATACCAATATGTAGGTATAATATTAGGCTATTATTGTAAATAAATGTTTTAGCAAAAGGGTTGCAACAGGCTGGCTGTCAGGTACATGTAGGGTGCATAGGGCCGCCGAATTATCGCGGATTCGGCGGCGAAAATCGCACACCGGTCGGGGGTCCCATTTGGGTAATTAATTGCGCATAAGGGTCTTCATTTTCTCGGCTTTGGATCGGCGCGGGGCCGAGCCTGACCCACAGCCGACCCGAGACGACGCCTGCCAATGTCGCGCCAGACACCTCGGGGTCCGACCCACAAGGATTGGGCGGGCCCTCAACCCAAAAAGGTACCACTGCCGTCTCCTACGCCGCCGCCATAGGCACGAAACCCTCAGTTTCACGCACCGGCGACGGCGAGACGGATTTCTCTGTCCCTCCATCGGGGTCGATGAAGGCCCCAAACCCCCGATTTCCTCCATTCGTGGTGGAGGTCATGCCCAACTGGGCAATACACTTCCGTGCGCTCCGCAATAAGCTGGGGCATATCGTCAATGCCAGGCCTTTTGGGAAGGGCATCCGCTTTATACCGCGCACCGAAACGGAGTTTCGGGTAGTTCAGAAGTACCTCGTGAATCTCGAGAAGGAGGAGAACATTTCGTGGTTCTCCTACTCACTCCCGGCTGATCGCAGCTTAAAGGTCGCGATCTGGGGTCTTCCGGCCAACACGGAAGAGCGGGACGTGGCAGAGGCAATCCGGGAGCTCGGATACGAGCCCGAATTTGTTCGACAAATCCGGGCTCGGGTCGGGCGCGCGGGATGTCTCTTCTTCGCCCAGCTCCGTAGGTCCCCAGATCTATCCACCGCGGCTCTGTACAACACCACCGAGCTGTTGGACATAGCCGGGGTAAAATTCGAGGCCTGGAGGGGAAAGAAGGGCCCCGCTCAGTGCCACAGGTGTCAGCAGTTCCGGCACTCCTCGCACATGTGCCACAGGCCCCAAGCCTGTGTCAGATGCGGCGGGGGGCACCCGGCCAAGGAGTGTTCCCGCTCTCGCGAGGACCCCCCTACCTGCGCCAACTGTGGTGGTGAGCACACCGCCAATAACACCTCCTGCCCCGTCTTTCGCCGGGAAATCCGTAACAAGGCAGCCGGTACTGTGGCCCTGACAACCGCAGCCAGGGCCCCTGTTTCGGACCCGACCAAGACGGGGCGGAAGGAGGCGACGGCCCCTTCTTTGCCCACCACGCTCCGGCCCGCAGCTAACGATCCGAGGCCGAAGGATGCGCTTCCCAAACGCAAAGGGAAAAGGGGTCGAAAAGGCAAAAGCCGTAAGGCCCCAGCCGGCTCGGCCCCCTTAGCCCAGCGAGAGGAGCCCTCAGCTCCCCTGCCACAGGCAACTCCCAGCGAGCCTACTTTCAAACTGATGGATGTAGCCTCGCTTTTACTCGATATGATACGAGCTATCGAGGCGGGTGCAGACCCGCGTTCAGCTATGGCAACCGGACTAGCCGGTTTAGCTGTTAGCAGAGGCGAGTAGGTCGGTACTACGCGTCGTGCACTGGAATGCCCGCGGCCTGCGAAACCAGCGCCGTGCTTTGCAAATTTTCCTCAGTGATCAGCGTATTGACGTAGCGCTGATTAGTGAAACATTTCTCACTCCTTCTATCCAATTTCGAATCCCAAATTATATCATCTACCGGCGGGATGAACCTGCGTCCCGGTCCCGAGCCTATCGTGGGCTGATGGTACTGGTCCGCAGGAACATTATCCACCAACCCCTACCGATTCCTTCTTCCGAAGCTCCCTCCACACTGGGTATAGCGCTACATATAGGTGACAGCGAGCTGCACCTATATGCCGCTTACAAGCCTCCAAATGAAGCCCTCGACACAGGGGGACTGCGTCAGCTGTTCGATACGCAGGTCCCGATCCTCGTGGCCGGGGACTTCAATTGTAAGCACCCAGCGTGGAATTCCGCGCAAATAAACCGTGGGGGGCGCCACCTGCTGCGGGCCGCCGAGCGGGGGTGGTTCTGTGTGGACGGCCCGCCCGGGCCAACCTATATTCCTGAGAATCATAGGTTTGGCCCGGACGTGCTGGACATCACGGTGCACCGCAACCTGCCCGGCGCCCTGGAACAGGAAGTGCTCAACGACCTCGATTCCGACCACCTTCCCGTCCTAATCACTCTGTCTTCCCTCCCAACGAAAGTTTCGCCGCCAGTGCCCGCCAAGCGCGTTGACTGGGGAAAATTTGCAGACTACCTACAAACCCACACGCCTTCCTTTCCGGTTTCGACGCCTGAGGACGTGGATAGACTCGCGTCCGAACTGTCTGTACAGTCACGTAAGTCTCAAGAGAGGGCCTCCTCGGAGGCGCCTCCGCGAAGGGGGCTTCCCCCCCTCCCCCATAACATCAGGGGCTTGCTGAAAAGCAAGAGAGACTTACGTCGTCTGTGGCAGCGCACTCGCTGCCCGACGGTGAAGACCGAACTAAACGCGCTCTCGGCCCGGATCAGGAAAGCCATAGCGGATGTTTTCGCGGATCGTTGGCAAGCTCGGATTGAAGACGCGACCGGTGACCTGCGGGGGGTCCACCGGTTGTGCGCTTCGATGTCCAGTGCACCTAAAGCGGTCTGCCCCCTCCTCGATACCGACGGATCTCCAAGATTTCGAACAGAAGATCGCGCCCGGATATTTGCCGAATGCCTAGAGGGACAGTTTCGTCCCAACCCACCCCAGTCCCACGAACATGTCGCACAGGTAGAACGCGAAGTGGAGACCGGTCTCCGCTCCGCGGTACCAGAATCCGAACCCCCGATAATATTCTCCCCCGGAATGGTGGCGCGCGCCTTCAGCCGCCTCAAGCCGAGGAAAGCCCCCGGCGCCGATTGCATCGGAAACATGGCAATACGGTGTATGCCGCCGCGAACAATCGCCGCGTACACCCGCCTTTTCAATGGAATAGTGCGTACGGCACATTTCCCGACTTCCTGGAAGGAAGGTCGGATTATCATGCTACCCAAACCGGGGAAGAATATTAAGCTTCCCGAGAGCTACCGCCCCATCACACTCTTACCGGCGATTTCAAAGGTATTCGAAAAGCTACTTTTGCGACATATCGTACCTAACTTTACTCCACGCGACGAACAATTCGGGTTCCGAAGCGAGCATAGCACTACTCTCCAATTGACAAGAATGCTGCACAGACTGTCTGTGGCCCTTAACAGGCGTCACTTCACCTGTGCGGTATTCCTCGACATGGAGAAGGCGTTCGACAAAGTCTGGCACAGCGGGCTTCTGTTCAAACTCTTACAAACTAGCATACCTCGTAGGATAGTGCGGGTTGTGGCCTCCTTTTTGGAGGGCCGTAGCTTTCACGTCACTGTGGAAGGTCTTTGCTCCAACAAGCATCCCATCGCGGCGGGCGTCCCGCAAGGCAGCTGCCTTTCGCCTGTCCTCTACTGCTGCTACACCGACGACATCCCACTGGCCGAGACGAATGTCGAGCTGGCTCTATATGCTGACGACGCCGCATACTTTGGTTTCTCTCGAGACCTGAGTATGTCGGGGAAGTACATGCAGAGACAGCTCGATCTTCTTCCCGCCTGGCTGTCGGCTTGGCGACTTAAGGTCAATGTCAAAAAGACCCAAGCAGTGATTATCAGAGGAGTGGGCATGCGAAAGGGCGGCCGACCTCTGCTCCCGCTCACGCTTTGTGGTCAATCTGTGGACTGGTCTACTACTGCGACATACCTCGGTGTGAAAATCGACTCAACACTCACCATGGGGCCGCACGTGAAAAGCACGCGCGCTAAGGCTCTGGTCGCGCACCATAGACTGCGCCCAGTGTTATCATCCGGACTTCCCATCGAAACAAGACTGGCCATCTATAAATCTTACATCCGGCCCATCCTCACATACGCAGCGCCAGCATGGTGGGCGTTATGTGCGGATGCAAAAATCAGGCAATTAGAAGCCCAACAAAACAAGTGCCTGCGCACTATAACCGGCGCGCACTATTTTATGCGCAACGACTCGCTGCGTCGAGACCTCCGGATGGTAACACTGGACGACTTTGTTGTCCGTTTGGCTACCCGGATGTACTCGCGTGCAGATGCGTCAGACCACCCACATATACGGGACCTGGCCCCTCTGCACTCGAGACCACCGGATGCCATACGACGACTACCGCGCGACCTGGTATCGATCGCGAGCGGTGAGAGCGGAAGCGGTTCGGGGAGCGAAAGCGACTCGGACGGCTAAAGTGATCGCTGCGAGTGGTCGATTAGTACACAGATTTACCTCAAAGTCCTCATTATCACACCTTCGACCAATAATAAGGTCACCAAAGACCTATCCGTAGTAACGGTTAGCGAATAGCTACTACTGTAAGGAGACCACAATCTCGACACAGTTGCCCATCTCCCGTTGGGGGGACAGAGAAGATTAGACTGCGCTTTGGATTCACCAACCCAGCACCAAACGCGAACTCAACCGGGTCAAGGAAGAGCTCGCGGCGGAGATCGCCGCTTTTCGGGGGAGGTCGTGGGAAGACTATATGGACTCCATTGGTGAAGATGGTACCCTAGGGGCCCTGTACCGTCTCACCAGGAGACTAACTCGAACGCCCGAAGCCATTCATCCGCTGCTCGACGCCGCGGGAGACCGTCATTACGCCCCCCAGGACAGAGCCGACATCCTTGGCAAGCATCTTGAGGGGCAGTTCAAACCTTTCCCCGTCGTCGACCAGGCATTTAACGGGCATACAGAGCATAAAGTGCGGGAATTCCTGTGTGAACAAAATAAGGACCCCCTACCGGGGCACTTTTTCATCTCGCCGGCTGAGGTGGAGCGAGTCGCGCTCCGCCTTAAGCACAAAAAGGCCCCCGGCCCAGATGGGGTCACCAATCCACAGTTGACGCAGCTCCCCCACAGAGCCATAGTCGCATTCGCCCGGCTCTGCAATGGAATAATTCGTACAGGTCATTTCCCCAGCGCATGGAAGCAGGGGAAAGTCATCATGATCCCCAAGCCCGGCAAGGACAAACGTCTGCCGGGCAGCTACCGCCCGATCACCCTGCTACCGCACCCGGCCAAGCTGTTCGAGAGACTGTTCCTCCGGAGACTAAAAGCCTATATCGAACTCCGTATAGAGCAGTACGGTTTCCGCGAGGGACACAGTACCACACTCCAGCTTACCCGGGTGCTACACCACATGGCGAGGGAGATGAACCGGGGCCGAGTCACCGTCGGGGTCTTCCTCGATATCGAGAAGGCCTTCGACCGTGTTTGGCACACCGGCCTCCTTTCCAAGCTCGTAGACTCGCCGGTGCCGCCCATGGCCACACGGTTACTCGCTTCCTACCTGAGTGACCGCCACTTCCACGTGGCCGTGGAGGGAAAAACGTCTACGGAGTATTCCATCGAGGCAGGTGTCCCCCAAGGGAGCTGCCTTTCGCCCGCACTTTACGCTCTGTATTCCAATGATATCCCTACTCTCTCGGACTCCCTCCTCCCGGGAGAGCAGGATGTAACCTTGGCGCTGTTTGCGGATGACAGCGCCTATCTCTACTCATCCAAAAGTCCCAGACTCGCCGCCGCGAAAATGCAAAGGATGCTGGACATCCTCCCTTCGTGGCTCGACAAGTGGCGGCTGTCCGTCAATGTGGGCAAAACAGCTGCCCTTATGACGACACGCCGCCGATGCCCACCATCGCTGAAACTCCGGGGACAGGAGGTCCAATGGACCGACACTGTCAAATACCTGGGATGTATCATAGACCGGCCCCTGCGCATGGGCGCCATGGCCAATCATTTGATCAACCAAGCCAAGGCCGCCCGGTCCATGCTCCGGCCGGTACTAATATCATCCCTGCCTCTACGGGTAAAAGTGTTGGTCTACAAGACCTTCATACGTTCCCGGATCACCTACGCAGCCCCAGCGTGGCATCACCTACTGTCGGCCACGAATAAAACACGGATCCAGCGTCAGCAGAATATCTCTCTGCGTATGGCGTCCGGCGCTCCGTGGTTCGTGCGCAACTCCACACTCAGCGGCGACCTAAAGATGGAGTCGGTGGAAGCGTTCGTTGAACGACTCGCTCGAGGCATGTTCGACCGAGCCGATAACGGACCCCACGACCATCTCCATGGTATCGCGCCGCTTCACGCACGGCCACCGGAGGGAAGGCCATTGCCGAGAGAGATTCTCGGCGGCGACTCTCAAGGGACTTAAAATCCTATCCCAGGCGCGCTGAACTCGCCTGCAGCGCGCCTACTCCTACCCCTACCCCAAACCTAATCCCAATCCCACCCTCTGAGGAGGGATATGTCACTCGGCCCTCGCTTCGCGAGGGCCAGCGCCTACGGCGCACGAGTTACCGGCGGGCTATCGCCCGCCGTGATCCTGCCCCTGGCAACGGGGAATATTCCCCAGCCGGACCCCAACCCCACAGCAAGGGGGTTGAGTCCACTAGTCTCTAGTCTTTGGATTCATTCTTACATCCACTACCACAAGAGAAGCTACTAGGAGCTACTAGTACACGACAAGGTTGTCGTTCGCCGAAGCCGAGGACTTGACGCACTCCAGACCCACGGGACCCGCATTGGAAGAGGACCGAGCCAGCAGAAGCGACGCATCGCTACACGGCAGCCGGACTGTTGGGACCCGAGTAGCATTTTGTTTCGTGCACTCGTTGGTTTCCTTTCTGGCCCCCACCTGCAACCACCATCGACATCCTGCAGCTGCTGACTGAACGGCCTTTGTGAAGGCCCCCAAACGGCCTTTTTCAAGGCTTCCCGTGCGGTTGTGAACCAGCCACGCTCGCCCGATCCGAGGGCACGCGTTGTTTCCGCGTGCCTTTGCTCTGTGGTGTGTTCCCTCCGCAGCCGAGCTATCGGGGAGGTGGATCCGCCACAAAATCATTTGACATTGACCCTCTGCCATTTCTTCACGTTCCCTTAGTATCCGGAACGCGAGGGTTGCACAAATGTCTGTTAAAGTACCTAATTGTAACAATTAAAGTTTAGTCGTTACAATTACTTTAACAGACATTTGTGCAACCCGATACCAAACGCGGTTAGTATCACGTATCAACATAATAAACTAGGGCCAACCATTTCAAATAAACTAAATATGAGCTTCGGAAACAACCGACATTACCTTTTCATGTTATTTTTTGACATGCAGGTAATATTTTAATTTAAAAACATATGTCAAAATGTAACAACAAAGAACGATTTTAATGCGGTTCTGTAAATGCTAGATTTTGTGTTAATAATAATGGAATGCTTCTATAAAAAAAACAGAATTTCATGCTATCATTTCTGTCAAAATGTAGCAACAAAAAACAATCTTCATACGGTGCTATAAATGCTAGATTTTGTGTTAACAATTCAAGTTTGGTTTGTAAAGAAAGCACGAGTTACCATCAGGAGAAGCGTTCCATTATCAAAAATGTTACATTAATGGTAATGGAACGCTGTTATAAAAAAAAAGAATTTCATGCTAGCATTGCTATAAAAGGAACGCCTTTCGGCTTTGACATTGAAATTGGGACTCCGAGATTAGACAGGAAATCTCAGATAAATTATTAATCTGAGCAGGAAATAGTGAAATTACCTTAGAATAAATTTTATCATAGGATTTTATTTTATTTATTTTTTTATATGGGTTATACGTGTCTATATATTTATTGTAAAAATCTTAGAATATTATACAAATCAAATGTTTTTTTCATTTCAAATCAGTTTGGTCAGCTATGATTTGCCCATGTTTTTTTTTATATTAAAGAAAAGTGTCAACAAACTTAACGAAATATCCTATAATCCTGCACCTTGAAAAAAGTACCGACTTTCTGGGGCCTGACCAAAGAACACGATCGCCAATCGAATCGCCCCATTGATCGATGAAAATGTATAGGAATTTTACTCTATGGGTAGAGCCCGATCGACGAGAAACGTCAAACCCCATACATTTGGCTTTAGATGGGTATTTCTATTCGATTATGGATTGGCTCTTTGGTAAGGCCACAGATATATTAATTATACTCTATGGTTCCGACGGCCGATCTTGGAAGGCCAATATCCTTTATGAGTTTATCGTGCGTACGACGCGGACGCTGATTAGGTACATATGCGCGATTGTTTTAGTGTGAGTGAACGCTCACTGATGACTTGGTGCCCGTTTGTTTTGGGACTGAAATAAGTTCACAATGATCATAATGACATTATGCGAACTTGCGTTTTTTTTTGTTAATTTCAATTACAATGCCACAATTACCACTATCCAAATCGAACGCATTGTTATCACGAATCTGTCAACTGTCACTTGTCAAGTAAAATATAGTTAAATCGTACAATCCATTAATTTTATATTCGAAATCTTTCTAAAATCATTTCGATTTAAAATACAATAAATTTGATCCTAAAAATATAAGACGGCTGCGACGTTTAAAACAACAACAATGTCACAACCACAAATATCAAAATATGTTCGCAACGACTCACCTATCGACTGGGGTCATTGTGATCAGTTCACGGTAGCATTATGGGCCAAAAAAAACGACCATTGTGGCAGATCACATCGCCACTTTTGCCGCCGAAATCTCAAAAAAAACGCATAAATATACATCGTGATCGTTGTGAACATGTTTCAGTCCCAAAACGAACGCAGGCTTGGAGAACGCGCCGTCGTTTTTTTTTAAAGTAAGCCACTTTTTTAACAATTTGAGTTGTGTCGAAGCGACGACGCCGACATATGGATCAAATATTACCCATTGAAATAGAGATTTTTAATTTAAAGTCGCTTCGCTTGATCGGCAAAAAATATGATGTTCTTGTTTTTGACTACCAAAAGTATAGACGGATTCCTCAGTACCTAGCGGTAATGTATAAAACCTTACCGCTGGGTACTCCTGAGTCCACATTGTCGTAGCCGATGGTATTTTGAGTCTTCACCGAATAAGTGGTTAGCTTGTCGGTTGGACAGACTCTGAAATTATTTATAGATAACCATATAGAAATAATTCCACAAGTTGGTAAAGTAAAACTGAGACCTACAGCTTAACGTACTCTCCGAGGCACTATAGATTTTTGATTAATTTTAATAACCTATTGACTGACCTATTTGTATACATAAGTTTAAATGAAATCAGGCGTTATATTTTATAACATACTTATTAAATAGGTAAGCGTACCTATATACACTTGACAAATATAACATAGGTACTTCATATATAACATAGGTATAAATATTATTAACATAAATAGACCATTTATTTGGGCTATTTTTGCTATTAAATTAAGGTGTTTGTTCACTCATGTCCGTTACAGAAATCAATCGACACCACCACCGTTATCTAAATTAGGTACTTATAGATGTGGAACGATGTCAGATATAAAATTAAATTATATTTTTTACACATTTTTTTGATATACAATTATGTTTAATCGAATGACCATCTTTAAATTCAAAATAATTACAAAAATCAGATTTTGACTACTAAAGTTACTTAAAAACGAATATAATGTCTAATATTTTCGAACGAGCGCAGCCGCCATCTTTAAATTCAAAATAATTACAAAAATCGGACTTTTTTTTTTTTTAAATACTTTATTGCACAAAATTACAAAAAAAAATGTACATAGGCGAACTTAATGCCTTAGGCATTTTCTACCAGCTAACCTTTTTAACTTTGACTACTAAAGTTACTTTAAAACGAGTATAATGTCTGTTTTTTTTGCGAACAAGCGTTACCCGTTAAATTCAAAATAACTATAGAAATTGCACTTGCCCTGGGGCCTGGTGGGCGATTCTCGCGCTTTCGAGATTCATCTCGATTCGAGATTTTTAAACAAAAAATGACTAAATAAGTCATTTCTCGTTCAATATTTATATATTTATTATTTATTTCGTTTAATGTTCGATATTTCTGAACGAAAAATGGCATATTTAGTCATTTTTCGTTTAAAAATCTCGAATCGAGATGAATCTCGAAAGCGCGAGAATCGCCCACCTGACCAAAGAACACGATCGCCAATCGAATCGCCGCATCGATCGATAAAAATGTATAGGAATTTTACTCTATGGGTAGGGCCCGATCGATGAGAAACGTCAAATCCCATACATTTGGCTTTCGATGGGTATTTCGATTCGATTATCGATTCGCTCTTTGGTAAGGCCCCTGGTAAAATTACTTAAAAAAAAGTACAATGACGTTTAATTGCAAACGATTTTTTTTTTGACTTACAATTATTATTAATCGAATTTAGCCTGGTGAGGTGACTTTTAAAGTTACTTAAAAACGAGTACAAGGACGTTTATTTCCGAAAGAGTGAAACCGCCATATTTAAATTCAATAAAATTACAAAATTCAGAATTTGACTACTAAAGTTACTTTAAAACGAGTATAATGTCTATTTTTAACGAACGAGCGATGCCGCCACCATCAAATTTAAAATAACTATAAAAATCGAATTCGACCTTGTAAAATTACTTAAAAACGAGTACAATGACGTTTAATTCCAAACAACCGAAGTCACCATTTAAAATTCAAAATACTCGTTGTAACTACAAATATCAAAATTGTAAAACTAAAGTTACTTAAAAATATGTATAATAACGTTTATTTCCAAAACGAGCGAAGCCCCATCTTTAATTAGTTAATTTTTGTATGCAGTAGGTACTGCTACTTTTATTTAATTTATAATGTCTGACTTTTAATGTTTCCATTTTTTCAAATATTTCATTTTATAAATTTTATTCCGTACTAATAAATTCTCATTATTCCAAAAATCTACCTATTTTGTTTTTCTTCGCCACACTTTGTGTACATATAGCTCAGACAGGTCATGTGGCACGGCTCCGAAAAGAGACGTAAACCCACTCCGAGCTCTCGTGGTTGACTGAATCATAGATTAATAATATATTGGACTGAATTCACAAATGATAGGACTAAATTCACTGAACAAATAAGGGACAAATTCACCATTCACACTAAACGCGATCAGTTCTAGCTAAACCGAGTTTAATCGTCTAACCAAGTTTAGAGCTCTTTTTTATGTTTCACCAATATAAAACTAACAAAGTTCAAGCTAAACTCGGTTTACTTTCTGAACGCCCGATATTCGTCGTTTAGCTCTTTAAACTCGTTCAAGAAGCGTTACTGTCAAGGTCAAACAATCCTACGAGGGAATTTGTTTTTTTTAACAAAATAGTATTGGTTTTGTTTCTATTATTTCGAAAGAAGAAAATATTTAGTTAAAATACAGCTGTAGGTCGCTTTTATCTGTTAAAAATACTAAACGTATCGTTTATGTCTTTAAATTACGGCTTTTGTTCACCTTTGGGGTTTTTGTAAATTTTTGTGTACTTATTAATATTTTGCACACCTGTAATGGGGTAGAATATGCTGATCATAAAATCATTTGTAACACCATTCTTCTGTACCATGTTCTGGCAAATAAAGATATATTATTATTATTATTATTATAAACTTGATTTTCGTAAACGCGATCAAAATTTATCTGGTGAAATCGGATTCATGTAAACTGAGATTAATTTCGAAATTTGAACTCGTTTAAGCTGAACTTAGTTTTACTAAACTCAGTTTATAGAGCGAATGGTGAAATTGGCCCTAAGCAATGATATTTTAAGTTTTATAATATCATTGGCCCTAAGTAGGGTAAATACGCTAAATGTCGGCCCCCTAACGGATTTTCCAACTTTGGATCGCTCTAGCACTGTTAATTGCAACGAAAGCATAGCTTGTGATGCAGTTTTAGACAGGTTAATAGATCTATTTTACGTTTAGAGACTTAATTCTGATTTATCTATTTAAAGAAAAAAGTATTAAAGGTTTAAATGCGCGGAGGACGTAAAACCTTAAACTCGGCCTTTTTTGGCCTATGATCGGTCGCTTTTTTCCCAAATGTCGGCCGGGTACAGGGTGTTTGAAATTAAGACAAGACAACGGAAAATATTATTAATAGGTATGTTTTATTTTTATAATATCACACCAAGTCTACATTTGGTAGTTAAAATTGCACTTCAATACAGTTACAACATTATTAAAATATAAAAATCACAATAAAATTAAATAAAAAATTATAACCATGAGATAAAAATTTGAGCACATAATTTAATAAAATATTAATTAAGTCAAAGGGATTAAGTGATTGTTTCTTAAACTTTTAAAGTCTTCATTTTTACATAATTTACGATAAAATTATATATTTTGTCAAAAAGTCGTCGTTTAACAATAAAAAAATGGTATAATTTTTTTATGCTGTGACAAAACACAAACGTGTTCATTCGTTTGTATTGATAATTAAAATTAAACAGAAACTCAGTTTCATAAAATAAAATGAAAAAAAATTAACTCAAGTCATTTATAAAATATTCAACAGTATCGATTATTCTACCTGTAACAAACGTAGGTCTAATATACAATAACATAGTAAACAATTAAACTATTAAAAAGATTAATACTGGTTTTGTTTGTTCATTTAAAAAAACAACATTATTCATCACACCCAGCGAATTTTGTGGTGTATCGTCACACATTGATCCACTATGTTGTGGACATAACTGCGGCTGTGGCAATATTGTCGCTTTATAAGTGACAAGACCAAAAACCAAAATTGAATTAGTACCGGCAGCTTTTTGTGCCACACAGGTTAATGAATGAATTAAAGATTTACCATTAATTCTTTATGTTTTAAAGCTGATGAAATTAAATTAATAAAATTACAACCTAGGTTCAATAGTAGCAAGTTTTTAAGAGCAATTTATATTTATAGACCAAAACATATAAACAGCCTGTATAGTAGCGGTCGAAATCGTGGCTGGCCGACATTAGGATCTTTAATATTTCTAAAGTCGGCCCCTGTTTTGTGCACCTTATTTCTCTAGATTAAACTAATATCTCCCCGGCCGGCTTTTGGCTATTAATCGTAAAATAGATTAATTTACCTAAAAGATCTGCAAATTCTCGTATTAAACCAATAGAATTGGTAAAAGTCTTATTTATAAAACAGACTGCATTTACTTTAAGTCGGCCCCGGCCGAGAATCGGGTTATAAGTCGAAACTGGTGACCTAAAGGCGGCCCCTATTTTTCTCTAAAACCAGTACGCAAAACATTAAAAAATCTAACTCAAAATATAGTAAAAATAACTTATTAATGATAACAAACCTTAAAACTAAAATGAAAATACGTCTTAGCTTTAAAAAGTGAATCCCCAAAATGTGGGTATTCACGGGAAGTAAGCTACTTTTACAACAAACTGGACCCTTTCTTCTTCTTCTTCTTTTAACTATATGGCCTTCTACGCTTTAAGCATAATTTTGCCAATGACTTGTGGGTAGATTTATATAAAGTTATGAATATGTACGGTAAAAGTGGGATAATAGGATGGAAAGGAATAGGGAAAGGACTAGGTTAGAATTAGGAATGGCCACATGACCGTATGCAAGCATACGGTATAGTGATGCCAGTGTCAAGTGAAAGAGGAAGAAATAATCAACAGTAAAATGGGTACCGCCATTTTACTGAAGATAAAGGGATTCGTTGAGATAGCACAAAAACCAAGATCACTGCGTAAATACTACATTTCACACACTTAATATTACTATACGAATGCTTATTCTACAAAATTAGTACACTTTTGCACAATAATATTCAATAAAATTAAATTTAATAACTGTAGTAGACACACGCGTCTACAGTCTTCGGGCTACCCTCAAAGAATCCCAACTGGACCCTTTAACAGGACGAATGTTAATGACGCTCAGTGTAAGAAGAGCGAGTGACGTGATTGCAAAGTAACGGTTTTTACGCATAGAGTATGAAATAGGGTTGCAATTTGAATAAAAATATTTACACTTATTTACCTTTTAAGTGAATGCAAGCTAAAATGAATTAGACGGCCGACTATTGGGGGGTGGCCGACCCAAGGCGTATCTACCCTAACTGAATTTTCGAACGCGTTCATCGCGTAATATTCAAAATGTATGGCGGATTTGGGATTTATTTCGAAAAAATAATTATTCAAAATATTAAAAAACAAAAATATAAATGTTGCAAATATCGGAGGTGGTAGTTTATTCATTTGAGAATACTTTGAATTAATGTTGAGATAAAATGCTATCGTTAAGTTATTAAAATGTTCAAAATGCAAACTAGCATTTTTCGCTAAATTTAGATACTTTTTAATTTATATTATTTTATTTTCCTATATATTAGTAAAACATAGCTACATTCTCTGTGGTACTATAACATAAGTTTATTATTCATTATTGTGTTATTTTTCATTCAAATCGGATAAAACCGTGTGTGGTGATTTAGCTTTTTTTGCTCTATGCAGGCTTAATAGATAATCCGTGGTCGTGGGTTCGATTCCCACACATGGCAAATAAATATAAGTACGTTTTTTTGTATATTTGTCATGGCCTGGGTGTTCATAAAATATAGTATGTATCATAATTATATCGTTGTTTCTGGGGCCTTACCAAAGAGCCAATCGATAATCGAATCGAAACACCCATCGAAAGCAAAATGTATGGGATTTGACGTTTCTCATCGATCAGCCTCTACCCATAGAGTAAAATTCCTATACATTTTTATCGATCGATGCGGCGATTCGATTGGCGATCGTGTTCTTTGGTTAGGCCCCAGGTTCACATAGTTCAAGCCTAGCGATTAGTTTGTGACCTGGGGCCTTATCAAAGAGCCAATCGAAAATCGAATCGAAACACCCATCGAAAGCCAAATGTATGGGATTTGACGTTTCTCGTCGATCAGGCTCTACCCATAGAGTAAAATTCCTATACATTTTTATCGATCGATGCGGCGATTCGATTGGCGATCGTGTTCTTTGGTCAGGGGCCTGGGGCCTTACCAAAGAGCCAATCGACAATCGAATCAAAATACCCATAGAAAGCCAAATGTATGGGATTTGACGTTTCTCATCGATCAGGCTCTACCCATAGAGTAAATTTCCTATACATTTTTATCGATCGATGCGGCGATTCGATTGGCGATCGTGCTCTTTGGTCAGGCCCCTGACATAGGAAATTTACTCTATGGGTAGAGCCTGATCGATGAGAAACGTCAAATCCCATACATTTGGCTTTCTATGGGTATTTTGATTCGATTGTCGATTGGCTCTTTGGTAAGGCCCCAGGCCCCAGAGCATTATGTGTAAATTGTCCTACATATTATTATATTTAATACTTTGCTGGAATTCCTCTTGCATCGACTTCCCCTGCATAAAATAGAGTTTTAAAATCGTTAGTGCGTTTTTTTGTTGTAAAAGTAGTACATACATGTTTTTTGTTTATTGCTTATTAACGATGTTTTTAAAATTGGGTAACGGCTTAGAGCTTCGCGGCCACGGGTGTACGGTGGTTGCGTTGCTCTATGGGTAACGTAGAAAGAATCACTATAAAATTTTTGTCAAACGAAAAACTTCATTCGCTTCCATAGAAACTGCAATTAAAATTGTATATAACTACAACTATATCGGTGCAGTATAGCAAATGCCCACGCCTCCACCGTTTTTAGTGTGCAGAAATATCTTATTCTCTTCATTTTAGAACATCAAATTAATGATAGTATTATATTTTCGGATTCATTAAGTTCACTGCAATCTTTAATTGGCAATCTATTTTCATCTAAACTTAGGTCAGAAATAATATTTGAAATTAAAGAGCTATTACATTGTTGTCATGTTAATCATCTTTCAATAATAATTGTTTTACTTTATGTTCCTAGTCACTGTGGTATATATGGTAACGAAAAAGCCGATTATTTTGCTAAACAAGCAGTTGCACATGGAAAATTGGACTACTATAAAAATTATACTTACGAGTATGATCTTGTGGCTTTAGCCAAAATATATTTAGAAAAATCTTGGAATGATTTGTGGACAAAATCTTCCAAATTCAAGGGTTCTTATAACTGCAGTTGCCTATTGTGTGTTTACGTTTTTTTTTTTACTTACCAAAAACAATAACAATACAGTTATTTTATTATTATTGATTCGTAACACAGCATAATGAGCAGCCAAATTATGTCTAAAAAGTAGTAGCATGAAAGTAGAATTAACGCCGTAGAAACGCGGTCATTAAGGGGTGCTTGTGGAGTAACAATTGCGGATAGAGTGAAGAATACAGTTGTGCGTGATATGTGTGATTTGAAAAAAGATGTAGTGACAAGGATTGAGAAAGGAATGTTACGGTGGTTTGGGCACATTGAGAGGATGAATGAAAAGAGATTGACGAAAGAGATTTATGAATCAGTGGTGAATGAAAGAATAAGGCGGGGACGACCCAGAAGAATGTTCCTTAACCAAATCGGGGACATTCTGGGATCCGTAGTGCCCATAACCGTAGAGCTTGTATGAAGAGAGTGATAAATGTGAAGGAAGCGAGAGAGTTATTCCAGGATCATTGTAGGTGGCGTTTCCTTGTTTCTGCCTATCCCCGTGGGAAAAGGGCGTGACAATTATATTATTATTATTAATTCGTAACCTACAAAAGTTCATGGCAAAATTTGCGGGCGTTAAACCCATGATCATCTATTGTTCCTTTTAGTTTGGTAGCCTGGAAAAACAATCCTTAAGTAATTTTGTTTTTTGCAATTTATACTTGTGTAGGCCACTTTGTAAGATAATAATTGTTAGTATATAAAACAATTTACTTACTGGCAAAAAACACATATTATAAGATCAGAACTTCTTGATGACTAACTTATCAAGCTTATGCCAACCCTCTGAATGTACTATTGTACGAACCAACCGGTGAGCGGCCGGGAATTATTCTGTTTCAGCACCGATCCATCACCCATATTTACTAAATATGGTCCTTCGTGATCATTAATTCTTCAGCATATTCTTCACCAGTAAGGGTGCTATTTTCTATGGCCACAAGCTCTAAGTGACCTTCTGAAGAGATGATGAGGCTCTTTTTGCGAAACAGGCTTAAATGTATGGTCGCTTTAGTCTTCGTATTTTATCCGGCGTGAATAGTTAGAGACTTATATGTGAACGAAATTCTTTCCCATTCTTTTTCACCCCGATATGTATTCATGGGTGTAGCGCAGTCTTGCTATTTGATGCCTTCTATTGAGTTTGGCCTTCTTTTTACTTTACAGTCAATAATGTAGTCTCTGTTCGTTTGTAGAAGCTTTTTCTGGGCTGCAACTACATTGGGGTAGCGATTTCTCAACACAGTGAAAAAATATATAGCGGCCTTCTCAGCTACTAGTGCCATCTAGTCTGCCATTACAAGGTCTCCTCAGATTGTTCCCAGTTTCTCTGTACCTTCGCTTCACATGCCAAACTATTCTTAATATATCCACCATATCATTCTTTCTTGCAGTACGCCGCATACTGAGGCCTAATTCCAAAATTTTTTGCACATTATTCAGGTGAAAGAGGCACGATAAGTAAAGTTTACGTGCTGGGGCCTTATTCCGAGTTTGCAACCGCTAAAGACAAGACGTTGCGTAAAGTATAAATATTGAAATATAAGTTCTATTTCAATGGATATATAGTCTGAATTAGGTTGGCTATAATAATGCCGCCATCTTGAAATACGCGAAATCTTCGCAAGTTTGAAAATCTGATGAACATTGGAATTTCAACTCTATATTTAATAGGATAGAACTTATATTTCAATATTTATAGTTTACGCAAAATGCGCGACGGTGAACGTGTCAAAACTCGGAATAAAGCCCCTGTACACCTTGGCTTTTGAATCAAAATTCATAGATTAATAAATAAATGTGAAAAGTTAAAATTGAGAAAACTGTTTTTGTTTAGTTTTTTCAGACATTCCTTAAAAGATCGACGATGAAGTTTTTATTTAAAATACTAAATTCTCTTCATAATTCATTAATTTTCTAATAATAATTATTTAGAAAATATATCTTGTATACTTTAATGATTATTTAAATGGCTGTATGTGCAAAAGATCTTTGTATTTTCACAATGGTGGAAGAATAAAAAAAAAAGCGATAATCTGTGGTCGCTATAATTAATGTAAAACTTTGCGGTCCGATTCACGCCAAAATCGATGTCAGCGCTGTCATCACCGGTCCGATTGGGCGTAAGCGCGCTAACGATAGATAGATAGATTTTACATAGATAGTGATTTATCTAGAAACATGATTTTAAGGAAAGTAATAAAATTCGTAAAATAATTATTAAGTAGATAGTAAAAAGTGTTATGTTCTCATTTATTTTGGTATTTATGTAAACAAATATACAAAATACATTAAAATTCATTAATTTGTTACGGCATTTTATTTGACATTAAAACAAGTGAGAGGAGCATATGTTTTAGTTGCAAGATAGAGGGAGATACAAGAAAGGTTCTTGTGATCGCGCTTAATCACTGGTCCGATTCATTAGCACGCTAATAGCACCGTG
Source organism: Monopis laevigella (assembly GCA_947458855.1). Lineage (NCBI taxonomy): Eukaryota > Metazoa > Arthropoda > Insecta > Lepidoptera > Tineidae > Monopis > Monopis laevigella. The sequence goes on from OX381581.1 coordinate 20,628,317, forward strand.
AGTGATTACATCGCGCTTTTTGAATCGGACCGGTGATTATGAACGTCAGCCCTGATAGCGGTGTTATCGCCATTCGGACCGTGAGGAAAGTCAAACAATCTCCGTGTTCCGTGCTTAGCATCGCTGCCACGGATGGCTGGTTTTTTTAGCCAAGGTCGTTTCACCGCGCGGAAATGTTAGCAATTCAAGTTACCATCAATCGTTCCGCGACCAGAAATTTTAACACGAAAAGTTAGCACGGCTACTTTTTGACAGATGTTTGTTTACATGTGAATATCGATCTACAAATTGGAATTTAATTAATTATTTTATATGTATATTCATATCTGTTTTAGTTTTAAAAGTTCGATTAAACCTAAAAAATAAATATCGTGTAACTAAATTCAGCTTAGGTATGTTTAGTTTGAGGTTGTTAATTAAATTAATATTGTGATATTATAAAATTATTGTATTTAAATAATAGTTAATTAAAAAATATTGATTTATTATATAATGATAAGGTAGTAATATTTTTAATTTCAATTATTTAATTCAAAATAGTGCTTCTTGTCAAAAAGTGACATCAAAAATCAACACCGATCGTTTCCGAGCTACGTTTTAGCATCGCTAAAAAAAATGACATGGCTGTGTTGAAACGGGCGGTCGCGCTGGTTTTTGAAGTCAGCACGAGAAACTGCCCGTGTTAGCTCTCGGAACGCAGAGATTATAATCTGTCTGTGTGTCAAATTGAAAGTTCGTCAACTTACGAGAGCATTTTTTTGGTATTTTTTTATAAAAGTAAGTTGAGTTTACTCTTAAATTGTTGTAGTGGAAGGCTAACTAGGTCGTTTTTGCCTTTCCCTTCATATCTTTATTATAACTATAGACGTGTACAATTTATACGTCATATAATATATTAAAAGTTATTCTCTCTTCTTTTTCAACCTTGTTGAAACTGATGTAATACGTGCCGCGACTATTTAAAGTATTCAGTAAGTAATACGAGGAGTTAAACTTCTAAATATATTTTTTAGTGTGTAATGTACATGACATTTTGTTTAATTTTACTGTAGAATCTATAAAAGTAGAAAGAAAAGCGGCAGGAATGTAATATGTTGGTTAATATTATAAGTCATTTAAGTACCTAGGTATCTATCGCTATCCACTGTATAACCAGTACCCAAGTCAGCTATAAAGATATTCAAAGTCAAGTTAGTCAGCCTCTTGATTATAAAATAATTCAATGGTAACTCTAAATCTGTATTTTTGTACATCATAAACACACTTAAAAACCGTAGACACTGTTTGTTTTAACAAAAAAAATCTTTAACTAAATAAGAATAGCCTTGCCCTTCCCCTATATCAAAAACCAGATATCAGGAGTTTTAATCTGTTAAATATTTAATACTATCCTATGCATTATTATGCTTGTGGCATTAAGTCAATCTGGTGGATACATTCTTTGACAGTGAAGTGCCTAAGGAATTCTTGTACCATTTATTGATTAATTTGATGTAGGAAAACTTTTCAGCATTTAATAAATAATTCAGCCTAATTGTATAATACTTAGTCCTGTTATATGTATAGTTCCTCTAATAAAATAAATTACTTTCTTCAGTTTTGGCTGTAGGTAAATTATAGTTTATTACAATTGACAAAACAGATTAGTTTTAGCTACATATTGTTAATATGTAGCTAAAACTAATCTGTTTTGTCAATTGCTTAAATATAAGTTTCTTCAGAATAAAAATATTATTTTAATTAACACCATGATTTAAATAATGTATAATCATGATGTAACAAGCAATATTTATGTTCTGAATTGAAAATACTATTGTTTTAAAAATACAATGTAACTTTGATTATACTGCTTACAAAACATTTAATTCTTTTAGACCGTTGCAATGGATCACAGTAATCATGGTGCACAAATGGAACATGACCATCACAAGCCAATAACTAACTTAACCAGTATATTTAATACAAATAAATCTGTAAGTATAACCAGTATATTTAATACAAACAAATCTGTAAGTACTGAATATTTAGTTGCATTATATAATTATAAAGGTTATAATAAATTATTAAAACTACAGTTAGCTTAAACTACTTAAGCACTAGAAAACATTTTAATAAAGGAGTGGTAAAATTCAGACTCTTGAAATTGATCTTGGACATTTCACAGATTGCCTGCTGTCCTCAAACATGAAAAACTGTTTTGCAAAATGTACCTGTGTGAATGTGTTTCAATTGATGGTCTAAAAAAAACAATGATTTGCTAGCATCCTAGAAAACCATCTTGAAACACATTCACACATTAAATTTATCATGAAAAATAATGAGTGCCTCTTGAAGGAAATGTTACATTATTTTAAAATAGCCAAAGATAAATTTTGGGAGGGCAGTTGTGAGATGTGTAGACTTTAGAAACATGTCAGCTAGTCAGTCAATGATATAATTTTCATCATCTGATGAATGAAATATTTATAATATAGGTAGTGGTAGAGTAGCTTAGACCATAGAATTATGGTCGTGGGTTCAAATCCCGGTGTGAACCAAATAGTTTTTAATTAAAAAAAGTATGTAGACATATTTGTTTGACACAGCACATAAAGCTGTCATTCCTAGTATATTATACTAATTTCTGAATCTGTCTGTTACAAGCTTAACACTTATTTAGTGTAGTTAGAGTCACAATATAATAGAATATGGGTACAAAGAGGTGAGAATGAAAACTCTTTTGGCCTAGATTGTCTCTAGCAACTTACACATCTGTATATTTTTTAAATATCAATTGAAGGTTCAAAAAGTAATTTTCTATTGTGACTTGCATTTAGATCACCTGATTTCTAAGGTTTTAATTTGTAAAATTTTAGGATGCTAACATTTTAACTTCATTCCAGTCCCAAGAAATTCATGATACCCATGCTGGTCAACAAATGGACCATTCTGCTCAACAAATGGACCATTCTGCTCATTGTTTATTTTAAAGGGATTTTTATTAAAACGGTTTTAATTTGTAAAATTTTAGGATGGTAACATTTTAACTTCATTCAAATCACAAGAGAGTCATGATACTCATGCTGGTCACCAAATGGACCATTCTGCTCATGGAGGAATGCATTCTATGATTGTAAGTTCCACTAATATTTATTGATTTATTTTAATTCCTTATTGCACAAACAAATCCATACCAATAATATGAATACAAATTATATCTTTCTAAATCTTTTCATGTCTAAACTACTAAACCCATTTCTATGAAAATTGATATGGAAATGGTCAACATTAGCTTTATTAGATTTTGATACACCTACAGTGGGTTTAGATAGGATTCAGTGTGTTTATGGGCCCTCGAGTCAACTTGACGCCTATAAAAACTTAGGTACTTCCAATATTACAACTTGGCTGTTGGTTGAAGTTCAATGTTTTTTTTATGTTCATAATTGTACGCAAATATCTTTCTGTTGTAACATGGTATAATATATATATATATATTTTCTGATTTTGAATAAAATAAAAATTATGACCCAACACAAAAAGGTTAATAAAATACAATGACCAACAAAGATATTATTGTAATTCTGCGACAAACAGTAATTGAGTATTATTGGAAGTATGAAAGCTAATTTTCTATGGAGAATGCAGAGTTCAGATTACAAATGCAGTGGTACTTTTAGGAAAAGTTTTAAAATACACTAGTTATAAATGGTGTTGTTAAAATTACATATAACAACATTATAAAATAAAACATCTTGAGAATTATTTTAATAAAAATAAATATTTTCAGTTTCATGGTGGCTATGTGGAGACAATATTGTTTTCTTGGTGGAATGTGACTGAAATTGGTGAATTTATTGGATCTTTTTTTGCAATATTTATAGCAGCTATGCTTTATGAGGGGTGAGTGCAGATTTATATCATTACATACAATACTTACACCAAGAAAGAGACAATGTTCTAGGTATCCATGGATTCTCTATTCAGGTGCCAGGTCCATGGAGAGGTTGGAAGGCAGGAGAGTAAACTGCAGTATTCACAGACTTTAGAAAACTGTTTTATTCTGTTTTGGTTATGATATATATTTTTTAAGGATATGGTACCTTAAAGTTAAAAAATGTCTCAATCTCACAAAACAAAAATGTTTTAAATCCCGCCACTTACCTGAAAGTATTTTATTTGAATGTTAGGATAATAATTTGCATTTAATGGAGTTAATTTAACCATAGCGTTCAAAAAAAAATGATTTTTTTTAAATGCTCTAACATGCAATAAGTAATAGTAATCCTGTATTTTTTGTTAAGATAATAAATGAAAGCTGTTCTAAATGATAAACATGATTATAATAGCTATTAAAATTAATATTTTTCCAGGTTAAAATATTACAGAAAGCATTTATTGTGGAAAACTTATTCTGGACTGCAATATTGTGCAGTGTCACCCCCTGATAAAGGAGTGGCCAATGTCTGTGCTTCCGATGAACCTCAGGGTCTACAGTAAGTTATACTTTTATTAAATTATTTATTATAAGTACAGTGTGTAGCTAAATAAAGTAAATATAATAAAGGCAAACAAAATAGATTAAATAAAAGATGCCTGATGCCAGATGTTAAACAATTTTAAAAATCAGTTTTCTACTTACAAATTATAATAAATTATACAAAAGGGACAGGGAGCTATGTACTAAATCTAAAAAATACATAACTTTTAGATATTGGCTAAATAATTAGTAAAATGTTTTGACAAGGTTTCACCCCATTTCCTAACTTGTAACTTTTTCTAAATGAAGTGAAAGTAATTAAGTATATTTTTGTTATAGGCCAATTCCGCATGTTCTCGAAAGAAATGTGTAAGTAAAATATTTACTCATATTTAATTCACATTTACATTATAATGTTGTATCTGGAAAAAAAATTAGATAAATTTTCAATATCTTATTTTGATAATATTCTCGACATTCAGATGTGGTATTTGGATTAAGGAGCCACATAAGAATTTATTAATAATTCTTAGTAGCAGTAGTTAACTTTAACATAACTAACATTAAAGTTTGTAAAACTTATAATAAAAAAGTTTCATTGCAAACCTCACTGCATAAAGAAAAATATTCTATATAATAGTGGAGTAGGGAGACCACACAATCGGTCTTATTGTTTATTTGAAGTTAGGATTCTGCTTTTTTTTGCGATAACCAAATAAATATTAGTCTATATGCAGTAGACAGTATTCTATTATTAAACCGACTGGTAAATTAGCACAGAATACTTAATAATAATAGCTATAATATATACTGTATAATCTTGCTTTTCTTAAACATCTAAACCCGTCAGATACTTTGAGATATTGTCACACAGCGCTATTGAGCGCTGTGTGTCAGTGAGAGGTCCTTTGGTTATGTGTACAAACACAACATGGGGGATTTCTCGCGATTTCGACTCGCCTTGATATATATTCGAACGAAACAAACAGTTTCTTATGGAAATCTAAAAAATTTACAATACTCCAAAATAAATGTGATAATCCTTAAAAAAGGGATTAACGGCGCATCACTATCACGCCATTGCTGTGACGCACTAAACAAACAATGGTTGTATGTGTATCTCTTCTTTCGCACGGTTAGAAGTATATTACAACAGTTTGTTTTGGCTGCTGTGACGTCATCACGTCAGAAGTGTCAACTCTCGCCGTTTCGGAGCGCGTTCCGTTTTTGCCAAAATAAAACATTTTTGTTTTGATATAAAAAAATAATGGACCAATTTACATGAAAAAATATGTTGTCAGATGTGTTTCTAGATAAAAAAGTCACAACATAAATGAAACATACATATTTTAGAGTTACATGCATATTCCCTATTAGGCCCCATAATGTCCGAGAATTTATAGGTAATGTAATACCTATACGTATAGGTACGCTTGCTTCACACTTTGAGTTAAATGTCCGAGGTATGGTATTAGGTAACCGGAAAATAATCACAAGTGCGAACATTTTAGCTGCATTTTAGATAACAATTCAATTGCATTGTTATAGCGATATTATAAGTTTCAATGCCATTGAATTTACACTCTTCAAAGTACTTACCTACCTCCTGATAACGGTAAAATCTATTTTATGATAAAAAGTAGCGCCAATTGTTACTGACGTTAGTTTAGTTCGTAGGTAATGTAAATTGTCCTAAAATAATAGAGGTGATCACCTAAGATCCCCTTATATTAGTTACTGGGTGAACATCAAACCAAACAAGGGGAACATTCCAAAAAATATTAGTATTTCATTTAGTTTATCCTAAAATTTGAATTACTAGGACGTCTAGTTAACTCGTCATCTCTAGTCAACTTTTCTTATTTCGAGACATAAAAAAATACCTTCTTCCGTTTCTTAGTTCCAAAGATAGTTTTTTTTTAAAGTTAACAGTTAATCCAATGAATAGAAAAAAGCTTGGGGCTCATTAGAATATATCCCAATGACCACCAGGGCCCTATTTCATGAACATGACAATTGTAAATTACTATGACAATTCATAATATACCTATTGCATAGTTTAGTTTTGTAAACCAAGCAATGTATTATGAATTGTCAATATTGTCATGGTAAATTATAATTGTAAGATAACTTCGGGTAATTTTTAAAGGTCAATATTTGTAATGGCCAAGTTAAGTGCCACATCTTTTTAAATGTTTAATATTCAAGATTGATTACCATTCACTTTTTAGCAGGAAATGATAACTTTTCCTCAGACTGCGTTCCAACACCAGACTTTTCTATATACTTATGTTAACATCAACTTTTTATAATCCATTAAAATGTTATTCTTACGATTTTAAAGGCCAAGGATGATGAGTAAAGCGCACGGCTGGCAGACATTTCTTCACGGGGCGCAAGTGATGATCAGCTACATGCTGATGTTGGTGTTCATGACATACAACACGTGGTTATGCGCCGCCGTAGTGCTGGGTTCTGCCGCAGGGTACTTCTTGTTCGGGTGGCGCGAGTCCGTCGTTGTAGATTTCACTGAACATTGTCACTGACATAGGCTTATTTCTAAAGCTAACGGACTACACCGCGGACAATTATAATATTCTTATACAAATATTTTATCAGTCCGCCCCTGTCTTCGTCTTGGTGCTATTTTGTATCGCTCTACATCATACATGTAATTTAATAAATCGATCCTTATTTTATGTCTCTCTTTAACGGCAATCGAATATGGTGTTATTTCCGTTTGTGCCAGTCCTAAATAAAAAGGCAGCTATTAATTTTTAAGATTTATAATAAAGTTTGTTGGTCATGCGACCAAAGCGCCGCGTGCGGATAAGTTTGGCGAACTGTTTTTCATTAGCATTACAATAAAGACTAAACGAAGCCAGGGTCAGACCTTAGTTTGTATCATAAAGCGTGAATTGTATACCTAATACCCACGTTTATATTACCTAATGTTTCCATTACTTATACAATATATTGTTTTATTTAGTGTTAAGTTATACAATAAACTACATAGCTTTCTAAACATTGTGTACTTGTGACGTATATAACAGTATTACTATAGATGTTAGTGTTATATAATGCTGTGTTAAAATTTTGGTTACTATTTTTTTTAATTAATTTTACGACCTTGGTTTAGCAGTGCTCAAATATATTTATGTTGAGTATTTTTGTAAATTTAATTTATGTTTTAGCGGCCCTTGCCTATTAGTTATAAATATTGATAAAAATGGTCCAGTGGTAATTGAACCTAATGTGTTGTACTTAGTCGCATTGTGTTTTGCTGCTTTTGTTACTGAACTATTAAACCCTCGCAACCACTTGTATCATTATAAAATATCATTGCCACTAGCTGTAAAGTAGCATGTACCTATTAATTCTTAACATTGTTGGGCTATGTACCTATGTAGTTTACATTACATTATGAATTATCAAGACGGTGCGCAAGCATAGTTGAATAGTAGTAAATATAGCTTGCCATCCACCAAACGTTATATTATAAATAATAGACGAGTAGTTCCTTACAAATATATTATTTAGTAATATTTAGGTTTGAAATTTTAAATGGCACTCGTTAAAACGGGTTTAGGTTAGGTTATTACACTGAAATATATCAAGATGCCCAATAAAACGTCTGAAAATTAAATTTTCACAAAAAAATAGTGTATGTAGAGCGATTTTGCGGCTATTAAAGTGCGATTTTAGCGTGATTATTACGAGACTTTAGCGTGATTATTACGCGACTTTAGCGGCATTGTATTTTTTTTTTTTCTATAATGAAGGCTTTTCTAAAAATTACTTCACATAATCATTTTCAAGAAATTCACGCAATGACCATACTACCATAAAAGTTAATTTCCTAAAATGATAGCTACCAAAAGTACTACTACTTTCTCATAATGATTTTAAATAAAGTAATTCACGATGTCTTCTAATGGTGCCTACTCCGGCAACTTTTTCTAGATCGTCATTAGAGAAACAGCGCATTGGTATATTATATTTATCTTCATAAAAAAGGTTACCTAATATACAAGTATAAGCTTATAGTGGTCATTTTTTTGTGTTGCCATTATTCTTTACCAATTTGAATTATCAACAGTATACCTATCATAGTAGTACAATATTATTAAGACATTTTAACATTGTATGCAACTGAGCAGAAATGACTTTTCAAATGTATTTTATTTTCATAGCAAATGTCTGTGCAAACTTCCCACATAAAGCTGGACTGTATTCAAGTGGTTTGCCCCTATCTATATGACGACGATTCATTTGTAGTATAATAGTATTCATTTTTGGGCTTTGTTGCTAGTGTTAATTGTATGTAGTTTAAATGATTCCAGTAATTAATTTAGATGGATTTATTTTAGGTTTTATGTTAATGTGAATAATCATTGTATACTGTGTCTGATTAAAGCTTAATAGTTGTCTTTTAATTGATTATTTAATATTGCATTCAATTTAAAAAAAAATGTATTTTCAAAGTTTATTAGTACAACTACTCGGATTGTACACCTTTAAAAATCACGAAGTAAATTAAATTATTGAATAAGACTTAATTCAGAAACATTTTGATAAAACAAGGCTAGCTTAACTTCTCTTCTGTCCTTGTCACATTCATGTGGAACAAAGGTGACAAAACACATTTATAACCAGATTTCTAAATGATTCCGAATAGAACTGACTGCTCATAAGCTGTTAGGCTATGTATTTTTAAAGCTTTTTATCTGATGATCATCTGAAGGAATAATAAAAGATGTATAAACTTGAAATTTAAAAATAATACATGCAATTCTTCCATTAAATATGAGATAAAAATACATTGTGCATACTATTTGCTGTATATAAATTACCTATATTAGGGTCAATATTGTAAAAATGATGACAAAATTATATTATAAAAATTGTTAAAAATAAAATTGAAATAAAATATAATCAAGTAATTAATACATAGATTTTTAATGTAGATTATAAAATCATTAATGGTAAATATTACATATTGTTTATATTTTATGAATAAATATTATATTACATATTTTATTCTTTTCTTAACACCAATAAAAGTTTATCTTTACAAAAAGACCTTGCAAATGGTAATTAACAGTAATAATTCTGTAAGTTGAGATGATTATGTGTCTACAATTGTTGCCATACCAGCCAGCCAAAAACAAGTAAGGGCCAATTTCACTGTTCGCTATATAAACTGAGTTTAGTAAAACTAAGTTCAGCTTAAACAAGTTCAAATTTCGAAATTGATCTCGGTTTACATTAATCCGATTTCACCAGCTAAATTTTGTTCGAGTTTACGCAAACGGGTTTAGTACATTAAACGCACAGATTCAATTAAATAAACGGGATGCGTTTAGTATTTGCAACAGTTGAAAGCAACAATACGGTTTTATAACATATACTTAATAAATAATATTATAAGTATATAATATAATACTATAATATTTTCTTATATACTTAATAAATAATAAATTAATAAATAAATATATCAATATAATCTACTTATCTAATTTCGAAACGAAACGAATTGCTTTTGTTAAAAAAACTACACTGTTTGTTTTTTCTGTATAAATTATACACTATGACTTGAACGCGTTTAACTAAGCTAAACAACGAAAATCGGGCGTTCAGGAAAGTAAACTTGGTTCAACTTGAACTTAGTTTAATTTGTATGGTGAAACGTAAACAAGATATCTTAACTTGGTTAGACACTTGAACTTGGTTTAGCTAGAACTGATTGCGTTCAGTGTGAATGGTGAAATTGGCCCTTAGGCATTAATTTTGAAACAACATGCACTGGTTTATGGCTTTCTGATGAAAATAAAAAAATAAAAAATATTTCGAAAATAAAGCTTTTAATAAGAAACTAATTGCGTTTATTTTTAAACTGTTTTTTGAGATATTAATATTTGAAATCTAAAAAAAAATTATGACGTCACAAGCACACTATCACAGATTAAATAGAGTACTATGTACACGCTGTTATAGATGTTGAGAACCAACTATTGGATATATGTGGTGTGATATGCACCTTCATTAAATAAATGTGTAATATAATATACTGTATATCCTACAGCACCCCTAGCACGGCCAAGCCAAGACAAGATATAAAGTCACGAACCAATGTCAAAAGTAACTATTTTTTAATATCAACTAATCAGAGCGCTGCAAAGTTGCACCTGATTGGCTGATATAAAAAAAATGTTTTGTTTGACATCCACTCGCGACTTTATATCTTGTCTTGGCTTGGCCGTGCTACGGGTGCAGCATGGTAATAATATAAAAGTAGTATTGTGTACCTCCACTGTCAATATCACCTATAAAATATACACCTATATAAAAATTGTGAAGGCGTATCTTACTAATTTAATACACATAAGGCGTACATAATACGCCTTATGTGTATTAAATTAGTAAGATACGCCTTCACAATTTTTTTGCTTTTCTGGGAGGTTTACAAGATTTCTTGTATAAAAGATAAGTCTCTAGAAACACATTTACCGTTTAATAAACTGTAGAGTATTATTGGACCCAAATTTTCATTTCACTGCGCTTTCATAGAAATGCTTGCTTGAGATATGGACTTCCAACCATTTTTTTTTAAAAGCCTGTTTTTTTGCTACAGTGATAATGACGTATAACAAAAAAAATATAGATTAAAATGTTCAAACATGAATATCAAAAACCAGTTTTTTTAAATTGATAAAAACAGAATTAGTTTCTTATTTTAGCCTATATTTTCATCATAAAATATCAAAAAAAAAAATTTTTTTTTTTAATTTTTCTCAGAAACCCATTATTTGTTTGGAATAAACCCGCTTTATATTTTAGCAATGTTAATATGGGGTTTTGAAATAACCATGGAATATCTAAATAGGACTGGAAATTTTATGAAGGCCTAGCTAATGCTTCCACAAGTAGACAATAGTCTCTATTACACATATATGTGTCAGTAGTGTTTTGTTTTAAATCAATAAAACCTGGAACATCATAAGTCAAACAATCTGCATGGGATAATGATCTTTAATTAGCTTTTGCCTAAGGTAGTATTCTCTAAGATTTGAAGGGTCTTATGCATTGTGGTTTTAATTTAACATTCAACTGTATGTCTAGATTGTATAAACTATTTGCATGCATTTTTTTTACAGTATTTAATAACTTTGTTGTTTCAAAACTAATCAGCATAACAATATAAATACCTTTTGTATTCTGTAAGCTATTTCAAATGTGTGCAAAATCGCAACAGTGGTTTTAATACTAACATTGTTCAATGATACTTCTAGTCGTATTTAGATATTCTGTGGAAATAACAGATTGATGAAAGTTTCTTGTTACTTTTTTCAAAATACACTTTAACTCACATCTGTCAAAAAATAATATCACGGTCCTGTAAAAGTTACCAAACCAAACTTATACTGTTGTCATTAACAACAAAACACAAGTTTAACTTTATCCATGTTTGTGTAGCAAATGCTTTTTTAAATTTGAGGAGCTGTTACATTGATAGCCACAGTGTTCACAACAAAATGGTCGTTCACTTGTATGTATTCGTTTATGAACTTTCAATGATGATACATAATTGCTCCGAAAAATACATTGGTCACATAAATAAGGTTTCTCTTTGGTATGCATTCTTCTATGCTTTGTTAGATTTGTTAAAATCTTTGTTGAATATCCACATCCATCATAATCACACATATGTAAACAATTTTTGTTATTCTTTGGTAAATATTCTTTGTGTTCACTAAAATAAATACAAACATTAAGAATTATACGGAAATTAAAATTATTGTACCTATGAAGGTATACTCACTTCTTATTATTTATTTGGTTAAGCAAGTTAATGTTCCCATCTTTAACAATGCTTTCGTTTGCATATTCTTCTTTGAAATTTTTACAATGTGATAATACATGGCTTGCTTGGTCGTCAAGGGTTCTAAGTTCATCAGGAGTTGTTTCATCATCTGATGAATGAATATTTATAAAGTCATGGCTCACATTACAACTTAATTCAGAACACTGTTTGCTTTGTAAACTCTGGATTTCTTCAGAAAATTTTAAAATAATTAGAGACTTTGGCTGAGGGCTAAATTTTTTTACTTTGTTCAAACGCGGGCGGCCCCGACGATTAGTGTTATTACAATATTGTAATAGTAAAGGATCGCCGATAAATAAAGGATCATTAGCACTCATTTTATGCTTTAATTTTTATAATAATGCAACTTTACTTAGTTTATACATTTGTCCTATTTTGTGTGCATTTATTTTCCTCTCCAAAGTGGATTAAATTCTTTAACTTTTTCATTCTATTATTATATAATTTCTTATATTAATGGCCTCTACGCGTGCGTATATAAATTTAAAAACATAAACAATTGATTTCCCATTTTGGCACAGACCACAGACCATAGAAATATACACTGGAAATTTATGGAGAGCCACAGACTAAATATAATACTATATAAAAAACAAAAAGAAACTAAGACATAGAATACTACAATGATAATATTTTAACTATGCAATCCATTTAATAACGCGGCTAGCTTCACGCGCTATCGTCATAAACTAGAAATAATATTTCTTGTATTGTACCTACTGTTTTTTATGTAGGTTAAATGTTATTATTATTTTTATATTCCTAGTTATACCTAGGTTTACATTTAGGACAATGCCTCTATACAGCAGCTAATAGCATTTTATAGCTTTGTTTATTTTCTTTAATACCTACATACTGATTTACTGCAATGTGCTGCCGGAATACTGGGCAGCACTTGCAGTAAATCAATATGTAGGCAATGATATTTTAAGTATAGATATGTTATACGCTTACAAAATAATAGCAAATAATGTTCCGAACTAGCGGCGCCGTGTAGCTATACATCTATATTATAAAATTGTGTAAGAGAGATGGCATAATTATAAAAGTGAAACAAAAGAAAGAGACCACTAGCGTTTGTCAAGAGTCACCGTGGCCACCAATCACGGCGAGTTATGCATAGAATAAAATCTATGAAGAAAAAACAGATGGTACAGAATTAATAGGTTCACTCAATGATATTGTAAACAAATTACGTTTATATTATATTCGTTTTAAATATGATAGGGTAACATTAAAAAAGTGGACACTTGATTAAAAAGTAAGTCCATAGGTAAGAAATTAAACATCTTATGAGTGTAAATAATATTTATTGAATATTTTATTAATAACAATGAAACACATGAAATAAAATACATATATTATTTTAAAAACCTTAGAAAACGTGTTCGTGAATTAACATTTAAAAAAAAACAGCTTCAAAAAAAAAACAAAACCCTTACACAATGTAATAAAAGATTAAAGAAAAGGTTTGCTAGCGTTGCAGTTATATTAAAAGATTTAAAGGCAAAAGATTTCATTTCAAAGGAACAATTTTTACAGTTAAAGTTAAAATTTCTGGACATAGTGACTTTTTTGATCCTGAAAAAGATAATATTATTACCACTTTGTCGTTTGTATTCAGCTTAGTCTATTTTATTTAGAATTATCAAAATTGAATAGTGATTAAGGCAATGAAATAATTTTTGAAAGAAGTCACAATTTATGGTCCCGGCTGCAGTAGTTAATACCTCCTGCACCATGTTATACTATCCTGGAGGAAGTCGCGGATAGAAAGCTTGTAATAAATAAATAATCACTTTCATCAATTACCTATACCTATATAATATATGAACAAACATAGAACTTTGCTGAGCAGCAAAGTTCATCATTTAACTCGACTGTACTTATGAATGAAATTGAACGTGAATCAAAATGCAGGTAAATGCTACAGTTTTATAAAATGTTGTAGTTACCTCAATAAATGGAAGAGCATTTTTTTTAAGTAGTGTTCGTCCTTTTTTCGAAGCATATTTGTCAGTAGTTTTGAAGTGATTGTTACAGATTCTGCTACTTTTTGATGGTATCCAGTCGATTCGCTTCTTTGTTTACGAATAATTGCAATCCAATCATGTAGTCTGACCTGATCACTCGGAAACCTATTTTAATAAAAGAAAAATATATCATTAATTATCAGTAGGTACCTAATTGAATGATCAAATGAAAATAAAATAATGAATAAATTATAATACCTAGTGGAAAAACGAATTCAGTAAAACTATTTTAATATTATTTACATTAATCCATTCATTACATATAATAGCTATTATAAAAATGAAGTAAAAATAAACTGTTATTAAAGGCATTAAAGTCACCATCAATATTCGCTTCTGCACAAGTAAACCTAAACTAATCTATGTCCTAAGGATGCGTGCACTGGCACGCATCCTTATCGCTCACGCGTCAAAACTAATTCGCTCTCTCTTTCTTCACCTGCATACGGCGTCTTTGCGCTTTTATGAAATTGTTTGGAAAAATAATTGAATTATAGTAAATAATATAAATATTTTTGCATACTCACATGTGGTATGAGATCCCTTGTATTTTATTTACTTTGGAGTCATAATTGGTACACTTCCGAAACACACACGATGGCATTTTAATAAATTTTGGTAATAGACACAGGTATCTACGGGACAACACGCTCGTGATTGCGCTAGAAGCCGACTAATTACAAGACGTCCCAATTGGGACGTATTTGAGTCTTCACGAAGCGCGCGCTTATAACATATCTGCTTTTGTTTTTTATAATATCATTGTATGTAGGTATTAAAAAAATTAACAAAGTTTATATTATGTATTGATAGTACTACAAGAGTATAAAATAATGTAGGTATTTAATATAATTTTATTGTGTAATTGTGACTGGTAAAAATGCTAGAGAAAAAGCAGGCGAGGCGATATGTCGCGTCGCCTCAGTCAAAAATGTATGTATTTTGACAGTGACAGTAGGCGTGAGGTACGCTGTCACCTGCCAAAGTCTATACAGTTTTGATTGAAGGCGACACGACACGTCGCCTCGCCTGATTTTTCTCTAGAGCCCCTGGAATACTGGGGCCTTACCAAAGAGCCAATCGATAATCGAATCGAAATACCCATCGAAATCCAAATGTATGGGATTTGACGTTTCTCGGCGATCAGGCTCTACCCATAGAGAAAAATTCCTATACATTTTTATCGATCGATGCGGCGATTCGATAGGCGATCGTGTTCTTTGGTAAGGCCCCTGGGCAGCAATAAATCAGTATGTAGATATTAAAAAAAATAAACAAAGCTTATAAGTATTGATAGTACTACAAGAGTATAAAATAAATTAGGTATTTAATTTTATTTTATTGTGTAATTGTGACTGGTCTGTGGTAAAAGTGCTAAATCTATAAGCCTAATTACTGAAATAAACATGAAGCCAAAAAACGCGCAGCGGCGCGCGGACGGGCACAGTTTTTACCTTCATGGAAATAAAGAATTGAATTGACATTGAAGGTTAACTTTTATATTCACCACAGCCACCAATTGTTTCAGTTAAACCATACTAGTTTTTTTTAGCATCGTCAGTTTGAGTTTCTGAAACGACTGAGGCAACTTTTTGATGTTAATTTTTGACAAAGTATTTTTTATATTAAATAATTAAAATTAAGCTTTTACTACGTATATATATATATATAAAATAAAAGTATATAATTCATTAATATTAGAATTATTAATTTTATGATTACATACATATATACACATACATATCATCACGGGTGCCTTACGGCGCCCGCCTAGACGGCCCCAGGGTACCCAGCGGAGGGGTTTTAATCCCACCTCGTCGTAGCCGATGGTACGAGTCTACACCGAACAAGTGCCTAGCTCGTCGCGATGTTTTAAATAGACTCAATAACCCATCTATAAACAGTTTCACAAGTTGGTATAGTGAAACCGGGACCGACAGCTTAACGTGCTCTCCGAGGCACTATAGTGGTGTTGTCAAACAAATGTACATATTTTTTTTAATTAAAAACTCATTGGTACACACCGGGATTCGAACCAGGGACCTAAGCGTTTTTAAGTCCAAGGTCTAACCAACTCGGCCACCACGTATATTGGGGATTCATCCAATTATTATTGAATGGTTAAGAAAAGGCCAATTTGTGACGCTATATGAAGAACATGTTCCATTTTCTTCTTTTATAATTAGTA
Organism: Monopis laevigella; assembly: GCA_947458855.1. Taxonomy (NCBI): domain Eukaryota; kingdom Metazoa; phylum Arthropoda; class Insecta; order Lepidoptera; family Tineidae; genus Monopis; species Monopis laevigella. The sequence goes on from OX381581.1 coordinate 20,644,882, forward strand.
GTAGGTAAATTGATGTGATCTGTGTAAGCGAGACGAAGAGAAAGGGATGTGATATCACTCAACATAACCAATATACCGGTATCTGGTCTGTGTTCTAGAGGAACAGCCCCCCTAGCCAAGAGCATGGTCGCTTTTTACGCTCGAACGTTGTAGAAGCGTGAAAGAGAGGGAGATAACAAATTTATTATCCTATTGGTGTATCTATATTGTTGTCTCGTTTTGGTTATTTCTGCAACGACAAAAACGAAAGTGACGTCATCACCAAATGTCATCTTCATACAAAACTTTCGTGCGCGCTTTTAGCTCTCATGCTCTTGGCTAGGGGGGCAGAGAGCAAAAATAGGTGTTGGTGTGATACTTGCAGATCGTATGAAAGAGTGCATGAATGTTTGAATGAATGAAAGGTTTTGAATGTTTTAGTCCGCGACTGACGTTTTGAAGTAGGGCTGGAGCGTATTTTTATTATTTCTGGATACGCTCCAGTTAACTCGGCTGCCAAAGAGGAAAAAGATAAGTTTTGTGTTAGGTGTTTGTTGGAAAATTGTAAAAATAATGAGAGTATTATTATGGCTGGTGATTTTAATGGGTTGGTGTGAAGAGAGATGGCTATAAATCAGTGTTAGTGGGTTTTGGAGATAATAGAGTAAATGAGAATGGTGAGTGTTTGTTAGAAATTTGCCTAGAAAATAATCTTCTTGTTTCCAATACTTTATTTGACCACAAGAAGATTCATATGTATACTTGGAAAAGAAATAATAAAAGGAGTTTGATAGATTATATTACAACAGATTTCAGGATGAACAAAATATCGGACAGTAGAGTTTACCGGGGTACTGATATCGGAACAGATCATTATTTATTAGTGACCACTTTTGTGAATCTGTTCCGAGGTTGGAAATCCCGGAAACGACGAAATTATAACAATGATAAAGAAAATGAAAATATTTAATAAATAAACTGCAATATGAAAATTTCAAAATTCAGTACGAAAATAAGATGACAGACGAGTTGAATGCAAGAGTGAAGGATAATGAGCGCGATATTGTTTATTTATGGAATGCAGCGAAAGAAATAATGATTGCTGTAGCAAGAGATGTGTGTGGTATTAAAAAGAAAAGGAAAATAATGGACGGCGATGCATGGTGGGACGATGAAGTTAAATTATTAGTTACAGAAAAGAAGAATGCATGGTTAGATATATTGGCAGCTCGAGCAAATGAAAGAGTAGGAATGGATGTAGATATAGAAAGTTTGAAAGACAGGTACAAAGTATGCAAGCAGAAAGTTAAGATAGTTGTGAATGAAAAGAAAAGGAATCTGGAAGTTATGGAAGAAAGAAATATTTAGACCCATTTCTGTGCAAACCAAAAATTGTTGTGGAAAACAATTCGTAACACTAGAAATGGGTTTAGAAATATAGATATGAATGTGATTCGAGCAAATAATGGAGGAATGTTAGTAAATGAATGTGAAATATCAGAAAGGTAGAAGGAATATTATGAACGTTTATATGGTGATTATGTAAATGATAGGGATGTCAATACAATAGATAATAATCAAAGCATGATGAGGATGAAAACATAAATATAAATGAACTGATAAATGCAATGAAACGGATGAAATGTGGTAAGTCAGCAGGATATAATAGAATTTTCCCGGAAATTATTAAATATAGTGGAGAATTACTCACAAGCCTGTTGTTATTTCTCTTTAATAGATGTTGGGAAGAGAGCCGTATACCAGCCGACTGGTGCAAGGCAGTCATAGTACCACTCTATAAAGGAAAAGGATCACGACACGATTGTGGTAATTATCGAGCCATTAGTTTAATCAGTTCTGTTGGAAAATTGTACGGAAGAATATATATATATATAGAGAGTTATGAAGAAGATGAATGATAAAATTTGGGATGTGCAAGCAGGATTTAGGAATGACAGAGGATGTATGGATGAAATCTTTTCCCTTCGGTGCATAACCGAGAAGATCCTTGCTACGCACAATAAGGTATTCTGTGCGTTCGTGGACCTAGAAAAGGCATATGATAGTGTGATAAGAAAGGAATTATGGAAGGTGCTGTCCGAATATGGGTTAAACTGGAAACTTATACAAGCTGTAAAGTCTCTATATGTTGACAGTACAGCTTGTATAAGAACCAATAAAAACTATACATCCTGGTTTAACATCTCTAAAGGTGTTAAACAGGGATGTGTGATGTCTTTATGGCTCTTTAATTTATATTTAGACAGTTGTTTGAAAGAATTGAAAACGAATGATATTGGTATGAAATTGGATAACATCCTTGTTCAGTGTTTATTATATGCTGATGATGCTGTTTTAATAGCAAACTTATCGAGCGAACTGCAAGAGATGTTATCGATTATGAATGAAGGTTGTAAGAAGAAAGGTTTGAAAGTAAACGTGAGAAAAACGAAAGTTATGGTGTTTGAAAGGTATGAAGATATATCACAATGCAAAGTAAGTATAGAAGGCATGTATGTTGAACAAGTGAGAGAATTTGTATATCTTGGAAGTATGTTTACTAGGGACGGTATGATTGAGATGGATATTAAGAAGAGAGTGAATGCGGGAAACAAAATTAACGGAGCTTTAAATACTATTATGCGCAGTAAAAATATCTCTAAAACTGCTAGAAAAATTATGCATAATAGTATTCTCCTACCGACACTTATGTATGGAAGTGAATCATGGGTATGGCAGAAAAAGCATGCGAGTAAGATAAATGCAATTGAAATGAGATCTGTAAGAGAAAGAGAAGTGGTACGGAAGACGATGTTGTATCGAAGATTGAAAGAGGTATGCTAAGGTGTTTCGGCCACGTTGAACGCATGAGTGATGAACGAAACTAAAATAATTTATAAAACAAAAATCGAGAATGTTAGTGGATTACGTGGTCGACCAAGGCGCATTTATTCCGATCAAATAGGTAATATTCTAAGAAAGGGACAAATTCGCAGTCTCCGAAATAGACGCGCCTGTATGAGAAGATGTATGAATTAGGGTATAGAGAACCGGACCTGTTTTTGGGAACCGGGATTTTTGGTACCGGCCTATACTGGAATCTGGACTTCCCGGGATTTTCGGTAATTTCGGTATTTTTTTTCGACCATAATAAAGAAACGCATGAAAGTTGTGACGATCACGGTCAAGAAAAATACTACAAATTAGAATCATATTTCGTTGATGAAAATTTTTATTATTCACATGTTTTATACATATATAATAACAAAAAGAACTACCTTCTCAAATACAAAAACTTTCTCTAAAGCAGCTGTGTCGATTGTCGAAATCCTAACCATGGATCCCAAAGAAACATGTATTTGAGTAGTTTATCGTTAAATGAAATTAATCACAGTAAACTTTTAGCAAAAGCAAATCTTAATATCAACACTTCTAGTTAAAATCAGTCTACCATTAAATGAGATTAAAGGAAATATACTTTCAGCTACAATAAAACTTAACTAACTTATTCCAAATAAAATTTAACTTAAAAACATAACAATCAAAATAAAATCTAAGCAATTACAGATGAAAAGGAACTATTAGTTAAAATCAGTCTGTCGTGGAGTAAAACTTAAGTAAAATTGAACTCAAAATAAAATTCGCATTCACAGATGTAATTAAACTATTTGGTATTCTTAAAAGCTTTTTGTTCCTTGTAATGTGTTCTCAAAAAGATCAACGCGTCCAAAGTTATATCACCTAAACGCGATCTAATCTTATTACACAGCAGCCCAGCAGAAGAAAAAAATCTTTCAGGCTCAACACTGGTGGGTGGAATAGTTAGAAGATAGTCATAAGCTTGTGATAAATGACGCCCACGATCGCCTCCATTTTCGAAAAGGGCCATCTCAATTCTTACATTTTTATGAAGATTTTCATTCTGCATTGATATAACACGTTCCTTCCTAATCTTTTGGAGTTCTGCATTTAGCTCCTCGCTTTTCGTTAGATCACTTTTTTGTACTAAGGGTTCGGATTCCACTTCCATTTCACCAACTTGAGTGTATGAATGTTGGGTCGTTGGTGGTGCTGGGGGTGGAGGAGTAGTGCGTTTTAGAAGTGATACAATCTTGTTGCACATTTCGTTACTATTCGGGCGGGAAAATACATTCAAATCTTCATTGTTTATATTCGAAAAATATGTCTCTGGGTTCTGCAAGTAATTAAGTATAGCTGCTTCTGGTAAACGCCGTTCTGTGTATCGTGTTTTCAAAGTTGATGACATTTTTCTGCTTAGATAAGTATTAATATTAGATAACTTATTCAGTGCGAATTTGACGGCCACATCCGCTGTGAGTAATGTAGCATCTCTACGACACAATGCTTCTAAAACAGTTTTTACTATGTCAAGAATTTCGTGTAATTGTTTAAGATCTTTCCAGTCATTTTCTGAAAAAAATATTTGAGCTTTAATGTCAATCAAAGCTTTGACGATACAATTTCGCAACTTTAAAAATACTTGTAATGGTTGAATAGGTGTAATTGGATGACTCCATACAATGGATTTACCATACAGAAGAAACCATTTTTTCTCTAAGCAGTTTTATAAAAACAAAACGTCCTTATGTCTGAAACACTCAGAGACCGTAACAAATAGAAACTAATCGGGCCACACATTTATGTTTACTTACCTACAAAATTTGTTAATAATAAAATTAGATAAGAAAAATATAGTTAATAACTGCCTTTCAATTCATACGATCCAAGCGATCCGATGTTTGAAGATTTGTCTCGATCCGCCAAAAAATCGTATGGTCCCGATTCGATCCAAAAATCGCCGGATCGTATGCTCTCGATCCGATTTTCTAAAAGATCGGATCGGAACAACCATACAAAATGGAGGTTTTACCTTCACGTGGCGGCACGCTCGCACGTGGCGTCAATGTTTCCATGTATACGGATATTGTCCGTTTAATTATTTTTGCCGATTTCATACATTTTTCAATTTGTACGGATTTTAGGTGAAAATCGATAAATTTGTATAAAATTATTGTAACCCTGTAGTTCTGTACTCATATTATGTCAAATATTGCATAGCGTACACTTTATTATTGCCTACTCATTGTATATTATGCGATTTGTTTAATTCCCGAAAGTACAAAAAATCCCGGTTCTTGATTTTTAATTCCCGGTTCTTTGACTGCTGCAAAAAACCGGGAATTCCCGGGATTTTCGGTACCGGGATTTCCCGGTTCTATACACTAGTATGAATGTTGAGGAAGCTAGTGAAGTATGTAGGGATCGTACGAAGTGGTGTACATTGCTCTCTGCTTACCCCATAACTGTGATACAGGCGTGATGGTATGTATGTAGAACCTTAAATTTAATAAACACATTAGCGCGAAATCCAAATTATGTCTATTTGCGATTAAACGACTTATATATAAAATTAGAGAATTCTTAAATTAAAAAAAATAGAATATACTTGTGTGAATATTTATTTATTTATTTTAAATTCTTTATTGTACAAAATTGTACATAGGCGAGCTTAATGCCTTAGGCATTTTCTACCAGCTAACCTTTAAGAGAGTGAAATATGCTTAGGGTGCGGAACTTTCGATAGAAGGATACCTATACATATAATTTTAACAATGATGCATTAGATGCATAACATTACTTAAACTACTTAAATACTGTATATAATATAATAAATGTCATACATACCATACCAAACAAAAATTGTCACGAGGATCTGGTTTAAGCGTTCAGATAATGAGCAGTGAGCAAGTGTTTAAACACCCCGATGGAAGCGGCTGATCTTATAGTCTGAGGAAGCAAATTCCACTGGCGAGCAGCTGACACCGTAAACGAATCTGAATATTTGGAAGAGACGTGTGACGGGATTTTTAGAAGGTTATTGACAGAGGAACGGAGGGATCATTAATATTATTCCAGCTAAGCTATTGTGACGCAGTGTATGGACCTTGTATTCTGGAAAAAAAACAGCAAGTACTGTACAACGCACACAGAACAGCTGTGCACGTTATTATTTCAGTATAGGCAGAAGACAGCACATAACACCATACCATAATAATATGCTAAAGATGAATTACAGAAGTGTGAAGTTACACCTCCTATGCCTATTATTTAAAACTATGCAAACTAATTGCCCAGAATATCTTTATAAGAGACTACAATACTTAGGGTCTACGAATATTAATCTAAAAATAGAAAAGGAATATTATTAAAAGTACCAGAACTCAGAACCAAAAAAATTGAAGTTCTTTTACTTACTATACCCAGCGTCGTAGGGCTGGGGCTGCTTTGAATATGATTAAAAGTACCAGAACACAGAACCAAAAAATTTCAAGGTTCTTTTACTTACTACTATACCTCATAATTATGGAACCGACTACCACAGGACATAAGAAAGTCTAATAATATTATAGCATTTAAAGTTAAATTAAGAAAATGGTTAATGGAAGCACAAAAACGCGAGGCCGAATAGTAATAAAATTGTTATTTAGTACTTTAGATTTAAGCTCGGTGCACCCTGAAAATCAGCGCAATTAGTAACGTACTAACTAGGGTTGTTACGGATGCAAAAATTTAGGCATCCGCGGAAGCGGATGCGGATGCAGATTATTAAAAGTTCACATCCGCGGATGCGGATTTGATGTAGATGCGGATGCGGATTTTGGGATTTTAAAAGGATAATTATTTAAATTAATATTAAAAGATTAAAGATAGCTTAAATTATTAAAAGTGCATAAATAACTGAAAATCAATTTAAGTTTAACTTTTAATTTATTTAATCATATTTTTAGAACAAAATTACACAAGTTTTAGTTTTACTTATGAAACAACAGAATTTTAAGCTTCGAGTTTCATAATCTTTGTTTAATAATTAAACTTAAAAATTGGTGAATTATATTTAATAAATAGCAATAATGCAGCCTTCTTAGCTTCCAACATGTTTCTTAGTGGATTATATAATAACCCACTCCACTAAATAGTTGCTTGCTGGGTACACTGGCTGGTGGAGGTAATAAATATCTGCTTGCTAATTTGGAGAGAATTTTAAATTTACAACGGTTAACTTTCCACCAATTAAGTGGATAATCATCTAAATTCAGTCTTTTTTCCAAAACAAACGCGAAGCACGTGCCACTCTGGCTCCGCCCACTTTTTTTACATGTAGATACTTGTTGATGTGAATCTGCATCCGTAATAACTCCGCACTGACTGATGAGGATGTGAATGCGGATACAGATGTCTGAATTAATACGAATATTCCGCATTTACAACACCCCAGGGGCTTTATTCCGAGTTTGCAAACGTTAAACAAGACAAGATGTTGCGTAAACAATAAATATTGAAATATAAGTTCTATCCTGTTAATTATAGAGTTGAAATTCCAATGCTCCATACATGTTCAAAATTGCGAAGAATTCGTGTATTTCAAGATGGCGGCATTATTATAGCCAACCTATTACAGACTATATAACCATTGGAATAGAATTTATATTTCCATATTTATAGTTTACGAAACGTCTTGTCATGTTTAGCGGTTGCAAACTCGGAATAAGGCCCGAAAACGATTCCACTGACGAAAGCGAAAACGTTAAATAAAGTTCCTTCTCACCCCGCTGGTACTAACTTGCATAAGCTGGGGTGTTTCCTTTTCGTCAATAGTATAATAATTATGTTTACTTAAGATGTCTATGTTTAATATCTATGTTACCTTTAATATCATGTAATTGTAATTTTTAATTGTGACCTTTATATTGTTTTATTGTATGAATAAATATATTTCAATTTCAATATTATTTCTTTTGTGGTAGTACTGTACATATTACTATATAAACTGTGTAGACATGTGACAATCGCGAATGATTCAATCATTTTGATATGTTATCTTCAAGTGACCGAGATAAAGAATCACGATCATAATAAAGATTCGGTACTTTTGATTGATAAAATTTAAACATATCTTTGTCATTCGATTGTATCTTTATCCTCCGATTATATCGTTCAATCATATTTTTATCATTCGATCATATATTTATCCTTTGATTATATCATTCTATCATATCTTTATAAATCGATCATATCCTTATCCTTTGATTATATCGTTCAAGCATATCTTTATATCGTTCAATCATATATTTATCCTTCGATTATATCGTTCAATCATATCTTTATATCGTTCAATCATATCTTTATAAATCGATCATATCCTTATCCTTCGATTATATCGTTCAATTATATCTTTCAATCAAATCTTTAGCATTCGATTATATCGTTCAATCTTATCTTTATCATTCGATTATATCGTTCAATCTTATCTTTAGTATATTGTTATCATTCAATCATATCAACTAGATGTATACGACAATTTTAATGATGACTTGAATGATTTGTCATACTAGATGTCCATAAGCGCGAATATATTTTACACACCAATTTTGTGATGACTACGTTTTTTTTGCTCATCAATTATTTCGAAAACAAAAATTCTAAGAAACAGTATGATTACATTAAGCAATATTGTCTAAATCATTTAGATCTTTTTTGATACAATCCTGGGAATCCAATCGTTTACGCGATTGAACGAATTGGGATTCAATCGTATAAAAATGTCACATGTCACATGTCTAAATCTGTGGTTAAAAATAATCGAATGGAATATACAATAAGGGCGCATTCGTTTTGGGACAGAAACATGTTCACAACGATCACGGGGCTCTAGAGAAAAAGCAGGTGAGGCGACATGTCGCGTTGCCTCAGTCAAAAACGTATGTATTTTGACAGTGACAGTAGGCGTGAGGTACGCTGTCACCTGCCAAGGTCTATATAGTTTTGATTGAAGGCGACACCACACGTCACCTCGCCTGATTTTCTCTAAGGCCCCAAGGGCTTTATTCCGAGTTTTTAACACGTTCACCGTCACGCATTTTGCGTAAAGTACGGGTATTGAAATGTAAGTTCTATACTGTTAATTATAAAGTTGAAATTCCAATGCTCCATATATGTTCAAACTTGCGAAGAATTCGTGTATTTCAAGATGGCGGCATTATAATAGCCAACCTAGTACATACTATATTACCATTGGAATAGAGCTTATATTTCCATATTTATAGTTTGCGCAACGTCTTGTCGTGATTAGCGGAAACTGCAAACTCGGAATAGGTCGCATAGTGTCATTATGATCATTGTTAACAATTTCATTCCCAAAACGAACGGGCACTAAGAATGGCTCTCAAAAGGACATGTATCCAAGCCGTAAAATATATGAAATAAATTATTTAAAAAAAAAACATTATTATGTAAATAAAATATTATTTAATTTATTTTACGTAGGAACCTTAAGAGGTGGGGACTGAGGAGGTGGTAGCTGATTAGAAGAAAACAGCATAGAAAATAAAATATGAAAACTATAATTCGAAAATATTCATCAACTGCTTTCTTTGAAGAATTTCGTAAGAATGCAATTAATATTAGTCCATTTCAAAGATCTTTATTAATAATTGGGTCAGCTACTATTTCTTTGTTTAATCCACACCGCGGAGACATGATAGCTTGTCTTGGGGAAGTGACCGGAGAAGGCGCACTCAACCGTATGAGAAGTAAGATGCTCCAATCTCCAGAAGGAGTAGAAATATTAAAGGAACAACCCCGCATTAATTCTGGAACTGTTTGCTTCAAAACTTTGTCTGAAATGAGAGAGAACACAGTTGGACGAATTTATGCAAATTTCATGAGGGATAACAATATAACAGCTGATTCTAGGCTTCCAGTACAGTTTATTTCTGATCCTGAAATTGCTTATGTAATGCAAAGATATAGGGAAGTACATGATTTGGTTCATGCCACTTTATTCATGAGAACAAGCATGCTAGGCGAGGTAACTTTTTAAATAATTTACATATACAGATTCTGTCTTAGAAATATAAATAAGCTTACTATCCCTAGGGAACCCTCTGGTAAAAGAAGAGGTGGTTAACCGCATGTTTCTTAGGATTTGTATTTACTAGTTATGAAATTGAATTGAAAAATTATAATTTTAAACTGCCTTTTTTACATTAGATATAAATTTGAAAAACAAACTATGGCACCAAATTACAAGAATCTGTTGAATGTTTCTTTCATATTTATGATGGTTTTTCAGCATAATTTATATGAAAAAAACTTATATTTATCCTGGCTGAAAGGATTATTTGTGATATTTTTTTTTGAAAATGGGTATGTGGTTTTAGAAATAACCTTATCCAAATATACGAACAACTATCTTGTTATAATTTTAGTAAGTTTATCTCTAATAATAGTTGTTTTAATAACTTAAAACAACCATTATATACTGGGAGATAATGACAGAAAACATGCTCCCATTTTCTACTGCATGCCTTTTTAAGAATTAATAATTAACCCTAAAATATGAAAGATAGAGGGGTTATTGACTGCAATGCTTGCACGTCATAAAGAAAATGGCTTTTCTTTCTGTAAAGAAGTTTAGTGGTTTTTCGTGATATTATATTGCCTGCCTTTATAACATAAGGTAGTGCAAACAAATTCAAGCTATCATAATTAATGGCATGCAATTCACAACGGTTGAGTGGGGAACGGTTCCATGACTTTATTTTGCATGCCGTTTAATATTTCATAATATATATATACATAAAACATTATTTCAAGTTAATAAGAAAAATAGCATGCATGTGTCCAACAGCCTGACATAAAATATATAAGTTTTTCAACAAAAACAAGAAAAGAACAAACTTTTTCGTGATTTTTTGTTACATGCATTTTTGTATTATATTTGTAAATGTTATCTTAAATTCTAATAAAAATTACATGCATGTTTGTTTTATCAAGATGACTTAAATAAACAAAAAAATAATGAGATTAAACATTTTAATCTTTTTTTCTACATATTTATTAAATTGCTTTGCATAATTATACAATACTTTTAAAAACTAATTTTACAAAAAATAAGTTTCTGCTTAAAAACCGTGATTACATTTAAAATGACTTTGTTACGTCATGGCGATAGGTCACATCAAAATGTGGAAACACGGTAAGAGATGAAAGACAATATTTGCTTTATCTAAGCACATATTCATATTTTTATTTCACACTATGACCAGTTTTACGCTTCAGTGTCAGCCGCTTGATACAAGCAAATGTTCACAGGAATCTTGGGTAGCCATGAAAATGCGTAGAAGCAGCATTGCAAGAAACCTTACTGATAGTACGATGACTGGTATTTTTTCAATTTTATTTAAGAGGGAAATTCAAATTGAAAGAATAATTAAGGAATTGTAATTTTTTTTTTAAATCTTTTTCAGTTCAAATGTCTTGTGTAAAAATTATTCCAATTCAATGTAAATGTCATTTCACTGAAACGTATCCTCTTCATAATACTTTTTAAATGAACTTTTCCTATATATTTAACATAAAATAAGTAAGATTGATGCAACTATTACACATTTTAACCGTCAATAATAATTACAATTAATTGTGCGAAGCGGCCGCGAAGTCTTTTCGCAAGTCTCTAAAAAAGTCGCGATGATCTAAATGTATCTGGATGACGTGTTTTTGAACAAAAATCTGAAAAAAAAACCTACCACCGAACGCGGATACCCCAGCGTTCGTTGGTAGGTTTCGTCCGCTCTACGTTTAGTACTATGGACGCGACTCTGAGCGACGCAATTGACTTATCATGACCAACAAAATATTATTCCACACACCGGCTCTGGGACGCATACGCCGCATAGAGCCCAGTGGAAATCTGGCAATATAGGATTTTTCCGGGGGTCGCGGGGGGGGGCCTCTATACCCCCAAAAGTTTCACCCCCCCCAACCACCCCTCCTTCTGGGAGAACAAATTTATTCTGAACACGGAAATGTTTCATATATTTTATGTAACTTTCATTATTATTTATAATATCATGATGTTATTCCACACGCAATTTTCAATATATACTTCAATAACCCCTCTATCTTTCATATTTTAGGGTTAATTATTAATTCTTAAAAAGGCATGCAGTAGAAAATAGGAGAACGTTTTCTGACATTATCTCCCAGTCTATTATTAATAAAAGCTTATTGAGACTTAGAACAATTTTCTTAAAATCGGTTTTCTCATTTAGGCATATTCATTTTTGTTGCAAAAAAAAAGAGAACACTACAGCTAAAGTGTTTGTCATGGACTCAATAAATTATATTACCTGTGTATACTTTTCAGGTAACTATAAAATGGATAGAAGGGATTCAGACTAAATTGCCCATGTGCATTAATGGAGGAATTTGGGGAGCAACTAGATTAAAGCCTAAGCACAGAGACCTATACTTAAAGTATTATTTGCCTTGGGCAATACAAACTGGACTTAATGCAAAATTTCTTCAAGGTATTGATATAAATCTTCTAGCGTGTTTAGGAGACCTTAATTTTGTTTTAAATAGAATGTGACTTTTTTTCAAAAAAAGTCAAAGTCAAAATCGTTTATTTGAGAACAAAAGGTCTTAAAAAGATGTTACATTAATACTGTTCGCTTTTGCTCCACCTCACGGTATACAAATATAAAAGAAAACAGACAAACACATGTTAAGCAGATCTACAAAGTACATGAATGGCGTCAATCAATACATTGTTTAACACAATTAATCACTCCCATTATGCTGGCTAAATGATGCAGTTATGAAATGGATTGCAATGAAGATGAAGGAATTGTTGATTGAATATTATGAAACATCTTTAAAATGTATGAAGCATTTATAGTTTTAAATAACTCAAAACACTATACATACATATATATATTTACTTGTATTATTGAGATCTTAAGCAATATTATATTGTATTCTGGGTTTAGAACTATAAACTAAATAAGTAGGTAATAAAACAAAAGTTTAAAACATATTCTTTATTTTCAGGTATTTATTTTGAAAAGAGATGGGACCAAGATATTGAAGATTTTCATAAAGAAATGAATATTACAAAATTGCTCAATTAAATAACCAAATATTCAGATTTATTTAAGGAAATTATTTATATAAGTAACTACTGTTTTGTTGTTTATTTGTATGATAATATATATAGGTAAAACATTATTAATCATACCCATAGCTATATTACAATGTAAACTTAATGGCATCTGTAAAGTTTATTTATTTATATTTCTCATAATAAAAAATATTTGATTAACTCTTATGAATGGGGCAAAAATATACACTTGATTACTATTATGCCTACATCTAGGACACTCTTAATATTGGTTAAAGGTTACCTAAATTATAAATCCTATTTGAAGGTACACCAGTACTCTAGGTAGCAACATTAAAATAAGTATTAGACCTAATCCACACTATAATGTCTTGTACAATTTATTTTGAGAGATTGTTGCTGGAGTGAGATCCAGAACTTCACTTTTAAGGATAGTATAAATGCACAAATTGTTTATTTAGATAAAATAAAACTATATTAAAAACAATTGATTATCATGATACAGAACTGTGATAAGAGTAGAAAATTGGATTTCAATATAATTTTGATACTATTAATAATAAATTACATTTATTGGCTAAAGTGTGATATTAGCTAAGCAATATTATTTTAACACAATTACGTGCTGACATCATAATAGCGCCACCAACTGTTTCATTTAAACCATACTAGTTTTTTTAGCATTGTCAGTAAGAGATTCTGAAACAACTGAGGCTACTTTTTGATCATTGATTTTTGACAAGTATTTTTTTATATTAAATAATTTAAATTAAGCTTTTACTACATATATATATATAGATTATAAAAGTATTTTTTTAAATAAATTGCTGAAAACGTATGAAATAAACTTACTGGAATTGCTGAAAACGTCAGATGTTAATATTTTTTTGTTAATTGAATAACTTATAATAATAATAACTATTAATAATAAAAAAAAAATCTTAAAACGGATCAGGCCTAATATTGCTGCATAAAGAACTTGGTTATGTAACTAGCATTCTAGGAGTGATGATATCTCACAAAATTTTATTATCAAGGAAAATATTTGTTCTCTTGGACAACTAAAAAATACACAAGTTTTCTATAAGTACTACGTCTTAAGTAAAATTGAAACTCAGACACCACCTTGCTGGGTACATACAATGGTTGTAAGTGCTATTTAGGTAGTTTTATTGTTAATAAAAATATATGTTGTTTCATGTTTTTTTTGTAGTATTATTATATCTGCATTCCTTAATGATAGTGAGACTTATTTAGTATACCAGTATTTTTTATACCTCTTATTTATTTATATTAGGGATGTTATGGATATATAATTTCGGATCCGGATATATGAAAAATATAATACCGGTTTCGGTTATGGATAATAAATTATTTTGGATTATCCAATAGTTTCGGTTACGGATATTACATTTGTAAGGAAGTGTAAAAGTGAAATACATATAGTAGGAATATAAATGATTTGACTTAGACCTGGGTCGGTCGATCACTTTTTGTAAACCGGGTCGATCACGACCCACGGGTTTCGAGACCCGGGTTAAAACACCCGATCGCCGCGACCCACGTGTCTCGACGACCCAGTGAAGTAAACAAACCTAGTACATCATAAGCCTACATCAACTTTTTATAATAATAATAATGTTTATTAATTAGGTAGATATTATTCGGTGTGTATATAGCCGCGTTCGTTTTTAATTATTATTATATATAATGTTTATAATATTTCCTTATGGAAATATTTGGCAAGAGTGATTTGCGGTTTTATGATGAGGTACCCAATATTTATGTTATAATCTTTTTTATGTATGGCGGTCTTATATTCGCCATCCCAACCAAGCAAATAATTCTTTCTCCTTCACTCCTTTGCTAGCGCTCTTTATTTGTGTTGTCGCCAGTCTCTGAGTTCCCGACTCGAAAGAGCGCGTGGGTCTTGGATCACGAGACGATCGCGGGTGTTTTTAGAATACGTCATCGGGTTACTCACCCGTGGGTCGTGAGCGGGTTACTGTGATTCGATCGACCATGGTCGACACTTTTGTTGTAGGTTTTACAAACAGTCATAAAAGTAATTCTTTTATACAGCTACTCGTTTTGAAGTGTTAAGATATTACATGTAATGCATCACGCGGGACTGCAATGCAATATTACACATTACAGTGGAACCCTAAGCATCACAGTTATCACCAATCTTTACGTCTTGCATTCCAGTCATACTAACAAGAAAAAATAACTAGTCTCATTACTCGTCGCGTCGGGGCGAAGACCTTTTCCGTACGAGCTCGGGCACTGCTCGCCTAAACATCACACCGTTACATCCCACTCTCGAACAAATAACTACTCGCCGCGTCTCGGCCCGCGGACTTATTCGTCGCTCGCGCTCCCGTGATTACAGCTAGCGCATCCGACTCCGCCCTATCCGAAACATTTATATCGGATACGGTTACAGATAGTTTTTTATTTCGGATATCCGATAGTTACGGATATGGAGCTCCATAACAACCCTAATTTATATCTAATTGGACCTTTTTCTTTTTACACATGAACTTGCTGACTTACTTACATTTAATTCAAAATTAGGTATTATCAGTATCACAAAAACATTTAATATATACAAATATGTGCAGTATGTGTGACACCATCAGGAATACTATGTGTGATCTCGATGATTATGCCAGGTTTTAGTTAATAATTTGTTTTATTTTGCGTATAACAAGATTTGTTATCATTCAGTTGAATATATAAAAGGTTGTGTGGGAGGACCACAATAGAAGTACTTACGAGGCTTCTTCTAACGCAAAATTAATGATTGTCTTAGCCTATTTTTATTTTGCTAGACCGCTTGACAGAGTCCCGATACTTCGGCAGGACCACTCCTGTAGTAGTCTAGCGAAATGAAAAAAGGACAACAACGTACAGTAGGACGTAAGTACATTATTTCCATGAAGTTCATGCCAGGGTCACATTACTTGGGCAGAACTACAAATTTGACAAATTATGAACTAAAATTTGGCATAATCAAAATCGAGATCACACATGGTGGTCCAGCTGGTGTCACGCATACATATGTGCAAGGGACATGTATAGGAAAATATAGTTAAACCATTTCTCTAGTTGGTCTTGAATAGTTTACATTCCATAATCATGCAGCATCCTTTCTTATTTGACTGATTATGTAAAGTTATGTCCATTATATGAAAATCAAATCCTAAAGTAATAACAACAATACAATAACAATTACAACAACATTTCTGCACTTTTCCCATTGGAATTATGTAATGGTGATGTTCTGTCTCCAACTTCGACTATCCATTCATACCAAACTTTTCTGCTTGAAACGCATCTCCAGAACCTAGCTGTGATCTTGTCTTCTTTATTCACTCTCATTGGGGTCTGACAAAAAAAATATAAACATTAAATAAAATTTAGTATATTTGGCAAAATTTACTTAAAGCAACCCTGATTCTCATAAAAATAGTAAATTTTAAAAGGTTTTATTTTTATTGAAGCATGGTTTGTTAATTTGTATCTACCTGATCAAAAGCAGATCTACAAAGGCCATGAATGGAGTCTTAGAGGTAACTCGATTACTCGCGGGACCCTGTGCTTGTGTTATGGCTGTAAGTATTGCATTTTGACCACGCCACTATTAGAGGGAACCAGGGAATTTATTGCACACGGGCGCTACATGGACTAGAGCCACCTCTATCTACATCGAACAAGAAGCGAGCTCGTCGCGTTTCTTAAAAGTTACCACAGCCCAAACAGACGTAAAAATCGTCAAGTAATCTAGTCGTGTTTCAGTTTTAGTCTTGTGGCTTCAACGGTTTTCAGGAGACTATATATTACATCAATTTTTTGTTGATGTGGTATTCTCCTTTTAGGCGCGGTAAAGAAAACGGCAGCTAATTGGATAACAAAGCAGTGTAGATAATAAAGTACACTAGTAATGCATACTTGTCGCCACCCATTTCATAATCAATCCGGCATAGTGGGAGCGATTGATCTAAGAACAATGTATGAATTGTAATGTATTATTCGATTTGTATCGTGGGTTTGATACCACCCATGGCAAAATATATATTAGTACGTTTTTCTGTAGTTTGTCATGGTGTGGTGTCTTATAATATGTATTATATTGTTGTTTCTGGTACAACTAGTACAAGCATAGAGCTTAGTTTGTGTGTCAATAAAATAAAAAAGGAAAAAAATCTTAATACCTTAATGGGAATAAACACTGGGAACCACGATATCATCCCCGGGCTATGTGTAGAGGGCACAATACTGAGCATCTCATTTCCATAGAGCAGACAGTCGAAATACCCTCCAAAGCCATGCATCATACTGTTTTCTTTGGCCGTCCACGTGACCGTGGCCATGCGTCTGTTGTCTATGACCGGCAAGCCTCGGTAATCCCTTATTTCGTTTCCTTCGTTATCAGTGGCAGGCTTGGCAGGGTGTTCAAATGTAAATACTGGCTGCAAAGAAAGTTATTGTTAAGGATCCGCCAGTCGTGTCGACACCCATACAAACATATTTCCATGTTACTACTACTGACTATTAATTGAAGTTCACATTGTACGTAAAATCTTTCAATTGCACTTAATACTTAATTTTGTATTATTTAAAATATTAAGTTTTTTTTCATTAAAAAAAATATATGTCTGCAACTGAAAGATAAATACCCATGAAGGTAAAAACTGTGCCCGTCCGCGCGCCGCTACTGGAGTAAGCATCATTCAATTTGCAGGGCGCTGCGCGAGTGACAAATTTGTCACTCACACACACTTTCACATTTTTTACATCCTCAGTCTGATTTGTGCGTTCGGCGGAGAAAGTGGAAAAGAGCTCCGCTTTTATTGTCGGAAAATTGGTTAATTTTGCATTAAAGCTGTGTAGAAACTACTTTTAAAAAAAAGTACTTAGTGTCACGTTTTTCAAAGTCAAAGTCAAAGTCAAAATCATTTATTTCATGTAAATCTTTACAGATATTTATGAATAGTCAAAAAAAAAAAAAAAGTTTAACAATGAGGTCTTAGAGTGCGTTTGGTTAGGCAGCTATTCATTAACAAAATAACGACAAATATTAATTGAACTTAGACACGATGGAATGGAAATCTTAATATTAAAATTACTACCGAACCGAACACACACTACATAACCAACTAGTGTAAGACTAGGTGGTTAGCTGATTCCATTGACCTGTCAATCATTAACTGCCATATAAGAGAGCCACCAAGGCGACCAACTTCACCGACCATATCCATGCCTTAAATATTTGTTGTAAATAAAAGCTAAGTAACCAATCACATATAAGTAAAGGTATAAGGATCGGTATTTTTAAGGGCATAAACACTAACTGTAAAGTCGATCCCCTCAGAGACACCCCGGAGAAAAAGAAACCAGCAAGTAAAAAACTCTAGTGCTTCACACAAACTAAAAGAGGGGTACAGCTATTGATTGACTTATGCTATAAAGCATACATATATATAATATATATATATAGTAACATACTCAAAATGCACCCCACTGATCAGCATGCGTAGAACACCCTATGGCAGATTATTTGTTACGGTACCAATGTACATAACTACACAGTATACTATTAGTATAAATTAAGTATAAATAAGTAGGTAATCATCAATGATTACCTTATCCAAAGACAAAATTTACATAATGTAATGAAAATAAATTATGTAATATAAAATTATTACAATATCGGACATTATATACCTACTAAACTAGGGTAGATTCTACATAAGCAATTTGTTTACTAGTTGCGAGACCTCAGTTGCATATCAGGACGGATCCAGACGTCTTTATCGTTAAGATAGTCTTTTACACTATAGTATGCCTTATTGATTAATATGTGTTTTATACAATTTTTAAACTTTATTTCACTCAGATCTATAATGCTTTTAGGTAATTTATTAAATAACCTTATACTGTTAATGACGAAACATTTATTAGTTTTTTGCAGTCTAAACTTTGGTATATCGATTTTATCTATGTTTCTTAAGTTTAAATTATGTCTATCGCCATTTTTGCTAAACATATTTAAGTTTTTCCTAACGTACAATAAATTTTCATAAATATATTGAGATGGTAGTGTCAGTACATCAATCATAGGAAAGATTTCTCGAAGAGAATCACGAGCTTTCATGTTATATATTGCCCGAATGGCCCTTTTCTGTAGAATAAATATAGTATCAATATCTGCCGCAGATCCCCACATTATAAGACCATATGTCATTATACTGTGAAAATAGGCGAAGTATACTAGTCTGGCTGTTGCAACATCAGTTAACTTTCTGATTTTTCTGACTGCATATGCAGCAGAGCTCAGTCTATTGGATAAAGAAGTAAGGTGAGCTTTCCACTGTAGTTTGGAATCGACTGTAATCCCTAAAAACACAGTGGAGTCAACAAATTCCAGGTCAGTACCACCTATCTTCACTGTGGCATTGATATTAGATACATTAGGCAAAGTAAATTTCAGGCACTTAGTCTTCTTTGCATTTAAAACTAAATTATTTGCCGTGAACCATTTTGAAACCATTTCCAGAGTGTCATTTGCTGCCGATAATATATTATCCTTCCTACTAACTTTAAAAAGTAGGGATGTATCATCAGCAAATAGTACTATCTGTGCCATCTCCTGTACCATATGTGGAAGATCATTGATGTATACTAGGAACAGGAATGGGCCTAAAATTGATCCCTGGGGGACACCCATCTTTACAAGGGTTCCGTCTGATACACAACCATCAATATTAACACCTTGAGTTCTATTAGAAAGGTAGGACTTTATTAGATTTAAAGCTAAATCGCGAATGCCATAAAATTCCAGCTTATCTAACAAAGTTTGATGGTCAACACAATCAAATGCTTTAGACAGATCACAGAAAACGCCAACGAGATCCTGAGAATTTTCCCAAGCGTCAATTATTTCAGTAATCAATCTTGTACCGGCATTTGTTGTGTTTCTACCTTTTGTGAACCCGTATTGTTGATCATGTAACAATTTATGAGTATTAAAATGACTTAACAGCTGACCAAGAAGTATTTTTTCGAATATTTTACTTAAGGCTGGCAGGACAGAAACAGGGCGATAATTATTTGGATCTGTCTTACAGCCGGACTTGAATATGGGAACTATTTTACTATTTTTCATAAGGTCGGGAAAAATTCCTTCATTAACACAACCATTAAAAATATCAGCGAGTACCGGTCCTATAGTAGGAATAATTGATTCGATAGCTTTTACAGATAGCCCCCATAAATCTTCAGTTTTTTTTTTATTTAACATTTTAAAGTGTTTTAGTATATCCTCATTTGTGACATGTTTAAAATTAAAATTAGATGTAATTGGTATTTTTATATATCGTTTTAAAAATTCTTTAGCAGTACTAGCTGATGATTTAATACAGTTCGTGATTTGTAATGGAATATTAGTAAAGAATTCCTCGAATAACTCCGCAACTTGCTTTTTATCTGATAACATAACTCCGTTTTGTCTAATTGAAATGATATTTTGTCTGATAATATTTTTACCGGTTTCAGTATTAATGATTTTCCATACACACTTGGATTTATTATCTGACTGTTTGATTTTGGATCCAATGTGAATAGATTTAGCTATGATACAAACTTTCTTGAATAATTTTGAATAATTCCTAACATAATTATGGAAATTTTGGTCAGATGTATATGATCTTTTGTCATATAGATCATATAGTGTATCCCTACTTATTCTAATACCTTTAGTGGCCCAAGTAGCAAAATTTAATCTGTCAATAATTTTCTTTGTTTTAATTTTACATACTTTATTGAATTCTTGATTTATAATTTTATGTAGATTGGAGTATGTAACATTTGGTTGATTAATATTATATATGAATCTGGACATTTCACTCATTAAATTTTCATTAAAATTATTAAGTTTATTATCTGTTAAGGGTCTATACCTAATAATTTTATTTATAGGTTTAATTTGAGACTGAAAGCTAACTAACAAACCTTTATGGTCGGAGGGCACCCCGGTAATAATAGAGTTACTTAAGAGAGAACAGTTAGTAAATATATTATCAATACAAGTCCGGCTAGTTGAAGTAATCCTAGTCGGCTCCATGAATACATTATTTAAATTAAAAGAATTAAACAATGAAATAAGTTTTTGTTTGTCGCTGTTATTTATTAAGATATCTATATTAAAATCCCCACATATAAAAATTTGTTTATTTGAGTCATATATTTTTGACAAAACATCCTCCATTATATTAATAAAAGTATGTAAAGCAGAGGCGGGGGGTCTGTATATGCATAGAATAATGTAGGTATCCATCTCTGCGCATGAGATCTCACAAACACGTTCAAGTGATAGTTTTACAATATCCTTCCGCTCTTTGCATTTTAGTGTATCTTTAATTAGGATAATAGATCCACCTCCCTCACAGGAGTTTCTATTGAAAAAACTAGCAACTACAAAGTTATTTATATTGAAACACATTTTCTCTGCTTTTAGCCAGGATTCTGTAAAACACATCAAATCTAAATTATATTTTTCAATTAATAATTCAATATTGAGAACTTTGCTAGAGAGGCTTTGAATATTTTGATGTATTAAGGTAAGCTTACAATTGTCCTTCTCTATTGTCACATCTAAAAGTTTAAACATGGTTGTACCACAACATTATTAGTACTACTACTAAATGATGATGTGGAGTCAATACTTAATAATATATTATTAGCTACCAATGTAGCAATAGTTTTTTGTACCTTCATAGGTAGTTTAAAGCTATCCTGGGTCATATAAATATTTTTAACAAATTTGTTAATATCAAATAAAGTAAACAAATCATTATAACATGTCATATTATAGATACAGTTATTTAAATAATGAATATGTTTATTTTGTGAGGTGGAATATTTGTTTGAATAAAGGAATGTACATAATGTAACATTCCTTACTCCAAGTTGTGACAAAATATCCACACTGTCCAACAAGTCACCTTTGCTTGTGTTCAATCCATTTCCTACCATAATAACCACATTACTATATGAATTGTAGAATTTGGAGGAAATAGACTTTACTATATTCTTAAAACTATTATTTGGCATACAATAGTTAGTCACAGAATGATTTAAATGATAATTAAAAATTTGGCCCATTCCAATACCAATACTGTCTGTGAGGAGTAGGGTATTGTTAGTGATGGCCTTTGGATGAACCACACTGGAATATGATATTGAAGATCCTGTATCTGATAAATTAACTTGGTTTTCGCAGGAGCAACAATTTTTATTCACAAATGAGTCAAATCTCTCTGCATTATATTTGCTTAATTGAAGAATCTCATCCATATTCTTAATCTGTTCTGTAAGATCATTCTGTGACAATTGGTATTTTTCTGTCAAGTCAGAGAGACATAAATGCAAGTTATTTATTTCAGTTTTTGACTTAATTGAATCACTATCATATTGATGCTGTAAATTATTTATATATTCACTATTTTGTCTAGCTTCCAACATGAGCCTACGACAGTCTGCTTTTAATGATATATTCCTAGACCTAATATAACTGTTATTTAACTTATTTTTATATTTTTTAATAAATTTTAAAAGCTTAATGTATTTCCTATTGCTAAAATAACCACCATTGATTGAAACTACATTATTCACTTTTAAGTCTTTGTCAACCAACTCATCATATAAACATAATGTTTGTTCACACTGGCACCTCTCCTTCTCCTCTTCAAACTTTTCAATAGTCCTTAGAGCTTCATTGAGCTGCAACTCTAAATGCCGGATCCGATCTAATGCCTGCACATAGTAGTCACTGTACAGGCCAACAGCGGAGAGCTGCTCCTGTACCTGGTCCCGTTCACTACATACATCACTATACTGGGTGTGGAGTTCACTCAGCTCTTTTTTCAACTCCTTAACTTTGCCATTGATGTCCAATAACTCAGCCTCACCATCATCTCGCTCTTTCAAAAGTTGGTCACACAGTAACTTTGATTTTTTTAGTTCAACCAGAGCAGTTTTTAGTTTTTGTTCTAATTCTACCACAGTAGCTCTTCTTGTGGTAGGAGGCATGACTGATTCTGAAAACACAATTCACACCCAGTAACTGATCCTCACAAAACACATACCTAAGTACCTATTACTATAAGTGGAACATTTTGAACAACTACTTAATAATTTATTAAAAATCTTGTGATGACAATACACCACATAAAAGAAAACCTGTTTATAAAAAGATTATTATAATTTATTAGGGTGATGTGTAATGCAGTATTAGTAGTTGGGCATCTAGGCATATTGCATATTAATATACTTTTAGTATAGTTCACCATCCATCACAATAAAATACTCTTCCTTGCGGAATGCCTTTACTGTAGAGGAGGCTGTCAATGAATAACATACATATAAATACTTAAATATTATTATTAATCCTAAAGAAGAAATGTTATTAAAATTATATGGCTAAAAATATAAAAAGTTCTTGTTCAACAAACCTACCCTACCTACTTATTATAAATTTGACCTCACACTCACTCACAGTTATTAGTAATTTTCCTACATAACATGAAGAGAACAAGAAAATAGTATAGTCAATATTCACTAATACTAATATCTAACTTGAATTTTATAACGATTTCATACGAAACAGTCAATTGGAACGCCAAACATAAATACCTTGTAATGTCTCTTCTGCTAGTTTTTATAGCAAAAGTGCTATAAACTATAATTGTTTTCGTTTTATTATAACGTATATAGTGTTTTTAATATATAATTTACATTATAAACTATTTAAATTAATTATTTAAAACTCCGAACAACAAAACAGCTGTTGACGGTTCTGACTTTTTTTTTTTTTTTTTTTTTTCAAGTATGTATTTAACATGTTTTTCTTATATTAAACCTTAATAAAAAATATTAATAAAACCCATAATTAAAATATCAAAATCTAACGGTAACTGCCAAACTATGTGCGTCAGTTAGAAGTTGAAGAACTAGTGATGTGTTTTTATTATTAATGAGAATTTCGATAATTTATAATCATTTTAATTTAATCAAAAGGTATGGCGGCAACAGAACCGTCCAACGAAGTTTGTCAGTTACTATTTAGTGATGTGATTTTATAGTTGATAAACTCGATTTTTGTAAATACTTTTATGGTTATGAGATATTATACAATTATTGTTTTTTTTTATATAATACTAATTACATTTTCTATACATACAGTTTCCCGAAAGATCCGGCATTAAAACGTAAATGGGTAGAGGCAATTAAAAGAGAAGAAAAATGGTTACCAACCAACAAGAATACCCTGTGTATGTTCAGTACATTTTGACGAATCAAGCAACGATTTAATTGTTTTTCGCCTTTTGTAGTTTGCATCGACTTTTATAAAGGTCGGTCAAAAATGTTGAGATTGCGTTTAGTAGGTAACATGTAGTTAGTTGTGCATGTTTTTTAATTTAATAAAATAGGTATTTTAATTTATTGTTATATATACCTACTTATTTTAAACCCACTAGTATTATAAATGCGAAAGTGTCTATCAGGGTGAATTTGAAAGAATGTACTTTGGGCTAATATGAAGTTCTGCTGATAAAATCTAACAACTTTTTCTATGGAACCATATGTCGCAAATGAAAAAAAAAATGACTTCCCCATACAAATTGGTCACGTTACTAGTTTGTATGGAGAAGGCCATTTTTTTTTCTTTTGCGATACATGGTTCCATGGGAAAGTTGTTTGAATTGGTTAATAATTAGCCCAAAGTATATTCTTTCAAAGTTATTGAGGCTATTCAAAACATCGCGACTAGCTAGCCACTTGTTCGGTGTAGACTCATACCATCGGCTACGACGAGGTGAGATTAAAACCCCTCCGCTGGTTACCTTGGGGCCCGTGATGGTATGTGTGTGTATTACAATTGTATATCGATAAATAATTATTAATCTTTGATGAGATTTATACATCCTAAAATATTTGGTTTATATCGATAAGTAATAATATTTGTTGTCGGTGGCAACGCTATCGAAACTATTAAGTATGCAATTTAATATTTAGTTTTTTATAATAAAAAAACAATACACTTCATAGACACGCGCACACATTCATGTTTGCTTGTATCTCTTTTTTTCTCAAGCAGTTTTTTAAGTGTCAGACGCGTTGAGCTGCCATTTAAAGCCACACCTTTTTTCCCGTTCTTCATTTGTTCGCCTCAGAAATTGGCGTCACCGGTATCGTACTATTATGAAACAATTTATGTATCATGCTTACTCCATTGGCGCGGGGCGCGTTTTTTTAACTTCATGTAAATACCTGACTGGCAAAATATTTATTTTAATTCTACAACAGTAGTGATCGCAAATGGAGTTATCATAACAAATTTGCGATCGTGTATTCTGTGTCTCCCTACAACAAAACGAGCTATTACTTTCAGAATTTCCCCATTAAGGGCTCTGCAGTCGACTTGACGTCCATACAAACCAATATTACAACTTGGCTGTTAGTCGAAGTTCAATTAACATTTTTATGTTGATAATTGTATGCAATATAAAATATTTCTGTTGTGGGTAATAAATAGTTTTGTATTATAATATTAAAACTTTCTGATTTCGAAAAAATAAATAAAAACTCAACAGAAAGATAAATAAATACAATGACCGATAAAAATATTATTTTAATTGTGCGACAAAGTAATATATTAATGCTACATAAATACCATCGCAAAACACATGGTAGAGCCTCTGACCTGCAGGGTAACCACCGACTCCGATACCGTGAGATCTCGTTCGAGTTGACATCGAGAACCATGTTTTTGGTACCACGAAAAGTTAAACATCGTTATTTGAATTACCCAATGCATAACTAGTTCGAGTACCTAATTAATTACAAATTTTTAAAGATATAAATGCAATGAAAAAATTCCTGGTGGGTGGGACTCGAACCCACGAACCTCGCTATCGCGGCAAGGCGCTCAACCGCTGAGCCAACCAAGTTCCAGTCACCCCTCACGAATTTTTGTCATTGCTTGTTATCTACTTATACACAGACGCCCTCTATTAGCTTTCTTCTATTAACTCTATACGAGTGAAGTAAGAAGTCCTAATTTCTAATACTAGATGGCAGAGGTGTCTGTTTTTTTTTATTATTATTTTTTATTTTTACTTTTTTCAGTATGAGGGGAGACTGGCACTTGGTTGGCTCAGCGGTTGAGCGCCTTGCCGCGATAGCGAGGTTCGTGGGTTCGAGTTCCACGCACCAGGAATTTTATTATTGCATTTATATCTTTAAAAATTTAATATAAGATTATCCTATAAAGGAATTTATAAAAATGCATAATTAATTACAAAAAAATATATATAATATTATGAAGTTTGTAAATATGATTTGTATGAAATGACGTCATTTTTGATCTCAACTCGAACGAGAACTCACGGTATCGGAGTCGGTGGTTACCCCACTGATGAAAGAGTTTAGAAGGAGGATAATATACCTAAAAAAAATTATGAAGATTACCCAATGGTGTTTAAAAAGCTATTCCTTTTTTACAATAATGCCTAAAAAATAGCACATATTTTACATTTTTTATTATTATTTTTTTTTTTATGAGAGCTCGGCATGTGACCTCACATTTACCTGATGGAAAGCAGTATGAAGGTCCAAGAACAATTGCAACCAACAATTACGATCTACGTAACCGTTGATTGCACCTATTATGCCGGCTTAAGATGGCTATACACGCTTCGTTTAAAGGACTCGAGATTATAGGAAGAAGGAAACACGCGAGCAGGTAGAGCATTCCACATTTTAATAGTGCGACAGATATACGAATCACCAAATTTTTTAGTGCGGGTTGGTATATCTGCCACAGTATATGCATGCATTTTTACATATCATCACAATTTTAATATATCAAGAGGGTACTTTATCGAATATTACGAACTTTCTTACAGTTAATTAATTAATTAATCAACTGTAGTTAATATTAAATTACCATTTACCTTAGTCTCAGCAATGTCATATTTGTTCTGCATATATACCACCCACAAGGTCTCTAGGTTGCTAGACTCGGAGTTGTTGGACCCCTTGGAGTATACGGCACGAGCCGCGGCCCAAAGCCGAGGGGACGTAATGGGGGCCGCGTACGATGTGTATGCCATGGGTATAGACAAGCCATTGGGGGCCAGGAGTGGATAGGCCCCGTCTAGACACTCCGGGGATAACTCGTTGTCGCCCCAAGAACCTAAGGAATGACATTGTTTATGTTAATTAATGAGCTTCCAACATAAATATTTAAAATATATATATAGCTAAATATAAACACACCTGGTCCCGGTTTCACTATACCAACTTGTAAAGCTGTTTATAGATGGGTTATCAAGCCTATTCAAAACGTCGCGACGAGCTAGCCACTTGTTCGGTGTAGACTCATACCATCGGCTACGACGAGAAGAGATTAAAACCCCTCCGCTGGGTACCCTGGAGCCGTCTAGGCGGTCTCGGGCGCCGTAAGGCACCCGTGATGATATGTATAAACACATATGACAGCCTCCGTGGACTAGTGGCTGCGCCTTTGGGGTTGTATCCGGAGGTCGTGGGTTCGATTCCCACCCATGACAAAAAACGAAATATAAGAATAATATGGAACTACCCTGAAGCCCAAAACTGGCTATCCAATGAAATGTCAAACATGTTAGTTGCCGCCATGACATTCCTTGAGGGTAGCCCGAAGACTTGTGTTTCTATTATATTTTAAGTTTATAGGATATTATTGGGCAAAAATGTACCAATTTTATAGAATAAGCATTAAATGCGATCTTGAGGGCCCTGGAGTCGACTTGACACCCATACAAACGTACCTACTACCAAAATTACAACTTGGCTGTTGGACGAAATTCAATAATTTTGTTATGATCGTAATTGTACACAAAAATCTTTCTCTTGTGGGTCTGATTTCGAAAAAAATAAAATTCATGACCCAACGCATAAAGATTAATATATACAACGACCGACCAAAATATTATTTTAATTCTGTGCCAAACAGTAGGTAATTGAGTATTATTGGAAGTGCGAAAGCCAATTTTGTATGGAGAACGCGGAGTTCGCGATTACGAATGTAGAGCCCTTAAGTGTAGCATTTACAGTGATCTCAGTGTTTGTGTCTCAATGAATCCCTTAACCTTCAATAAAATGGCGGTACCCATTTCCTCTTCAGTCTCGACATTGGCAGCACTATACCGTATGTTTGCATAAGGTCATGTCACCATTCCTTTCTCTACCCTTGTCTTTTCCATCCTATTATCCCTCTTTCACATACAATACATATTTTTTTAAACTATACCCATTACTAGACAATTTTCGCGTAATGCAAAGAGGCCATTAATTTAAGAAAATAATAAATAACAATAGTTGTTGCCATATTCTGTTCTCACTTCAACCAATCAGTGATTGATTATAATTATTTTTGTTCTCATTTTTGTTTTGGAGTTTGTATGGAGAGCCATGCTTCTGATTAATAAATGTCAACTTTCAAACAAAAAAAAAAAATCTACAGAAAGTTAATATAAATTCAAAAATATTTTAATGAAATTTTATGTAATTTTAAAATACCCAATTTTTCTTTGTAGATTACTTTTCTCTATCTGGTATATTTTATAAAAATCGTAAGACACTTTAAAAACACAATCACTCTGTATATGTGCACTTCCCTATATTTATGTCGATAAATAAACCCTATGTCCTTCTTAAGGTCTCAACTCTAAACTATCTCCATACCAAATTTCATCAAAATCGGTTTAGCGGTTTAGGCGTGAAAACGTAACAAATAGATATAGTTATAAAATTAGTATGGATGTAGTGTAGCGCCCTCTACCAAATAAACAATCATACCAAGAAGTTCCGAGACGACAATGTCGGCCCGCGGCTGCAGTGTGAGGCACCGCATGTCTCCAGGCACCACCGTGACGTCCCGCCCGCGCCACGTCTCGCGCACGTGGGCCGACAAAACTACCACTGCACAAGGATTCTTCTCTACTGCTATTACCTGAAATAACAATGCATATTTTCTTCATTCCATCTATTCGAAAAGGACGACTTGGTTCGCCTTTAAATGCACCCAAAGGTGGTGTTTTCTATAAGAAACTTTTAGAGGGCAGTAATAAGTTTTTAATCCTCTTTATAAGTGCGCCGCAATAGGGGATATGCATGCTTTCTTTTTTTTCATTACTTGATAGAGTAACTACATTAGACCCTAAAAACAAATATTAAACATCTTTTAAAGGGTAATAACACAAAAATAAAAGGGTTTGACGTTTATCTGCCACTACCACAGTAAAAAACGGTATATCAAGAGCCGCCATTCTGTGACGTTATTCGTGCTGAAAAAGCATATTAGTTTAATGTTATTGCACCTCAAAAGTTAGTCAAAAGGTTTGTTTATCACAAATTATAAAGGACAATAAATACCAGAGAAAACAAGAAACTGTACACTACAGAACACACGTTGACATTTGTTTGTGCACTAATGACGTCACATGCAGTGTTTGCTAATGTCGGAGCGTTAAGAAATGCGTTCCGTTTCTACAAAAAAATGGTTTTATAAATCGTATTTATAAAA
This sequence comes from Monopis laevigella, assembly GCA_947458855.1. Classification (NCBI taxonomy): domain Eukaryota; kingdom Metazoa; phylum Arthropoda; class Insecta; order Lepidoptera; family Tineidae; genus Monopis; species Monopis laevigella. Next base: position 20,674,482 of record OX381581.1, read on the forward strand.
AAAATAGCTTATCAAAATAAAATAGATTACTGTAAATATGTTCAAAGACATAAAAGGAACATTATATATAAAATAATAATAATTGGCGTTACATGTATATTCCCTATTATCTTTGCCGTGCACTTTTTGAATTAGGAACAGCTTAGTGTTACGCGCCAAAGAGAAATTGAACGCAAATATTATGACGGCCCATAGTCGTCCCGCCAATTCAATTTAGTTGTTACTCTTGTTTTATTAAATAGTAATATTACAATAAAATATGAGATTCTCATAGAGGGTGATGAATAGTAGAGTGTATCACTCGGGCGCAAAATATATTTTTGGCTCGGGCGACGTACTTTGAATCCCTTGCTACGTTCAGGATTCTACTAAAGAATCTCTCGCTACGCTTAGGATTCTACTCTAGAATCCCTCACTTCGCCCTGGATTCCAAAAAGTGCCCTCGCGTAATAATATTATTTTGCTCCCTTAATATACAATCTACAATTATAGTGGATAAGTAAAAAATAATACTTTTTTCTAAAATTGCAAATCCGGTTTAGGTTGTTCTGGTAAGCCCATTCATTGGTTCTTAATGAAAACGATCTAAGCTCTTGAAATACCTTATTGTCGAAATTTCTTGGATACCTATACAGCGCATTTATAAAAACTTATTGAGGCCTTGAAGAACACTTTAGTTATAGTAGGTTTTGTCTCTTTTTTAGCAACAAAAATAAATATGCGTAAAAGAAACGAAAACAATTTCAACTAAAGTGTTCTTCGAGGGCTCAATATTTTTTTATAAATATAATATAAATAAATAAAATTGTCACGCCCTTTTCCCACGGGGCTAGGCAGAAACAAGGGAGCGCCACCTACAATGATCCTGGCATAACTCTCTCGCTTCCTTCACATCTACCACTCTCTTCATACAAGCTCTACGGTTATGGGCACTACGGATCCCATCTTTTTTGTGATTGTCCCCGATTTGGTCTGGGAACATTCTTCTGGGTCGTCTCCGCCTTATTCTTTCATTCACCTCTGATTCATAAATCTCTTTCGTCAGTCTCTTTTCATTCATCCTCTGAATGTGCCCAAACCACCGTAATATTCCTTTCTCAATCCTTGTCACTACATCTTCTTTCAAATCACACATTTCACGCACAACTGTATTCTTCACTCTATCCGCAATTGTTACAACAGTGTACAAGCACTCCTTAATGACCGCATTTCTACTACTTTCATGCTTCTTCTGCCATACCCAGCATTCACTTCCATACATTAATGTAGGAACAAGCACTGCTTTGTGAACAGCCATCTGAGACTTTTTAGACATAATTTGGCTGCTCATTATGCTGTGTAAGGCACCATTCACTACATTACCCTTTTGCACTCGGCTTTCAATATCTTCCACACACTTACCATCTCTTGTAAACACACTTCCCAAGTGAACCAATTGTTTAACTTGTTCCACTTTCTTACTATCTATCATTATTTCACATTCTGTCATGTCATCCTCTCTCTCCAAAACCAAAACTTTGGTTTCATCCATATTCGCTTTCATGCCTTTCCTTTCTAATTCTCCGTTCATATTGTTAACCATTTGTTGTTACTCATATGCCGATGATGCAAGGATGACTTGATCATCGGCATATAAGAGACATTTGATTACCATCTCATTCGTTCTCACACCGCAATTTCTTTCACGCAACTCTTTCAGACAGCCGTCCATGAAGAGATTGAAGAGCCACGGTGACGCCACACACCCTTGTCTGACACCTTTACAGATGTCAAACCGTTCGGATAACGTCCCGTTAATTCGAACACATGCACTGCAATCCTTATAAAGAGATTTCAGTGCACGGATCATTTTGCACCCCAATCCAAACATCGACAGTTTCTTCCATAACTCTTCTCTACTCACATGATCATAAGCCTTCTGAAGGTCTAGAAAAGCGCAATACACTTTTTGGTGTTTGGCTCGCATCTTTTCACTGACACATCTTAAAGAGAAGACTTGATCCATGCATCCCATACCTTTCCTAAATCCAGCTTGCACATCCCAAATTTTCTTATCAGTTTCATTCATCACTCTTTCAATCAAAGCCTTTGCATACAACTTGCCAACAATGCTGAGAAGGCTGATGCCGCGGCAATTCTTGGGTTCCTGCTGCGATCCCTTTCCTTTTATAAATAAATGACCTTATTTATAAAAAAAATATTGAGCCCTTGAAGAATACTTTGATAAAGTACATTGTGTAAGATTTCAAAAACTTCAGAATGCTGTTCTAGTAAAGTAATACTGTTTAGAGAACTAGCCCTGCGTTCCGAGAGCTAACGCGGGCAGTTTCTCGTGCTGATTTCAAAAACCAGCGCGACCGCCCGTTTCAACACAGCCATGTCATTTTTTTTAGCGATGCTAAAATGCAGCTCGGAAACGATCGGTGTTGATTTTTGATGCCACTTTTTGACAAGCAGCACTATTTTGAATTAAATAATTGAAATTAAAAATATTACTACCTTATCATTATATAATAAATCAATATTTTTTAATTAACTATTATTTAAATACAATAATTTTATAATATCACAATATTAATTTAATTAACAACCTCAAACTAAACATACCAAAGCTGAATTTAGTTACACGATATTTATTTTTTAGGTTTAATCGAACTTTTAAAACTAAAACAGATATGAATATATAAAATAATTAATTAAACTCCAATTTGTAGATAGATATTCACATGTAAACAAACATCTGTCAAAAAGTAGCCATGCTAACTTTTCGTGTTAAAATTTCTGTTCGCGGAACGATTGATGGTAACTTGAATTGCTAACATTTCCGCGCGGTGAAACGACCTTGGCTAAAAAAACCAGCGATCCGTGGCAGCGATGCTAAGCACGGAACGCGATGTAGGTGGGAGTTAGAGGCAATTAAATTTATGAGTATGAGTATTTTTATTATTTTATACTCGTTTTACTTGTACAGTACTAAGCTCACTGAAAGTACTGAAAATTACAATACAATATTTTTTTAATAGATCAATATATATATATGTGTGTGTATCTAAGTTATCTGCTAGAGGTTGCAGTGGCATTATATATATATATATATATATATATATATATATATAAGTATATTTCTTTGGCTTAAACCTTAAGCAATACTAATATTTAGAATAAATTTACCTTAACTTTAGTGTGAGTAATGTCTGCTGCATTTAGAGTAGCTCTAACCAGAGGACCTCGGCCAGCACCCAACACCATCACTGTAAATACTCTTGGAAATTCCGTATCACTGCAATCACCATTAGCACCCGCTGTGTTGTCCTCATTTTCCTCCATATTGTCCTCATTTATGACTATTGTACTAATTTTATTGTCAATTTCTTTGATTTTTAAATTATCCAAAGCATGAGCAATGGCTTTTTGGTACTGACTATATTTGACTGGATCCTTTTCAAATATATTGTATGTGTGTGTATCTAAGTTATCTGCTAGAGGTTGCAGTGGCGTTTGAAGATAGTCTTCCCAGCTACAACAAATACAATTATTAAACTAAATATAGTAGTCATATATTATTTCTTTTAATGGCAAGGTTAGCTTGTCAAAATAACGTAATCCTATAAAAAAATCACATATCATCACGGGTGCCTTACGGCGCCCGAGACCGCTTAGACGGCCCCAGCGGAGGGTTTTTTTTAATCCCACCTCGTCGTAGCCGATGGTATGAGTCTACACCGAACAAGTAACTAGCTCTTCGCGATGTTTTGAATAGACTCAATAACCCATTTTTAAACAGTTTCACAAGTTGGTATAGTGAAACGGGGACCGACAGCTTAACATGCTCTCCTAGGCACTATAGTGGTGTTGTCAAACAAATGCACATTTTTTTTTTATTACACTCTCATTGGTACACACCGGGATTCAAACCAGGGACCTAACTGTTTTTAAGTCCAAGGTCTAACCAACTTGGCCAACACGCATATAGTATATATTATTGTGCAAAAGTGTACTAATTTTGTAGAATAAGCATTTGTATAGTGATATTAAGTGTGAGAAGTGTAGCATTTACACAGGGAACCCGGTGTTCATAATCCCTTAGCCTTTGATAAAATAGCAGTACCCATTTTATTGTAGCAACTTTCCTCCTTCACTTGATATTGGCAAGACTATACCGTATGATGACAGAATGTTAACATGGGCGCTTGGTGGCCAAATTGAAAGCTGTCACCTAAAGTACTGAAAGCCATAGATTCAATACCTGGTGTGTACAAAAGGGATTTTTTACAATACAAGATCATTTGTCTGACAAAACTATGTAAACACTCAGAGAGCACATTAAACCATCTGTTTCCACCAATAAACTACAGTAGAATCACAGAATGTGTTTTAAATAGACAAATCAATAACATTGCCAATGTGTTACAGAAGCATATTAAATATATATTCTGGAAAGTTCATACTCCAAAAGTGTTTACAAACTGCTAGGGAACAATATTTTTTTGTTTAAATATTTTTGCTATATATTTATTAGCACCCTATTAGGAAGATTATAACTAGCAGTGCCCTGAGGTTTTACTCACTATTCAATTCAAAGTAATTTGGATCAAAAATATTGCCTATGCCCATGTTACATGCTAATAAAAGAGCTTACTAATGGTGAAATATTTATTAAAACAGTTTTTGAGTTTATCCAGGATAATCATTTTTTTTCTCTTTTTAATATTAGAATAGATAACAATTGCCTTACCCTTTTGCATATTCAAGCATTGGATCACCAGTTTTAGGATTGCACCTGTTTTTTAAGCAATTCAAGTAGCGTGTATAAATCTCAATGTTAAATCTTCGAGCCCCAGATATAATAACTTGTGCTTCTCGTTCAATCATACTAAATACAACTTTTTGATGAGCATAAGATAAACATGGATATCTGTAATATAATGTAAGTCAGATTACTCTTTAAAAAACATGATAAGTGACACAAATACCAACTCAGTTGAGCCAAAATTCAAATATTACCCATGTAATCTCCGAAGGAAAAGAAAGAGATGGATATTATTGGATATAAACAAAATAATGTTTGCAATCTCTTTGTTTTTTATGACAATCCAACAGGTTAAATTAATACCTCTGTATTTTAATACACTCTTGAGTATTGCGTAGTATTTTATTTGAATAGTGTTTTTAATACAGGTTTACAATGACATGGTTTTGTGACGAGTGGCACTTGTTTTCTCTGCCTACCTCGTAAGGGATCTGTTGTGGAACATACATGCATTTTAATACACTTACCCTTTTTTATTAGTTTGAAAAATTGATGTTGGCAAAACAATAGCTTTAATAGGTTCACCAAACCAGCGTTCTAAAATAGAGAAGTTTGGTAAGTCAGCTGATATTTCCAGAACCAGCCCAATTCGTTTATCCCAATCCATTCTCTCATGGAATTTTGTCCACCATAGCCAAGTTTCTTCATAGGCTGACTGATCATCTTGTATTGCTTCAGGATTTAAGCTAATTGCCCTTTGAGTTCGTTTACAGAGCATTGGCACTCTTATCCATAGTAAAGATGAATGTGGACTAAAACTTTTATTATAGTTACAAATATACTAAAGAACTAGACAGAAATAACAGTTCTCAGGTTAACCAATCACATGTACATAAAATATTTTAATAAACAAACCAAAAATTATTATTGCCAAATAAAGTGCAAGATAATAATAATATGGAGGATATATTGCCCTAGTCATAGACAAAGCTCTAGGCTTGTACTATCTCTAGCAGAAACAATAATACCAATACATATTATATTTTATAAACACCCAGACCATGACAAACTGTAAAAATGTTTTCCATGGGTGAGAATCTATCCCACTCGGATGCAACTCCAAAGGCACAACCACTAGTCTACGGAGGCAGTTAATAAAAATATATAACAAATGCAACTGGTAATTGGACCAACTATCGGCTTAATGCTTCTAGTACAAGTCATAATATCTATTTTGTTCTTATTGTATCTTTCTAATATTTATAAACTATAATTAATAACCTATTAAATATAACACATTATATAATAATAATAGAAATTAAATTAATGAATATAATTCATTGAGTTCCTCTGGAGCCGCGCAGGTGCCGAGAACTGCAGCCGCATTGCCTCTTTGAATTTCTAGTCCTATGCGTTGGAAAAAGTAGGCTCTAGCACGTCGATCACCTGATTTTTCTATTAGCAATTTTCCCAAAGATTGAGTAAATGCTAAAGCATCAGGTGACCAGGGGCCTAAAGTTTCCACCGCAAAGGCCAGAAATTCAAAGTGGTCTGCGAGCTGGGAATATTTATCATATTTCAAATTTTGTGCTTTAAGGGCTGCGGCCCCAGAGGAAACAGAGGTGAGCTGTAAATTAGATGGAGCTAATGTGTCCGTGCAGGTGGCGTCCCACACTAAGGATCGGCCTTTAGACCACGGGACTATGGTCATGCCGTCAGGCCTTTTGCCATCGTCACGACTCACTCCTGGTGGCTCTAAAATGCTGGCGATACCCGCGGAACCCAAGGCACGTTTTATTACGGCATTCAAATTCGCGTGCCGCGGCCATCGTCCAGCACTTCTTTTGCACGAGAGGCCGTGAACACCGGACTCGTCAACCATAGTCCCGCATATGCATCTGTGTGGTTGACAAAGAGCAGCACCTACACGGAGAGAAATGGCAATGCGAATGGCGTTACCGTCAAGTTTTAAATGTCATAATATTAGAATCATCATAATATTGAGTATAAGAATAGTTTTACGGCTTCTACCTAACTTTCTACATAATATCTAATATTAATAATTGAGCACTTAATATTCAAATCGCAAAGTAAGAGCATTGCTTTGGATTTATTACAGTCAGTTATTATATGAAGTGCCCACCATTACTGCCAACAGTATATCTAACTAGACCACAGAAGCAGTGAATATTATTTTTAAATGTGCTATTTTATAGAGACTGCATGGGTAATGAATCTTACAAATTTGCATTTGTAAGATTATTAATGTAATTAAGGGCTGAAGCACAAGCTGCATTTTGTACGAGTAAACTCTTTTATAAAGTATTTTATCACTATCAATAGACCTGAGAGGTACACCCCCATATTCTAAATTGAATCGTCAATTCAATGAATGTGTCTTTTCCACCAAATTTTAAGTGAGGATAGTACTTACCAATTGTTAAAGTGAGCATGCAAAATTCGTGCTAAATTTACAGTATGTTTGCCATGTAGATTGAGCATAATCGCTGGAAGACCGAGTCCTCTACAGTATGACAGTTCTTCATTCATGCAGTCCTCCTGTTGCCTTTGGGCTAATAACGAGGAAACGTCTACATTTAAATAAGGCGATAACTTTCCTACTACCCTCACGGTCCAATCCTGGGGAGATAGCAGCATATCAGATCTTGTAAATCCCCCTTCATTGCTGTTGCCGGCAGAATAAGTTCTTTTAAAACGTGGGTGAATAATGGGAAAAACTACAAATGAATAGTTGTTGATAAGAGCTTCTGACAGGCTCGCCTGTATATCAGATAAAATTGAATACTCTAAACCACAAGATAACTCTGGTTTAGGCATTTTTATATTCTTGAAAGAAATTATTAATTTTAAACGAATTCCCACACTTTTTTACTTTTGTTGATAACTAAATTTTTTTTTTCTTCACAATGGCACAATGTGGAGGGCAAAGTCATTAGACCACAAAAAAAAAAAAATACGGAAGTGGCCTAAATAAAAGTGTTTCAATCGAAATGTCAACTTTACATGTTTGCCGTTACGCAATTTGCGTGAGTTTTTCGTTTTCCGCGGTTTTTTTTAAGTTTTATTTTATATGAAAGTGATACCACACTTGCCTGGGAAATTCAGATCTAACCACCAGTTGCACCGAAGTGTCCGTTGTAACGATTAAAGTTAAAAATGTTACACTTGGGTGCTAGAGGTGAGCGTTACGTAACGTAGATAGTTACAATAAAGTCGTTATTTCTTAAATAAGTAGTAACGGTTATTATATTTGTAATAACTATTTAATTAAAAAAACGTAAATAAGAAAAAAATACATAATATTGATTTTTGAGTATTAAAAGGGTTAGATCTCATTATTCGAGTACAAACACGATAGGCTTACGACCGACGGTTGACGAGAATTGAAAAAACATTTTCGACCTTAATGACATTTATCGAGTACCTTTTTTTTAATTTCATTCGTCTTATTATATGGCATACCATCAAATTCTACCAAAAAAATGCAATTGTCAATAAGGTCGAAAATCCTTTAACAAAGCTGAAATTATTCTTTCATTGGCTAGATATAATCGATACCTATCGTTTAAGTACAAACACTTTGGGTCTAGGGCCAGGGGTTAATAAGTTATAATAAAAAACGTTTTGACATGACATTTCGCCAGATTACACCAATACCATAACTATGAGTCCAAAACAAAATATATAAGAGTTATTATCAAAACAAAAATTAAATACTTTTATTTAAAAAAAAATCAAAAAAAAAAAAACAAGATAATTTTAAATACAACTACAAAAAACCTAGAAAGAATGCGTCACGGAACGTAGCGCAACCAATCACCGTAATAGCGTGAACATCATTAACCACCTAGTCGGAGTGCAACGACGATATTTTAAAAACCGATACAAGAAAAAGAAACTAAAACGAGGATAGCAACAATAACTCAAAAAAAAACACCATAAGTGGAAGTGCAAAGTAGGCGTGTTTAGTGTGGCACAATTAAGCGTAGGTACGCTTATTTGATCCCAGTCGTTATCAGTCATGTCTAACATCGCTTCGAGTTGGTAGTCTCGCGTCGCTCCTGATTTTTCCGCATAATTATTGTAAATATGCCGTATTGTTGCATTCTGGAGTGCAAAAACGATAGTAGGAGAAAAAATCTTCGTAATGGAGGTGTTTCGTATCATCGGTAAGTACAATTTTGTTAGTATTCTTTAAAAACCTTATTTATTTTAGTTTACTTATAATTGTAGTTTAAATGAAGTTAAAATCAACCTTATGTAATTGTAATAAAGAATACTTTAGATTGAAATTGGGATTTCAAAAGTTCTTTGCTACTCGGTTAGTGTTGTAGTGGGTGCTTATCGATATAACTTATTTATTTAAAGAAAAGAAGAAACAATTTCGGCAGTTATACAAAATTATATACTTACATATTTTTTTAATAGTGTGGGCTTAGAATAATAAAATGTACGTGTAAACTCTTTATAACGATAAACTCCCTATACGTAGAAGTGAGCACAATTTGGTTGGTTTACCTTAAAACACATACATAAAAAAATCTTTATAGCGCAGCAGCCATCCAAATCAATTGGCTTCCGAAAAGATTTCCTTTCTTGTGAATATACCTAAATTATTATTTTTTAAATAAAAAAAATGGTTTCTGAGATATATATTTAATTAAGACTCGTCACGTCATATGCCCATACAAAATTAGGGTCTGTACCATTGCGACTAAAAACTATTTTTTTTTAAATAACGATAAAAAATATTTTTATAAAATAATGTAATATTCCAGGCAAAAATATTTTTTTTCATTTTGCCTATTTTTTTTATTTTTATTACAAAAATACTAGTTATATGAAGATTGCGTCCCAAAGTTTTGTTTCGTGCTCACGTCACGACAACGTCACCTAACTCAACTTAAAAAAATATACTTATCTCAAAAATCAGTTTTTTAAGCCTTTATATTTTCTAAAAGTTTTATAGCTATGTTTTCTAAAAAGTTTTCCCTTCCATCTGCGTTTAAATATATAGAGCACATTTATATTTAAAAAAAGCATCGATATCGATACTTTAAATATTTTATTATGTTACTTTAAATTATTATATTTTTATCTTTTCGGAAGGAAAGTTCTATAATAATCTAAAATACTTTTTTTATATAAAAGATAATATGCCTTATGTCGACTGAACAAAACATTTATTCGAATGTTGTAGTAATCACGCCATCTGTGTAGGAATAGCAGAACATTTTTTAGGAGGTTCTTACTACTTTATGATAGATGGCATGATTATTTTTTTATATGAATTTAAATCTAATTATTTGGAGAATAGTATTTAAAATTGCTGTGTATATTTGCAACCAATCAGGACGAAGTGGTTATAGATTCAATACTTATAGATATATGATTTTGGCGACACCGGTTCTAATACATTTCGTGCTATAGCATGTGCTTATAGCATTTCCACTTGATTTTTCTATTCCGTGGTTCCGTCCGTTTCAATCACAGGTTGTGGAATGTCGGCGAGCAGCGACATAGCGCAAAGCGGTGATATAATGAACTAAGTAAACCAATTTATAACAACTACTACAGAGAGATGGCGCTAATAAATTAAATAATGCAGAATATAAGTAGGTTGTGGTCAATAAAACTTTATTTGTGTTTTGGATGTTAAAGTTAAAAATTGAATAAAATAAAAACACATGTAAAAAACATAATAAAAATATGAAATGAGGAGTTTTCTTTTTGCCGGTTCCAAAATACTCCACTAGATGGCAGCAGGGGCTTTATTCCGAGTTTTGACACGTTCACCGTCGCGTATTTTGCGTAAAGTACGGGTATTGAAATGTAAGTTCTATCTTGTTAATTACAAAGTTGAAATTCCAATGCTCCATACATGTTCAAACTTGCGAAGAATTCGTGTATTTCAAGATGGCGGCATTATAATAGCCAACCTAATACATTCTATATAACCATTGGAATAGAGCTTATATTTCCATATTTATAGTTTGCGCAACGTCTTGTCGTGATTAGCGGTTGCAAACTCGGAATAAGGCCCCAGGAGAGATATCCACAAAAACTGTCAAAAAAGGCAGTGCTAGTCTATATTTTTATATAGACTACTCAAATATAGACTCTAAATTCTGTATGAATTAAAACTAAATTTTGGTATTGCAAGGCGTGTTATATTTTTACCATATTTTGTCACTTTTATATGTATCTACTTACTCGTTATTCTTGCTCTCTATAATCTTTAGTAGATACCCTGTCAAGATAAACTTCGTAAAAAAGACTATGGTACCTTAGAAATTCAAATTTAATTACTAATATGATGATATTTAAAAGAAAAAATATTGCTTAAGTTGGTGCCGTAAGGCAAAGTGCTCAGGATATTAGTGTATATGTTAAACAAAGTTAAGTAAATTTTATAAATTATTCGTATAAAGGTATTTGTTTTCCTATTTACCCTAAATTTTGGGTGTATTTTGTATATTACCGCTATCTATTTTGACAGTTTTGTAGATAGCGACAAAACGCCATCTGTTGCGTTAAATAATAACTACTGGAAAACTCCTCATTAAAAAAATGAAGTGCAGAAGCGGGGATGGAACTGTCGTTCTGTGGTTGTTAAGTTATTTAGATAGAATAGAATCATGTCGCCATAAAAAAAAAAAAATAGATAGAAAATTTTAAATAAATTAAATGTGTTAAGATCCCGTCGCACACCTCCACCAAATATTCCGATTCTTTTACTGTGTCAGCTGCTCGTCAATGGAATTTGCTTCCTATGTTTATAAGACAGGCTCCAACCATCGGTGTCTTTAAACGTCTACTCACCACTCATTATCTGAATAAGTAACTGCCAATTTTTCCTTTAGCATTTTCTGTTTTGATATGTACTATATGTATTATATTGTATGATTTATATAAGTAGTATATTATGCATTGAGTGTATATTTAAGTATTTACATGTAATATTTAAGTAGTTTATATACTATTCGCTATATATCTTTTAAATTGTTATTTATTTGCTTTTGCACCCTATGCATAATCTTCCACTCTCTCAAAGATTAGCTGGTAGTACATGCCTAAGGCATTAAGTTAGCCTATGTATAATTTTATTTTGGAATTGTTAAAGTATTTTAAATAACATAAATAAATTAAATTAAATCAACGTACATACATTGAAAGTAAGTTAAGACGTTTTATCATGGTGGATTGCAAAGTTTGTCTTCATTGGCTTCAAAAGATGTGATTTTTTTTTTTCGGATTCTATAATAGGATTTTAAGACTAGGTGGTTAGCTGATTCCATTGACCTTTCAATCATTATCTGCTATACAAGGGCGCCATGGGGGCGACCACCCACACCGATCATACCCACGCCTTAAATCTGTAGTCCTGAATAAAATATATATAAAGCCGAAAAACTAAATATATGCAAGACATGCTCTAGTTACTCGTAAACAATTACCAGATGATACAATATCTTAATTTTGGTGCTGTATATGCAAGACATGCTCTAGTTACTCGTAAACAATTACCAGATGATACAATATCTTAATTTTGGTGCTGAGTAAATATATAATATTTTTAATTTACGAATTAAATAATAATATCTAAATAAAAAATATGTAATATCTAATTAAAAATAGCAAAATAAAAATATTGGTAATATAATAATAATAAATACCATCACGGGTGCCTATTTGGCTTCCGAGAACCGTTTAAACGGCCTCAGGGTACCCAGCGGAGGGATTAACCCGCCCTCTTTTCGCCGATGGTATTCGGAGGCAACACCTAACAAGTGGCGAGCTTGTTGCGGTGTTTATGATAAAATTGCCTCGTTGTATAAATCGGTCACCCATCCCAGGCCGGCCTTGTTGTCATCTGCTTAACCTTGTTATCAGTTGCGCAGTGACTTAACCACTAGGCTGGGCTATTTTTTTATATTGGTAATATGTTTAGCCGATTAACACGACCCCTTACGCTTAGTGCAATGTACTTTTCCATTATAATACGCATAATTTCAATATACAATTGAAATAAGTATAATATGGGGCATAGGTAGCAACTTAAATCTTATGTTCCGCGCAATTTGTTCTAAGTTATAACACTGTGTATGGAGTTGAATCCACGAATTGGGGTTTTTTTTTTATTGATTTGAAGTAATATTTAATATTATTTTGTGCTTAGAATTGTACAAGACATTTTTTTTTTTTTTTTTTTTATAGGAGCTCGGCATGTGACCCCACATCCACCTGATCGAAAGCAGTATGCAGGTCCAAGAATGAATACAACCAGCTCTTAGAATTGTATTGTAAGAGCTGGTTTCATCCATTATGCCGGCTTAAGATGCCTATTCACGCTTCGTTTAAAGGACTCAAGGTTATAGGATGAAGGAAACACGCAAGCAGGTAGAGCATTCCACATTTTAATAGTGCGACAGATGTACGAATCACCAAATCTTTTAGTGCGGGTTGATATATCTGCCACAGAATGCGCATGCATTCTGTTACCTGCTCGTGAGGTTCTGTAACGGAAAGGGGAAGGGGGAATGAGATTAAAAAGTTCTTCAGAGCACTGTCCATGGTAAAGGCGGTAAAATACGCTCAACGACGCTACATCTCTGCGAAGCTGCAGTGGCTCTAAGGTGTTAGTGAGCTCTTCGTCATCAATAATACGAGATGCACGCTTCTGCAGACCATCGAGGGCACGCAGCAAATATTTGGCCGATCCACCCCAAAGGTGCGAACAATATTCCATACAAGGCCGGATCTGGGCTTTATAGATAAGATACCTAAGCCGTGGAGTGAAATATCGTTGCACCTTGTTGAGGTACGCACAGACCAACGCGATCAATCTGCGGCCGCGGTGGCGGTGGCGGTGGCGGCCGCGGTGGCGATCTCAGCCGTTCACACCAAACACGCGATCTATAGTGTTGCCAACAATATTATTTTTTAAGGGATCGTGCCATACACTAGAATAAGTCGTATTTTGGGTATAAATCTACAAAAAAAATAGTACGCATTGAAATTTCAATAAAACAATTTTAATCTTACTTTTTTTTAAAGATAAAAATGCAATGAAAAAAATCCTGGTGTGTTGGACTCGAACCCACGAACCTCGCTGTCGCGGCAAGGCGCTCAACCGCTGAGCCAACCAGGTGGGCAATTCTCGCGCTTTCGACATTCATCTCGATTCGATATTTTTGAACGAAAAATGGCAAATTATGTCATTTTTCATTCAAAAATATCGAACATTAAACAAAATAAATAATAATTATATTAATTACCTAATTAATAATAAATATTTAAATATTGAACGAAAAATGACATAATCGAGATGAATGTTGAAAGCGCGAGAATTGCCCACCAGCTTCCAGTCACCCCTCACGAATTTTGTCATTGCTTGTTATCTACTTATACACAGACGCACTCTATTAGCTTTCTTCTATTAACTCTATACAAGTGAAGTTAGAAATCCTAGTTTCTAATACTAGATGGCAGAGGAATCTGGTTTGGAAGGTTCGGCCAAACCAACGCGGTGGCGGTGGCGGTGGCGGCCGCGGTGGCGATCAGTTACTACAGTAGTACTTGTATCGACGGGTTCAAACCAAACGCGTTCTGCGGCCGCCCGCGCGATCCGTACAGAGTCAGCACGCGCGATCACTTGCGGCCGCCAGTGTTGCCAACTTAGTGGATTTTCCCCTAAAACTGGTTGTTTAGACCAGTTTTTCAACTGGGAAATTTTGTTTTAGTGGCTGGTGGTTTTTCTTAGTGGTTTTGTATCCTAATCAGGAATTTATAAAAATGCATAAATATAAAATACTGAAAAAAGTAAAAATAAAAACACTCCCATCTAGTATTAGAAACTAGGACTTCTAACTTCACTCGTATAGAGTGTGTAGTTCGTGGGTTCGAGTCCCACCCACCATGATTTTTTTCTATGTTTTATTATCTTTAAAAATTTATTTCCCACCAACGCGTTCAGGATATCTGCGTTCGGGCGGAGTTGCCAACAACATTATTTTTTAAGGGATCGTACCATACACTAGAAAAAGTCAAATTTTGGGTATAAATCTACAAAAAAAAAATAGTACGCATTGCAATTTCAATAAAACAATTTTAATCTTACTTTTTTTATATTAATTTTTTAAAGATAATAAAACAATGAAAAATCCTGGTGGGTGGGACTCGAACCCACGAACTACACACTCTATACGAGTGAAGTTAGAAGTCCTAGTTTCTAATACTAGATGGGAGTGTTTTTATTTTTACTTTTTTCAGTATTTTATATTTATGCATTTTTATAAATTCCTTATTAGGATACAAAACCACTAAGAAAAACCACCAGCCACTAAAACAAAATTTCCCCACTAAACTAAATTCCCCATTTTACCAGTTTTAGGGGAAAATCCACTAAGTTGGCAACACTGGCGGCCGCAAGTGATCGCGCGTGCAGACTCTGTACGGATCGCGCGGGCGGCCGCAGAACGCGTTTGGTTTGAACCCGTCGATACAAGTACTACTGCAGTAACTGATCGCCACCGCGGCCGCCACCGCCACCGCCACCGCGTTGGTTTGGCCGGACCTTAGATTTGCCTTCATTAGATAGATGCACATCCCCCGCAGAATTCATAACCATTTCTAATTATAAATATCTAAAATCTGTAAACGATATTAAAGAAAAAAATACTCTAAATGATAAACCTAAAAAAAAACGTAGAAAGAAACGAGAGCGAAAGTGGATCTTCAAGATCACGCTCAGATTCTTTTAACAGTGTTGTTTCATATAATGATTGTTTAACAAATTTTAATGAGGATAATTCAACTTCAAACACTTCATCGCAAATACCATTGGGCCAAGTATCCAAAGTTATTTCACCATCTATTAAAGACCAACTACCATTATCGCACAGACTGTGCATTATCGTTACATTCAAACATCTTTGGCATATTATATTTAATATAGAAGCCATTAAAGAAAAAAAATATATATATATTGGTCTTTTTACCATTTAATTATTGAGGGTAGCCCGAAGACAGTAGTCGTGTGTTTCTAATATATTTTTCATAGTTAAGTTTATAGGATATTATTGTGCAATAAGTAATCTTAAGTGTGAGAAGTGTAGTATTTACGCAGTGATCTCAGTGTTTGTGCTATCTCAATGAATCCATTTCTTCAGTAAAATGGCGGTACCCATTTTACTGTAGATTCTTTCCTCCTTCACATGACACTGGCATAACTATACCATATGTTTGCATACGGTCATGTGGCCATTCCTTATTCTAACCTAGTCCTATCCCTATTCCTTTCCATCCCATTATCCCACTTTCACTTTACAATCAAATTTTAATCTACGCTCCTCACTCGACATTGGCAAAATTACGCGCACGCGTAGAGGCCATATATTTAAACAAAAAAAATATTAAAAAAATTCCTTCCTTATTCTAACCAGTGTCTCCAACCACGCCGTAATTACGGTAAATCTACTGTATTTTTTGTAAATCTACCACCTACCGTAGAGATATTATTACGGTACCGTAGATTCCTGTAACTTCGCCTAATTATAGCATGACTTTTATTCATTTTTGAATTTTCCCGCTCAACAAATGAATTCTGAAATATCAATACAGCTACATACTGACCTATGAAATGAATGCTTTTTGAATGTGTTAGTACGATTCACTACGACCGTGTAGCAGCAACAAAATTGTCATTTGAAAAGTGCAGGCGAAGTTGGGGATCAAAACACAACTTCGCCTACCATTTGTAAATTCTATTTATAACTACAATAAAAGGAAAACGTACTTAAGTATACTTACTAATGGACTCAAATAACCCTTAAAGCTATTTGCAATGACAGAAATAAAATTAAATTTATTTTTTGTATGAAGTAGGCGAAGTTAGGTTGCTATCTTTCGAAACTAGGAACAAACAGTAGGGTTGTCACTTTAAATTTGGAACAACTATAATTAACATTTATAATTGTTTTCACATAATTTATATTTTTTTGTTCGTTTTCTATGAACTCCCAAATCATTCATCTGGGTACGATGAGACTGGCGTGTTATCTCGTCAGGCTGCTGAAAAATGTTTTTCATGGGCATTACAAAGTATGCTAAGTACAGCTATTAATTAAAACATAGGTAATTCATGTTTGTCAGTTGGTCTTTTACGGTTTCTTAAACAATTCATTTGATTACTGTGAACTTTTGGCGAAGTGCCATATGCCAAGTTTCTTATAAAAACGCATCTATTAGCTCCTTTCGCCCAAAAAGTAAAAAAAAAATCGTGGAAAATGCAACAAAGGCCCGACACAGTAGTAATTAAATAAAAAACCTAGAACATTTTTATAATTTATTTAGAATTTAGATCAACGGTAGCTATTCAAAATCAGCTAGTTATTATATGGTTATTATTTTATGGTTACTATAAATATCTTTATAATTTTTTTTTTGCAAGTAGCAGCCCTAGCGGTAGGCGAAGTATGGGAAACTACAGTTTGCAAATCCTGTCCTAACATTGCCTGCTCGAATATTTATTCCAAAATCAGTGATAACTACTTCAATTAAAGTCTTCTGGAAAGCCGACTATACGTATAACCTACTGTAACGATTTCTAAAACTTACCTTTCTCCAGTATGGTGTGAGAGTAAGATTCTTTGGGATCGACGAAAAACTGACGCGTACTCAACTCGACACTTCGAATAACACTGTCAAAATGGCCACTCTGATTCTGGCAAATGAAATTGCAGTGTTACCATAACTAAATTTGTGTTTTTACCCATGAATTTTTTTTTTTTTGTTAAAATGGTTTACAGCTCTGGAAACAAGTCCTTTGAAGCCAGTCTTGATTTAATCTATCTTATTTTTTATTATATATTTTTTATTCTTCTTTAAATTATATAGCCAAACTTCAAGATACCATTCACTGACTATAATACCATAATAACAGCACAAAAAAAGAAATTATGGAATGAATTTTGGATTAAAAATATAGAGTTAACTGGCTCAGGAAAATGGTACAATGACATACAAAACCAGTTACCCTCTAAAACCTGGTTTTCTACTGGAAAATATACAAATAGAATTTTAATTACAACATTGTGTAGAATAAGAATGGGCCATATAAGAACACCAGCACATCTATGTAGATTTACCCATGAACATAAATCAGTGTTACCTTTGTAAAAAATGAGATGCGAGCATTTGAAAATTTTAGGCGAGGTTACCTACGTAAGGCGAAGTTACAGGGTTCTACGGTACCACTTTCTACCGTAATTTCATATGTATGAATTGGGCCTCATCAGAATCATTATTAAATAATTTTGAGAGTGAATTCCATAGATTTTAGTAAATAAAATTTTGATAATTAAAAAACAAACATGTTAAATCGAAGGTACTATAGGTATTTAATTTTTTCTTTACATTTTTACTATCAAGTTGATTAATTCCACTTTTTTCCGCGAATTCTTTACAATGAGATTCTTTTTTTTTTTTTGCTCATTAATATTTTGAGGGGTATAATCGACGCTTACTATATATTGTTTTCGTTTTTTTGCTCACATTAACATTTTGAAGGGTAATTATGGCAAACTACTATGGCAATACTGACATTGTCATACAATGGTGTTACCGTATTTTTACCGTAATTTAATTTTTTTTTCTGCCGTGTTATGATTACATTTACCGTATTTTTAAACTAAGAACACCGTAATTTTGACAGAAAGAGTTGGAGACACTGATTCTAACCCACGGAATAGAAAAAACAAGTGGAAGTGCAAAGTAGGCGTGTTTAGTGTGCCACAATTAAGCGTAGGTACGCTTATTTGATCCCAGTCGTGTCTAACATCGCTTCGAGTTGGTAGTCTCGCGTCGTTCCTGATTTTTCCGCATAATTATTGTAAATATGCCGTATTGTTGCATTCTAGAGTGCAAAAACGATAGTAGGAGAAAAAATCTTCGTAATGGAGGTGTTTCGTATCATCGAAAAGTACGATTTTGTTAGTATTCTTTAAAAACCTTAGCTTATTTTAGTTTACTAATAATTGTAGTTTAAATGAAGTTAAAATCAACCTTATGTAATTGTAATAAAGAATACTTTAGATTGAAATTTGGATTTCAAAAGTTCTTTGCTACTCGGTTAGTGTTGTAGTGGGTGCTTATCGATATAACTTATTTATTTAAAGAAAAGAAGGAACAGTTTCGGCAGTTATACAAAATTATATACTTACATATTTTTTTAAATATTTATTCATATTGTATCGCATACATTTTTTTAATAGTGTGGGCTTAGAATAATAAAATGTACGTGTAAACTCTTTATAACGATAAACTCCCTATACGTAGAAGTGAGCACAATTTGGTTGGTTTACCTAACACATACATAAAAAAATCTTTATAGCGCAGCAGCCATTCTCTATTACGAAGAATTGTGTTTTTTTCTCACTTTTGGCAGATATATCGACAGTCATTGGTTATCAGCTAACGAGTAGTGCAGATCGCGAGCTATATATTATAATATTGCAGGGTCCTACTTTATATGGTTATATATAAAATTTGGAAAGTTGTAATAGTGAGCTATTGTGTGAAATATACTAAGAATACAACTCTATTTGTTTTATTGTAAATTGAACCGGCCGCCTAATGCAAAATACTTTTTATAAATAACTTTTTTGCTCAAACACAATGTAGAGCAAAAAAGTTGCACATTGATAAATTTTCATGCATCCTGCCGATAACAATTTTACAAATCAATGGGCTTCCGAAAAGATTTCCTTTCTTGTGAATATACCTAAATTATTATTTTTTTAATAAAAAAATGGTTTCTGAGATATATATTTAATTAAGACTCGTCACGTCGTATGCACAAACAAAATTGGGGTCTGTTGCGACTAAAAACTCTTTTTTTTTAAATAACGATAAAAAATATTTTTATAAAATAATGTAATATTCCAGGCATAATTATTCTTCATATATTTTTTCATTTTGCCTAATTTCTTTATTTTTATTACAAAAATACTAGTTATATTAAGATTGCGTCCCAAAGTTTTGTTTCGTGCTCACGTCACGACAACGTCACCCAACTCAACTTAAAAAAATATACTTATCTCAAAAATCAGTTTTTTAAGCCTTTATATTTTCTAAAAGTTTTATAGCTATGTTTTCTAAAAAGTTTTCCCTTCCATCTGCGTTTAAATATATAGAGCACATTTATATTTAAAAAAAGCATCGATATCGATACTTTAAATATTTTATTATGTCGCCGCCTTTAAATTATTATATTTTTATGCAAGGAAAGTTCTAGAATAAACTAAAATACTTTTTTTATATAAAAGATAATATGCCTTATGTCGACTGAACAAAACATTTATTCGAATGTTGTAGTAATCACGCCATCTGTGTTGGAATAGCAGAACCTTTTATGATTATTATTTTATATGAATTTAAATCTAATTATTTGGAGAATAGTGTTTAAAATTGCTGTGTATATTTGCAACCAATCAGGACGAAGTGGTTATAGATTCAATACTTATAGATATATGATTTTGGCGACACCGGTTCTAATACATTTGGTGCTTTATAGCATTCCCACTTGTTTTTTCTATTCCGTGTTCTAACCTAGACCCACAGATAAAATAGAGTCCTACGCGCCTAGTCCATGAAACTAGTAATAATAGGGAACTGTTACAAATTGTCTTATAAAGTAAAAAGTCACGTACATGTATCTATCTCGCTCGCACTCATTTAAATCTACATATGGCAAAGAGATAAATATCTATTTTTTGTTTCTTAAAATTTTGATTGTAATGTCAAAACTGTCCGTTGGCGCCATATTCTGTTCTCACGTTTTTTTTTAAATGTGACTGTTCTCAGCATGGATCATAAAAATGTAGGCTATGTTCTCATTTTAATAATTGGTTTAGTGATGTATGTACTATTCTTTTTTTTTAACGAATACATATTTATATATTTTTTTATATTACACATACTTATTCGCGCGGGAATATATTTGTCCTAAGTATTCTAAAATAAATGTCAGACAAATAAATATATTTAAAGTGATGACTCGCGACTCGTGGTGAAGACAGAAGGCGGGCTATGAGCAAATTTCAAACATTTTGGATCGCCGACGGACCTCCTCTAACAATATGGCGGCACGAAAACTTTTGACTTTTGTTTTATAGGCGATTTACATAGGCGGTTCCATATATTATTCTTAGTTCCAATGGCAATTTGAATTCTCGTCGCTCTTAATGTCCATGCAATAAATGCTATGATAGAGATCTATCCAAGAAATCGTTTTAAAATTAGACCAATGGGTGGTAATTGCCAAATAAAGATTTTATTATTATAATAAATATAAGTTATTGTGTTTGGCGGTAGTTACAAATTTGTAATAAAAAAGTAGGAGAATTTAATCTCATAGAGAAATTCATATTACAATAAAATTATTTTAAAGTGTACATACTCAAATTTCCAATATGCCAAAGAATACGTGTAATAATAACTTTGTCAAACTAATACAAATAGTCTGATGATCGCAATAGAGATGATATTCCTAAGGCTATGATGCATGTAGATATATATAGAGAGAGCCGCCCTAATGGCTAAAATTGCCTTTCCAAATATGAGAACTGAAGATATCCTCTACCATACAAACTCAAAACAAAAATTAATAATTTTTGTTGTCATATATTGTTTTGAGTGTTCAACCAATCATTGAGCGTTGATTTGTTAAAGTGAGCTCACAATATAGCAACAACGAACACGTTTGACATTTCGGTGTAAAGGCTTTTTTATGCATTTATTGGAACCGCCTTGGTTCCATATGTTTCATGCTATATAGTGAGAGCCCAATAATACAAACTGCCGCGCCGTCTCGCAATGAAGCTAGCAAAATTTCCGCTGAAAACTTACCAAATTAATTTTAAAAACATACCTAGTATTTTCTCAAAACGACACGAATTTGCGTGGATCATCGTCACGAAAAATTTACAATGAAACCACTTATAAAATAATAAATAAATTTATTAAAACCTTTAAAAGTAACAACTATTTAAGGTTTACTTCTTTTAGACCAGATAGATATTAGGTTACTAATACGGGTCAACCTACAGTACATGGTTGAGTAGAGAGGGTAGTGAACACAGTGCAGGTGAGAGTTCAAAAGGCCTTTAAACCTACTTCGCGGTCTCAAGTCCGGGAACGCTACAGTTCATTCCCCTGCCTTTCAACCACGCGATGGACCCGGCACCCGCACGGTGAATCCATGGTTTGCTAAGAACATTGTCTCTGTAGGTTGACCCGTATTAGTTTCCCTCCCAACAATAAACATTTTTAACTAACGACGATGATCGCTTTATTTTAATTTTCTCGGGACTTAACGTTGAAATGTGAATTTTTACTTTAGAAATTAAACTGTTAATATTTTTTTATTTTAATAAAATAGTACAAAATTTATTAAAGAAACTTACAAAATATAAATAAGTAATACTAAAATTAAAACTATACCTAATTTAAAACACAATAATAATAAATTAAAAAATATACCCTGTATAACAAAGATCCTATAAAATAAAACAACGTATAATATAATATTATTTTAAAGTTGTAATTTTCATACATTGGACAAGTTCAAAGATGAAGAATTCGTGTTTTCAAGTTGACGGCATTTTTATAGTACCTATGAGAATTTAAATTAAAAAGTTTTAAACTTTCTGTAAGTAATGCATCTAAAATATAATTTCATATTAATATTAGCAAAAGTAAAAATCCATAAAATAATCGATTATTGAAATTTCAATTAGTTAAAATTATTATCAACAAGTGTCCCACCTCTAGTTGTGTGGCCGCCATCTTCTGTTCTCACTGGAGAGGCGATTTAAGGCCAAAGGGCGCCTCCCTATTATATTATATACCTCCATGGCCTAGTCCTTTCCCTAATCCTTTCCATCCTATTATCCCACTTTCACTTTATAATCAAACATTTTTACTCACACTTTCGAAACTGGCAAAATTACGCTCACGCGTAGAGGCCATTCATTTATGCTAATACTAATAATAATTATTATTAAAAAGCCAAAAAAAAAAAAACGAACGGTGCTCATCTCAACGTGTTTGTTGATTTTTAATTTAATTTAAGTCCTTTACCTGCCTTTACCTTACATTAAGGAATAGATTTAATCGAATCAATCGAAATTTCTAGGACGTGAAGTAAAGTGCAGTGAGAAAAATGAAACAACCTTCTAGTGATAGTAAAATTTCAAATAAAACATTCAAAAAAATCAAGTGTGATCTCGTGAAAGAGTATAATTTCCTGAAGAATGTTTTTTCTACATTTCATATACCTCAGCAAATGAGAGGTTAGTTTGATTTAATGAATAAATATATTTTAACTGCATTTTCTAACTGTTTATAGATGGGTTATTGAGCCTATTCAAAACACCGCGACGAGCTAGCCATTTGTTCGATGTAGACTCATACCATCGGCTGCGACGAGGTGAGATTAAAAACCCCTCCGCTGGGTACCCGGCGCACATTCGGCATTAGGTTATTTTTTTATAACCACACCAAAGTCTTCAGTACTCAAAGCCTAAATTTAATGAAGGCGACACAGAAAGTTTTTAAATTTTATGGTTATGACTTTGAACATTATTCTTTCCCCACTAAAGCCCGTTTTTGTTTAATAATCAAAGCATAACCTAAAAACTTTAAACACTAATATCTAGATAACTAGGCATTTCCGAAAAAAGAGGGTGGTACCAGGGGTAGCCCTGAGTACACCCCCCCTTCTCCTCTCACCCCCCTAAATCTGCAGGCTCTAAAATATAGTTTTACCCATTTACCACCCTCCCCCTAACCCACCCTGCACCCACTTGCTCCTAGAATTAGAATTTGGGGGGTCAAAGTCGGGTAAAATGTGGATTTTCAAATGACAATAACTTCTAAAGTCCCCCGCCCCTAACATTTTTATTTTAGGGGTAGGTCCCGCAGCCCCTACCCCCTCTGACGTCACATAAATAAAAGTCCTACCTTTATAATATGCTGGGCACCTCTAAGAGAGAGACAACTTAGCTATCCATTCAGGTGTTGGGTCCATCAAGTGGTTGGGAGTGAACTGCTGTGTTCTTGAGCTTGGAAACTGCCTCTCACAATATCAACACTTTTCTTTACTGTTTTCAGTACTCTCACTACCCAACCAAATAATATGATCTAGTCTGCCATTTAAGATAATTTAATTTGGTCTTTATAGAAATGAAGATCTTGTACCCAAACCAAACATTCTCAGTTTTACAAGCATTGGTATCTTCAATTATTACTGTTTACTATTAATAGAGTAGTACCCATTTTGTAATAAAGTTTATTGTTTTTAATCAATCCTTACCTGGCTAGTATGGTAAATATTTGTTTAAATATTCATTCCTATACCAGCAACAAAATGGTAATAATGCAGAATTTGGCAGGTGTGTAAAGTGTTTGCCAGAGTAACTTACTCCTATCAGAGTCCATTTACCTTTAGTTTGAGGTCACATAAATTACTTTTATTATTTTGAAACTTTATCTGTAGCTGAACACATCACCTGGGAAACTAGGACAGTGGAAAGGCTTACTGATATTATATTTTGTTTTTTCAACTCTTCTTCAAAAGAAATATACAATGTTAAATTTGGTGCAAAACATTTATACTTAATATTGTTTTAGGTGAATATGATTCTGATATGGTGACATTAAAGCAAGTACCAAATACTGACATAAAGACATCTAGAGCTCGTAGTATTGTAGATTTGGAGGAGAAATTAAACCAAATCAAATCAGAAAAATCATTTTCAATAAAAAATAAATATATTAAGAAAAGTTTATCAAGTAAATTAAATAAGAAGTTAAAGAAAAAACAAAGATCTGTAAAAAAAGAAATACTTGTATCCAATAGTGAACTAAATAATGTTGCCAAAAAACCTGAAGAAAACAATGTTAATGTTGCTAAACCAATATTTAACAGTGATGGAAAATTAGTATTTTCAAAGTTTGACTTTGCAGACTTAGGACATAAAGGTTAGTATTATTATTAATTAGTCAAACTATAGATAAAAACAATTTTTTTTTTATATCAATATAAGAAATTTTGGAATATTAAGAGAAATACAAAAAAAAATGGACAAGGAATTACACTATTTTGTAAATTTAAATTAGTTCATGTAGCCACTTTTAAAAAAAGCATTCTTTAATGCAACTGCAAATTTGGCAGAAAAGAGCACTAATGCTCTTGGCTAAAGCCCTGTTTTTTGCTTCTTGGTGGAGGCTAGGAATTACTTTCTAGACAGGAGTGTAAATACTTAGCATAATTATTGTGCTAATGATAATTTCAAATAATATGATACAAAGAATACTAATAGATACAAAATGCACATTTTTGAGATGTGTAGATATTTTGTACTTAACATATTAGGACTAATAAGTTCTAACATTTTATATCTCCGTCATTATAATTCATATAATTTAAATAAAATTGCAGAGAAACCAAGGAAATCTGAAAAAGATCCCAAGAAGTTACTGGATGATTTAAAAAAACAAGAAGAAAAAGTTAAACATTTGGAAGAAACTATGGATTCAGATAAAATCAAACAAGTTAAAGATAAATTAGCTTGGAAAACCATTCTTAAAAAAGCTGAGGGAGAAAAAATTAAAGATGACCCAACTTTATTAAAGAAATCTATTAAAAAAATGGTATGTAATATAGCTACTCTTATTTATTTGTATTTTTATTAAGTAATTAGTCCTTAATATATATTTATTATATTATACTCCACACTCTATCATATACCGAAAAGTAAAAGGCTTTTAAGAAAAAAATGTAGATTCCTGCTAATTTAATATTTACTCAATATGGGCATTCAGTTAAAAGCTATCATGAAGAGACATTAGCTATCATGGATTCTCCCAGCACCCGCATGAAGAATCTTTTTTTTTGGGTAATCAATTCATAGATCAATGTATTGATGGACCAAAACAACAATGTAATGATCAACCTGAATGATCTGATCAAGGTGAATCTACAGATTAAAACCCGAAATATGCACTTTTACGGTTTTTGCATTTGTATGAGCTATGGTAACAAAACTTAAAATATTTAATGAAGCAGTGTGCAAAAATAAGCTAATTGAAAGCACCAAATATGGGTCTGGGTAATAATATATGGACCACAGGTTGATTAATCAAACTACACATTTTTGGTAGGATCTTTTCATATTTTTAATTTAATATAAATAAACCCCTTTCAGGAACAAAAAAAGAAGCAAAGCAAAAAACAATGGGATGAAAGAATTACAAATGTGAAACAAAAAGTTGAAGATAGACAAAAGAAGAGACAAGAAAATATCTCTAAAAAGAAGAAAGAGAAGAAGGGTAAAATTGTTAAATCTGCAATTAAGAGGGGTCGTGTAGTAATATAGTTGTTTTTTTTTAATGTTATAATTTTATCTTAACATTATGGATATTTTTGGTAATAAACATTTGTTAAAAACTGTAATACCTTGTCTTTTTTATAAATTCTAATATACTTCCACTAGAGGCTGTGCACAAAAAAATCTGCTTATAAAAAAATGTTAACATTCAACAGTCTCCGTAGACTAGTGGTTGCGCCTTTGGCGTTGTAAACAGAAGTTTTGGTTTCGATTCCCACCTATGGCAAAAAATATTAGTACGTTTTTTTCTGTACAGTATGTCATGGTCTGGGTGTTTATAAAATATAATATGTATTATATTGTTGCTCCTGCGGCTACATTCTGTTTCTTATAACGTGATCGTTAGATTGTCAAAATAACGATTTCCGTTATTAGCGCGCCCTCCTCCAATCAGAGTAGTTTTTTAACCTTCGCTGATTGGAGGAGAGAGCGCTAATAACGGAATTCGTTATTTTGACAATCTAACGATTACGTTATAAGAAACAGAATATGGCCGCTGGTACACATAGTACAAGCCTAGAGCTTAGTTTGTGACCAGAGCAATATGAGTAATTTGTCCTACATATTATTATAATTGTTTTCACTATGCGGTGTAAAAACTCATGATGGAGTTATCAATGAAAGCAATATCAATATAGCTACAAAATTAATTACTAGTTATCTCTACATAGGTTGCAAATTGCATCAATTTGAATTTGTTTTGTAGGTAGTACTCAGGGTAAAAGTAGCAGCAGCAGAATTAAAAGTTGTATCATGAATGAAATGGTTACTCTTAGGTATACACTCCTTTGTATTAAAGTACGCGAGTTGTGTTAACCTCCATTACAACTTGGCTGTTGGTCTTAGTTTTTTTTTTTTTGTGGTAATTGTACGTAAAAAAATATTATACTCTTAAAAATATTAAAACTCGTGGCGATGTTGTTGTGTGTTTTAGGTAGGTATGTTATATATTGTTATGCATTACTGATGATACTACCTATGCCATAGGTAGTATGGGGATCATAACTGAGGAGTGAGTAGGTACTATCCACCAATATTAGGGCCACTGTTATAAAAAAGATACATATACCATAGGTCCTATGGTATGTATATTTTTTATAACAGTGGCCCTAATATTGGTGGATAGTACCTACTATCCACCAATATTATATACCATAGATCCTATGGTATGTATCTTTTTTATAACAGTGGCCCTAATATTGGTGGATAGTACCTACTATCCACCAATATTATATACCATAGATCCTATGGTATGTATCTTTTTTATAACAGTGGCCCTAATATTGGTGGATAGTACCTACTCACTCCTCAGTTATGATCCCCATACTTTACTATTAAAGGTTAGCTGGTAGAAAAGCCTAGCCATTAAGCTCGCCTATGTATGTACCATAAAGTTAAAACTAATAAATAAAAACTTATTAGTTATATTAATAAAATTGTGGTTTTTGCATTGGGTTTTTGTCAATATGGGGGCCACTTCATATCATTTTTTCCACCATAGGTACAATACAGAACACTTGGTTATCGTCATACATAACAAAATAACCAATCAAATGAAATACAAACAAATATGAAAAATAATAACAATGATACTACAGCTACTAACCAAAAAGTACATATAAAATACAAACGCTATAGGTATTATACAAAATTAAATTAATAAATGTTCAAACAACAAATAAATAAAAAATTATGCTATTTATGTAATTTAATGTAAAATTTATAAATCAGACAAAAATGTTAGCAACTGTACAGTGGCTTTATCCTAAATACATCAATGTCTTAAAAAAAAAAAAAAAAACAATAGTACCTAGGTAATAAATAAATAACTTACGAAGATACGCAGTTTTTATTGAAATTTCAATAAATAAAAAAATAATCTTACTTTTTTTAATATAATTTTTTTAAAGATAAAAAAAGCAATGAAAAAAATCCTGGTGGGTTGGACTCGAACCCACGAACCAGATTCAACTTCCGAACCCAATTCTGACATTTTCTTCTATTTAATAGTTTTAAATTTAGTTGCTTCAATCATCGTCTATTTTATTTTAGGTATAAATTTTTTCCACTATTTATAACATAACTTTTATACTTCGTATTTAATTTACATTTAATAGGTATTAGGATTTTTTTTCTTGTTCATAACAAGTGCTTATCATCAGAGTTCAATGGAGTATTATGAATATTTTTATTAGCATAAAATATATAATACATACTTAGATGGTAATTAAAATTCACAGTTCTTTAAATTTTGTTCGACAAAAACTTGGAGGTTTTAAATTTAGTATGGTCCAGATCAACCGTTTTTGCAGAATAAAGATCCCTTTTACTTTAGCAGCATTACCCCAGAACCTCAAACCATGATACAATACTGCATGAAAATAAGCATAGTACTTTTTTTACCGTTTTAGGTGGGCATAATTCTCGAACCTTTCGAATGGCATGTAGGTATAGCTGATGACAATTTACCTTACATTTCATTAATATGTAATATCAGTATAAATTTCATAGGGATATATGTCAATGACTTAATAAATAAAACTCAGTTATTTATTATTAATTATATCTTATTTATTTATGATAGCTATAGATAAAAGCTGTTCTTACTGTTTTACAGTCTAATACATACACATAGAAGAACTACAGCTATGTAACTACACTCAAATGAACACATAATACTTAAATCTAGACCACGGAAGTGCAAAAATGGAGTACAAAATAGTTGTAAACAAGCTGTAGGTATGGCAAAGGTAGGTATTTCTATTTGGGGACGACTGCGTCTACGTGCATAATCCTAAACAGTATAGTTTGGGTTAACAAGGACAATCTATGCAGTTTAAACTGTATGGATTCACCAAAAGAGACAGTTTATTTGTACCGTCGAAAAAAATAAAGCGATCCTATTGATAGAACCCTACAGTTTAAAATGTACAGTCAGTGAAAGATTAATAACAAAAAATCAGTTTCAACTACGGATAATAAAACTGAATTGTAGGCCATCATAGTACTAGGGGATATCAATAATATATATATATATATAAATAAGAAATCAGTTTTGTTAATTTATTCCATACAAAAATTTGTTTTTTTTATATGAAATTCATTAAGAAAAATCAGCTTCCCGGCATCAAAACATTTTGTTTTAGAGAGTTATATAAATATGAAATAAGACAAAAAAGAAACGAATGAATTAAAATAATGGCCTACGTTTCAATTTATTTGATAAAAATTACAAATGACAGTAAAAAAGAGTTTAAGAGACACTAATGTTTGCATAAATATTTAAATTGAGCTAGACAATGGCTACTACATATTTCTCCACCGTATATCTGCATATTTAATAATAAATAAATATGGTCCCAATGTGACAATACCTAACAAGGTATACCTAGGCCAGATAAAATAGAAACTAAAAAAAAAAAAAACAATGATGGCCTTAAATCTCTACCAAGCAACTAAACAACATAGGTCCGATGGGCAACGGGAAAAATTAAATTAACCCCATTATAAATACAATTAAGATTATTTAAAGCAAGTACCTACTAGAAACTATAAAACACTATAGGTACCTATATAATAGCTTAAAAAACCAATAAGACAGGTTTATTTAAAAAATAGTGTTCCAATTGGTTAATTCATTACTATAGTTACTAGCGACTATAGTAAACACGGAAAAAACTCACGTTAGAGCTACAGAAAAGATATTTGAGTACCTATATTTAATTTATAATGGGTTTAATTTTTTTTTTACATCAGAGTCAAATTGCACTTATCCATGGTAGTAGCTTGGTATTGGATTAAGCGGTTTGATTTTCAATGCTATCCAACTTTTAGTTTCTGTTGGGATATTCATAATTTTATATATCAGCTTGGATTGGATTATACATCTTGTTTACTTAGGATATACCCAGTCTGCCTTACATTATGGTTAGTTATGTCGCATGTACCTATATAGGGAAATCGAGAATTTCGTGAAATTCCTACAAGTTTTCACGATTTCTTTTCCTGCGACAATTATAAAATGCTCAGCTTGCATTGGGATGCTGCTGGCCCTATAATACAGATATAACTACAACGTAAGCTAGCTATGTGGCAGGTTTATAATTTATTCGTTATACCTATTCTTATGAATCGATTTGTTTTAAAGAAAAACTGAACCGTTATGGGGGATCACTCACAACTGATATCTCGAAAACCTTCAGTAGATCCAGTGTCTTCTCGGTGGGTGTCGACCCGAACTCATTCATAAAAAAAACTCCCAAGGGAGAAAATTCGATTTAACAATGAAACAAAAAAAAATGTAATCATTAGAGATGATAGAAAGGTAAAATTTGCTAAAATTAATTATTTTAATTCATAACTTTATTGCACAGTTAGAGTTCAAAGGCGAACTTAATGCCGCTAGACAATTTCTACGAGTCAAATCTTGGGGACAAATTATTTTATTTCTTCACATTTCAGGTTCAGTAGTTTTCGAGTTATGAACAAAAAAAAATTTAGTAAAGAATTTACAAACTACAAACCTAAATTACCAGCTTTTTTAATGTGGTGGGTGAGGGACCCATATAGGTATATATTGCAAAATTTAACTTTCTTTTCGAAATAATTAAGGAGATAATAATAATCTTCTTTCTGAAATTAAATATTTTTTAATATATAAAATTGATTTTACCGTTTGCATCTGCTCATTATAGATTTTTTTCTGAAGACAACACCGTTTGATCATTGAATTTCGGCAACAGATAGTAAGTACCTTATTATAAATTCCTTTACGCAACTCTGAAGTGTAGACGCCGCCATAGGTTTTACCTATTCAATATATAGTAATAGGTCATATTAGGGTCTTAGATTCAATATAAATGTAACAATAGGGATGAATTTATTTAGTATGCGGAAATAATAAGGTATTCCTTTCTTATTTACAGAAAGAGAAATTTAGATAAAAATTCAAGCGAAAATTATTCAGGGGCCATATATTATTTGCTATCATATAAACGTAGGTATCATTAATTATTTATCCTGTTTTCAAATCTAAAGCAATACTTTTGGCAGCTGCTCACCTATTAACGTTACGTTAATACTTTAGGAACCACCAATAGAATCGCTTAACGTTACTTTAATACAATGGCATAACTCATGGTAGAACCTCTATGATATAAATGAGCTAGAAGCGCCCTCTATTGGTAAGAAATTAAAGATTCATCCCCATTGTCTTTTTATTATACATTGTATACTACACATTAATATTACATACACACAGCTTAAGATAGTGGTTTGCTTATCAAAATTAAGAAGTATATAAGGCTAAACGTAATTACGAGATATTGCTTCGAGTTTCCATATAGCCTGCTGTAAAATCTATTGCATATAATAAGTGCCAAGCTATATAATATATAAATACATAACAACCTCAACTCTAAAATGACAAAAATACATTTTATATGACAATTTCCACATTAGAAGGTTCATTATCATTGTACAATTATAAAAATAATATCTGTACCTAGTAGACATTTAAGTTACAGAATCATTTTGTAATTTACCCCCTTCCACTTTATAAAATGAATAATAAAAAATACATCAGAATAACAGGAAGGTTAAGCAGTATATAGGTAAGACTTTTATACAAAAGGTCTCCAAATCATTTCAGCTTTTATACTAAACTCAAAAGATCATGATACTACGAAAATATAATAAATTATTTAATGAACGCCTAAAATGGGTTTTGTAAGTGAAACTGATTACATAAAACCATTTAGGCTGTGAAAAAAACACCCTATATAACATTTTAGAGTCCACATCTGTTACATATTTATTAATGTGAATCCTATAAAAAAATACAAAATTCACTTATAATTATAGCCTGACAATTTAGCTTGTCAAGCTATAGTAGCATACTAAATATTATATTCTGGGCCCATTTTACAGGAAATTAATATAATGGAGCTTTATTTCCTGCAATACTTCGCCCCACAAAAATATTTGGGTTTCTTTATATTTTGGTCTTTTTTTTATAAATCAACTAATTAAATGAATATTTATTTAATTAGTTGATTTATAAAAAATATAAAAAAAGACCAAAATAACCATATGGCCAATACTAACAAGTAATAAATAGAACTTCACGGTTAAGTTTATACAATGATCTTGGCACCCACTTTATGCTTTAGTATAAGGTTCTTTTTCTCATTGACATTAGGTAGTAAACCTAACTGTTCATCATACATTGTCGCCCCTATTACACAATCTTAAAAAAAGTAATATTACATATTCAGCAGAAACAAAACCTTGTTGGATATCTAGACATACTGAATATAGTTGTTTAAGTATCTGGATAGGCCAAACAATTACAAAATATTATACATTCCTTTTATAAAAATATTTTAATTCTTACATTATCTAAGTTTAGTAATTATTTTAGCAATATCTATGAATAAGACTCGTAGTATACACTAGATGTATTTATTAAAAAATAATACATTTTTTGGTATCTAATTAACCATTTTGTACTTTAAAATAATCAGAGTACATAATATATTGAATTGATTATAATATTCTAAATGTAGGTAAACTCATTGACATGCTTGGTACACATGTTAAGCTTAAAGTTACGCAAACAATATCCTAAAAATATTCAAAAATAACAATATTGTATAGCATAAAAAATAACATTAAATGTTTAAATTTTTAAAGTAAATAACAAAATTGCACAAAAATAGCACATATAAATATACAAATCCTTTTTCAACCAACTTCCTAAAGGGAGCAAGTTATTGAATAAATGTTCAAACATTATAAAACTATAAGATTATAAAAACAAATAACAACTGTTATTTATATTACATATAAAATTTTAAAAAACAACACAATTTTGTTGCAAGTTAATAAAGGCCTTCATATAGGGATAGCCCAGTATAGTACAGTTGACAACTAAGTCAGTTACACCATACGTAAGACTAACCATTCCTTAGTTTCCTTAGGTTTAGATAGAATTAAATAGAGTATCTTACTAAATTGTCCACTATAATTTAAGATTCCAGTGTCTCTAGGCTTACCCCTCTGTCAATGTTCATTCATCATTTAATTTCTATTGTCATATCATGCACCAATTTAATTTGTATATAAACTCTCATAGAGTTTAATAATTAATTTGTATCTATTACACTTCTGATGATAGTGCAAATTTATATAAGCCCATGACAAAATATATTTTTTATTGCCTGTCATAATATAATTTATTGAAAATATAAAAACAATATAAAATAAATTTAATTTATAAACAAAATAAAAAAATAATATAGCTCTGATATAACATTACCAATATAGAAAAATAAAAAAGATTTTTTTATAATACTGCACTTATTTTTAATCCTAAAATCAGTCTAGGTTAATTTAAAATGTTTTTAATAGATTTCTATTGACATTTTGAAATATAAAAAGGAAAAGTTTAAGTAATAATAAGAACCATAGGTCTTAGCAAAGAATGTTGATACAAAGTTCATCAGGTTGAGATATACAAAAACCATCAACCTTTTTTTATCTACATTCTGCACTACAACCCCTTATACACAAATTATAAACCTAAAATAATCTACTCATTATAACTACTATGTCTAAAGAAATTACAATTAACTGGTAATAAAGCAAGTTAGCAGGCGGGATATTTGCATCAGTCTTGTGTACTTCAATTGTGAAAAATATTATTGTTTGTTATTTGGTATTAACAAAAACGCAACTTTACAAAACTACATTTATAACCTCTGTGGCTTTATTTTATCAGCTCTATATCAGTTCAATTGTGATTTTAAAGTTGTTAGAGTGGCATCTAGAACACGTCCAGCAGCATAACCAGGGATATTTAGGTAAGCTGGCTTGTCATGCTCACAAATACCGGGCTGTGTGCAACATCTATTTACACCAGTATTACTTGACCCACCTTGATTTCCACTCAGTTCAAGGGGATGACCTGAACATATCATTCTATGATTTGTAAACTGTTCTAGTGATCTCAGTTGTTCTCCACAACTATCACATTTTAATTCTCTTGCATGAACCTTTTTATGACTATTCAAAGATCTGGAATTATCAAATACTTTTGTGCACATGTCGCAATACTTTAATACTTTTTCTCCTGTACATACAACCTTGTGGTTATTGAGACGATCAAGAGACATGTAGCGCTTGTTGTTGCACAAGTCACATTTAAATTGTTTTTGTGGCACTCGTCCGGTGTGCACTTGCATGTGTTTACGTAGATTGCTCTTATCTTTTATGTATTTAGAACAAACAGAGCACTTGTTTACATCTTTTCGATGATGGTTAGCATCTAAATGGCGTCTTAATTGAGACTTTTTATCAAATGGCTCCAAACAAATTTGGCAACGGAAAGGTTTTTGAGCCGGATGAACACCTGTCAAATGCGTATTAAATTCAAGTATAGTTGGATAACTTTTGCGACAGTGTGGACAATGAAATAGCTTGCGGCAAATAGATCCACTTGAATCACAAAATGGATCTGAACAATCATCACAGAAGGAATCTATTCCTGCAGGAGGATTGATAGTGATAGTGGCATAGTTATCTGAATCAATTTGAAGAGGATCACGATCTGGAGTTCCCGCTTGGGGTTCTTGTTTGATTTTGGTTTGATCACTCCCTTCAGAGTAATCATCCTGAGACTGTGTGGTGCGTGAAGTGCCAGCCAACATCCACCACGGATTGTAATGCCAAGCTCCAATGCCTGGTTGCATTGCCTGTGTTCTGAGGTCACTTACTTTAGTTTGAGTCTCTGCATTTGTAAACCCTGTAAAGCTTGGTAATTCATGCAGTCCTGGGGGTTTGGATCGGGAAGATTCAAATATACTATGATGTGATATTAGATTTTCGTAATCGCTGGTATCATGTTTACGATCACCTCTATCATTTTGATCCTTTTTCGACATTATTAAAGAGGTCTGCTCTATCTAAAAAAAAGTATGGGAATAAATAATAAGTTAATAAACAATAACAAATATGATATAATTGACGTCAAAGAAACTAACTGCATTTATTAGTAAACAAACTTTTTAAGGCGTAGATGTTATAAATTGTCGTTTCACAACATCACTTCTCTAAATAATAACATTTAAAATACAGTAAAAGTAATTATTAATTTTAAAATTAATCCTTTGAATTGGTTTACGTAGAAAACAACATTTCATTTAATTTTACATAAAGAACACTGAACGTACATTTTATGTCAATATTGTCAACACAAATATATCTTTTTAAAAGAAAATTAATTAAATCCTAAAATATATAGTTATAGTAACTTACTTGAACATTTAAAACATTTCAAATAAACAAAAACAATATTTTACAATAATTAATATTAAAACAAAATCGCGGCCATTTTGTCACTTCACTTTCCTTTTGTTTTGTTTGTTGGTGTTGGATTCGGTGCGTTCATTACACAGAATCTGAATAGAAAAAACAATGTTCATTCTGTGAACTGAATGAACGCACCGAATAATTATAATACAGATTATATAGAAATTAGACATGTGCAGGGGCCTTATTCCGAGTTTTGACACGGGGCTTTATTCCGAGTTTTGACACGTTCGCCGTCGCGTATTTTGCGTAAAGTACGGGTATTGAAATGTAAGTTCTATCCTGTTAATTATAAAGTTGAAATTCCAATGCTGAATACATGTTCAAACTTACGAAGAATTCGTGTATTTCAAGATAGCTGCATTATAATAGCCAACCTAATACATACTATATAACCATTGGAATAGAGTTTATATTTCCATATTTATAGTTTGCGCAACGTCTTGTCGTGATTAGCGGTTGCAAACTCGGAATAAGGCCCACGTTCACCGTCCGAATTTTGCGTACGTTTTTTCCGTTTTCGACGATCACCTTTGTATGGGATGACAGCTGTCATTTTTTAAATGGTATTACGAGTAATTGGCGAAATTTCCGTCACGCACGGTCGCGCATTTATTGTTTTGTCTATGAATTTTAGTATGGATTTCTTGTAATTTTGTATTACGAGTTGCATGCATTCAAACAAACGAAAAAAATGTTTTCTGCGACTGCCATAGAGTATAATTAATATCTAAAGAAAGCGGCAGCTTGTTCGTATACGTAGATTTGTGGTCGTCATTTTCGATATTCTTTATTTTTGTTAAAAAGAGGATTTTTTTGTAATTTATTTATTAGTTATATCTGACTATTATAGATTATTGTGGAATTGTTGTGATTTTCGTTGTGTTATTTTTTGTTCCTTTTTGTTTTTTATATTTATTGTGTTTTTTAGCCTATTATAAATAATTTTGTTCCTTTTGTAAATATTATAATTTGTGTGACTGTATTGTGTTTTAATAATATGATATAAAAACCTGTTTATTTTATATCATATTTTTAACATTTATCTAATAAACTATTCTCCTTGCGGAAGAAAAAACAACAAATAATTTATAATAACATATAATTAAATAATGGAACCCTTTGTGAATAAAATTAATAATGGATTGTAGGGTAGGCAGAAAAAAACACTCTTTTGAATTGTTATATTTTTAATTAATTATTATATTAATATTAAAGCATTGAAAGATAAATGAAAGTGTAAATTACTTTAAGCATATCCCTGCCTTTTTGTTTTTCAACATTATTTACTCCAAAACAATCAACATTATGGAAGTTGAGCCAATGTCAAAACTTTTGGGCCTGGTGGGCAATTCTCGCGCTTTCGACATTTATCTCGATTCGAGATTTTTAAACGAAATATGACGAAATATGCTACTTTTCGTTCAAAAATATCGAACATTAAACGAAATAAATAATAAATATTAATTAATAAATAATAAATATACAAATATTGAACGAAAAATGCCATATTTAGTAATTTTTCGTTTAATAATCTCGAATCGAGATGAATGTCGAAAGCGCGAGAATTGCCCACCTGGAGGACAAATTTGAGAGGACCATGAAGACCTTTGAAGCCCACTTTTCATCTGCATCTCTCTCCTCAATTTCAAGGGCGCAATTGGCTAAGAATTTCAATACTTTTAAAGACTTTGTACGGGAAACACGGTCACTGCCCAAATCAATAGTGTCGCTATTATGGCTAAAGATATTGGGAACAGAAGCCGGCGTAAGTTTATTATATTCCAGAGTATAAAAGAAGAAGTTGGTGAAAGCACTCCCAATACTATTTGTAATGTGGTGTCCAACAGGTTACATCAGCATTGTACACCAAGTAACATAAGTTTTAGCTATCGGCTTGGAAAACAAATTGAGCCGGACAAACCCCGTCCAATTCTGGTAAAATTTCAAGGTGAGGATATCAGAGTCAGTATTTAGCAGGCCAAAAAGAGTCTTAAGGGCTCTGGTTTATCACTAGCTGACTTCATGACACCAACTCGGAGGCAGATTTTCATTTAAGGCCGACAATTATATGGTCTTAAAAAATGTTGGTCCCAAGATGGCAAAGACTACTTAAAATTGCCAAATGTTCAAAAACATTGCCTGCCTTTTGCTGCCCACCTAAGTGAATTGGCTGCCAAACATCCACCGGTTCAGCCTGAAACACAAATCAATAGGAAAATCCGTGCTGCAAAAACTTCTAAAACAAAATAATTCAAGAAATATTGTTAATTATGTATATTTACCCAGGTCTATAATTTTCTGTATATTAATATCAATATCTTATTAGTAGTTTTAGTTTTATTCCCAGAAATGGTTATTACAAGTTAAATTCATATTTCCTGTTTGTAAGTGTATTTCTCTATATGTTAAGTGAATACCCAATATTTCTTTCCTACAAATGTTGTAATTGTAACCATGCTTGCAACTAAAAAGGCTCTTTCTTACCATAAAAATTAAAATTACCAAATTTTTCTTTCACAAACACAAATATTCACAATGTTTGTTTACATTTGTTTTTTTTTTTTTTTTCTCTTAAAATTTGGCAAAGGTACTGGAAAAGGCTAAGATCAATGTACCATTAAGTTCTGTGTTATCCATAAATTCCATAATACTTATTAACATTACTATTGCCTATCTAAATATATAATGTTTAATTATATATAGTATTTAATTTAATTACTGCCTTACTTTATTGATGTTGAGTTACGTATTGTTTTCTTTTGGTGATTTCTCTTCAATTGTGAACCAGCTAACTGGCGGTTGATGTGGCACTTCAAAATATTGGCAAATTATTGCTGTTTTAATGACTTTATACATATATATATATTGTTTATATATTTATTATTAATTATACTTATTTTTATATATTATAGCATATTACCTATATATTATGCCTAACTCATCTTCAGAAGATGAATCTATAGAATTTTATTCGTGTAACTCATCCACTTCTGATGAGTTTGAAGTCAGCAGAAGCGATATTCTTCTTGGTAAAGCATTACATAACACTTTTTCAACGGTTTATAAAAATTTTAACCTTTTTCATATAAATGCCCAAAGTATTCCAAGTAGGGTATAGAGAACCGGACCTGTTTTTGGAAACCGGGATTTTTGGTACCGGTCTATACTGGAATCGGGACTTCCCGGGATTTTCGGTAATTTCGGTATTTTTTTCGACCATAATAAAGAAACGCTACATATGAAAGTTGTGACGGTTCACGGTCAAGAAAAATACTACAAATTATAATCATATTTCGTTTATGAAAATTTTTATTATTCACATGTTTTATACATTATATTATAACAAAAAGAACTACCTTCTCAAATACAAAAACTTTCTCGAAGCTGTGTCGATTGTCGAAATCCCAACCATGGATCCCAAAGAAACATGTATTTGAGTAGTTTATCGTTAAATGAAATTAATCAAAGTAAACTTTAAGCAAAAGCAAATCTTAATATCAACACTTCTAGTTAAAATCAGTCCACCATTAAATGAGATTAAAGGAAATATACTTTCAGCTACAATAAAACTTAACTAACTTATTCCAAATAAAATTTAACTTAAAAAGATAACAATCAAAATAAAATCTAAGCAATTACAGATGAAGAGGAACTATTAGTTAAAATCAGTCTATCGTGGAGTAAAACTTAAGTAAAATTGAACTCAAAATAAAATTCGCATTCACAGATGTAATTAAACTATTTGGTATTCTTAAAAGCTTTTTGTTTTTGTAATGTGTTCTCAAAAAGATCAACGCGTCCAAAGTTATATCACCTAAACGCTAATTTTATTACACAGCAGGCCAGCTGAAGAAAAAATTCTTTCAGGCTCAACACTGGTGGGTGGAATAGTTAGAAGATAGTCATAAGCTTGTGATAAATGAAGCCCACGATCGCCTCCATTTTCGAAAAGGGCCATCTCAATTCTTACATTTGTATGAAGATTTTCACTCTGCATTGATATAACACGTTCCTTCCTAATCTTTTGGAGTTCTGCATTTAGCTCCTTGCTTTTCGTTAGATCACTTTTTTGTACTAAGGGTTCGGATTCCACTTCCATTTCACCAACTTGAGTGTGTGAATGTTGGGTCGTTGGTGTTGCTGGAGGTGGAGGACTAGTGCGTTTTAGAAGTGATACAATCTTATTGCACATTTCGTTACTATTCGGGCGGGAAAATACATTCAAATCTTCATTGTTTATATTCGAAAAATATGTCTCTGGGTTCTGCAAGTAATTAAGTATAGCTGCTTCTGGTAAACGCCGTTCTGTGTATCGTGTATTCAAAGTTGATGACATTTTTCTGCTTAGATAAGTATTAATATTAGATAACTTATTCAGTGCGAATTTGACGGCCAGATCCGCTGTGAGTAATGTAGCATCTCTACGACACAATGCTTCTAAAACAGTTTTTACTATGTCATTGCAAACTAATCGTTACAAATAGAAACTAATCGGGCCACACATTTATGTTTACTTACCTACAAAATTTGTTAATAATAAAATTAAATAAGATTCGCGTATATTTACTCGCTAAAGATGCCGCCAAGTTAGGAACGTAACGTAAACAAAAGATCAAGGTAGGTTTATAACAAAAAATACAAAGTACCCTACTCAAATGTAGTTAATAAACTGCCTTTCAATTCATAAGATCCAAGCGATCCGATGTTTGAAGTTTTGTCTCGATCCGCCTAAAAATCGTATGATCCCGATTCGATCCAAAAATCGCCGGATCGTATGCTCTCGATCCGATTTTCTAAAAGATCGGATCGGAACCATCCTACAAAATTGAGGCTTTACCTTCTATGTATACGGATATTGTCCGTTTAATTATTTTTGCCGATTTCATACATTTTTCAATTTGTACGGACTTTAGGTGAAAATCGATAAATGTGTATAAAATTACTGTAACCCTGTAGTTCTGTACTCATATTATGTCAAATATTGCATAGCGTACACTTTATTATTGCCTACTCATTGTATATTATGCGATTTGTTTAATTCCCGAAAGTACCAAAAATCCCGGTTCTTGATTTTTAATTCCCGGTTATTTGACTGCTGCAAAAAACCGGGAATTCCCGGGATTTTCGGTACCGGGATTTCCCGGTTCTATACACTAATTCCAAGTCACTACTCTGATTTGCTAACCGTTTTAATCTCGATTATAAAATCAAAGCCCAAATTCCTGCTGCTTATTCTTATTTTAATGGGGAAAATTCTTATGTATTGAAAAATTGGGACTTTTCCCGATTTTTCATTAGGTGGGAATTTTTCCTACTTTTCTTAAAATTAGATTTTTTTCCCACTAAAAAATCATTTTTTCGTCAAGTGGGTTTTTTTCCTACTTTTAAAAAAAGTGGGACTTTAAAAAAAAATCCCTCCAAAAATATTTTTTTCGTCAAGTGGGACTTTTTCCTACTTAAAAAAAAATGTTTTTCGTCAACTAGAACTTTTTTCCTACTTTTAAAAAAAATCCCACTAAAAAACATTTTTCCGTCAAGTCGGACTTTTTCAGGATTGTTCGCAGTAGTTCCATTTCGTTGTTCCATGATGGAACTAGTGCGAATTTTTTTTCGCACACATTTTTTAAGAGTAATGGTAATAATGGAACTACTGCGAATAATAAAATAATTAATAATTCGCACTAGATCCATTATGGCACTATTAGTTTTTTTATGCAATAGTTTCATTTCTATACAATAATGTTGCTTCGAATAATAAAACTAAGTTCGTCACTTGTAATGACGATTATGCTTTAAAACAAATATTCCGCAATGCACCAAGGAACAGATCCAGGAACTCTTGATTTGAGGGGGGGCTCGGGCCTTTTGACAAGATTTTTAAATTATTTTTTTTGCCGTAATAATATACGTAATGAGCCTAAGTGGCGGATCCAGGGGGGTGGGGGCGAAAGCAACGAAATTTATGAAAGGGATGAAGAATTGGTTACAAACGTTCATGTAATGGGTGAAGCGTTAGTGATTACGTGACCGATGACACATAATTTATGTAGGTCATTATTGTAACATTAAAGCGAGCACGAGTGTTTAATAAAGCGTTAGGAGTTCGGCGTTGGTAGTTTTTTTTACTGGTTTTATTTTAAACTAGTATCCACGTTGTTCTTTATGAAATAGGAATATCTTTTTGAATTATCCAAATCGGACCATTAGTTACGGAGATATTAAATAATAAACATAGACCGTTCCTGCCGCTAAAAGCCAGTGTGCCAAGCACGCGTGACGTCACTGTGGCTGACAATTTCGTGCGCTAGCTGTATTTAGCGCAGCGAGAACACATTACAAGATAGCAACATCGGTAGCGGCTTCTTTAGGTGTAGGTTTTGTTATGGAAATCAATTATTAATCCTTAAGTTATCTGAAAATGACAACAAACTTTCCATTACACCATTAGTTTTGGCACAATAGCGCTCACAGTGTTAAACTCCCCCACCCCCTCCTCCTTCCGCTCGATACCGCGCAGTGGCTAGCTATGGCTACCGGGCGCAGCCAAGTCAAACCAAAATTTTTTTTGGTCTTTCTTTTGGCACGAAAATAGTTTATCTGGAGTTTTGACAGACGTATTAATACATTTCGGCACCATACAATATGTATACATAGTAAATAAGTTCTATCAGACACACAACCGACATTTAATTAGTTTTAAACACAATCAGCCAAGCCGAAACACAGCGCGCCTCACAACTGCCTACGGCTAACTGGCGGCGACCATCACAGTGACGTCACACACTCAGAGCCGCGACAACTTGAAGATCGGCACATTCATTTGATTGCTACTAGCTAATTTTTAGTCGTATGACAAAAATAATTACACCAATCTTTTGGATTTTTTATATACTTTAATATTACATTCAAAATTAAAATCCTCGTTGATCCTCATTCACACGTTCCCAAAATTCCCTCTTTATGATAATTTTCCCGTAATTCCCACTTTTTTTTACTAGAATTTAAAAGATTAAAAAACGTTAAACATTGTCACGGGCGGCCCGAGAGATTTATTATACCCTATATATACAAGACATGAGTCTTGTCTTGAAGTGGCCGTGCAGCTATGTTTATAAATTTGTTGTTTTCTCTAGGTACAGTTTAAAAAACTGCTACTTTATTTTTCTTCTTATTATGGCAACTCGTGCAACTTGTACATTTCTGCCAGTGTCACGTCAGTGTATAATTTAACCTTCAGATAACTAACAGATTTATTTAAATTAAGTTTATTATATATTCATATTCTAATGTTTAATAGGATGAAAATTAAAAATAATAAACAATTTTATTTCAATCATTTATTGCAAAATCTCAAAAACAAAATATCACCTTTTTACCTACAAAAATAATGGAATATTTTAACTTAATAGCCAAATATATATATTATATCATTACTAACATTGTATTTTCCATTACATTATAATATACAATAGAATATTTAAAAAAAAACATAAAAAAGGTTTTTCTGTCCATTGTTCTAGGACAAATACAAATTTGAATCTGTGAGCACGAATTGGGCACTCTGATTTCGTTTCTTCGACAATTTT
Source organism: Monopis laevigella (assembly GCA_947458855.1). Lineage (NCBI taxonomy): Eukaryota > Metazoa > Arthropoda > Insecta > Lepidoptera > Tineidae > Monopis > Monopis laevigella. The sequence continues at coordinate 20,717,663 of OX381581.1, forward strand.
TCTAAGATAACGAATATTTTTTTGGCGTTTTTAATTTCTGTTTTATATTCTTCAAATAATTCTCTTTGAGTCTTAATCCTAAGTTTCTTAAAGCTTATTGCTATATTATACATTATCTATAGACTTTTTTTTTTAAACTTCCAAATTCATTTTATATTTCTAGTAAGCATGTCGACAAATTGTAAATTACTTACTAAGAAAACAACATGATAATATGAAATGCTTCTATGCCTGTTCCATTAGAGACCCACAAGTAGTTCTTTGTCGTATAGCAATAAACCAAAGTTCTTCGAGCCAAGAGTTTATTGCTTTAGACATTATCTACGGATGTTTTTTTTCAAACTTCCAAATTCATGTTATATTTCTAGTAAGCATGTCGTTAAATTGTAAATTACGTACTAAGAAAAAAAAAAATGCTTCTATGCCTGTTCTATCAGAGGCCCACAAGTAGGTAGTTCTTTGTCGTATACTAATAAACCAAGAAGTTCTACGAGCCAAGAGCTTATTGTTTTAGAAGACAGTCTCTACAGACTTTTTTTTTTCTAACTTCCAAATTCATGTTATGTTTCTAGTAAGCATCTCGTCAATTTACAAATAACTTACTAATAAAACGACATGATAATATGAAATGCTTCTATGCCTGTTCTATCAGAGGCCCACAAGTAGTTCTTTGTCGTATTCCAATAAACCAAGAAGTTTTTAGAGCCAAGAGCTTAGACATTACCACAGGGTTTTTTTTTTTCAAATTTACAAATTCATGGTATATTTCTAGTAACGTAATGTCACAACACAACTTAGGAGTAATTAAATATCAATACAAAACAAGTAATACAAATAATAGACCAAAGTCAAATGCTATGTGAAGTCTTTTATATCATATAGTTTAAGGTCCCGGAGCCAATTCTGACATTTTCTTTTAAATACTTTTGAATTTAGTTTCTTCCAATCATCGTCTATTTTATTATAAAATTTTACACTATTTATAACATAACTTTTATACTTTGTATTTAATCTACATTTAATATTAGAAATTTTATTTTTGTTTCTTGTTGAGAACGAGTGCTTATCAGAGTTCAATGGAGTATTATGAATATTTTTATTTGCATAAGTATATAATATTATTTAATACATACATAGATGGTAATGTTAAAATGGCAATGTCGCACTCGAGATTATCTGGAGGTACAAATTAATAGCACTAAAATTAAAAGAAATATCCATAAAATATTACGCCTGGGGTATTAAACCCCACGTTGGACGCGGAAGGTTAAAACTCAAAATCACTTTACCGCGATACATCGAAAAGGTTTCTTGTGTTACCAAAACTAACTTTTTTAACTACTTCTCAGAACTAACTAAGATGAAACAACAACATAAAATATATAAACTTTACTATTAAGTGATATAAATCACCAAATTTACAAACTTATTATTACTTATTACCAATAAACTTAATCTAATATACTAAATTAAAATTCCTCCATTATCAAACTTTAACTTAATATTATTTTCTCTTTAAAAACACATTAAATTATAAAGTACTTCATATGACATTATACTAAGTACTAATGCTTTGTACAATAGAATATTAAAAAAAAACATAAAAAAAGGTTTTTCTGTCCATTGTTCTAGGACAAATACAAATCTGAATCTATGAGCACGAATTGGGCACTCTGATTTTGTTTTTTTCTAAGATAACGAATATTTTTTTGGCGTTTTTCATTTCATGTTATATTTCTAGTAAGCATGTCGTTAAATTGTAAATTACGTACTAAGAAAACGACATAATAATATGAAATACTTTTATGCATGTTTCATCAGAGACCCACAAGTAGTTCTTTGTCGTATACCAATAAACCAAGAAGTTGTACGAGCCAAGAGCTTATTGTTTTGAAGACAGTATTTTGTACAGTATTTTATAACTTGTTTTACCAAAACTAACTTTTTTAACTACTTCTTAGAACTAACTAAGATGAAACAACAACAAAAAATATATATACTTTACTATTAAGTGATATAAATCACCAAAAATACAAACTAATTATTACTTATTAACAATAAACTTAATCTAATATACTTAATTAAAATCCTACATTATCAAACTTTAACTTAATATTATTCTCTCTTTAAAATACATTAAATTATAAAATACTTCATATGACATTATTTGGTACGTTTGAGTACTGCTTAAAAGGCTTACAAAGCTAGCTTAATTTACTTGACAGGTGTTTTTTTAGTACTTCGCTTTGCTTTGGATTTTTGATGACGTCACAGAAAAAAAGCAAATTACGTCATCGAATTCGCTGCGAACGCTTTGAAAATACGAGTAGTGCAATCAAAGTAAATTGTCTGTGGTCACAATTGTATATCCAAACACTTTTTTTTGTTTATTTTTATTGTTCCCTCCCTTTCACTTAACAGTTTTTGAACTCTATTTTGTATTCTCTTATGATTTTTTTATGATATTTAATTATACATAAAACCGTTCGAGTACTCCTGCAAACGCTGCGATTGCTTTGCTTCGCTTTGTGTACTTTGACGGCTGATTAGATTGGCTTAAAGCCTAAGCGCTTTAAGCGAAAAACAGTAGTAAACGAACACACTGATACTAAGTATTAATGCTTTGGATTTAATTTTCAAGGTTTGAATAGTCTGTGCAATGAAATATAAATATATAAAAAAAAACTTTACGCAAAAACTGTTTTGTCTATGGTGCTTGCGACAACGCGAACGCACGAAGTTTAGTAATACTTATTTGTTCAGTGTTTAGTAACTCGTAATACGAATCGACGTCATCGCAACTCACGAAAAAATTGTAACGCGCGAACTTGTCGTGTTTAACGTTTGCAAACTCGGAATAAGGCCCCAGGTAATGCGCGTGATATTACATGTAATTGATATTTTATTTTAATTAATATTTTATTTTGATTAATATTTTATTCTATTTAATAGTATTAAATATAATATTGTATAGATACGTAACATGTCTTGGAATAATGCAAACATCACGAGTGTAGTTTCGGGTAATAGTAATATCACAATAAGATATCTTTTTTCCGTACTGTATTGTGATGTGATTTCACATTACATTATGATGCACTGTTTCGCGCATGGGCCTTATTCCGAGTTGCAACCGCTAATCACGACAAGACGTTGCGCAAACTATAAATATGGAAACATAAGCTCTATTCCAATGGTTATATAGTATGTATTAGGTTGGCTATTATAAAGCCGCCATCTTGAAATACACGAATTCTTCGCAAGTTTGAACATGTATGGAGCATTGGAATTTCAACTTTATAATTAACAGGATAGAACTTACATTTCAATACCCGTACTTTACTACCGTATTCTATTAATAAATTAATTATTAATAACACATCTCCATGATAGTGCGCATTAAAATGAATATTATAGAATTTCCAAAGAGTGTGTGACGCTATAGGAACACGTTGTATAAAATAAATACGGTTTTCTAGGTTGGGACTTGTAACCTAAGTTTAGGTTATATGTGGCCTTGTGGAGTAGTAACATCCCAATGCCTTGTGGTTATATGTATTGTTAAATACAGCACTAAGTATTTATCCCTCACATAGTGTTAAGTAATTTATTTGTGGGGTCTGAAAGTGGTTTAACATTAAAAGCAGGCTGTTACTAACTTAGTATATATTTTTTCAGGTTGCCATAAGGCCAATTGTATTGACTCACCTCAATGGTCTGGACTGTGGCCATGGAAAAGAATAGATTGGCAGTAAAGCATGAAACAAAGTAAAACAATAAAAATAAGTGAGATGTTTCCATCCCGGGATGTTTGGAAGTGTAATTCAAAATTACAGAGGCATTTCTCACCGACTTGTAGTGACTTTCCATAATAAAGTATTAGACGCCAAGCATTAAAGAAGCCAGTGTCATTTTTATTTTGTCTCATTTACAGCTTATTTTACAATATTTATTTGGGCAGTAATTACTTTTATACAAAAGATTTTGAATATTAAGGAGCACGCCAACAGACACCTTCCCATACAAACATAGTATAGTTTACATTCAATAATAGGAAAACTTTTTCCTTAAGGAGTTTTGTTCCTCCTTTGTCTCTTTTATAAGGAGGTATATTCATATACCTCCTTATAATTCTATAGAATATACCAAGCAAGGTGAGCTTAGAATTTATATAAACTAAGTATAAGCTAAAGAAAGATATACTAATGTTTAAGTAACTGTGCAACTGATAACAAGGATGGGTAACAAGCTCACCATTTTTTAGGTGTTGCCTCTGAATACCATCTGCTAAATGAGGATGGGTTAATCCCTCTGCTGGGTAACTTGCTGAGGCTGTTTAAGGACTCTCAGAAGCCAAAACAATACCCGTGATGGTATTTATTATTATATCGCCTTCAGGGGTTTTCTTACTAAACCCCATTGCACCTCAAAAGTTAATTATAAAGCGCTAACCTATTAAAATCAAAATAAGCATTACCCCTATCAAACTTTACCAAATGAGGTAATCAAATGCCTTTGAAAGTGCCAACTTATTTTTTTTCTCCCTCTCTCTTCAAAAAGAATTGCACCATAGTTTGCTGGCTATTGAGTCAGTCTTACAGGCTAATCTGTTAAACATAGGGGTTTCCTTTTTCATTGAATTGGGTAAGCAAGTTCATGGGGTAATTCGTCACAAGAGGCACACCGTTTAAGACCCTGCGCTCAAAATATTTTTTTGTTATCGCCCCGCCCTATAGGCGGAGCTTCCCCGCAGGCATCACTGTTTTGCCGCTGTCGCAGGCAAGAATTTTCTATTTGGCGCGATTTTACGAACAAAAAATGAATGTGAGTCGTATTTAATATTTTTATTTTATTCATCATAATTAATATTTTTAAGTTTAATTATATAAATATTAAATTTGATAGATAAAATAGTTTTAAAATAATCTATTAACTAAAACTGATATAATGTTAGGCATCAACCAGTGGCTAAAACATCGAACGCGTTAGCGATCTTGCGTTGGTAATTTGAATTGTGGCAATTCAAATTACCAACGTCATGACAGATCGCTATCGCGACAAATAGCAATGGCAGATTTGACTTTATAAAAAAAAAAAGATATATAAGGGTTTAGATTGTGTAATCCAAGATAGCAGCCTCATCTTTATTTTTAAAAATCGACATGGGACTCGTTATATAGGTTTTTGGGTGTGCCGAGCACGAATTTGAGGTCCATTTTCAAATCCAAGATGGCGGCCTCAACTTTATTTTTAAAAATCGACGTGGGACTCGTTATATAGGTTTTTGGGTGTGCCCCGAGCACGAATTTGAGGTCCATTTTCAAATCCAAGATGGAGGCCTCAACTTTATTTTTAAAAATCGACGTGGGACTCGTTATATAGGTTTTTGGGTGTGTCGAGCACGAATTTGAGGTCCATTTTAAAATCCAAGATGGCGATCTCAAGTTTATTTCTAAAATTCGACATGGGACTCGTTATATAGGTTTTTGGGTGTACCGAGCACGAATTTGAGGTCCATTTTAGAAACCAAGATAGCGGCCTCAACTTTATTTTTTAAAACCAACATGGGACTCGTTATATATATTTTTGGGTGTGCCGAGCACGAATTTGAGGTCTATTTTAAAATGCAAAATGGCGACCTCAAGTTTATTTCTAAAATTCGACATGGGACTCGTTATATAGGTTTTTGGGTGTGCCGAGCACGGGTTTGAGGTCCATTTGGGCCGAGCACATAGGACTGGGAGCCGAGCACATAGGACTCGTTATATAGGGTTTTGGGTGAGCCAAGCACGAATTTGAGGTCCATTTTAAAATCCAAGATGGCGATCTCAACTTTATTTATAAAACTCGACATGGGACTCGTTATATAGCTTTTTGGGTGTACCGAGCACGAATTTGAGGTCCATTTTAGAATCCAAGATAGCGGCCTCAACTTTATTTTTTAAAACCGACATGGGACTCGTTATATATATTTTTGGGTGTGCTGAGCACGAATTTGAGGTCTATTTTAAAATCCAAAATGGCGACCTCAAGTTTATTTCTAAAATTCGACATGGGACTCGTTATATAGGTTTTTGGGTGTGCCGAGCACGATTTTGAGGTCCATTTTAAAATCCTAGATAGCGGCCTCAACTTTATTTTTAAAATCGACATAAGATAGATAAAATTGTTTTAAAATACAGAATCTATTAAATAAAACTGATATAATGTGAAGCATCAACCAGTGGCTAAAACATCGAACGCAATAGTGATCTATCGTTGGTAATTTGAATTGTGGCAATTCAAATTACCAACGCCATGACAGATCGCTATCGCGAGGCAGCAATGGCAGATTTGACTTTATTTAAAAAAATCTAAGATGGCGGCCTCAACTTTATTTTAAAAAATCGACATGGGACTCGTTATATAAATTTTTGGGTGCGCCGAGCACGAATTTGAGGTCCACTTGGACCAAACACATAGGCCTCGTTATATAGGGTTTAGGGTGAGCCGAGCACGAATTTGACGTTCATTTAAAAATCCAAGATTTTGGCCTCTACTTTATTTTTAAAATTCGACATAGGACTCGTTATATAGGTTTTTGGGTGTACCGAGCACGAAATTGAGGTCCATTTTAGAAACCAAGATAGCGGCCTCAACTTGATTTTTTAAAACCGACATGGGACTCGTTATATATATTTTTGGGTGTGCCGAGCACGAATTTGAGGTCTATTTTAAAATCCAAAATGGCGACCTCAAGTTTATTTCTAAAATTCGACATGGGACTCGTTATATAGATTTTTGGGTGTACCGAGCACGAATTTGAGGTCCATTTTAGAATCCAAGATAGCGGCCTCAACTTTATTTTTTAAAACCGACATGGGACTCGTTATATATATTTTTGGGTGTGCTGAGCACGAATTTGAGGTCTATTTTAAAATCCAAAATGGCGACCTCAAGTTTATTTCTAAAATTCGACATGGGACTCGTTATATGGGTTTTTGGGTGTGCCGAGCACGATTTTGAGGTCCATTTTAAAATCCAAGATAGCGGCCTCAACTTTATTTTTAAAATCTACATAAGATAGATAAAATAGTTTTAAAATACAGAATCTATTAACTACACGGGTTTGAGGTCCATTTGGGCCGAGCACATAGGACTGGGAGTCGAGCACATAGGACTCGTTATATAGGGTTTTGGGTGAGCCAAGCACGAATTTGAGGTCCATTTTAAAATCCAAGATGGCGATCTCAACTTTATTTATAAAACTCGATATGGGACTCGTTATATAGGTTTTTGGGTGTACCGAGCACGAATTTGAGGTCCATTTTAGAATCCAAGATAGCGGCCTCAACTTTATCTTTTAAAACCGACATGGGACTCGTTATATATATTTTTGGGTGTGCTGAGCACGAATTTGAGGTCTATTTTAAAATCCAAAATGGCGACCTCAAGTTTATTTCTAAAATTCGACATGGGACTCGTTATATAGGTTTTTGGGTGTGCCGAGCACGATTTTGAGGTCCATTTTAAAATCAAAGATAGCGGCCTCAACTTTATTCTTAAAATCGACATAAGATAGATAAAATAGTTTTAAAATACAGAATCTATTAACTAAAACTGATATAATGTGAAGCATCAACCAGTGGCTAAAACATCGAACGCAATAGTGATCTATCGTTGGTAATTTGAATTGTGGCAATTCAAATTACCAACGCCATGACAGATCGCTATCGCGAGGCAGCAATGGCAGATTTGACTTTATTTAAAAAAATCTAAGATGGCGGCCTCAACTTTATTTTTAAGAATCGACATGGGACTCGTTATATAAATTTTTGGGTGCGCCGAGCACGAATTTGAGGTCCACTTGGACCGAGCACATAGGACTCGTTATATAGGGTTTAGGGTGAGCCGAGCACGAATTTGAGGTTCATTTAAAAATCCAAGATTTTAGCCTCAACTTTATTTTTAAAATTTGACATAGGACTTGTTATATAGGGTTTTGGGTGAGGGGAGCACGAATTCGAGCTCCATCTTAAAATCCAAGATGGCGACCGTAACTTTTTCTTAAAATCGTTGCATGTGAAAAGTTGTTCGATTTGATCAGCAGAACCTCATATTAGCCCAAAGTACATCCTTTCAAAGTCACCATGTATTACGAGTCCAATGTCGATTTAAAAAAATAAAGTTAAGGCCACCATTTTGGATTTTAAAATGGACCTCAAATTCGTGCTCAGCACACCCAAAAACATAGATAACGAGTCCAATGTCGATTTAAAAAAATTGAGATAAGGCCGCCATCTTGGATTTTAAAAAGGACCTCATATTCGTTTTCGGCACACCCAAAAACATAGATAACGAGTCCCATGTCGATTTTTTAAAATAAAGTTAAGGTCGCCATCTCGGATTTTAAAATGGACCTCAAATTCGTGCTCGGCTCACCCAAAACCCTATATAACGAGTCTTATGTCGAATTTTAAAAATAAAGTTGAGGCCACCATCTTGGATTTTTAAATGAACCTCAAATTCGTGCTCGGCACTCACAAAAACATAGATAACGAGTCCCATGTCGATTTTTAAAAATAAAGTTAAGGTCGCCATCTCGGATTTTAAAATGGACCTCAAATTCGTGCTCGGCTCACCCAAAACCCTATATAACGAGTCTAATGTCGAATTTTAAAAATAAAGTTGAGGCCACTATCTTGGATTTTTAAATGAACCTCAAATTCGTGCTCGGCTCTCCCAAAAATATAGATAACGAGTCCCATGTCGATTTTTAAAAATAAAGTTAAAGTCGACATCTTGGATTTTAAAATGGACCTCAAATTCGTGCTCGGCTCACCACAACCCTATATAAAGTCTTATGTCGAATTTTAAAAATAAAGTTGAGGCCACCATCTTGGATTTTTAATGAACCTCAAATTCGTGCTCGGCTCACCCAAAACCCCATATAACGAGTCCTATGTGCTCTGCTCCCAGTCCTATGTGCTCGGTACCCACCCAAAAACATATATAACGAGTCCCATGTCGATTTTTAAAAATAAAGTTGAAGCCGCCATCTTGAATTTTAAATGGACCTCAAATTCGTGCTCGGCACACCCAAAAACATATATAACGAGTCCCATGTCGATTTTTAAAAATAAAGTTGAGGCCGCCATCTTGGATTTTAAAATGGACCTCAAATTCGTGCTTGGCACACCCAAAAAAAAAAATATAACGGCCTCCGGCCACCATCTTGGATTTTAAATAAACCTCAAATTCGTGCTCGGCTCACCCAAAACCCTATATAATGAGTCCTATGTGCTCGGCTCCCACTCCTATGTGCTCGGCCCAAACGGACCTTAAATTCGTGCTCGGCACACCCAAAAACCTATATAACGAGTCCCATGTCGATTTTTAAAAATAAAGTTGAGGCCATCATCTTGGATTTTAAAATACACCTCAAATTCGTGCTCGGCACACCCAAAAACATATATAACGAGTCCCATGTCGATTTTTAAAAATAAAGTTGAGGCCGCCATCTTGAAATTTAAAATGGACCTCAAATTCGTGCTCGGCACACCCAAAAATATATATAACGAGTACAATGTCGATTTTTTATAATAAAGTTGAAGCCGCCATCTTGGATTTTAAAATGGACCTCAAAATCGTGCTCGGAACACCCAAAAACCCTATATAACGAGTCTAATGTCGAATTTTAAAAATAAAGTTGAGGCCACTATCTTGGATTTTTAAATGAACCTCAAATTCGTGCTCGGCTCTCCCAAAAACATAGATAACGAGTCCCATGTCGATTTTTAAAAATAAAGTTAAAGTCGACATCTTGGATTTTAAAATGGACCTCAAATTCGTGCTCGGCTCACCACAACCCTATATAAAGTCTTATGTCGAATTTTAAAAATAAAGTTGAGGCCACCATCTTGGATTTTTAATGAACCTCAAATTCGTGCTCGGCTCACCCAAAACCCCATATAACGAGTCCTATGTGCTCTGCTCCCAGTCCTATGTGCTCGGTACCCACCCAAAAACATATATAACGAGTCCCATGTCGATTTTTAAAAATAAAGTTGAAGCCGCCATCTTGAATTTTAAATGGACCTCAAATTCGTGCTCGGCACACCCAAAAACATATATAACGAGTCCCATGTCGATTTTTAAAAATAAAGTTGAGGCCGCCATCTTGGATTTTAAAATGGACCTCAAATTCGTGCTTGGCACACCCAAAAAACAAAATATAACGGCCTCCGGCCACCATCTTGGATTTTAAATAAACCTCAAATTCGTGCTCGGCTCACCCAAAACCCTATATAATGAGTCCTATGTGCTCGGCTCCCACTCCTATGTGCTCGGCCCAAATGGACCTCAAATTCGTGCTCGGCACACCCAAAAACCTATATAACGAGTCCCATGTCGATTTTAAAAAATAAAGTTGAGGCCACCATCTTGGATTTTAAAATACACCTCAAATTCGTGCTCGGCACACCCAAAAACATATATAACGAGTCCCATGTCGATTTTTAAAAATAAAGTTGAGGCCGCCATCTTGAAATTTAAAATGGACCTCAAATTCGTGCTCGGCACACCCAAAAATATATATAACGAGTACAATGTCGATTTTTTATAATAAAGTTGAAGCCGCCATCTTGGATTTTAAAATGGACCTCAAAATCGTGCTCGGCACACCCAAAAACCTATATAACGAGTCCCATGTCGATTTTTAAAAATAAAGTTGAGGCCGCCATCTTGGATTTTAAAATGGACCTCAAATTCGTGTTAGGCACACCCAAAAATATATATAACGAGTCCCATGTCGATTTTTTAAAATAAAGTTGAAGCCGCCATCTTGGATTTTAAAATGGACCTCAAATTCGTGCTCTGCACACCCAAAAACCTATACAACGAGTCCCATGTCGATTTTTAAAAATAAAGTTGAGGCCGCCATCTTGGATTTTAAAATGGACCTAAAATTCGTGCTCGGCACTCCCAAAAATATATATAACGAGTACAATGTCGATTTTTAAAAATAAAGTTGAGGCCGCCATCTTGGATTTTAAAATGGACCTCAAATTCGTGCTCGGCTCACCCAAAAACCTATATAAAGAGCCCCATGTCGAATTTATAAAAAAACTTGAGGCCGCCATCTTGGATTTTTAAATGGACCTCAAATTCGTGCTTGGCTCACACAAAAACCTATATAACGTGTCCTATGTCAAAAAAAAAAAAGTAACATTCATACTTGATGATCATTGACTACTGTCGTTGCGACCGGAACCAAAAAATATTTAATATATGTTGGACAATTTACACATATTTCTCTGGTCACAAACTAAGTTACTATGTGTATCAGAAACAACAATATTATACATATTATATATATATTATATATAAACACCCAGACCATGACAAACTGTATTAATATTTTTTTGTCATGGGTGGGAATCGAACCACGACCTTTGGATATTACACAAAAGTCGCAACCAGTCTACGGAGGCGGTCAAAAATAATTCCTATAAAAAACGTCAATCGACTGTCGCGGTTACCCCTATATATGTTGCTTCTCTATGTTGTCAAAAAAATAAATAAAAAAGTTATAGGTAACCGATAAAAAAAATCGATGTTGTTTCGCGGTGACTCTGGTTTTCTTTGTTCCAGATTCGAAAACTCAAATTTATTCCTAAAACTAAAAAATAATAATATTATTTTGATTAAAAGTATTTTTTCTATAATTCAAGGACTTGTAAGGTTTATACATGGTCAAATAAATTACGTAAATCTTTAGTAGCCCCGGCAGCACGAGAGATACACGTCCGTACGCATCGGCACACTAGGCGGGACTGGTCAACGGGGTCATATATTTACTTATTATAGCTCTTGGATCTGCTCCGCAAGATTGAAAATCGCGCAAACAATTTTCAATCAATAAAAATGTCGTAAGTCACAAAACTAATTTTGTCTATAACATACTTAATAATTTATTTAGGTAAAATTTCGTTTAGTAGTGGATTATAAACTGTATTTTCTTGTGAGTTGTATTTATTTTAGACTTAAAACTCAACCCGTTTAGAAGAAAAATGTCTTTATACATTAAAAAGGCATCATTTTAAAATAGAAAAAGTATCGAATAAATGTTTTCCAATTAGGTTTTTGGTTAAGACATGGAGAGAGGAAGGTCTGAAAAAACTTAAGTTGAAGTGTTTTAATAAATAGATGTCTGCTTGCCTCTGCAGATATAAGCAAATAAGACTAAAATTTATAGTGCCTCCTCTTAAAGACTTAAGCCGGGGAACAGGATAACAGATAAGCTGATGCCCACAACTATGTCTATGGAGGTGAATTTTAACATACACAATTACCCAACTTTACTATATAGAACCCTGATTTCTAATTGGTGTATTTTAAAACCCTAGAGACTTAAATCACCAATGCCCTGTATATCTAAGGTCCCTGTAGGTATATCAATACATACATGCCATAGCGGGGGGTTAACCCTGCTATGGCATGCTCAACAATAAAAAGCATAAAAATGATGTACCCATTGTAAGCTTTTTTTAGTAGTATTAAGTGATTAGTGCACAAGCAGAGAAAAATTCTAAAAATGTTAGATTAATGTCCTATAGCCTTTTTAAAGCCTATTACTTCATTTTTTTCAAGTTTGTAGTTTTTTTCACTACACTAAATAATATTATAAAAAGAAAAAAAAATTGTTTGTAATAAATAAAATCAAAAACTACTGGACCAATTTTTAAGAATCATTCACTACTAGAAAGCTACATTATCAGGGAGTAACTGGACAGCATTTTATTTTAGCTAGTTTATTTATATAGGCCGCCTAAACGGCCCCACGGTACCCAGCAGAGGGGTTTTAATCCCACCTCGTCGTAGCCGATGGTATGAGTCTACACAGAACAAGTGGCTAGCTCGTCGCGATGTTTTGAATAGACTCAACAACCCATCTATAAACAGTTTCACAAGTTGGTATAGTGAAACCGGGACCGACAGCTTAACGTGCTCTCCGAGGCACTATAGTGGTGTTGTCAAACAAATGTACATAATTTTTTTAATTAAAAACTCATTGGTTCACACCGGGATTCGAACCAGGGACCTAATAAAACACGCATTATATTTAAATTTCTTTCATATTTTAAAACAATGTACTCAATATGTTTATTGCCATTTAATTTGGAATCAAAATATACACCAAGAAATTTTACAAATGGTTTGGTTACTATTGTAGAATTGTTAATTTTTATGTCAATTAATGGAATTATTCTGTTTCTACTAAATACAGCGAAATTAGATTTAGCTGAAGATAATTGAAGACCATGATTGATTAACCAGTAATTTAATCGGAACAAAGATTCATTTAAATTATTTTCACAGTCTTTTAGAATTTTAGAATTAGTATATAAAATAACATCATCGGCGTATTGTAAAGAGTGGCACATAGAATTTACCTGGGAATCTAAATCAAAAGTATATATATTAAACAAAATAGGACTCAAAACCGAACCTTGTGGCAAACCTTTTCAGATAGTTCTAGGCAAATTACCATCTGGTTGATTAAGAGGAGGCACTATAAATTTTAGTAATATATGCTTATATCTGCAGAGGCAAGCACACATCTATTTATTAAAACACTTCAAATTAAGTTTTTTCAGACCTTCCTCTCTCCATGTCTTAACCAAAAACCTAATTGGAAAACATTTTTTCGATACTTTTTCTATTTTAAAATGATGCCTTTTTAATGTATAAAGACATTTTTCTTCTAAACGGGTTGAGTTTTAAGTCTAAAATAAATACACCTCACAAGAAAATACAGTTTATAATCCACTACTAAACGAAATTTTACCTAAATAAATTATTAAGTATGTTATAGACAAAATTAGTTTTGTGACTTACGACATTTTTATTGATTGAAAATTGTTTGCGCGATTTTCAATCATGCGGAGCAGATCCAAGAGCTATAATAAGTAATTATATGACCCCGTTGACCAGTCCCGCCTAGTGTGCCGATGCGTACGGACGTGTATTTCTCGTGCTGCCGGGGCTACTAAATATTTACGTAATTAATTTGACCATGTATAAACCTTACAAGTCCTTGAATTATAGAAAAAATATTTTTAATCAAAATAATATTATTATTTTTTAGTTTTAGGAATAAATTTGAGTTTTCGAATCTGGAACAAGGAAAACCAGAGTCACCGCGAAACAACATCGATTTTTTTTATCGGTTACCTATAACTTTTTTATTTATTTTTTTGACAACATAGAGAAGCCACATATATAGGGGTACCCGAGACAGTCGATTGACGTTTTATAGGAATAATTTTTGACCGCCTCCGTAGACTGGTTGCGACTTTTGTGTAATATCCAAAGGTCGTGGTTCGATTCCCACCCATGACAAAAAAATATTAGTACAGTTTGTCATGGTCTGGGTGTTTATATATAATATTGTTGTTTCTGATACACATAGTAACTTAGTTTGTGACCAGAGAAATATGTGTAAATTGTCCTACATATTATTATTAAATGTTTTTTGGTTCCGGTCGCAACGACAGTATCAATGATCAACAAGTATGAATGTTACTTTTTTTTTTTCGACATAGGACACTTTATATAGGTTTTTGTGTGAGCCAAGCACGAATTTGAGGTTCATTTTAAAATCCAAGATGGCGACCTAAATTTTATTTTTAAAAATCGACATGGTACTCGTTATATATGTTTTTGGGTGTGCCGAGCACGAATTTGAGGTCCATTTTAAAATCCAAGATGGCGGATTCAACTTTATTTTTAAAAATCGACATTGTACTCGTTATATATGTTTTTGGGTGTGCCGAGCACGAATTTGAGGTCAATTTTAAAATCCAAGATGGCGGCCTCAACTTTATTTTTAAAAATCGACATTGTACTCGTTATATATATTTTTGGGTGTGCCGAGCACGAATTTGAGGTCCATTTTAAAATCCAAGATGGCGGCCTCAACTTTATTTTTAAAAATCGACATGGGACTCGTTATATAGGTTTTTGGGTGTACAGAGCACGAATTTGAGGTCCATTTTAAAATCCAAGATGGCGGCTTCAACTTTATTTAAAAAAATCGACATGGGACTCGTTATATATATTTTTGGGTGTGCCAAGCACGAATTTGAGGTCCATTTTAAAATCCAAGATGGCGGCCTCAACTTTATTTTTAAAAATCGACATGGGACTCGTTATATATGTTTTTGGGTGTGCCGAGCACGAATTTGAGGTCCATTTTAAAATCCAAGATGGCGGCCTCAACTTTATTTTTAAAAATCGACATGGGACTCGTTATATATGTTTTTGGGTGTGCCGAGCATGAATTTGAGGTCCATTTTAAAATCCAAGATTGCGGCTTCAACTTTATTTTAAAAAATCGACATGGGACTCGTTATATATATTTTTGGGTGTGCCAAGCACGAATTTGAGGTCCATTTTAAAATCTAAGATGGCGGCCTCAACTTTATTTTTAAAAATCGACATGGGACTCGTTATATATGTTTTTGGGTGTGCCGAGCACGAATTTGAGGTCCATTATAAAATCCAAGATGGCGGCCTTAACTTATTTTTTTAAATCGACATTGGACTCGTTATCTATGTTTTTGGTCAACAAGTCCTATGTCGAATTTCAAAAATAAAGTTGAGGCCAAAATCTTGGATTTTTAAATGAACCTCAAATTCGTGCTCGGCTCACCCTAAACCCTATATAACGAGTCCTATGTGCGCGGCTCCCAGTCCTATGTGCTCGGTCCAAATGGACCTCAAATTCGTGCTCGACACACCCAAAAATTTATATAACGAGTCCCATGTCGATTTTTAAAAATAAAGTTGAGGCCGCCATCTTGGATTTTAAAATGGACCTCAAATTCGTGCTCGACATACCCAAAAACATAAATAACGAGTCCCATGTCGATTTTTAAAAATAAAGTTGAGGCCGCCATCTTGGATTTTAAAATGGACCTCAAATTCGTGCTCGGCACACCCAAAAAACTATATAACGAGTCCCACGTCGATTTTTAAAAATAAAGTTTAGGCCGCCATAGTTTTAGTTAATAGATTATTTTAAAACTATTTTATCTATCAAATTTAATATTTATATAATTAAACTTAAAAATATTAATTATGATAGATAAAATAAAAATATTAAATACGACTCACATTCATTTTGTGTTCGTAAAATCGCGCCAAATAGAAAATTCTTGCCTGCGACAGCGGCAAAACAGTGATGCCTGCGGGGAAGCTCCGCCTATAGGGCGGGGCGATAACAAAAAAATATTTTGAGCGCAGGGTCTTAAGTAACCGTAATTTTACTTGTACTCCTTATATTAGTTTATGTAAATGTCTTATTTACCTTGCTATATGCAACTATATGCATGCACTTGCATATGTATATATATATAGGTGTGTGGGTGTGGTTTCGGGGATATATGCACTACTTACTTTATAATGTTGCCTTTGTCATTTAAATTCAACACAAAGAGCTTTTGTTATACACGCATCAGAAAAACATACTGTATATACCTACACAATACTACTTCACATATGTATACTTATTTTAGTTCGCATGCGCATACACTTTTGTTATTAGGTATTAATAAAAATTTAAAAAAAAAAAAAAAAAGAGCGGGGTCTACTGGCACAGGTGTTCTATATACCTAAAAGTAGATCCCAAAGCAACTTTGTATCTAGTTATAAGCATTTGTTACCTAATAAATAAATATTTCATTTCATATCTATTGTACCTTTTCCCTTTCGAAAACCAAATTGATAATTACCTAATATTTTTGTTCTTCCAATTTGCCATTCCAAACGATTTTAAATCAAATGCTCAAACAGTTTAGACATAACGGATGATAACGCGATGGGTCTATATGAAGAAGATGAAGATGAATCTTTACCAGGCTTGAGAATTGGAATGATGAGTTGAGATTTCTAATCTTGAGGAATTGTTCCAGAATTAAAAATAAAATTTAAAATCTTTAAAAAATAATAAACTGTTAAATTACTAATTTTATAATTCTGGGAAGATCTTTTTATATTATTCCACACCTAAGATGAAGGAGTATCAGGAGATAGTGAAGCACAAAATTTACGCCAACTATCAAATTTTTTCTTTTTCAAAAAACGTCTAGATTTAGCTAATATATGTTTATATTCCATATAATTTTCTATGGTCATATTTTGACAATATTTCTTTTCAGCATTTTTTCTTTGTCTTATCATACTCGAGCATTCTTCATCCCACCACGGAGATGAAAAATGCTTAGTATGAGACGATTTAACACAAAAACAATCAACCGCCACACTTATTATACTTTTAAGAAAATGCTCATAGCACATATGGAAATTAGAATTTGTAACATCCGGCAAAGATGAAATTTTTTATTTAATTTAGAACCATAATTGTCCCAACCATCAGAAGAAACATTTGAAATTTTATATTTTAATAAAGGTGGCAAACTATTGCAATTGCAGCTATTTACAAATTGCAATTGGAAACTTTATTAATATGGGAAAATCGTCACTACCATAAGAAATTGATTCAACATTCCATAATAAAGAGATAGCTATATCATTGGAACATAATGATATATCAACAGCACTAACATTTTGAAGTGGAGAGGTCCGACGCGTAGGACTTCCGTCGTTTAAAATACATAAATTAAAATCGTTTAAAAAGTTCACTAATTTGTTCCCAAAACTATCGCAGAAGGCTGATCCCTATCTATCCCGAACTATTATTTTTAATTAATTCTATAAGTAAAAGGAGAAGAGATTCAATTGTAAATTTCGAAGATTTTTTCCAGTTTCATTTTCGACGTTATTAGACAAGGCTCATCCGTTTGTAGAGTTTGGAACATAATAATCTTTTATCATTTGTTTATGAAATTCTAAGTCATAACCCTTATTTAAATTGGGCTTAACAGGTTTATGTTTAGAAAATACAGTTTTTTTTATATGATGTACTCTTTACAGTTTCGGCAAAAGATTTATTTAAACGAGGTTCTAATTTGTTAGCTTTCTTGTATGAAATGAAGTTTAGTGACATACGAGATTTGATATTTTGTTGCCTACTATACTCTGGACACTTTCTGTTGATAGCAAAGTGATTGCCAGAGTACACCAAACAACAGGCCTCCGATTCATCAAGTCCACAAGAATCACCATTGTGGTCTTGACCACATTTATAACAACGGGGCTTTGATCTGCAATTATTTTTTGTATGTCCGCAGACATTCGCTATTTGCCGAGATGAGTGCTCGCACATACCTACAACAGCGTGCTCCGGTGCCTCGCGCGATTAGTTTGTTGAACAGAATAGGGCAAAAATATGAGGAATTTGATGTATTCGTATCATCTAATGCTGAAACCAGCCGGTTCGTACTGAGATGCTTGGAGCCATTATAGTCAATATAATTGTATTATTTAGAATAAGTAAGTTCTGTTATGTACAATTTATAGTTTAATAAGTAAATAAATAAATAAATACTGCCAGATATAATACCACGAAAAGATTTTTTTTGAAAAAAAAATCCAAATATGATAGGATTAATAATAATATTAATATTTTAGTTATTAACTTCATTTTTTTTTTGGACATGGACTACGTACGGACCTTTATCACTGTCGCTGTACATATTTTTTAAGTTGGAGCTATCCATTGAAGATGATAGTGGAATGGACTTTATTTATTTATTTATTTCATGAGACATACAACGGATTACAAACATTACATTTACAAATATCATTTTACATAGTTTTGACCTAGTCTGTAGCCCTAAATGTATATATACAATAATTTGCTTACAAAATTAACTACCCGTGCAAAATAAACAATAATATAAAACAATTAATTTCTAAAACATGCAACATAGATAATACCTAAAAACTACCTATCACTTCTACAACTTAAACCATAATTGAATAAACCTAATAAAACTACAATCTGAAAAAATATATACTTATAATAAAGAATGCATACTTACATATACACACATACCACATCCTCACCCCCAGGCCCTCGCGCAAATGTCATTCTATGATATCACTTACACAAAACTCCAAAGATAAAAATGTAGCAATGCATATACATACATATATACACAAAACATACATACAAATAAATATACATACATAATTACCCAATTAATATTAAAAATAATAGTAATGTAATAATAATAATATATAATAAATTAGTTACTTATAATAAAATAATTCGCTTAATTCCAATTTGTTCCTCGAATACACTGTTTAAATCTATTAAGACGCTGGTCAAATACATCAATAGTAACTTTATTAGTCGATAACTCATTGTAAAGGCGGCACATTCTTACAATAGGGTTATAATATGAGGTATTATTTTTATAAGTTTGTAATTTAAAGACTCTTTGTGAGTTGTCTCTGGCTCTATAGCGGGCACCCAGGGTTACAGTCGCTAAGAGGGGAGGCGAATCCAGTTCAGAATGCAGAATCCTATGAAGACAAGTCAGTTGACTATGTTTACGTCGAATTTCAAGAGATTTCATTCCAATTTTTTTCAACCTGCCCTCATAGGTCCCGGCACCCCGACCAAGACCAGCTCTAAAGCAAATCATGTTCAGACATTTTCGCTGAATACGCTCAATGCGTTGACAATGGATCTTATAAATAGGAGACCAGATTACCGCATTATATTCCAAAACGCTACGGACTAAGGAAAAGTATAAGTATTTCAAGCATTGAGGATTTTTGAATTTTTTTGTAGTTCTGTAAATAAAACCCAACATCTGATTTGATCTATTTATAATGTGATCGTAATGTGGCCGAAACGACAACTTCTCGTTAAATAGAACCCCCAAATCCCTTACAACTTGTTTACGCTGCAACGCCTGACTGTCTAGCCGATAGTTCACAAGAGTTTTATTGGTTTTCCAACTAAATGATACAACAAAACACTTATTAATGTTTAAGGACATCCGATTTAGGCAACACCACGAAGACAAAGTATTCAAGTCCTCTTTTAAAATTAGGGACGCATCACAATTATCAATATTCTGAAAAATCTTCAAATCATCGGCATACAAAAGATATGGGCTTTGGAAACTCTCTGCCAAGTCATTAATAAACATAACAAACATCAATGGACCCAAGTGTGAACCTTGGGGTACTCCCGAGGTTGTGATGATAGGCGCGGAAAGATGACCCTTAATAGCAACTAGTTGACTTATATTTCTTAGGTAAGACTCTAACCATCGAAGTAGGTTCCCATGAACTCCATAAGCAGAAAGCTTTTGGCAAAGAATAGTGTGGTCAACCTTATCAAAAGCCTTGGAAAAGTCTGTATATATGGCGTCAACCTGTTATCTTCTGGCAAAGGCTCCACACAAAAAGTTCCTATACTCAAGGAGATTACTTGTGGTCGACCTATTAGCCACAAATCCATGCTGCTTAATAGACATCATAGGTTTAAAATGATAATATAACAAATCGTAAATAATGGATTCAAATATTTTAGCGTAACATGAAAGAATACTAATAGGCCTGTAATTTTCACAAGCTGATCTATCTCCTCATCATCTATAGGCACTTTAATTGACACATAGTTTCTTAACAATCGATACAGGATTCTCATTTCGATTTTCTGGCACAGCCTGTAGTTCAAAATTATAACTTCGCGACATCCTCTCTGCAGTTTCTAATCTCCCATTGTTGTTTAGTACTTGTTTTTGTAATTCTCCATAATTCCTTTCTAAGTTCTGTATTATATCACCCTGCCTTTTAATATGTTCTCTTAAAGTTTCATATTCTAACTTAATGCTGCCCGTTGTTAATGAAAATTCATCCTTGACCTCATTAATTATGGATACCATTTCACTACGAACTATTTTGCGAACATCGTCGTGAATAGCGTTGCGAAAGTCTTTCATGAAGGCAGACAAACACGAATTTAAATTTTGGTCTAATAATGTACTAATTTTATCTAATGTTATATTTTGTGAGCTTTCTGCATTACTTAAAGCTATAGAGCTTTGATTTAATTCATCTAATGACATTTTTATGGAGTCGTCGGTTATAGGTATTTGCGAATTCCTCACAGGTGTGTTTAAGTTGGAGCCAGTGCGACGAGTTACGTTTCTACACTCTGGGCATACCCACGACGAAAGTTGCTCTTTATTGAGTCTCATAAATTGGTTTCTTGTAATATCCATAGTGATATTTACCCATACAATGCTTGCACTGTAAGTAAGTATCTTCATCGGCTAAATTTCTACAGCCAAGGCACTCCATTGCTATGTCAACACACAATTTTGCAAGTATATATTGTTTGGGTGGGAGCTTTGGGTCTTCATTAATAAAAGATATTATTAAATTTGGACACTTGTTCACCATTTATTATTTGTTTCTGACTCCGTCAAATTGACTTTTACATTTTTATAATTAGTTTTAATTTAGTTCTAAATATTATTTGTTGCCGTTACCAACATATTGGGGGCCTTAGATAGATTCATTATCTATATAAAAACAATTAGACACATGAATAGTAAAATTAAATCGTTAAATTAATATTAGGTTTTTTATAAGGAAAACCCATTTTCGTAATATCAAAATTAAAATACGTATTAGAAAATTAATTGTTATTTGTAGGTAGCAAACAAATGCTAGACAGCGACCTACGATATATTTTTTTATTAGAAGTCATTACATCAAATGCTCTAACTTTACCATCATGTCCAGGAAATACCTTAACTATTCTTGCTAATGGCCAATTCAAGGGTGGTGAATTAGGTTCGCGTAGAATAACTAATGCACCAACCTCAATATTGGGTAAATCATCGCGCCATTTCGGCCTGGATTGAAGGATACTTAAATAATCTTTATGCCACACTCTCCAAAAGTCCTGAACAACCTTATTACATTGTTGCCAAAATTTTAGCCTATTGGAAGGTGTGTTAGATAAATTATCCTCAGGATATGAAACTAAAGCTGTACCAATCAGGAAATGCCCAGGTGTTAAATATGAAAAATCGCTAACCTCTGATGACTGAGGCAGGAGAGGCCTCGAGTTTAGTACTGCTTCAATTTGAGCTAACACAGTGTTTAACTGTTCGTATGTTAGCTTGTCTCTAAACACAATACGTTTGAGATGAAATTTCATGCTTTTTACAGCAGCTTCCGCAAGACCAGCGAACACGGGTGAGTAGCTTGGCACGAAGTGAAATTGTATGCCTTGTTGAGCTGCATAATTTTGCACCTGTGTTTGGTGGTTACCTGATGCGTGAAGTTTGTACAAATCAGCTAAGTGGTTACTCGCTCCTCTGAAACAGCCGCCGTTGTCACAAAATACCTCTGTGGGCAACCCTCGTCTCGCTGCGAACCTTTTAAAACACGCAAGGAATGCGTGTGTGCTTAAATCTGATGATAGCTCGAGATGTACCGCTTTGGTTACGAAGCATACCATCACACACACATAACCCTTCGTAATGAGAGCTCGTCTTACCCGAGAGTTTATAATATCAATCGGCCCAGCAAAATCGATGCCAATTCTTTGAAATGGTCGGCATTTCGTGACTCGCTGTTCAGGAAGGGAACCCATTAACTGCTTTGCTGCGCTGGCCTTCAATCTAAAACATTTTATACAATTATGTGTTACTGTTTTTACTTGTCTGGTACCATTTACTAACCAGTATTTTTCATTTAAACTTGACAGTAACAATTTTGGACCAGCGTGTAACAATCTAGCATGTTCACGTAATATAATAAGCTTAGAAATTCGAGAATTATTTGGTAAAATAATAGGATGTTTTTTAGAATATAATACATCCGCATTATGAAGACGTCCGCCTACACGGAGTAAACCATCTTTATCTAAAAACGGATGAAGAGGTCTCAAAACACCTTTGATAATTAAACTAGATTTAATTGCATAAATTTCCTCTTTAAAATGAACTTCCTGTTCATGTTTAATTATTAACAATAAAGTTTTTTGCAGCTCTGAGCTGGATAGAAAACTATTTATATTTTTTGTATTATTTTTATTAATATTGTGAATAAATCTTAACATAAATGCAACAACACGTATCATCTTTGTAATATTAGAGTATTTGTCTAACAATTGAAAAAAACTATTATTCATTCGCGTTAGTAAGGATACTGTATTGGAGAATTCTGAACCAATCTTAAGCTCAGGTAAGTTCCCAAGCAATGGTTTTTTAATATCGTGTGTAAAATCATACTTACCATTTCGTAAGAATTGTGGTCCGTGCCACCACAAAGAGTAACTAGGCAGGACTTGAGGTTCCACTCCCCTGCTGATAAGATCGGCGGGGTTGTTTTCGCTGCTCACATACAGCCAGCTCCATGAAGCTGTTTGCTGTGAGACCACACTTACTCTGTTCGCAACATATGGTTTCAATAATGTTGGATTTGTATTAAGCCACGCTAATACAATTGTAGAATCGGAATAAAGATATATGCCTCCAATTTGAAACTTGAGGTTTAGTATATTGTATACTTTATTCATTAGCCAGCTCCATGAAGCTGTTTGCTGTGAGACCACACTTACTCTGTTCGCAACATATGGTTTCAATAATGTTGGATTTGTATTAAGCCACGCTAATACAATTGTAGAATCGGAATAAAGATATATGCCTCCAATTTGAAACTTGAGGTTTAGTATATTGTATACTTTATTCATTAGTGCTGACAACAATAATGCAGCATTTAATTCTAGCCTCGGTACAGTCAAAGTCTTTGCCCGAGGGTTGATTCGCGACTTTGAACATAGTAAGGATAGTGTCGCCTTACCTGTTATGTCGACCACTCGAAGGTATATGCAACAGCCATAGCCGATGCAACTCGATGCGTCTGCAAACCCGATGAGCTGTACTAAAGTCTTATTGTCCGGAACTCGGATATTTCTATTTATATAAATAGGTTGTAATTTTGACAACCCTTTCGTAAACTCTAGCCATTCTGCTGTGATATTTTCAGGTGGTTTAGAATCCCAATCAATTTTTTCTGCCCACAACTTTTGCAAAATGTGCTTTGCCCTAACAATGATTGGACTAATGAACCCTAACGGATCATAAAATCTTGCAATATAACTCAAAATATTACGCTTTGTAACTATATCACAATTGTATATATCAGGACATGTGATTGTGAAACAATCTTTTCTCATATTTATTGTTAACCCTAATGCTTTCAAATTAAAATCATCTTTTTGCAAGTCAAGCTCGTCAAAGTGTTGTTTTTCAGCAGGAATGTCTGACAAAATCTCTGTACAGTTTGATGCCCACTTATGTGTTTCTAAACTAACAAAGCTAAGCATATCCCTTATCTCGTTTTTAGCCCTAATGACTATAGAAATATCTGAATTTGAAAACATAATATCATCTACATATGTACAGTTTTTTATTATAAAAGAAGCAAGTGGATAATCTTGTTCCTTGTTGTTAGCAAGTTCTAATAAACATCTTGTTGCTAAAAAAGTTGAGCTTTTGAGTCCATAGGTAACTGTATCTAAACATATACATTTTATACTGTCATCAGCATGTTCGCGCCACAAAATATTTTGTAATGAAGTAAACTTTGGATGAAGCATTATATTTCTAAACATTTTTCTAATGTCTGTAGATAGAGTAAAATCTCCAAACCTAAATAATAACATAATCTCAAAAAGATCTCTTTGTACTGTTGGTCCGCTTAGTTGAAAATCATTGAGAGATACTTTCTTATTTGTTTTTGATGAGCCATCAAAAACAACCCTTGTAGAGGTGCTTTTGCTTGCCTCGTTAAATACCGCATGATGTGGTAAAAAGTATATTGCATCATGAGTAAAATTATAGGATTGCAAGTTTACATAATGACCATGACCAAGATTTACATACTCATTAATGAAGTTTGAATAAGTATGTAACAAATTTTTATTTTTATATAATTTCTTCTCTAAAGATATAAATCTATGATAAGCTGCATCAAATGAATTGCCAAGGGCATCATTCATTTGTGATAATGGTATTTTTAATGGTAAATCGACATAATATTTTTTATTTATAATTTGAACTGAAGATTTGAAAATCTCTTCAGCCTGGTCATGTTCAGTTAAAGCTTCGTTATAAACTTGTGGTACGCTTTCAGTTTCCCAAAACTTTGATAGAGCATTTGTTACATCATCATTACATTCAAGACAAATTAATGAGGTTACCTTATTATTATTTTTTGTAGTAGGTTGTCGAAAAATGGAGCCTGCGATGATGTGTCCAAACCTTGTATTAACAATGCATGGTGTAGATTGGTTGTTGATCTGACGCTTTTGCAGGTTAGGTTGAAGCGGCAGCATCGACTGAAAAAACACATCAGCTCCAATTAATAACTGGATGTCGGCTGGAGTGTTGTACTCGTCATCTGCTAATAAAAGATTTGGTGGAATATTTAACTTTGACACATCAAATTTTATTTGTGGGAGTCTGCAGGTAATGTTGTCGACAACCTGACAATTTATCGTTGTCTTGTATGGTGATGTAAGTGACATGATCTCTAATGGTAAGGAAAAATGGGATTTGTTACTAGTATTTGTGACACCTATAATATTAATACTGCTTCGTTTAGGTGTCATCCCCAACAGCTCTACAACTTTGTTTGTCACCAGTGATATCTGTGAAGCAGAATCTAAAATTGCTTTCACCTGGAGATTGCTGCCGTCAGCTTTGCGAATGCAGATTTTGGCTGTTGGAAGTAAAACATTAGTACTAGTTAGTTTATTGCCGGACATCAATATGACCGGATTAGGCTCATTCTCGAAATGGACCAGTGTATTATGTTTGCCCTTGCACTGGCCACATTTAAAATGATATTTACATTTTCCTTGATGTTTGTTTAAACATATCTCGCATAAAGAATTAGCCTTAATAAAATCTAGACGTTCTTTAATAGGTAACAGTTTAAAGTTTTTACAAAGAAATAATTTATGTACAGTAGACTTACAATAGTTGCAGGCACGTATGTTTCCTGTAGTGTCCATTGTTGTCACACTCATGGACGCCCTTCCAGGAACCTTGTTCTTAATTGAAGTCGCTGGCGGCTCAGAATTCTCCATTGCAAGCGCTCTCTTTTCCAAGAAATCAAGGAAAAGAGAGACACTTGGCTGGGCCCCAGGGTCCCTTTCCATCTGGTAGGCTCGCACGGTGTAGGTATCTAATTTTTTAATAAATATACATAATAAAATTGCATCCCACGTTGATACATTGGATTCAATGTTTTGCAACGCAGCAAGTGTCTGCTTTATGTTGGATACAAATTCTCTAATATTTATTGATGAGGATTTTACAATTGGATTAGCATCTAAGAGGTTATTTATATGATCATTTACAATTTTATATTTATTATAATACCTATCATTCAATAACTTAAGAGCTAACTTATAACTATCGTTACATAATGGTAGGTTTTTTATTAAATCTAATGGTTCTCCTTTTACATAGGATCTTAAATAATAAAGTTTTTCGATAGGTTCAAGAGAACTGTCGTTATTAACCACAGATTGAAAAAGTCCGATAAAAGGTATGAAATCACTATATTTTCCATCAAAAGTATTAATATGAATGGCTGGTAATTTTGTCTTGTTAAAAGTAAGAGAAGTTTTCTGTACATCTTTGGAACTAGAAGTTTGTCTCGTCGAAAGTTCCTTATTTAATGTAGATAATATCAGGTAATAATTATTTTCTACCAACTCAATATTCTCCTCGTCACTCTCTGTTATATACAAAATTTGTTTATTAAAGCTTTCGTACTCACCAAATGATTTTATGAGTCTATCTTTCTTTATCTCTATTTCCTCTGCTGATACTTCATTCAGCTTATTGTTTTCGATATAGTTTAACAACCGCGTAATTGAAGCTTTTTCATAACCCCTATTTGCACGCAATTGTTTAAGTTCTTCCATTTTACTTATTAACTTAGAATGTAGAAATTTTATTTACAAATTATACAAAAATAACAACTGAAGTTCAAATTTTACAATATTCGTTTGTTTTGAATTTGATTATGACAACAGTCGAATGAACGAATGTATGAAGCGTTTTTGGAATGATTCGCTGAACTAAGGAGCGAATGAAAACTCTGTCGGTCTCGTAGACGCCTTCCCCCGCTATGTGAAGAAAGAGATCGCAACACAATTTATGAGCGAGAGGGAAGTAATCTTCTGCGACATACGACACGACTAGCGACGATCCTCACCGAATGACGACGACGACGCTTGTGGACCAAATGAAAAGGAATTGTTTGATCTCACCAAATTGCTGGATTCTTGACTTCTTTATGAATTTCCAAGAGCCAGAGTTTTTTGTAACCTTCGGGCGCCAATGTTTGGGTGGGAGCTTTGGGTCTTCATTAATAAAAGATATTATTAAATTTGGACACTTGTTCACCATTTATTATTTGTTTCTGACTCCGTCAAATTGACTTTTACATTTTTATAATTAGTTTTAATTTAGTTCTAAATATTATTTGTTGCCGTTACCAACATATATTGTAGTTTGAAATAAGTATATTGGGGAACAGTAACAGTATCAACAATTTTGTGCTATTTATTGCGAGCGATTCGCTGATTTTATCATCTAATTCATATTGTTCATGGTGATTCCAATATAAATCATTAATTAAATATTAAATAATAATAATGAAAAAAAGGCTGTAGCAGGTTTTCAGACTAAGCTGCTCAGGCACAACAAACAGCTGACAATAAAAACAGCCAATGGCCAAGCAGTCGCGCGACTCATTCGTCGTCCCATTGGCCGAGCGTCTCGATATCTGCATAGGTTTGCATTGAACGCAAATAATATCTGCGACGTCAGAGGCTTGTAATAACTTTGTATTTTTATCTTATTATAATTAATAAACCAACGCACTTATTTTGTTTCTGATCACTGCACTATATTATTTGTTCAATTGTCTACAAAATGATAACAAACACAGTAAATAGTTTTAGAAAAGTAGTTTTTGATTTTATATTTACAGAGTAAACAGCACGGGGTGTTACGTTTACTAGCACCCTCTACCTAACTGACGGACAGGGGCCTTATTCCGAGTTTGCAACCGCTAATCACGACAAGACGTTGCGCAAACTATAAATATGGAAATATAAGCTCTATTCCAATGGTAATATAGTATGTATTAGGTTGGCTAATATAATGCCGCCACCTTGAAATACACGAATTCTTCGCAAGTTTGAACATGTGTGGAGCATTGAAATTTGAACTTTATAATTAACAGGATAGAACTTACATTAAAATACCCGTACTTTACGCAAAATGCGCGACGGTGAACGTGTCAAAACTCGGAATAAAGCCCCTGATGTGTCAAAGTCTGAGAAGAATCATTTTGTGTATTGTTTGAAGGTTGACCGAGAGGAATTATAACGTCCTTTGAACTATCATGATTAATACAGTCTATTTTAAGTCGTTTATTGGAATGTCTTCTTTAATTTTTTTTGGGTTTTGGGGTATTATCATTAGAAGCAGTATTTTCAATAATCGAACTATTTGACGAGTCGTATTCATTAACAGTAACATACGCTCCAGGAGAACTAGGAGAATTTAATACCGATATGTCTGGAGGCTTAGGTGACGAAAATGAAAAATCTATAATTAAAAAAACCTGAAAATGAAATGAAAAAACAAAACACTAATGAAAGGAATAAAAACTAGATCAAAACGAATGAAAGAAAATACATGAAAACTAATGCAATATTATTTAAATACAAATGAATAGCATTAAAAACTAGATTTATCTAACCAAATAATCCTTTCCTAACACAAAATTAAAATAAATTAATATTAATAGACACAGCTTTCGTTTTGAACGTCAATCTGTCAATCGGAATATTTACATTTTATATTTACATTACGGATTCTTTGAGGGTAGCCCGAAGACTGTAGACGCGTGTGTCTATTACAGTTATCAAATTTAATTTTATTGAACATTATTGTGCAAAAGTGTACTAATTTTGTAGAATAAGCATTCGTATAGTAATATTAAGTGTGAGAAGTGTAGTATTTACGCAGTGATCTTGGTGTTTGTGCTATCTCAACGAATCCCTTTATCATCAGTAAAATGGCGGTACCCATTTTACTGTTGATTATTTCTTCCTCCTTCACTTGACACTGGCATCACTATACCGTATGTTTGCATACGGTCATGTGGCCATTCCTAATTCTAACCTAGTCCTTTCCCTATTCCTTTCCATCCTATTATCCCACTTTTACCGTACAATATTATAATTTTAAAACTACCCACTTGACATTGGCAAAATTATGCGTAAAGCGTAGAAGGCCATTAAGGTAAAAGAAGAAGAAGAATATTTACATTTCCTATTTTTGAACACCAAAGTTGACATCCCAGCACGTTCCTATTTACGTAAAGATGAAAGTTCGTTATTTATATTATTATTATATACCAACTTTATTTTTTCGTTATACCTATTTTAATTAGTAGTTTTATTTAAATACTACTTCTGGCTTAATTTATTATTAACAAATTACATAATAAGTTTATATACCGATAGCGACAATAACTTACAAACTTGAGAAATGTTTGTGAAACGAAACATTTAGTGATACCAGCAGTGCACAAGTATTGCTACTGTAAATATTTTATATAGCTATATATCTCATTTCCTGGCTTAAAAAAAAAATACAAATACCGTTAAATGAGCATCTCAAAATTATTATCTTCAGCCCTACATACCAAATGATTCGGTACAATATACTAGGCCAAAGGAAATCCGCCCGCGGCCATACAAATATAAGCCGCCGCCTAAAAAAAAAATGTGAAGCCCTTTAACATCTTTTTGATTTTTTTGGGCAAAAGTTGTTAAAATTTTCTTAATTTTTAACTTTTTTTGTCGTAAAAACCCGTATATTTTAAATTAATTTAATAATTGTTTTATACATTCATTCAAGAGATTCTAGTTAAGTATTTTTTTATTATAATTTGATCTCGGTACAATTGACTAGGCCAAATTGCAGGTGTCCTTTGTATGGCGACGACCGGGGGCCCTACCGGAAAGCCAAATGAAATATCAATCGCCACGTCGATCGATAGAAAGCGAAAATAAAATGTATGTGATGTCTCGGCGATCGAGTTCTACCCATAGACAATATTTCCTATACAATTTTAACCATCGACGCGTCGATCGGTTTGTCGATGTGGCTTCCCGGTAAGGCCCAAGATCTCCTTTAATTTCACTAAAATATTTAACATGACATTGGCAAAATACTCACTGTGCCACACAACCAAAAAAAAAAAAAAGTTCTTAAACAAAATAAATTGGATTCCTTGAGGGTAGCCCGAAGACTGTATTCATGTGTATCTAATATATTTTTGCAGTTAAGTTTATAGGATATTATTGTGCAAAAGTGTACCAATTTTGTAGAATAAGCATTCATAAGTAATCTTAAGTGTGAGAAGTGTAGTATTTACGCAGTGATCTCAGTGTTTGTGCTATCTCAATGAATCCATTTCTTCAGTAAAATGGCGATACCCATTTTACTGTAGGTTCTTTCCTTCTTCACATGACACTGGCATAACTATACGGTCATGTGGCCATTCCTAGTGGTGGGTCGTTACGTGATTTCATTGTAACGTAACTGCTACGTTTCTTTTTGTTAATAACCCGTTATTATTCAAAAATCTAATTATAAGCAAAAAAAAAAAAAAAAACAAGCGTAGTGCCTCGAAAATAATTTTAATTTTATGTACCTACTTTACTCCCAAATAAATCTCAAAACAATCATTGTTTTAAATATTTTTTTACTTAGCCCGTGTACCAATTATTTTTTAATATAAATACTTATTCACTATAACAGCAGTCAGAAAACTTATCTACATTGTACAATTATTTCTTCTGTGACTTATCTAAAAAATTTTCTAACTATTTAATTTTTTTAATGGCGACATGATTCTATTCTATCTTAATAACTTAACAACCACAGAACGCCAGTTCCATCCCCGCTTCTGCACTTAATTTTTTTAATTTCAATTATTATTATGTTTTTTACATGTGTTTTTATTTTAATCAATTTTTAACTTTAACATCCAAAAGACAAATAAAGTTTTATTGACCACATTATACATTCATTCAAGAGATTCTAGTTAAGTATTTTTTTATTATAATTTGATCTCGGTACAATTGACTAGGCCAAATTGCAGGTGTCCTTTGTATGGCGACGACCGGGGGCCCTACCGGAAAGCCAAATGAAATATCAATCGCCACGTCGATCGATAGAAAGCGAAAATAAAATGTATGTGATGTCTCGGCGATCGAGTTCTACCCATAGACAATATTTCCTATACAATTTTAACCATCGACGCGTCGATCGGTTTGTCGATGTGGCTTCCCGGTAAGGCCCAAGATCTCCTTTATTTTCACTAAAATATTTAACATGACATTGGCAAAATACTCACTGTGCCACACAACCAAAAAAAAAAAAAAGTTCTTAAACAAAATAAATTGGATTCCTTGAGGGTAGCCCGAAGACTGTATTCATGTGTATCTAATATATTTTTGCAGTTAAGTTTATAGGATATTATTGTGCAAAAGTGTACCAATTTTGTAGAATAAGCATTCATAAGTAATCTTAAGTGTGAGAAGTGTAGTATTTACGCAGTGATCTCAGTGTTTGTGCTATCTCAATGAATCCATTTCTTCAGTAAAATGGCGATACCCATTTTACTGTAGATTCTTTCCTTCTTCACATGACACTGGCATAACTATACGGTCATGTGGCCATTCCTAGTGGTGGGTCGTTACGTGATTTCATTGTAACGTAACTGCTACGTTTCTTTTTGTTAATAACCCGTTATTATTCAAAAATCTAATTATAAGCAAAAAAAAAAAAAAAAACAAGCGTAGTGCCTCGAAAATAATTTTAATTTTATGTACCTACTTTACTCCCAAATAAATCTCAAAACAATCATTGTTTTAAATATTTTTTTACTTAGCCCGTGTACCAATTATTTTTTAATATAAAAACTTATTCACTATAACAGCAGTCAGAAAACTTATCTACATTGTACAATTATTTCTTCTGTGACTTATCTAAAAAATTTTCTAACTATTTAATTTTTTTAATGGCGACATGATTCTATTCTATCTTAATAACTTAACAACCACAGAACGCCAGTTCCATCCCCGCTTCTGCACTTAATTTTTTTAATTTCAATTATTATTATGTTTTTTACATGTGTTTTTATTTTAATCAATTTTTAACTTTAACATCCAAAAGACAAATAAAGTTTTATTGACCACAACCTACTTATATTCTGCATTATTGAATTTATTAGCGCCATCTCTCTGTAGTAGTTGTTATAAATTGGTTTACTTAGTTCATTATATCACCGCTTTGCGTTATGTCGCTGCTCGCCGACATTCCAAAACTTGTGATTGAAACGGACGGAACAAATACCTATCTATATGGATATCACTGTTGAAACTGTGTGTGGTGGTTATTGTTACTTCACGTGATTGTGATATTTAGTGATTTTTGTTATAGTAGTTTTTTAGTGATTGGTTGAATATAACGAATAAATATAGAACGAATGTGTGTTCTAAGGTTTTTTGGCGTTGTGTTTTTTTTTGAGTTTTTGTTGCTATCCTCGTTTTAGTTTCTTTTTCTTGTATCGGTTTTTAAAATATCGTCGTTGCACTCCGACGAGGTGGTTAATGATGTTCACGCTATTGCGGTGATTGGTTGCGCTACGTTCCGTGACGCATTCTTTCTAGGTTTTTTTGTAGTTGTATTTAAAAATTATCTTTTTTTAGTTTTTATTTAGTTTTTTTTTAATAAAAGTATTAAATTTTTGTTTTGATAATAACTCTTATATCCACATGGCTTTTATTTTGTTTTTGGACTCATAGTTATGGTATTGGTGTAATCTGGCGAAATGTCATGTCAAAACGTTTTTTTATTATAACTGATTAACCCCTGGCCCTAGACCCAAAGTGTTTGTACTTAAACGAAAGGTATCGATGATATCTAGCCAATAAAATTTCAGCTTTGTTAAAGGATTTTCGACCTTATTGACAATTGCATTTTTT
Organism: Monopis laevigella; assembly: GCA_947458855.1. Lineage (NCBI taxonomy): Eukaryota > Metazoa > Arthropoda > Insecta > Lepidoptera > Tineidae > Monopis > Monopis laevigella. The sequence continues at coordinate 20,750,739 of OX381581.1, forward strand.
TGGTAGAATTAGATGGAATGCCATCTAATAAGTCGAATGAAATTTAAAAAAAGGTACGAGGGTAAGGTCGAAAATGTTTTTTCAATTTATCTCGTCAACCGTCAGTCGTAAGCCTATTGTGTTTGTACTCTAATAAAAGGAAATAATGAGATCTAACCCTTTTAATACTCAAAAATCAATATTATGTTTTTTTTTCTTAATTACGTTTTTTTTAATTAAATAGTTATTACAAATATAATAACCGTTATTAGTTATTTAAGAAATATCGACTTTATTGTAACTATCTACGTTACGTAACGCTCACCTCTAGCCATTCTTTATTCTAACCTAGGGCTCTAGAGAAAAAGCAGGCGAGGCGACATGTCGCGTCGCCTCAGTCAAAAATGTATGTATTTTGACAGTGACAGTAGGCGTGAGGTACGCTGTCACCTGCCAAAGTCTATACAGTTTTGATTGAAGGCGACACGACACGTCGCCTCGCCTGATTTTTCTCTTCCTAGGAGCCCCAGGTCCTTTCCCTAATCCTTTCCATCGTATTATCCCACTTTCACTTTATAATAAAAAAAATATTAAACTACCTACCACTTGACACTGGCAAATTTACGCGCACGCGTAGAGGCCATTAATCTAAGATAGTTTAGATAATAACCTATATCTTCTGTGGATAATAATAATATTATAATAAAGTGGATAATAATAATATAATAAAATAAATGTATTCCCATCCCAGCATCCAACCCGAAAATCGAAAATATTCTGATTCTGACAACGGTCCATTTATCATTCATGTCACGCGCGATGAGTCCTCGCCGGATTCTGGTTTGACTATTAATAGGATCAAAATTGGACAATTCCTAGTACACTCTAATGTTCAAAATGTAGTCTTGGGTGGAGTGAAAATGGTAGGTAGGAACAGAGTATCCATAGAATTTAGTACTCCAAAAGATGCCAACAAATTTTTAGTACTGCCGTCTCTCCAATCCCTTAATTATTCAGCTTCCATTCCTACCTTTCAAATATCACGAATGGGGGTTATCCGAGAAGTGCCACAAGAAGTTCCCATGGAAGAATTAGTGGAAAATTTAATTCTACCCTCCAATTGTGGAATTGTTTTAAAAGCAAGGAGACTTAACAGAAAAACATTTGTAGATAATCAGCCGGTATGGACTCCTACACAAACTGTGGTGATTACTTTCAGAGGACAAATTCTCCCTGAAAAAGTATATTATTGCTATTCTTCCCTTCCAGTCTCCCCATACATATTGCCTACAATCCAATGTCTAAAGTGTTGCCGGTTTGGACATATCAAAGCGCAATGCCGTTCGAATCCCAGATGTTACAAATGTACCCAGCCCCATCTAGGAGAATCTTGTGACATATCAGTTGAAGAATTTGTTTGCATTTTATGCCGTGGATCGCATATGGCTACACTCAGGGACTGTCCTGAGCATATTAGACAAAAGTCTATTAAAACCGTAATGTCTCAGGATAACATTCCTTATGCTGAGGCCACCGCCAAATTCCCTTTTCGAAGTTATGCTGATGCATCAAAAACTAATGTGCCCTCACCTGCAAATCCATCTATACCCACAAACATAAACTCTAAATCATCTTATAAGAAAACTTTTCTATTACCCCCTAGGTCTCATAAACCTTATCAATCTAAAGGTTATGATCAGGAGGCTCACAGATCCATCATTGGTTCCTATGACCCCCCCCCTCCTTCTAATGGTTGTGCTTTAAAGCCCAACAAGGAGGATTCTTCTAGTGAAAACCTTCTACAAATCTTAATATCACTTCTAATAAGCATGTGCCACAATAAATTCAATAACAATTTACCGAACAATATCTCCAAAAAAATTAATGAACTTCTTTCTATAGTACAAAACGGCCCAGACACAAATTGTGCAGTGGAATACGAATAGTATCAGAAATAAAAAGTCTGATATTATTTATTTAATAAATAATTATAAAATTAGCATTTTGGCCATTTGCGAAACCTGGCTTAAGCCAGGATCCAGGTTTGCCCTGTCCGGGTTTCACAGTGTGAGAGAGGACAGGGCTGATGGCTACGGGGGTTCTTCTATTTTTATTAAAAAACATATTCCTTTCAATCAAATTAATCTACCTTTTCATCCCTCTGAGCTTAATATAGTCGCTATTAGAACACTAAATTTATCTATTGTCTCTCTTTATATCCCATATCCCAACTCCTCTCATATTCCTATCCTGGAGTCCCTATTTGCCTCTCTTCCCTCCCCCCTTCTAATTCTTGGGGATCTTAATTGCCATCATCCTCTTTGGGGCCCACGTTCAGCTGATAGTTTTGGTTTGGATCTTATGGACCTCATTGACACTAAGAATTTGGTTATTCTTAATGATGGTTCTCCAACACGGAGAGCTTACCCCAACCAACAATCTAGTGCTGTAGACCTTTCATTATGCTCTCCTTCCCTTGCTCCAAATTTTTCTTGGTCCGTCCTTCCAGAGTCCTATGGTAGTGACCACTTCCCCATCCTAATCTCATCTCATATTCCCTGCCCTACTAAAGTAGTCTTTGAACCTTTATTGAAATATAAGATTAATAAAGCTGATTGGTCGCTTTTCTCTTCTCTAACTGATCAAAAATCTAAGCTATTTACGGAAATTACTGATAATAATTATTTACAAAAGTATGATCTATTTCTGGCTTCTCTAGTGGCATCAGCAGATGATTCCATACCCAAAAAAACCTTTCAAGTTCATAGAGTCTTGTCCCCCCCATGGTGGGATGCAGATTGTACTAAAAAGATTAAGGACCGTAAACATGCAGAAAGGGTTTATAACATCTCAATGACAATGGATAATTTTATTAATTATAAAAGAATAGCTGCAGAAACAAGAAGACTACTATCATTTAAAAAAAAATCTGGTTGGAATAAGTTCTGTGAAAACCTCTCCCCTAATTACCCATCCTCAATGGTTTGGAAAAATATTAAAAAATTTCGTGGTTCATTGTCTTCTAGCACTTCTGTCTCTTCCAATATTTCTTCAGGCTGGTTGCTGCAGTTTGCAGATGCCATGTCCCCTCCTCATAACCCATCCCTGGATAACTTCCCTCCTTTGCCAAGAAGTTTAAATCTCCATGACCCCTTGGATGACCCTTTTACTAGAGAGGAGCTAGTAGCTGTTTTTTCTAAGCTAAAGGATTCTTCCCCTGGCTGTGACGGTATTCCATATTCATTTATTATAAAATCTAGTCTCAATTTCCAAAATATTTTCCTTAAAATTTTAAACAAAATCTTTGTTAATGGTTTCCCTCCTACCTCAATAAAAAATCGTCTGGAATGGTATGTTGAAAGCCGAAGTATTATTGACAGCTCCCAATTTGGGTTCCGTAAAGGCAAGGGTACATACGACAGTTTAGGTATTATATCAACAGACATACGTAGTGCTTTCTCAAGGGGGGACTCTGTAGTGGGTGTCTTCCTTGATATAAGTTCGGCATATGACCACGTCATTCTTCCTCTGCTCAGGCAGAAAATGCTAAAGCTGAGCATTCCAGTGAGGACTGTTCAACTCATATCCAACTTATTATCTGCCCGGTCAATATCTATTAGATACCAGGGTCACCACCTCGCCCCGCGTACTGTCTGGAGAGGCCTCCCTCAGGGTTCTGTGCTCAGCCCGCTTCTCTATAATATTTACACTTATGATCTCCACCTTACGGTTAAACCATTTTGTAATATTCTACAGTATGCCGACGATTTGGCTCTGTATTCACCAGTTGGAAATATTTTAGATTCCCAACCCCTTTTGAATAAAGCTTTGTATTATCTTTCCAATTGGCTCTCAGACCATGGTCTTTCTCTATCACCCGTGAAATGTGCCGTGGTTCCTTTTTCAAGAAAGTATAAAGTTCCTTCTCTAGATATTAGAATAAATAATCACCCCATTCCCCAACTCTCAGCCTTTAGATTTTTGGGAGCGGTCTTAGACTCTAGAATGACTGGCATCCCCCACTTTGATTATGTATCTGAAAAATGTGAAAAATCTATCAATGTCCTACGCTGTCTTTCTGGAGTTTGGTGGGGTTCACACCCTTACTCCCAAAAACTACTTTATAATTCTATTGTAAGAAGCAATCTAGATTATGCTTCATTCTTCTTTGCCCCCTGTAATAAAGCATCTTTAAACAAATTAGACAGAATCCAAGCCAAGAGCATTCGAATCATCCTTGGAGCAATGAAATCAACTCCCATTCTTGCCCTGCAAAATGAATGTGCTGAACCTCCTTTATGCACAAGAAGACAATACCTATCAGACCGCTTTTTTTACAAAATCTCTCTATCCCCCTCTCATCCTCTTATGCATAAATTGGAATCATTATTAAATCTTTTAAATTCTCCATATTGGAGAAACAAAAATAACCCATCCCTGTTAGTTAGTTACCTTAAATTTGTTAAGCTCAAATATCCCATTTATTCCTCCGACTGGTATCCCACTTTTAAATATCCATATAAGTCATTATTACTCATCCCCAAAGTTGTATATTTTGACATTGACAAGGAGTCTTCCAGAGCAGATAGCATTTTTAATAGGGAAATCCAAAGGCATTGGTCGGATAGACTATCAATATTCTGCGATGCCTCAAAATTTGATCTGGAATCGTTTGTGGGTTCAGCTGTGTGGATACCCATGCTCAGCATAATTTTAAATTTTAGAAGTCCTCCTCAAGCATCAATTTTCTCCGGGGAGTCTCTTGCTATTTTAGAAGCTGTAAAATATGTCCAATCCTACAATATAAAAAAATCCATAATATTCTCTGACTCTCAGAGTTTTTTCTTGAAAGCACTTTCGGCCAACCCCTTCTGTGAAAACCTCCATCCCCTAACTCTGAAAATTAAGCACCAACTATGGCAATGCAGCTGTCTTGGACTGGACATTGTACTGGCGTGGATTCCAAGCCACTGCGGTATAGTGGGCAATGAGGCTGTTGACCTACTTGCCAAGGAGGCTTCATCCACTGGCTCAATGGACAATTTTGTTTTGTACCCGCAGGACTTGATCCCTATGGCTAGAAGAGATCAAGTTGCCTCATGGGAAAGTATATGGAATTCTGACCCCACTAAGGCTAAACATTATAGATCAATCCAACCTACCATTTTCACTAAACCTTGGTTTTTTACACTAAAACAATTTACTAGACAAATCACCTCTACTATCTGTCGACTTCGACTTGGCCATAATAGTCTACCTTGCCACCTACATAGAATCAGGGTTAGAGAGAGCCCCTTGTGTGACTGTGGGACAGATCTGGGAACATTAGAACACTCTCTATTTGGTTGTCCCAATCAGAATATTTCCCTATATGATATTCTTCCACCCATAATCCCTCGTCCCACCAATTCAACTACTCTCTTATCACTGCCCAATTATAATGGAATACTGGCTATAGCAAAATATTTAAAAAAGTTCAAATTAAGATTCTGATTATAAATATATTCCTATTATACTTCCTATGAATATTTACTTCTGGACCGCTGGATCCGGTTTTTATTAGTTTCAGGGGCCCCTTGTATAAGTTTGTGCCTTAATATATAATAGAAGTTAAATTAAATGTTTAACTACTTTATATATCTAATATATGTTTCTTTTTCAGATCTGTGTGCCGTCCTGTATTGTCCACGGGCCCTTGTGTTCCCCTATGTTGAATTTCTTTGTTTGTATTGTACTGTTTATACCTAGTGTTAAATGTTTAACCTAACTAATATTTATTGACTTTTTTTTTTTTTTTTTATAAAACAATAATAATTGTAATATCATATTTATACTCCTATGTGCCTTTTCAACAACTTGACATTGGCAGAGTTACGCGTCAAGCGAAAAGCCATGCACCAAAAATAATAATAATAATATAATAAAGTGGATAATAATAATATAACAAAGTGGATAATAATAATATAATAAAATAAATTGAACAAAGCGAAGCGAAATACAATTGAATTAAAGTTTTTTAATACATACAATTAAATGGAGTGGTTAGGGTCTACTATATTAAAGAAATTGTGGCGACCGACGGTAACAACAGTTAGGTTATGATTTTTCCTCTAATTATTATTTCTTGATAAAGCAGTAAATTTATTTTTAAAGAATTTAGAACGATTTCTTCTTATTTTTTACAGAACACGTTACCATGCTGATAAAACCCGTTTAGTTCGAAGATATGGCTATAAAGAAAAGATTTGGTGTGGTGGTTTATTACCTAGGACAAATAACAATAAAGCGCTGCCCTTGCCAGAGTATAGGTATTTACATAAATTATCATATTATTTATATACACTTTTTAGCTATATTTTAGAATACTAATACTTAATTTAGACTAAATTCATAGTTATGTTATTAATATCCCCATACCTCGTCAACCCCAACAGGGAGTATGTATGTAGGGCCAATAATAAAAACTAAAACTGTGTCATTAAATTATTCTTTTATTCTCTAAGCCAGGAATTTAAACGTTTGATTTTGGGAAAAACTCTTATGTCGGATTAATAGTTGCTAAGCCTGTGCTTAGCACAAGCCATTGCTTAGAACTGTCAAAGTGACAGTTGTTGCTATAATATGCTCTGAGCGGTGGCTCAGGCTAAAGCTTAAGCAATTGCTCGGCTAAGCATTAGTCTAGATATTCCTTTACTTAAGTCGTGCTCAGCATTAGAGTCATTAGTCTGTTATTTCTTAAGTTTCTGTTGATTATGTAATTATGAAGTTTCTTATCATTTTGAGCCAGTGCTTAGCCATGACTATTAATCTAGACATTACTGTATTATTAACCAGCTAACAATGTCATTAACGAGAATAAATTCTGGAAAGTAATGTCAAATGGCATACTAAAGGAATTACCCTAGAATCTTTTACCCAAGCTATATGAGAATATTTTGTCATTGTAGGTTTAATTACATAAGCATGTTTATATACTAGGCCCATAAAAAATTTGCGTGATAGTAACATTGGTATTCATAAAAAAAAATTGAGGCGTTAAAGAACACTTTAGTTTTAGTAGGTTTTGTCCCTTTTTAAGCATTAAAATGAATATGCGTAAAAGAGACTGAATATGTAACTAAACTTTCATCAAGGACTTGAAGTTTTTATGAATAAGGTCATAAGTCTGCAAACTGCATATAAACAGCTCTGCCTCTTTACAGGTCATATTAGCTTTATTAAATTGTATTTTGAAATATATTCCTTTCACTATTAATTAAATTAAGGTAATACATATAATTTATACAATATAATTTCGAATGCTGGTGTGTACCAATGAGTTTTTAATAAAATAAAAAAAATTACATTTGTTTGACAAAACCAATATAGTGCCTCGGAGAGCACTTTAAGCTGTCGGTCCCGATTTCACTACACTAACTTGTGAAACTGTTTATAGTATGGGTTATTGAGTCTATTCAAAACATTGTGACGAGCTAGCCACTTTTTCGGTGTAGAGTCATACCATCGGCTACAATGAGGTGGGATTGAAACCCCTCCGCTGGGTACCCTGGGGTAGACCGCCTAGACAGTCTCGGGCGCCGAAAGGCACCCATGATGATATGTGTATGTAATTTTTATAACTAAATATTTCAGACCAAAAAATGTGTGGACTGAAAAAAAAGCTATGTTTGGGCAAAATGATTACATAGATATTTTAGGCCCTGGCAATTTACACCCTGTGAAAACTTTATACAATGTTCCTGCATGGATAAGAGGGTTTTCGGGTAATGAATATCAGGTGAGGAATCATAAATATGCCTAATACTTTTTTTTACAGTGTGGCTGCCTCTCTTACTCTCTGTCTAGCATAAAAGATTTCAATTCTGTAGGGGCATAATCACTCTGTGCAGCTGTCTCTTTGGGAAGTTGCCTACTGCTGACTAGAACCTCGGATGTATTGTAAAGCCACCACTATGCCATTTCTATGCATTAATGATACATTATTTGAGGAGCACCGAACTGTTGTATCATCTCAATAACCATAAAACTTTAACTTTGCCCATTTTACATTAAACTTGTCTTCAATCAGATTAAAAGCATTGCATGCACATCTAGAAGTGTATTCTTATATATGTCTTCTATATTTATAAATTTTTAATAAATTCCTTATTAGGGAGTGTTCAAGTATTGAGTAACGCAATTTTTGAAATTTTTTGACCTCCCCCCCCCATGTAACGTGCCGTAACGTTGTTATATACCCCCCCCCCCCCCACCAAATGTTACGTAACACCCAAATGAGCATTTTTACCTATAAAAGTTACAATTATGTTGGCAAAGTACCGGGAAGTTACTAATCTCTACAATTACATACTCATAATTTGTGAGGGGTGACTGGAACCTGGTTGGCTCAGCGGTTGAGCGCCTTGCCGCAATAGCGGTTCGTTGAGTCCCACCCACCAGACATTTTTTCATTGCATATTTATTTTAAAACATTTACTTAATATAAGATTATCCTAATATGGACTTTATGAAAAATGCATAAATATAGAATACTAAAAAAGTAAAAATAAAAAAACAGACTCCTCTGCCATCTAGTATTAGAAACTAGGACTTCTAACTTCACTTGTATAGAGTTATTACAAGAAAGCTAATAGAGGGTGTCTGTGTATAAGTAGATAACAAGCAATGACAAAATTAGGTTTGTGGGTTTGAGTCCCACCCACCAGGAATTTTTTCATTGCATATTTATCTTTAAAAAAATAATATAAGATTATCCTAATAAGGAATTTATAAAAAATGCATAAATATAAAATACTGAAAAAAATAAAAATAAATAACAGACTCCTCTGCCATCTAGTATTAGAAACTAGGACTTCTAACTTCACTTGTATAGAGTTATTAGAAGAAAGCTAATAGAGGGCGTCTGTGTATAAGTAGATAACAAGCAATGACAAAATTCGTGACTGGAACCTGGTTGGCTCAGCGGTTGAGCGCCTTGCCGCGATAGCGAGGTTCGTGGGTTCGAGTCCCGTCCACCAGGAATTTTTTCATTGCATTTTTATCTTAAAAAATCTGTAAATTTTTATCTTAAAAAATCTATATATGTCTAAAAATACAGTAGCAATAGTTTTTTCCTTCAGCAGAATTTGACAGAGGCTAATTTCAACCCTATTTTCTTAAGCCATTGTTGGGGCATGATATTTTGCTGATACTCATCCTATAAACCTCACCAGGGTAACTAAGGTATCCTGGAAGCACTGTTTTTGTCGAAATCTGATTTTCAGCTTTCCCTGTATGCCGCTGGTGAGGCAATGAATACTAGGAATATCTATATCATTTTCGTAATTTTTTTTTTCAGATGTTGCTTAGGAAAAGAAAAATGTTATTTAGAACTGCTGCCCCAGCGGCACGCCCAACTAAATGGAAAGAGATGGAAAAGAGAATTTCATATTTATATAGATTCCTTAATCGAAAGACAAAAACAGGCCCTTCTCCCAATTAATTGTACCTATAGCCCAATATGTAGCAAATATTTAAATACCCAATCTATGTAATAAGAACGGTAATATAGATTGTTATTAATAAAATAGTTATAGGTATCCAACTTTTTTTTATTTGTACTGTGGCAAGATCAGCCAGATATAATCATGGTCCATTTTTCAATTTTGTGATCAAAGTAAACCAATCCTGGGACCGGGACCGGATTTACGCGGTTTTGCCCAAAGGTTTACTTGGAGCACACCAGACAAACAGAGGTCAGCAAATTCATAACTATTTTTATCATTCTCAAAAATCTATGATCATTATTTTTTAATCCTAACATATATACGCTCATATTATTCCCATACCTAAAAAATCTGCACCAAAAGTCAAAGTCAAAGTCAAAATCATTTATTTCATGTAAATTTTTACAGATATTTATGAATAGTAAAAAAAAAAAAAAAGTTTAACAATGAGGTCTTAGAGTGCGTTTGGTTAGGCAGCTATTCATTAACAAAATAACGACAAATATTAATTGAACTTAGACACGATGGAATGGAAATCTTAATATGAAAATTACTACCGAACCGAACACACACTACACAACCCACTAGTGTAAGACTAGGTGGTTACCAACTAATTTTAATCAACTGCGTCCCATTATTATTCTTCCTTTTCTATCTAAAGTCCTTGAACACATTGTCCACAGGCAATTTACTGATTTTCTAAACAAAAAATTTTTGCTGGAACCGCGGCAGTCCGGCTTTCGCTCGTCTCATAGCACCAACATTTCTCTTAAATATTACTGACGATATATGCCATGCTATAAATGAGAAAAAGCTAACACTGCTTGTTCTTTTAGACTTCAGTAACGCCTTTAGCTGTGTAGATCATGATATCCTTATTGCTATTATTCTCTCACTAAATATTTCTCCTACTGCGGCACAGTGGTTCGACTCCTATCTTCGCGGACGCAGGCAGCGCATACTGGGAGACGATGTCTTTTCGGACTGGTGCTCTCTGTCTGCAGGTGTCCCGCAGGGTGGCGTATTATCTCCTTTACTCTTCTTGGTTTACATAAATGCCATGGTCCAAGTAATAAACTTCAGTTCTTACCATCTGTATGCCGATGACTCGCAACTTTTATAGGACTTCACGAGCGGGTAACAAAATGCATGCATATACTGGGGCAGATATACCAACCCGCACTAAAAAATTTGGTGATTCGTATATCTGTCGCACTATTAAAATGTGGAATGCTCTACCTGCTCGCGTGTTTCCTTCTTCCTATAATCTCGAGTCCTTTAAACGAAGCGTGAATAGGCATCTTAAGCCGGCATAATAAGTGCAATCAACGGTTACGTAGATCGTAATTGTTGGTTGCATTTGTTCTTGGACCTTCATACTGCTTTCCATCAGGTAGATGTGAGGTCACATGCCGAGCTCTCATAAAAAAAAAAAAAAAAAAAAACTTGCTGTACTTTAAAATGAGCGACGTAAATGCCGCGATTTCTAAAGTGAATAGCGATTTGGAGGCTATTCCAGTACGTTCGCAATATCTCGGTATCCTACTCAACCCTTGAATGACGCAGGTCATGATCCTTGGTTCCAAACACATGCTGGGCAGACTGGATCTGGGAGCCATCTCTCCAGTGTTATTTATTAATTTAATAATTTACCACTTCCTTTTTGCCAACATGCTAAGAACCTTGGTGTGCACCTGTCCTCAGATCTTTCCTGGAATTACCACGTCGCTGAAGTCAGTAAACCCATTTTCTCCAGAATGCATTGGCTAAAGCGGTCTCAAGCTTTAAAGGCAAAGCTCATGTTGGTCAATTCTTTGCTTCTCCCTATCATTTACGATTTAGATTACACTGATGTCTCCTACCCTGATGTTACTGAAGATCTACTTAACAAGCGTGACCGTCTCCTTAACATGTGCATACGTTTTGTCTTCGGCCTGCGTAAATTTGATCATGTTACCGAGTATCGCAAACAGTTAAGGTGGCTTAATATCCGGTCTCGTAGATCAGTACATACTCCCTCTTACCTTAAGACTCGTTTTCTTTTCCTTGGTGATTCGCATGACCGTCCCCTCCGTTCTTTTGTCAATAATCCTCTAAAAATCCCGTCACACGTCTCTTCCAAATATTCAGATTCGTTTACGGTGTCAGCTGCTCACTAGTGGAATTGGCTTCCTCTGACTATAAGATCAGCCCCTTCCATCGGAGTGTTTAAGCGCTTGCTCACAGCTCATTATCTGAACGCTTAAACCAGATCCTCGTGGCAATTTTTGTTTGGTATGGTATATATGTTTATGTATTACATTTATTATATTAGGTATATACAGTATTTAAGTAGTTTAAGTATTGTTATGCATCATTGTTAAGATTATATCTATTTCTTTTTTGAAAAGTTCTGCACCCTAAGCATATTTCACTCTCTCAAAGGTTAGCTTGTAGAAAATTCCCAAGGCATTAAGCTCGCCTATGTACAATTTTGTGCAATAAAGAGTTTTAAATAAATAAATTGGGACCAAGTAAACGTCCACATTCCACGATTTAGTATTCTATTCCTTATGCAGTCCATTAGAAAATATAATCATTAACTACAAATTAAAACTTACGAATTTTAAAGGTTTGATGTTTTAAGTTTGATGGTCCCGGCTGGTGCCCTTCAGCCTAGTAAATGTATTCCTATGTAAGTTTTATCTTTGTAATGAGGGACTGTATTGTAGGCAGTGGCGTAGCGTGCCTTGGCGGGTACCCGTATAAAAATTTGTTTGGGGGAAGGGTAACGATTTCTCACAAAAAAAAAATGTTTGCATAAATTTAAAAGGAATAATTATTCGTCATAATTATCCATCTCTCACTTTTCCTATTTTTTTTTACAAACAATTCAAATTAACTATCCTCCTTGCCTTTTTTGCCAAACTGATTTATTAAATCATTTATAGCTGATGATGACTTTAGTTTTGCCAACTTTAGAACACACGTTTTACGCGGGATAAAAATTAATTGCTTTGTTTGACTTGTCATTTCTGAAAAAAAAATTGGGAAGTTTTTATTAATTTTTGCTTGCGAACTTTGGGGGCCCCCTTGGCTTGGGGGCCCGTATAATTGATACGGCAGATACGGCGGTAGCTACGCCCCTGATTGTAGGTTTGATTAGTGTAATTGTTACCAATGGATTAAACAGCAATTAGTTACAGCCAATGAGGAGTTTTCTTTTTGCCGGTTCCAAAATATTCCACTAGATGGCAGCAGGAGAGATATCCACAAAAACTGTCAAAAAAGGCGGTTTCTATACTTGAGTAGTCTATATTTCTATATAGACTACTCAAATATAGACTCTAAATTCTATTTGAATTAAAACTAAATTTTGGTATTGTAAGACGTGTTATATTTTTACCATATTTTGTCACTTTTATATGTATCTACTTACTCGTTATTCTTGCTCTCTATAATCTTTAGTAGATACCTATTAGCTTTAACTTTTTACGAAGTTTTTCTTGACAGAAAAACTTCGTAAAAAGACTATGGTACCTTAGAAATTAAAATTTAATTACTAATATAATGATATTAAAAAGAAAAAATATTGCTTAAGTTGGTGCCGTAAGGCAAAGTGCTCAGGATATTAGTGTATATGTTAAACAAAGTTATAGTAAATTTTATAAATTATTCGTATAAAGGTATTTGTTTTCCTATTTACCCTATATTTTGGGTGTATTTTATATATTGCCGCTATCTATTTTGACAGTTTTTGTAGATAGCGACTAAACGCCATCTGTTGCGTTAAATAATAACTACTGGAAAACTCCTCATACAAATAGTAGTATGTAATGTATAATTATAAATTTAGCATAAATAGTGAAACATGTGTAGTGTAACATTTTTATAAGAAGAGTCTACATACAAAGTTTTACTGTTGTAGAAGTTTCACATCATTCCTAAGATAAATAAAAAACACCCTTGCATGCCCAAAAATGGTGACACATATTGTTTTATTAAATACTTATCTACCACAAACTTTTTTTTTAAAGAAGAGTAGGTACATACATATCGAATTTCAAGTATGTGGCATCTTTCATTGCCGTCTCCGTAGACTAGTTGCGCTTTAGCATGGTCTCTGGGGGTTGGGTTCAATTCCCACCCATGGAAAAAATATTAGTACATTTTTTGTACAGATTGTCATGGTCTGAGGTTAAAAATATCACATATCCAAATATTCCAACAAAATAAATAATCATAAAATTAAAATAACAGTTTCATTACAATATAACGAAATATCTAATTAGATATTTTAACCAAATAACTAATTAGAAAGTTCATCAGATATTTGGTTATTAAGTAACATTATTATTTAATGTTGCCCAAATGCAAGAACAAGACAAGACTTACCCAGTCTTGGTCTCGCATTAGTACACCGAGTCTTGGTATTGCATATTCAGTCTTGGTCATTCTTGGTCTTGCTGCAAGAGTCTCGTACAGTCTTACAGTTTTCTAATAACACTAATTATTAATATAAAACAATTTTAGATTTTTTTAGAGCTCCATTAAATATTTCGCTATTTAAAAGGGTTCTGTCGTCAGTTGGAGAACCGCTGACGTATATATAGATGTACTATAAAATCTGTATTAAAATTAAAACAAGGAGTTAGGATTTATATTTATTTTACCATAAAAATATTTACAAACACCAGCGTCATATTGCGAAGAAACTCGCAACTAATTTCTTAAGAATGGTACAATTGGTTGTTTATTCTTATGAAAATTAAGTAATTATATTAAGTTATTATTATGATGATTTCTTTGGTATTCTGAAACGCCTTGTTTAGTTGTTCCTTGCCAATCTTCTTTAATCAGATCTGCTGCTTTTTCCCCGACCATGACTACTGGGGCGTGAGTGTGGGCTGCAGGAATTCGGGGCATGATGGAAGCATCGGCTACCCTTAGACCAGTGGTGCCATGCACTCGCAGACGCGGTGAGACCACTGCTGTGGAATCACCAGTGGGGCCCATCTTGCATGTACCAGACTGAAAATAAAATCCAGATACCCAGTTTAGAATTTTTTAGTCAACTTTTTTTTTAAAACCCTTGAAGTATAATACTCATACGCGGGGGTTTGGATTTGTATTTATTTTCATTTTTATAGTACCATAGTATGTGACTGCATAACTCATATAGGGGAGAGCAGGTAGGATCTTTTATCACGTAAAAGCAAAACTAATAGCTATTTTAACTTACATATCTGGCAGTTCAGTGTTGATATAAAGTAACATGGCAAACTTATGATGACTTTCCTAAAAACTGGAAATTGTACTAAAGTTCACCTCACGCGGGGTAGCTTCGTATATAGTTTTTAAAAATGCTATTAATATGAAATAACACTTATTGAGATAATTGAAATGATAAAATTAACATAGAATCAACATAGTACTAGTAAACAGTATATTGTATCTTATCTATTATAAATTACTTTAATAATTTGAGAAAAACTTATTACAATTTCATGTTTTCAAAGATGAGAAAAAATACTTAGGCAGTGCGAAAACACCCTACGATTTGTTTCAACAAAGCTGACTATTGCACTGCCACTGCGCTTAGCTATTAGCCTGTGGGAATAAGCGGACCTAATACACAGACTATTATTAACACGCCAACATGTTCTATAGTATAGATATGACTGCTGTAAGAATGCTCCCTCTGTACGAATCCTACCTCTCCCCTACCTACATAAGTACTCTACTATCGCAAGTTTATGCAGTCCATTAATAAATAGTCGACACCAATGCTAGAATAGGCCCGATTCTGGTGGACTATACTACCTACATTACTTTGGACTAATGTTATGTCCGTTAGGTATAAGAAAAAAAAACATTTATGAATTTGTTTCCGCCATACAATAAAGTGGTAAAATATGGACATTAAGAAGCCAGTAAAAGGTTTCGCGATCTCGAACGTCCAATAACGTCTAAATGTTATTTTCAGTGATATCAAAGTTTATTTTTAATGAAAAAGAACGTAGAGGTGTAAATATTACTTACTCGATCCTAATTAGATAGTATTTCTATTAAGAATATATTAACTTTTGAAAAGACACCCAAAGTTTGATTTATGTTTCTAAAAATATTACTTTAGTTCTCATTTTAAAACTAAACAGATTTTTTATAAAAAAAATATGTAATTAGGATCGAGTAAATAAAATCTACACCTCCATGTTCTTTTTTTCCAAAAAAAAAACTTTATTATAACTGAAAACAACATATAGATGTTTTTTAACGCTCTAGTTCGCGAATCCTTTTCCTGCCCACTTAAAGATTTTATTTTATTTTAGGAGCATGACTTTGTAACAACCTCTTTAGGTTGATCAATACATTGTTGTTTGAAAGAATTGATCTGTCCCACTATGCCGGCTAAATGCTGCCGTTACGAAATGGGTGGCGACAAAGACGATATGCATTACGAATCTACTTTTATATCCTCGTTGCTTTATTGTCAAATCGACTGCTCATTTCGTAAGTGCACCATGAATGTAGACTACCACCTTGATAAGAAAGCGATGCAGCAGTCTCCTGAAGAAAGGTGACTAAAACAGAAACATGACTAGGTCATTTGACTGTTTTTGTTTACAGAAGCAATGGGCGGTGATAACCAAACCGGACGGTCGGCCTAGCAATTATATAGAGTCCTTTCCACCTAACAAATAATAATAATAACATGTAGGACAATTTCCACATATGACCAGAGCAATATGCAAACTAAGCTCTAATTTTAATACTAGAAGCAACGATATAATACATATTATCATGAAGCAAAAAAAACGCGCCCCGCGGCACGAACGGGCACGGTTTTTACCTTCATGCATATTATATTTTATAAATACCCCTAGCCCATGTCAAGCTGTCCAGAAAAAAACGTACAAATTGTTTTTTTGCCGTGGGTGGGAATCGAACCCACGACCTCCGGATACAACACTAGACTACGGAGGCTGTCAAATACTTAGCACATCAATTTCTAAGGCCTTCAAGTCTTTGTTTTTTTTTATTAAACGAAGAAACTTTGAAAGGTACGCTTACATACCTGGTGATCCAAAGTGATAGATGTTTGCATGATTGCACATTCCCAGTAGGCGTCAGAATCGAAGTCTAAGCTTTCGCAGCCGGGAAAAGGGGTGTCATGTAACCGCGTCCCGTGGCGACGGAAGGACTTGGTGCGGATTACTTGCTGTACCTGGAAATAGAGTAGAAATTAATTGTAGTAGGTAGGTAATACTTAGTTTTTAATCTGCCAACAAAACTATATAATATATTTTTAATTGGCGGACGTAACCAGTTGCCAATATATAATAAACCACGGAGATTCCCTGAGGCCTAAAATCGCCTCTTCAACCTTGAGAACACAAGATGGCCGACTGCAATACAAACCCATAAAAAATATAACTTATAATTGACCATTTATTGGTTGAAGTAAAAAGCGGCCCCAGCCTAGTGGTTAATCACAAAACAACTGAAACTGATAACAAGGTTAAGCAGATGGCAACAAGGCCTAAGATGGGTGACCGCTTTATACAACAACACCGCAACAAGCTCGCCGCTTTAGGTGTTGTCTCCTAATAACTACTATCGGTGAAATGAGGACGAGTTAATCCCTCCGCTGGATACCCTGAAGCCGTTTAAACGGTTCTCGGGAGCCTAAAAAGGCACCCGTGATGGTATTTATTTATTTATTAATAGTCGATTTTAGGCCTTAGGGCAGATTAGGGCCCTATTCTTATTTTCATATAATATAAACTACTAATGTTTATGGGACAGACTTAACGGTGAATATAATATTTTTTTGGAACCCTACAAACGTACCAGCCTTACTCCTTCCACCATGGTCTTTAAATCATCAGTATGGTTGAAGTAGTTGGGATCAATTAATGGAAAGTCATTGACATTGGCGCTGCGCAGGCGCAGTCTCCCCACACTGCGGGGTCTGATCAATACGGGGTTCATGGCGAAGGTATTCTGACGTATGCTCATTGGCATAGAACCGTAAACCTGCCTGTACCACTCGTCTGTTATTCCTGGAACAAATGCATATTTTGTAATAAGTATTTGGTTAGGCACCCTTTACCTGAACGCAGTGTATATTCTGTAAACTTTTTGTACTCTCCTGCGTAATCGTTGAAGTTGTTAGTCTCTGTGGTACTCTTGTATGGCAAATAACGATTTACAGGTCAATGGAATTTGCTAACCACCAAGTCTAATGCTAGTAAGATAGTAGCATGTGTTCAGTTGTGTAGTATTTTTTTTTATATAATGACTGAAGTTAACACTTTCTATTTTAAATATGCTATGAAAACCAATTAAGGGCACTGTGGTCGTCTTAACATACTTTTAATATTACAACTTGGCTGTTAGTCGAAGTTCAATTATTATAAGATCTGTAGCTCTACCACAAGTTTTTGCAAACAGTTTTTACTATATTCGTTAGTAACTATATATAGGAATCAACCAATAAGAGATGTTTATTATAAAAATAAAGCTTTCCTATTGGTAGATTCCTATCTATAGTTACTAGCGACTATAGACTAAAACCGAAACATGTCTTCTAAGTCACTTGATTTTTTTATTTCTGTATAGGCGGTGGTATCTAATTGTTCTTTTCGTTCGCATAAAGGTATATAGTAAGTACCTAAGTGTTATTCATTCATATAAACAACAATATTACATTAAAACAAATTACCCAAGTTGGCGGTAAATTAAAATAATGCTTACATTATAATTTATTCATTAATCAAGAATTTACGTGTAGGTACCTATATGATGTGAAACTGATGAAATTTTCAAGGTGTTTTTGCACACACATATTTAAGGCCTGATTTTTTATTAAACATGATGAAAAACTGTCAACCATATTCATTCTCCATACAATTTATAGAGTCAGATAAATTGTATGAAGAACTGTTAAATTTATTCATTTTCCATACAATTTATTTGTTGAATAACTTTAACTGATTATTTAGAAATCGGTCCTAAACCCATTAGGAAGAGAAAGCTATTCAATTATAGCTATTATTTCTCGGGTAGTTTACAAATTTAAAGTAAAATGCCAATACTACCTAATAAAGTTCGTAGAATGCCAAGAAAATCACCAGCCAGCGATCCGGCCCCCATGACCAGTTCGAGGTCAGGCCTTGTGGGCGACGTGTCTTCTGCAGCGAATGTGGAGCGCAGGAAAGCCAGCCCTGTGGCCCCGCCAGGCAAAGTCAGAGGGCCCCGGCCAGACAGATAGGCTGCGGCCACTGCAGGAGATGCCGCCGTCATCTGTCCTTGATTTAGAGTCAATCATAAGTAGCATCATCATAACAGTAGTTAGATATCATATCTTCATTCTAATTATACGATTGGTGAAGAGTTTCGGACGGTGCTAAAGCAGTTGGAAGGATAGTCTGCTGTGTAACAAAATATACAAAAAATTAACGAAGACCCTGTAAATGGATCCTACGTATTTGTGGTGTACTATACTATTGGTGGTTCTTCTCGTATTTACGTTACGTTCATGCTCGTACGTAGTCGTGGTCTAGTTTCTACTGGTATTTCTATAAACTTTTCATATATAAAGAAACAATTATAGTGACATAACTGTAACAGTTAGACATATTATGCTACCGCTATCTTTTTTGTAGATATGTGTTCTCTAAATCTGTAGTAGGTACATTATTTTATTCTATCATAAATAGTTTTTGCAGCGCACGCGATATAAAGATATTTATAGGTATTTTTTTACACCTTGGGTTACATTTTTGAAGTTTCGTACGGATCCCTAATATTTTTGAAAATAAAAGATAGCTTATGTTACTCAAGGATAATGTAGCATTCTAATAGTGAAACATTTTTTTAATCGGTCCAGAGGCTCTACCATGGGTTTGCTTATTGTAGCAACGTAACGTATTTGTATACGTATACGTGAGCTCAACCAATGGGGTCGCTTTATTCAATCCTTCTTGCTTTAATCCTGAGTCCTTTAAGCGAGGCGTGAATAAGTTTCTCAAGCAGACATAGTGGAATCAACCAATGGACGCAAGCATCATTACTACTATCGGTTGAGAATATTCTTGGACGATATTCTTCACATGTCCTGCTCTATTACCAAAAATAAAGCGGCCCTATTGGTTGTTGCTCACGTATACGCATATAAATACTTTACGTTGCTACAATGCGCAAAACCCATGGTAGAGCCTCAGTAGTTTGAGTCTATTCGTTACAAACAAAAATACAAATCTTCT
The DNA here is from genome assembly GCA_947458855.1 of Monopis laevigella. NCBI lineage: Eukaryota > Metazoa > Arthropoda > Insecta > Lepidoptera > Tineidae > Monopis > Monopis laevigella. The sequence continues at coordinate 20,770,453 of OX381581.1, forward strand.
CTCTTTATAATATTGCTATAGAAAACGTTAAAAGCCTTTATTATTCATGAATATATTTAAACGAATATACAGGGTGTTTGGAAGGGAGCTATACATACGCCTAGGGTAGAAACTAGGGATAGTCTGCTACCTACCCCCGCCCAATATATTGACCTTGGCCTCAAGGTTTTTTTTTTATTTATTTTTATTTGACTTTTTTGTGAATTTTTTACTAAAACTACCTGTAGCTCAAAATCTATCCATGGGACCGGTCTGCTAATGGTCTTGTTTTAATCGTTAGAGTCTTAGGGTCCTGAAATAAAACATTTTACACCAGAAAATTGTGGAGAAGAAAAGTTATGGGGCCTGAAGTACCGTAGTAAGGTAAAGAAATAATTTTAAGGGCAACTTTCTATGGGGTTTAAAAAAAAACTAACAGGGTTGGAGTTCTTCTGATTTTTTTAAAACATCCTCAGTCCATGCCCTTTCTAACGATATGCTAAAAGTGTAATTATCACTTTTAGTTTTAAAGTTATTAATTAATTTCCGCAACTAGGGCACTTTAAGCAAAAATTTCAACTAATGAAAATTAAATGTGTCCGATCGTAAAAGGATGGCAAATGAAACAAAAAATTTGGTAATGACTAATGTCATTAAATTACAAATTTTAATTAATTACCATTGACCTGTAAACATGCTCGGCACCTCTTCCTCATCTCCACGGTCACCGTTCCAAGCAGCAGTTCCTCGCGCATTGTATCGAATGCGGCGTGGATCCGGTTAATTAAAACCTCCCTTGTTGGTACTTCTTCTGCGTACACCAATTCTTTCGCCCTTCCCCAGACGTAGAAGTCGAGCGGGGTAAGGTCAGGCGACCTTGGGGGCCAGGGAATTGGCCCACCCCGACCAATCCAAGAATTAGGAAAGCAGTTGTTTAGAAGCTCCCTCACTGCTAGGCTCCAATGAGCAGGACAGCCGTCGTGCTGAAAGACTATGGGCTGATCTTCGTCAAACACTTCTTCCACTAAATCGGGAAAATCGTTTTCGAGGAAATCTAAGTAGTTTTGCCCGTTTAGATTGTCTGGCAAAAAGTGCGGCCCTATCAACCGATTACCGATGACGCCTGCCCATACGTTCACGGAGAACCTTTGTTGAAAACCTCTGTGCCTCTTCACTCTTGGGTTTTGATCTCTGGGTGCCCAGTGATGGAGATTGTGGTAATTTACAATTCCTTCCTTGTCAAACTTGGACTCGTCAGTCCAGAGAATACTCCGTAAAAAAATATTATCTTCCACGTCCGTATGGAGCAAGTGGCGGCAAAACTGCATCCTTCTTGCATAGTCGTTATCCCCTAAAAAAATAAAAATATCAACGTTAGCGGTTTCCTTATGAATTAGTAGCTATGTAACATTGATTGCTACCTCCGTCTTTCCATTTCTCTCTCTCTCACACACATGCTCATGTTAATTTAAAAATTGCCTATGAAATTCACATGCTAGTTTATTACATAAGAGCTAAAAACAAAAACTTTATGTAAAAAATTACCTTGAACAGGGGTGTAGTGGAAAGGATGACGTCCATTTTCGCGAAGAACCGACCAGACTTTCCACACGCTTAAACCAAGTGTCCGGGCTACGGTTCTTACGCTTCTGGTCGGATCTTCCTCAAATTCAGCCAATATGCGTTCTTCCGCAGCCTAATTTGGTTGAAATCTGTTCACGCTTGGTTCCCGGAAATTTAAATTTCCGGTTTCTCGCAGACGCCGATAAGTTGAGCCAAACATTTGGTGGTTAGGCACTCGCCGGTTAGGATACCGTTCTTGATAAATCCTCCGTGCCTCGCGCCCATTGCAATGAGCCATTCCATACACCACCAGCATGTCGGTGTACTCTTCGTTGGTAAATCCAGCCATTTTGCCAACAACAAGGTAACAAATAACAAAACTTAACAAAAACAAAGTAATAACAAACTCAACAAAATTAACGATAACAGTGGAGCGTCGTAACGGCAAGTACGTAGGTTAGCTAAGATGGGTAAATCTCGACTGACTAACAAAGACCCCAACGAGTTACCTGCCCGGCCCCGTCGACCCAAGAGCGAAAGAGACAGAAATACGTGTTGCTGTCATGCCAAATTTCAGCTCGATCCGTCCAGTGGTTGGGGCTGTGCGTTGATAGATCACTATGTCAGACAGTCACCTTTGAGTTTATTTAGATAGAAGATAGAAGAAATAAGCCGCCTCGGTTACATAACAGCAACCAGCCCTAAACAAGTCTATTAAAACTTTTTCTAGAAAACTGCGTTAGGTAAGGACACAATCTTCTTCCTTTTTTAATTTATTACAAACTTTAGTCTGTTGTTTATAAATATTTTTGGAACAGTAAACGGCTTAACGGTTTCATTTAAAAATAAATCTTATGCGGTTAATTGCTTATATAGGTAGGTACTCACGTCATTAACACAAATTCCAGAACCATTAACAATAAAGGCATTTCCGGAGAAAGTGACGTGGTCCTGTAGATTGTATCCTACAGGCAGGTCCACTACCGGCTTGATGCCAACTTCACGCAGATGTTGTTCCGGCCCCACACCTGAAACCATTAGCAACTGCGCCGACCCGATCGATCCCGCAGATAACACAATCTCACGTCGAGCTAGCACGGTGTGCCTGAAAAATTAAAGAAGGTTTAGAGGAATACTAATCAAGTTTTAAATTTTCTACTAGGTACATTAAGATAAAATTACCTTTTTCCTCGTTTTTTAAATTCTAGGCCATAAGCTGTTTTAGTTTCAGGATCAATTAATAATTTAGTTACAGTAGAATGTTTTGATACTCTTAAATTCTTTCGGTCTCGAATAGGTTCTAAAAATGCCTTTGACGAACTACATCTCCTTCCTCGACGCATAGTTGCTTGTGGCTTAGAAAAACCTATCACCTCATCTTCATTAGGGTCTTTCCATTTATAACCTAGCTCTTCACCGGCTTTTCTAAATAGTTTTTCTAAAGGAGATCGATATGGTGAATATTCAATATTCATATATCCCTTTTTTCCGTGAAACGACGAATTTCTTAGTTCTAGTATGCCGATTCTTTCCGATTTTATAAAATAGGGAAGAACTTCGTTGTAACTCCACCCTTTGTTTCCCATTTTCGCCCAGTCATTGTAGTCGTCCGGGTGGCCTCGTTGGTAAATGAGGAAATTTAATACACTGCTGCCACCCAATATTTTACCCCGGGGCATAAAACATACTTTTCCTCGCAAGTCCTTACACGCTTTAGATTGTGGTACTGAATTATATCCCCAATTAATGTTTGTGAGAGAATGAAATGGAGCAAATATAGGTACATCTGTAAAGAAGTTTTCATTGCCACCTGCTTCTATAAGTAGCACCTTCCAATCTTGTATCTCTGTTAGTCTATTGGCTACTACGCATCCTGCGGAACCAGCTCCTACTACTATGAAATCAAATTCTTCATTTGGCTTGATGTCATAATCTGATACAAAGCCTTCGTGTGGGTTTCTTGGAACACTGCGAAACAAGTCTGTCCATATATCTAGAAACTGATTTAGTTCCGAAGATATGACTGTGACTATGCACCAGCAGAATATCATCCACCGCATTTTGTCTGACACACATTTGGTATTCTGGAGTTACCTGAAATCAGTACCTAAAGTAAGTAATTGATTCTTAAGTTCACTTAAAAAGATCAATGTAATACACATATCTTAAGTTCCCAGAAGGTTGATCTTACGCGGTAAATCAAATTATTATATTTTTACCCGATCAGCATTTTACAACAATTGACAAGACACAAAGTTAAATGTAACTGTACGTAAATTTATCGTAAATCATGTGCATTGTTAATATAACTAATTTATTTTATTAGCGTTCTAGGGAACTAGGCCTAAATTAACCGCCTAGAAGGTTAATAAAATAAATAAATATACCTACTGATATTATAAATGTGATAGCTTAAATATGTGACTTAATATCTAAAAAATGGCTAGACACAGGCTAGTGATTAAGTCACTGGGCAACTGATAACAAGGTTAAGCAGATGACAACAAGCCCGCAACGATGGAGATGGGTGACCACCACAACAAACTCGCCTCTTGTTAGGTGTTACCTCCAAATACTATCAACGAAACGAGGATGGGTTAATACTTCTGCTGAGTACGCTGAGGCCGTTTAAAAACTGTTCTCGGGGGCCAAAAATGCACCCGTGATGGTATTTGTTTAAAGTGGCTGGACCGATTTATAAGAAATTTTGCACACAGATAAAAGGTCTTGTGCTAAAATAAAGATTTTTAAAATCTAAACCTGTATTCCGGTAAAAAAATATTATGAATTTATATGTTATGCTTCAAATATAAATTACAGGCGGACGAAGTGACACGCGGAACTTAGTTGAATATAAATAACTAATAATCCGGAGGCAAGAAGCTTGCCAAGTCCAATAGACAAACTTACTTTTTTTTTTTTTTAATATTTACTTAGGACAAATTACATATATTGCTCAGACTAAGGTCTCGGCTTGTACTAAGTGTACCAGAAACAACGATATAATACATATTATATTTTATAAACACGTACTAGGTAACCGAAACTGGAAACCGCCTACCTAAAATCCTCTTTTATTCAGAAAAAAATAGCTTGGAAATCCAAAGGGGTAACTCAGAAAGTATTTTGGGTATCATTGGAAGTACATCTGAAGTGGAGGATATATAATATTTATGAAGTAGAGTTCATTTAAATTATTCCATCTTAAGATTTTTATTTTTTATAGGAGCACAGCATGTGACCTTGTATCTGATTTAATATATGTTGTTAAGCAGACTTACAAAGTCAATGCACGGGGTCGATCAATAAATTGTTGTTTAACGATATTGATCGGTCCCACTATGTTGGCTAAACGATGCGATTACGAAATAGGTGGTAACAAGGACGAGTTTGCATTACGAATCTATTCTAAATTGTCAAACAACCGCCCGTTTCGTAACCGCACCCTGAAAAAAGACTACCACAAGAATAAATAAACAGCCTTCGTAGACTAGTGGTTGCGCCTTTAGCGTTGTATCCGGCGGTCGTGGGTTCGATTCCCACCCAAGGAAAAAAAAAATTAGTACGTTTTTTTCTGTACAGTTTGTCAAGGTCTGGGTGTTTATAAAATATAATATGTATTATATCGTTGCTTGTGGTACACACAGTACAAGCCTAGAGCTTAGTATGTGACCAGAACAATATGTGTAATTTGTCCTACATATAAAAATAATATAAATATATACTTATATAAATATAATAATATAAATATAGTATAGGTACCTAATAAAATTAACTAAATGCCTTCATACCTAATAACACTGGAGGGGATCTTATGGGACATTATAAATCAATACAAATAAGCCTTACAAAACAATATAATAATTAAAGTGAAAAAGGGTGAGTTAATTAATCAGAATTATAATAATAATCATAGATAGGAATCAACAATAATAACTATAGATAGGAATCAACCAACAAGAGAAGTTTATATGAAAATTAAAGCTATCCTATTCGTTGATCTCTATCTATAGTTACTAGCGACTATAGTGTATAGACACTAAACTCGTGGTAGAGCTACTGAGTCGCAAGGAACAAGTTCTCATCCCGTTATGTCTTGCCTGTCTTATACCTGCTAGTCAGAAACACTGAAATTTACTATATCTTTAACCAACATCTCCGAAAATTATAATATTATTAGCCGACCTGCGCAACTTCGTCTGCGTCTCGCAGCATAGCGTATGCTATATGCTCAAAAGGAATAGTTTTTCCCCGTGTTTGCAACATTTGTTATTGTTACTATGGGAGCGGCCCATTGGCTGTTATGTGCCGTATAGCTTTCCGCGATATGGGCTATCCAACACTAAAATAATTTTTCAATTCGAACCAGTAGTTCCTAAGATTAGCGCGTACAACCAAACAAACTCTTCAGCTTTATAATAATAGTATAATTAAACAGAACATTAATGCCTACAACGTTTATTTATAAAAAACGACAATAAATTATTTTGACCAGGCAGACGAATATAATTTGTGCGGGGAATGACTTTTGTTCCATCTTCGTACGATTTCGAGGTCAATCCAAATCATTATTCCCCGGGTTATGTAAGAATACGACCACACCATTTTATGAGAATACTAATGCCCTTTGATGAGATGTTCGATGTAGATTGCATCATTCTTTTGTTTTTGTTGTTCTATGTCGTACAGCATTGAGGCTATGTTGAAAGAATATATAAAGTGATTGTGTTAATTCTAATTATAAACAACGAAGATGTTCCCACTGACCATGAACACCCAGACGAAACTATTATACTATACCATGAGTTTTTGACTACAGTTAGGGATTCACATTTTTTTTTATTTGTGCACGTTATGTGACTTTCTACTACCTGATCTGAAGAACTACAGAGTCCATAAATGGTCGCTCCTACTATGCCGGTTAAACAGTAAAAATAAAGCTTTTGTGTTTATAGGTGGATTCTTCGCGGTAGAGCTACTGAACAATTAAAATGAAAATTAAAAATGTCTGATTTACTTGGTTTTCAAAGTTGCACTGAATAGTTATTATTAATAAAAAAAAAAAGCTATTTAACCTCTTTTTGAGAAGTACCAATTTAAATAAAAACGACTTAGCCAATTTAAAAAAAAATACGGTATTAAAAATCTATCTAGATTTTTAATAACAGACGTTTATGAACAAACAGACGTTTTATGAACTCGTGTCAAAGTGACTTGAAATTAAACGGCATAAAAATATAGAGATATATTCAAAGGTAAAGTATATTTCTCATTTACAAAATTATGAATAGTATTAAATAAATTATTTCAACATTATTGTTACAATATTTAAATGATACTTGAAGAAGATCGGCTTCATGTTGTCTGAGGTCAACCATATGATGAAATAGCATGTGACGGCTTTAATAATACTCCATTCGCGATTTCGAAGTCTGCGTTCCTATAAAATGAACATTCGCACTTCCAGTAATTCTCCTCTACTGTTTGTCGCAGAATTAGAATAATGTTTTTGTTGGTCATTGTATTTATTGATCTTTTGATATTTCTTTATTGAATACTTAAAAAAACTTTTTAAATATTATCAAATATGAAATACAAAAGGATTATGAGACAATGTTCTTAGCTATCCATGGATTTTCCGTGCGGGTGCCGAATCCATAGCGTGGTTGGAAGTCAGGGAAATGAACTACAGCGTACAGGTCCGGACTTGAGACCGTAATAGACGTAGACAGAAGTAGGGTTAAAGGCCTTTTAATTCTCCTTTCATTTGTTCACTACGCTCCCTACTCAACCAAATATTATATAATCCTGTTAGCGCCATTTGGAAACACGTTCCACAAAAGTTCCGACGGCTAAACTTGGAAGGCCAAAATCCTTCAATAGACGATGCAACACTTTGCTGGAATTCCTCTTGCACTGACTTCCACTGCATAAAGTTTTAAAACTGTTTATCGTAATTTCATTTGTGAGATCAAAGTATTTGTTTGACTTGATGTTGTGGTCCTTAGGAAAGTTTGTTTCCCACGGAACGGTGAGCTTCTATAATTATTACTTTCTTTAAGCATCGAGAGTATATATACTATTATGTCTGGTCTATAGGCTGAAACTGCTACCTCCTCTGGAAATTTATAATGAATTTTAACGTATTCATGAATATTTTTCAGTCTGGTGCTTTGTCCAGGATTGAGTTTTCTTGAGTTGTCCCTCCTTTACAAAAGTAGTTAGTCTTTCATTTGTTGATACAATAATAAAAATAATTATAAAAGATTTTTACGTACAAATACCAACATAAAAATAATAATTGAACTACGACTAACAGCCAAGTTGTAATATATAAGAATCACCTATAATAAGTATCTCACCATAATCTGTGTGCATTATTAAGTAAGATAAATGTCAATATATAGAGGCGTATTTCACATTAGGCACGTAAATATTTTAAAACAATGTAATTTATTGTAACTTTATAACTGTATATTAGTAATTCCACCTCTTTACTTTTGACTCTACATTGTGGATTGGTTCAGTATAATTAATATACGAAACTCTACAATATACGAAACTAATGGGACGCAACCTCTGACACTCGGACCCTGGGGACCGGGTGCTCATGGTATATTCAAGGAGCTGTCTAAAAGGCTCCTTGAAGTTACCCGAGATCCGAGGGCTGGTGCATTTCTTGCGCAGAGAATTTCCATTGCAATTCAGCGAGGGAATGCTACCAGCCTTATGGGGACGTTTTCCTGCTCCGGCAGTGATGTAGATTTAATGTTTTAATGTTTTATTTTGTTTTTAGATTTTTAAAATTAAATTATATTAAAACCTATATGTATATTCATAATAATATAATATAAAATATTTAAGTAGATATATACATACATAAACGAAACTAATTTATTTTAAATTAAATATTGTTTTAGTCCTTCTTTCTAGAGTTTTCGGCATTTTTTTTTATATTCAAGGCCATAGGACAATGTCTACAGTTATAGTTACTTATCTATGTACCTAGTAGGTATACAGGATGATTTTTTTTCTAGTGGGCCATCAAGGCCAAATCCTAAACAATGCTCAAAGGAGTCTCGGATCCCATTTTGATAAAAACTAAAATGATCTGCATCATTAGATTAAAAAAAAAACCTATCTGGGAATCGAACCAGTTATTTTTGTTTTACAATAATACGTAGGTACACGAAGTTGCGGGAACAGCTATATATAAAAATTAATATTAATATTAAGCAATTTTTGATTCAATGCTGTTACTGAAGACGATTTATTTAGTTTTTGGAGTATTATTTATAGAATATAGAGGTCAAAATAAATTCACACAAAAGCCTAACCTCGGCATTATCGTGATGTCTCGTGGCGTGGCCCGCGGCCGTAGACAATAGGTTCACTAAACCACTAATCATATTTTGAATGCGTTTATTCATTCATGCCCTACAGTGCACATTTTTATCGTAAAATCTTTAGTTTAAAGAAATATAAAATTAAAGTTGGCCTAGACAGATGGAGATAGATTAAGTAAAAAAAAATCTTGTTCACAAATATCAAACAAGATAATTTTTTTACTCAATCTATATTTTACTTGTCTGTAGTTATGAGTGGAATTAATGTCAACGTAAATAATTTTTCAACAACAAGTTACTACGGTGGGTATTAACAGAAGGCTTTTTAGTTTTACCGATTTATATAAAAAATACCTTTTAAATAGTGAACAAAAATATGTCCGTTTTATTACCACATAACCACACAAAGGATATTTGTGTGGGACTCAAAACGTTAACGTAATTAAAAAAAACACATCTTGTAAGGGAAAAAATACGCTTATGCCGCGTAGATAACCAGAGTTTGATAACCAATAGGTATTGAAACAGAAAAATAATTCTGGTTTGATAACCCGGTTATCTAAGAAGAATAATCATTATTTTTTCAGAACCGCAGTTTTTCAACAACAAACACATTCTTGTTACATATAACAATTCTATGACAATATCAAGGACCATACCAGCTCGACAAAAATAATGCAATATAGTCTCCTGAAAATCGGAGAAACCCACAGACAGAAACCGAAACATGAGTAGCTCATTTGACGGTTTTTGCATCATAGACCTACAATGCTCCAATAAAAAAAATATATAAAAACAACATTTCACCAAATTAATATAGTGTGTATACCATACATTCTATACATACCAGTTTACTATGCAGTCCATGTACGTTTATAGGTAGAGTACAGACCATACATCTATGTGGGAGACTAGTGGCATTTATCTCGCATGCATTGCGTTGCAACGCCTTGGGTAGATCTCCGACCACGTTGCGTCAAGCATGCTTAACCACTCCTTAAACTGGTCCGGTAGTTACAAATTAACCTTCTTACTTTTAAATGTGACAAGTATGTATATATATGTATGAATAACGTATTTTAATTTTGAGATTTTAGGATTTCGAAAAAAAAAAGCATCTTTATGATGAAACAAAAAAAAAAGTGTCTGGCTGTCGTTCGCATTAAATATCTTGAGGATTAAATAGTTCTAGATCTTATTGCACCATTTTATATATATATATATATAGCCAAAAAATATTTATAGACTCAGGTGAAAAGGGGTATAATATATAATATAAATAAATATTGAACCTTTGAATTACGGTTTTGAAGTATAATCAAAAATTTCGTAAAAATTGCCTATCCATTAATTTCGCAAATTAATTTAAAAAAAAATGGATTAAAGAATCTAAATATAGAACAATAAATATGACCTAAGTATAATATCTGAATTTAGCAAACGCATTTTTTCCAAAAATATAGAGATTATGAACTAAATATGATTGAAAAGTTAATTTGAGAGAGAGCTTTGGGAAAACAAATAAATAATTTTTTATCCTCGTAATCATTTTTTTTTGTAATCAGCTTAGGTACTTATATATTATACTTAGGGAGCCACTTAATAGGTATTTATTTATTATTATGAGCCACTCTAGCTAATTGTTAAAAAAACATAGACAATAGAGTTTAGGTATACAATAGTATAATATATTAACAAGTTAAATAAGTTTGCCACCAAGCATTTAACTGCGCTAACTGTCCGCCACCGGTCAGGGTTATAGTTATTATACTGGAGTCGTTATATTTTATAATTCAAGGTAAAATTGACATTATTTCATTGTCACATCAAAATTTTAATGATGCATCGGTACTTAGACCAATATTAGTGCATATTAGTGCGAGGACATGGACGTCAGACAAACGAAGCTAGGTCACAGAGTGCTAATGGATAGTATTTAATCATTTATTTACAGAAATGAACAAGTAAAAGTAAATTAAAATGTAAAATTAATAGTATACTATTACAAAGTTTTTTTTTTATTAATTTTACATTTTAATTTACTTTTACTTGTTCATTTCTGTAAATAAATGATTAAATACTATCCATTAGCACTCTGTGACCTAGCTCGCCTAAGGCTATACATTTTTGATAAGAATAGTATAGCAGAAAGTTTTTGGATACTGATAAAAAATTCAGCATTTCATAATCAGGTAACTGAATGGTAACCATCCAGTATTTATTTATTTGTCAATTTTGGCTCGATTTAGGGATTTAAATTTTTATAGTATTTTTGTCATAAAATTTAGATATTAATTTATGAATTTAGATTTTAGGTAAATATTGCATCCCATAATAAATTATCTTTTAGAAGTGCTAAAAGAAATAAAATTACTTTTTCAAAATTTATGACGCTGTCATAAATTTGATGACGCCGCTCCAAAGAGAGGCGAATATTTGGCAATAAAAAATTATAGCGTTGATATATATATATATATATTACCTAATAAGAAACACATCTAACACATTTTATTTGTTTCAGATACTATATTACTTTACTATGATGCTTTGTTACTTCTCCTTTCTCATTTAGTAGTTGGTACTATTGTGTATATGTAGTTTATGTATGTATATATATATAAGATATATTTAAGTAGTGTATAATAGATTGTAAGTATTTTATATAATATTCACTGGTTTATATACTCAGTTACTATATTGCACCTACCTCACTTATTAACTGCTTTTATTGTCCCGAAGGTTTGACTGGTAGAGAATGCCTAGCGGCACTAAGTCCGCCTTTGTATTTTGTATGCAATAAAGATTTAAATAAATAAATAAATAAATAAATATTAGAAATTTGTCTATAAGTTTTATAAGTAATCTACATACGATTACATAAGACATACATAAGATTAGTACATTTTTTCTGTACAGTTTGTCATGGTCTGGGTGTTTATAAAATATAATATGTATTATATCGTTGCTTCTGGTACACATAGTACAAGCCTAGAGCTTAGTTTGTGACCAGACCAATATGTGTAATTTATCCTACATATTATTATTATTATTATATAAATTATCTATAATTAAAAATTTTATTATAGAAATTATTCTCGTTATTTGAGAATCATAAAATCTTATTTTTGACTTCCTCTACCTCCCCTATTGAAATTTCGGAAAATGTTTTACTATTTTGTAATATAATGATTTTCCCTTTATTTGAAAAGTAATAAAGGGAAAACATACAAAGTTTCATGATTATTGTGATAATACGAAAAGAGCAGCACTTAATTTTTGCCCCATTTTCCTCTAAATTCAATCCTGTAGCACCTTCCATTACCGAGATATTAACTTTCCTATTTTTTTAGAAAAGTAATTTTCAAAATTTAAACACCCATGATGGGTTGAACAATTACTTTAATGGCCACCTACAATAGTAAAGGAACTACTGTCCAAATTTCATGTTCCTAGCTACAGTAGTTTCAGCTGGGCCACAGAAAAAATAATAGTACAAGTATGGTCGATGATGAGTAAGTCAGTCGGTCAAGACAAGCCCTTATATATACTCGTACCAACCTTTACGTTGGTATATCTATTAAGGGGAAAGCAAGTCTCTTCATCGCGACCCCATACCCTTTTAACAGATACCCTGACTCTGTTTTTTTGAAAATAAAGCATTTCGACCAGTGCTAGTGGTCACTGGTCGAAATGCTTTTTTATCGTATCTTCTCGTACTTGAGCTTGCGCCAAAATCTCAATTTCAAACGCTCCATTATGACCAGAGCAAAAACTGGATATGCTACTTCGCACGATTTCTACATACGAATATTTTCCTACCTTTCTTCACTTTTATGCACCGATTCATACATACTCGTATGTATGTAAATTCATTAGAATGAAGATTAAAATATTTATTTTACGTAAACAGATTGAATATATGATTAAAGTTTTATCAAAAGTTATAATGTTCAATATAAAATGATGTTTATAGATGGGTTATACATGGTGCCTTGTACTTTGGGGTAATGACTTGTAATTGGTCTACTAATCAATTCAAAAAACTTTCCCATGGGACCATGTGCCACTAATTTCAATGTTGTTATACCGCGACAAAGTTGCCAGTTGTTCGGTAAACACTCAGACTACTAACGGTTTCGACGAGGTAGGAATTTAATCTCTCCATCCGGTACCATTAAGTGTCTAGGCAGTCTCAGACGGCCGTAACGCATCGTGAAGATTTGATATAATAATAGGTTTGCAGATTTTAATAACCTGTCAATCTTATATCTCTTATATTTAAAATGCCAACGAATCGATTATAACTCCAACGACAATATTCTGTCATGTCATAAATATTAATTGTTGTATCGAAATGGTAAAAGATCAACCTCCTCCTGTCGCAACTTTGACCATGATGATGACCATGATGATGAAAGGGGTGCTCTTAAAATGGGATAGGAAAAAAGCAGAGATACTAGGTAAAGTTTCCAAATAAATGGCTAACCCACTATAGAACTTTATCAATTATTAACTTGTTAGTAATTATATTAATTTATTAGTACCTGCTCTAACATAACCGGTTAATTATTTGTACTTTTATTAATTACTTTCTTATTTTCAGTTACAAATATTTATAATATAATAATTATTTAGTTATTAATACATACACTACATTCGTTTACTTAGAAATAGGTAGGTATGTATTTTTAGATATAGTTAATAATTATTTTGTTAATTTTATTATAATTACTTATTGCACAATTAAATATTTAACTTATTTAAAGAGTTATTGCCCGTTCACGTAAAGTTTATTTTGTTTTAAAGTACTGTTTTAAACCTTACCTGTATAAATTCAATTTTATTAACTAAACATCATATTTAAGTATTATATATCACATAACTATTTTCATTAAAAAAACCACTAAGTACTTAATATTTTTAATTTGATCCTTTTACAGCGGTCGAATTAAAAGGATCCACAGTATAAAATGCGCGTGCGCAAGCAATGCCGGCTAACGAAAACTGTGCTGACCTTTAATAGCGAGTTGTATATATTAAATCGATATATTCACCTTTTTGCTGTTATTTATTATGATTAATATAATTATGTAGCGATGTGCGGTCAAGGCTGGCTATGGTCTCTGTTTAAAAAAGGTGACGAAACGTTTAAAATAATAATAGACATTTACAAATAAAACCTATTTATGTTATTTTTAACATGTCAATTTTTCAATCGTTTTCAGAAAAAGTTCTCAATACGACGCGTTTTTTTAAAATTTTTATTACGTGTTTTTGGTATTAATATTTTTAATCATTTAATTTCAATTTGATACTTAAGTTTTTAGAATTTTTTGTGACCCCATTCATGGTCCTTGTTGATCTGAAACGCAAGCCTGATAAATAATAATAATAATATCTATGTACAATACAGTATTTCATAATAATTACGTTTAAATAGTTTTGTTCTTGCGTAATGTGCATCGTTTAGTTTGTCGATTGACGATTGAAGTTATCCGGTACTTAAATAGTTACATTATTTCTTTTGGTATATATTGGTATAAGCGATACCGCTTATGCGAGTATCTATTGAGTTAACACTGACAGTAAAATTCGTTTCACAAAAGAGTTCCTTTGGACGGGGTGCAGCAGTCGCACCGTAAATTTGTTATCGTTCTTGTCGCTGCCCATTTACTGGCATTATTTAACCGGCATAGTGGGACCGATCAATGCTGTTAAACCACAATGGGTTGATCGACCGCATTCATGGACCTTGTTGGTATGCTTATCAGATACAAAATTAATAGCCGTTCTCATATAAAAAAAGTGAAATTATTAATTTCTTTAAGACTAGGATATGCGAGCCCCATCAGTGTCCGTGCGGACGAGAGGTGGACCGATCCGGTCACCACGGGCTCTCTTGTCAGAAAAGCGTAGGTAGAATGTACAGACACAGTGGTTTAAATGAGCTAATACGGCGAGCTCTAACTACGGTGTCTGTACCTTCAATTATGGAGCCGCCCGGCATATGTCGCGACGACGGCAAGAGGCCGGATGGTGCCACTGTCGTGCCACGGAGTCTCGGTCAGAGTCTGGTGTGGGATGCGACCTGTGTGGATACATTGGCAGCGTCTCACATCCGGGACTCTGCACTTAGAGCCGGAGAGGCTTCCGAAAATGCACAGGCCCTCAAGCACCGCAAATATAGGTCCTTATCGGATATTTATATATTTGTGGCTTAATATTTTTAATGTATAGGTCATTTACATAGGTTTTTAGGTATTTTTTTAAGTAATATTTATTTTATTTCACAACTATTTAATTTTACAATATTATGTTATTTTTATTAATTTCTGTAATTGTCTAATTATATCTGTATCTTATATCTATATTTATGGGTGAATAATATTGATTTATATAACTAAGAAAATTATGTTAACATCGTTTACTTTCAATTTTATTACATCAAATTTTATCCGCGAGAATTCTTTCGTGAAACGGACTATACTGCTGAAGCTAGGGATATGCCATTTGTACAATAGCGTTCTTTTGTCTTGTAGGCTCTAAGATTAAAAAAAAGTGATTTTCCGAAATTATTCTTAAGCTGGCTTTAGCCTAAATGCATAAATAAATAATAATCACGCTAATAAAAAAGGTGCTACAATAATTATTAGGCAGGTTCTTATTAATAAGTTAAACGAGGGAGCAGCGGGATACTAAATTGTCAGGAGATTTGTGATGGAGCTAAATTCGAAGTGAAAAATGAAAAAAATGTTGCGTAGGTAAATATTGTCCGGGGTCAATTTTGAGTGCAATTTAGTGGTTAATTTAATAATATTAAAAGTCAATACATATCTAATCTAAATTAATAAAAACAAAAAAAAGACTAGAAAAAATTGTGTCACTATGTAAAACAGTTGAATATGGCGTCCTCCAAGGAAGCATCCTGGGGCCTCTTCTATTTCAGGTTTCCTATGGTTCTTTTTGTCAATGATACCACATTAATAGTTAAACACATGTGTTAGATATAAGCCATGACGCCAACTTGAAGAGGTTGATAATTTTATTGTAGAGTTTAAAATAATTTATTATTAACTTTGTAAAAAACTAAAATAATTAAATTTAGATAAAGAAAACATATTGCTAAAATTGATACTAGGAAAAAATATAAAATAAGTTCAAAGTGTCAAGTAGGTATAGTAATGGTTGAGTATTGAATATATTAGTGTAAAATAGTAGATTAGTATTTTTATTTCGTACGCAGACGAAGTTGCGCGGGTCAGCTAGTAATAAATAATTCGGATTCGTTTCCACTCAACTTTGAAAAGATAACTAACTCGAAGATAAGTATTTAAGCGAACCAAAGTATTTTGTGTATGTCTCCAGAAATTTAACGTATTACACCGACCAATAGGACCACTTTATTTTTTAAATCAGGAAAAATAAAGCGATTCTATTGATAGTTACTCA
Organism: Monopis laevigella; assembly: GCA_947458855.1. Classification (NCBI taxonomy): domain Eukaryota; kingdom Metazoa; phylum Arthropoda; class Insecta; order Lepidoptera; family Tineidae; genus Monopis; species Monopis laevigella. The sequence goes on from OX381581.1 coordinate 20,786,790, forward strand.
TGTATTACGTTACGTTAATTCAAAGCAAAAACGCATGGTAGAGTGTCTGATGCATGTACTTATACACTTATTATGTACTTTTATCTAACTCTCTATCATATTATACTTCAGCAAGTGGAGTTGTTTACATGAATGTTTAGTGCTTTTAACTAACCAAAGAATTTCAATGTGTTGTACCTATATTTAGTAAATGAAGTGTATGGGTGTGTATGTATAGGTGTTTGCTAATGAAATTTGCATATTTATTTTATTATCATTATCACATCCTTATACCACCAAAGTACAAATTTTATGAATAAGGCATGACGTTACTTTACATGTAGGTATGATTTTGATTATTTTAGTTACTTTTTAGGGTTCCATAAGTTTTTAAAGAAAGTCTTATGTCAATAGGAATCACTCAGTTTGTCTGTCTGCCCAAACCAAAATATATAAGAAGCGAACCAAAATATAACGAAAACCGGTTAAGATTAGTTATTAAATTTTGAATTTTATTATTTAAGATGGGCGGAAGGTCTCTATGACTCCTTTGGACCGATCGACGGGTTTAATTACTGGCTCATACAGTTGCAAAAACCGTCAAGTGACCAAGTCATGTTTCGGTTTTAGTCTCTAGGTTTAAAGAAATAAAGAAAGAAAAACTTTATTTATACACCAAACAAAAAATATTCAAGTTTGACAATTTTTATGTACGAGGACGGTAGAAGGTATAATGTTTAAATTTAATGAACACAATAAAAAAAGTAAGTAAAAAACATAGAAATAATATAACAAACAAATTTAAAAATACCCAGAATAAAATAAAGTTTACTGGTTTTCAGGAGAATATTGCATCGATTTATTATTGAGGTGGTTCTCTAGTTTCAGGATGCGGTTATGAAGCGGACAGTTGATTTGACGATAAAACAGCAGACTCAACCAATTAATACTAATCTTCGCTCTTTATAATATTGGTATAGATAATAATAATCTGAAACAAATAAAGTGTGTTAGATGTGTTTCTTACTAGGTAAAATATATTAATTGAAGCTATAAAATTTTATTGCCAAATATTTCGCCTCTCTTTGGAGCGGCGTCATCAGTGACAGATAATAATAGTAATATTACTAATATCAATGGTAATAATAATATGTGAGACCTGTCACATACATCACAAACAGAAATATCGATATTAATAATAATAATATGTCGATTAAATTACACATATTGCTCTGGTCACAAACTAAGCTCTAGGCTTGTACTATGTGTACCAGAAGCAACGATATAAATACATATTCTATTTTATAAACACCCAGACAGTACACATAAACTGTACAGAAAAATCATACTAATATTTTTTGCCATGGGTGGGAATCGAACCCACGACCTCCGGATATAACGCCAAAGGCGCAACCACTAGTCTACGGAGGCTGTCATTGATAATCATGAGGCAGTCATATTTAATACATATTAGATTTTGTAAACACCAGATCATGGTTAACTGTATAGAAAAAAATACTAATATTATTTTTTCAAGAGTGGGAACCGAACCTACTACTTCCGAATACAATGCCAAAGGCGCAACCACTAGACCATTGAGGCGGTTTCGCGAAATGTATTTTTAGTAAATAAAAATTGAAGCCATTTTTATTGCCTAATATTTCTCTTCTCTTGGAGCGGCGTCATCAGTTTCATAGACAGAAGGTCGTTACCATAAATTTATAAAAAATATTTTTGTTAAATTGAATGTTATTAGTAGTAGGTTTTCTCGGTGTGATTTTTTTAAAGTGTGTTTTCAAGGTCAAATCCTAAATTACAAGGAATAGCGAAAAATGCTGAAAGGAGTCTCGGAGCCGATTTTGACAAACAATAAAACTGCATCATTGCTTTTGTTATCAAAATCAACCAGTTCGATTCCCGGCTAGGAGATATTTAAAAAAAAATCTACTAATCCAGTTTTTATCAATATCGGCCCCAATATTTCTTTAAGCATTTTTCGCTATTCCTTGTAGTTTAGGATTTGTCCTTGAAGGCACACTTGAAAAAATCACCCTGTATATTGAGTGTATTTATTGCAAAGTCGCTTTCATATAGAGAATTATCTACTTCAGAATGGTTTAGGGGAAAGTGGGGATATCGGGACCACCAAGAAAGTTATTAAAAACAACACACTCGTATATTCAATAAATATTGAATCCAATATAAACTATCGGAGCCTGCTACCTTTATTATTATTATACAGTGTGGATTTTTGAGACGGGACAGAAAGGGTAGGTATATAGGTACCTCAACCGTTATAGTTGCGAGAAAACGTTTCGAGACCATCCATATTTTTTTGAGATATGAACTGCATTTTGTTAACAAAGAATTTTAATTGATATCCATCCAAGAAAGTTATCAGCTGCTACTTGCTCAGTACAAAAACGCGCTATGTAGGTAATAGGTAATATTAATATTCAACAATTATTAATTAGGTGATTTACGAAATAAATGTTACCAATTTACGTCTGTGTTTAAAAATACATGTTACAATAATTTTATTTATATTTATTTTAGTACTCATGTTGTAGAAATACAACATTAGTACTAAAATAAATATAAATAAAATTATAACAACTATGATTTTAACTATTATTGATCTAGTGCATTACTTCGTCGACTTGACGCCAAACCAACTAATTGAACTTTGACCAACTTGGCTGCTGGTCAAAGTTCAATTACTTTTTTTAAGTTCGTAAGTGTACGCAAATATCTTTCTGTTAAAAAATTACATTATAATATTAAAAAAGGTTTTTTTCTGTTTTTGTAATAATAAAAATATTGACCCAACGCATAATAAATACAATGACCGACAAAAATATTATTTTAATTCTACGACAAACAGTATTCGAGCGATTATTGGAAGTGCGAAAGCCAATTTTGTATGGTGAACGCGGAGTTCGCGATTACGAATGCAGTTCCCTTAGGCATATTATAACCAAAAACCAGTGCGTTTTTGGCGGCTTTCGTTCTTTACAGATGAAAAATTGAAAAATAGCTTCTACATTAATGAAATTTAGTAGATTTTTACTTAAATCTACTTTTTTGGCATGTTAATTAAATTTAGAAAAAGGAGAAGAAGCATTATTAATAATAATAGAATTTGCGATAAACAAAAAAAAAAAATCGGGTTTTTTAACCGTTCCTATTTTCCCTCTGCATATTGTTCTCAATTAACCGATATTTAAAATTTCTGAGAAGAACGGTAAAAAATCGTTGAAAGTAGTATTTCGTTTTAACAACAATAAAACTTTACAAAATACAACTAATCCGAGCAAAACACAATGTTGTGTAATGACGGCGAAAACATCCCCTTTTACTCATTTTCCTTCTCTTCAGGGCACCCAGCTATCGCTTTTACCATCCCTTAATGTCCTTGGTTTAGATATACGTTCCGATCTTAACCACCGTAATTATATCGAGAGCATTGCAAAAACAGCTTCAAAAAAACTTGGCATCATAAATAAGGTGCGTCGGTTTTTCACACCCAGGTTAAGAATAATGCTATATAAGGCTCAAATTCGACCGTGTATGGAATACTGTTCGCATCTTTGGGACGGATCTGCCAAGTATCTGTTATCTGCTCTCGATACCCTGCAGAAGCGAGCGACTAGAATTATTGGAGACGAAAAGCTCAATAAAACCTTGGAGCCGTTGCAGCTTCGCAGGGATGTGGCATCGTTGAGCGTATTTTACCGCCTATACTATGGACAGTGCTCTGAAGAGCTTTTTAACATTATTCCCCCTTCCCCTTTCCGTTACAGGACAACACGCACTGGTTGCAAAATGCATATGTATAACGTGGCGGATGTACCAACTCGTATTAAACGTTTTGGCGATTCATACATCTGCCGTACTATTAAAATGTGGAATGCTCTACCAGATAGCGTGTTTACTTCCTCTTATAACCTAGAGTCCTTTAAACGAAGCGTGAATAGGCATTTTAAGACGGTATAATGATGGCAACCAGCGGTGCACCTGTATGCATCCGCTTGTTGCTATCATTCATGGATATTGCATACTGCTTAACATCAGGTGGATGCAAGGTCACATGTTGAGCTCTCATAAAAAAAAAAAAACTTTATCACTTTTATTCCTAATTTCTACTCGCATTAATAACTTCATATACGTGGTGGCCGAGTTGGTTAGACCTTGGACTTATAAACACTAACCCCCGTATTCTAAGACGTATCCTTAACTGCACTTTACACTCAAGGAACGTCTGTCTCTTTCCACCAAATGTCAACTATAAAAAGCAAGTTGAAACAGACGCTCCTTGAGTGAAGAGTGGAGTTAAGGAAACGTCTTAGAATACGGGGGTTAGGTCCCTGGTTCGAATCCCGGTGTGTACCAATGAGTTTTTAATTAAAAAAAAAATGTACATTTGTTTGACAACACCACTATAGTGCCTCGGAGAGCACGTTAAGCTGTCGGTCCCGGTTTCACTATACCAACTTGTGAAACTGTTTATAGATGGGTTATTGAGTCTATTCAAAACATCGCGACGAGCTAGTCACTTGTTCGGTGTAGACTCATACCATCGGCTACGACGAGGTGGGATTACCCTCCGCTGGGTACCCTGGGGCCGTCTAGGCGGTCTCGGGCGCCGTAAGGCACCCGTGATGATATATATATTAATAACTTCATACTGAAATCAAATTAACCCATTAATTTTCTTCTGTCATACGGAACCTAAGGGCACGAATAGCTTTCGAACTAGACCGCTTTTTGGTACTGGATGTTTTGTGTTGTGTACAAAATTATTTCTATATCTATTATGTCTGTATAATGTTATTTTTACTTAGGCCAGATTTTTCAGTTGTTAGATAAAATTATTCGACAGTTAAATTGTATGAAGAAATGACAAATTTATTCATTCTCCATACATATTTTGTGTTAAATAAATTTATCCGATACTGGAATTCTCGGCCCTAAAACGCACTCTCAGTAAATTTATTCTTAAGTCCTTTGAATGTTTTTACAGGAATTTTGTTATAACTAATAGTAATTAAGTCCATGTGGCATTAAGTCCGCCTTAGTACTAAATTTGTGCAATAAAGTTTTTAAATAAAAATAATAATATCCTAAACTGAATTTGTTCGTCGTGTCTGTAGGTTTAAAGGTAAACTGCCATAGCTTTTAATCATTTGGCACCCCTGGGCTCGTTTGCCCTCCCTTGGTCATCCCCCCTCCCCCTCTTCTCTCTCCCTGGATACGCCACTTAGAAATTATTGCGGACATTTTTTTAAACAGACTTTTTCAGAATTCACAGTTCTTAGTAGAACAGGTTAGAGTTATTATAGTTCTGTAAGTGAATGTCCAAAATTTTTTTTAAAGGATTTTTTTTTTCATTTGTGACACATGGTTCCTTGGGAAAAGCTTTTAATTTGATCAGTAGAACCTCATATTAGCCTAAAGTACAATCTTTCAAAGTCATACACACGTACACACACGTAACCATATACACGTAACATACACGTAAACACAGAATCGTTTGCTATATACACGGTGACTTTGAAAGGTTGTACTTTGGCCTTCGCAAATGAAAAAAAAGCCTTTTCCATACAAACTAGAATTGTTAATATTACCAATTTGTATGGGGAAGCCAAATTTTTATTTCATTTGCGACACATGGGGTTCCATGGGAAAAGTTGTTTGATTTTATCTGTAGAGCCTCACATTAGCCCAAGGTACAACCTTTAAAATTCACCCTGTATATTATACTTATTGTACTTAATATTATAGGTAGGTATTAAGTTTGGGAACTTATATAAGTATAGTTAGGGTCGCCAGGTCGCCAAATCTAATAGACAGACCAGCCGGTTTGGCCGGACATTTGGGTAAAAAGGCCGGACACCCTAATAGGTAAGCATAGATATACTATTTACGTCAATGTAGGTAAGACATTTTTTTAAAATGTAAAATCAAGCTCTTTTTATTATTACCATAAATATTGTTAAATTCTAATGAAATATTAATGAAATCGAATGCCAAATCAGTCTTAAGTACTACTTAAGACTGATTTATACTACTTTACCGCCTCCTGCGCCACGGGTCGTCAAAATCACAACCCTATCGGCCACTCGGCGCTCGCACGTTTGCGAAATGTAACAAGCCGAACAAAAGCCGGGCACCGTTTATTTTGGCCGGACATGCAATCAAAAAGCCTAACTATGTCCGGCTTTATTTAACGATGCCAGGCCCGGGCGCCTGGCATCGTTAAGTATAGTTTATTAATATGTTTTGTTTTTCAATCAATAGAGTCTATACCAGGGGTCGGCAACCTTATGCTGGTGGAGGGCCACATAATGTTGTGAGAGAATTAGTGCGGGCCGCATTTGAGCTCTGTAAAAATATTTATTTGTTTGCTATATTGCTATTTGATCTCTGTCTGTCTCATACAAAAATGTTTAATTAGGGCCACTCTTTTTGAGATACGAATTTCCCTGATATTTCCAGTCACATTTTAAGATTATTCCCTGGGCTTCATAGCAATATAGTATTAGGTAGGCGTGTTAATAGCGTCACAAATAATGTACCTACATCGTTTACGGTTTGTGAACCTTGCAGGCCGCACTGAAACGGCTCAGAGGCCGCATGCGGCCCGCAGGCCTCCAGTTGCCGACCCCTGGTTTATAAATTCATACTACTTCGTAGATTGTAAAATCTTAATTCCAGAAAAACTAGTTTAAAAGTAGAACAATCAATATAATATGTATAATTGGATTTAAATTGTCTTTAAACGAGCTAGTTAATAACTATATCTTGTAATTTACATTGGTAAGTAGGTACCTATTTTTTTTTATATTAATAACTCTACCTAGGTTATACTGGTGATTTTTTTTTCGACTTTAAAAAAGGAGGAGGTTGTCAAATCGGCTGTATTTATTTTTATGTTTGTTACCTCAGGACTCCGACATTTATAAACAGATTTTTATTTGAAAGGATATACTTTCAGATTGGTCCCGTAGTTTATATTTAGGATTTGGCCTTGAAAATTAACAAGGTTAATTTTCAAGGCCAAATCCTAAACTACAAGGAATATCGAAAAATGCTAAAAGGAGTCACGGGACCGATTTTGATAAAAACTAAAACTGCATCATTAGATTTTTGAAAAAAATATTCTTCTAGCCGGAAATTGAACCGGTTGATTTTGAAAAAAAAAGCCATGTTGTATTATTGCACCAGCTGACAGTGTTAATTTTAGGATAATATGTTGAAAAATTTTAAACCTGTATATAGTAAAATCGGTTTGTTTGGTTTTTAAAACAAAATAACTGGAAAACACATGTCATTTTGTCGTGTTTACAGTCACTAGAATAGTCTCTATGAACTGCCTACCTCATCAATGATGAAACCGGGACCTTCTGCCCCTTTATAACACTTGACCACGGAAGCAGTCAATAAAATTGATTGATTGATTGAATTTAAATGAAGATGATTAAAATTTTTATTGAATTACAAAGAGAAAAGTTCGGCAATTATGAATGACCATTCACATACCGTAGATTCGCTCAATTCATTCAGGAACAACCCGATCGTTTTTCTGAAAAAAATTTTTTTTCAGACGAAGCCCATTTTTGCTTGTCACGTCAACAAGCAAAATTGCCGCATTTGGCCTTCTGAAAATCCTAGAGCGATTATTGAGAAGCCTGCATGCTCAATGTGTCACTGTATGGTGCGCTATGTGGTCTGGAGGCGTGATTGGGCCGTTTTTTTTCGAAGAGGCTGGAAATGCGGTCAATGAATCACGCTATCGCGAGATGTTAACAACTCAATTTTGGCCTATTATTGATGACGAGGATATCCCTGACATGTGGTTTCAACAGGACGGTGCCACATGTCACACAGCCAATAAAACGATCAATTCCCGATCGCATAATTTCACGAAACTCAGCTGTTAAGTGGTCAGCCAAATCGTGTAATTTAACACCAGTGGTTTTTTTTGTGGGGCTATGTTAAGGACAGAGTCTTTACGGAGCCAATCGAATCGATTTCAGCTTTAAAACTCAAAATTCGTGATGTGATTAACGAAATAGTCCTGCCATTTTGTCAAAAAGTTATTAAAAACTTTGATTAAAGAATCGACATCTGTCAGCGTGATTATTTTATACATAAACAGAACTCTTCTTGATATGTAAATCGCGATAAGAGGTGTGGTGTAATCTATGCGAGCTCTGATGGTCGTATATAGTAGTAAGGTAACACAATATTCTGGATAATTCCACTAGAGTGTACTCTACAGATACTTCATTATTATAGGCACGTAAACACTCTTCTTGATATGTAACTCACGATATGAGGTGTAGTGTTATCTATGCGAGCTCTAATGATCGTAGATAGTAGTATGGTAACACAATATTTTGGATATTTTACTATTCCACTAGAGTGTAAGGTGTGTACTCTACAGATACTTTATTATTATAGAGACGTAGACAGACGCTCTTCTTGATGTGTAAATCGCGATAAGAGGTGTTGTGTAGTAATCTATGCGAGCTCTGATGGTCGTACATAGTAGTAAGTTCACACAATATTCTGGATAGTTTACTATTCCACTATATACACGTAGACACCATTCTTGATGTGTAACTCGTGATAAGAGATCTCGTGTAAAGTATGCGAGCTGAGACGGTCGTACATGACATAGTATTCTGGATAATTTAATTTTCCACTAAAAAAAATTAAGGCCCTTATTTATTTAACGCTATCAAGAGCAACTTAAACCAAGTTTTTATCGATAGTATAACCTAAGATTCAAGGACTAACTACACCAACGTAAGCATAAGAGGAGTTGTAATTTTGTCCAATGGCAATACTAGATTGTAACTTAAAAACTCGAGTTTTAACCTCAGTGTGTATTAATGAGTTTTTTATATTTTTTATTTAACCTGTTGTGTCCCACTGCTGGGTAAAGGTCTCCCTTCTCTCATTCTTGAATGAGTTTTTAACTAATCTCTTTTCTTGAATGAGTCTTGAACTAAAAAACAATGGACTCCCTTTGGAAAGAATTTCTCTATCTTGTGAGAGACATTGTTTTTAGCTATCCATGATAATTCGTGGATTCTCCGTGCGGGTGACGGGTCCAACGTGTTGTTGGGAGGTAGTGTTCCGGACTTGAGACCGCGAAGCAGGGTTGAAGGTATTCCCCGACACAAACTCATCCCTTCACTGTATTCAGTACTTCTTTTACCCAACCAAGTAGGTACTATACGATTCTGTTAGCGACAACTTGGAAACGGGTTCCATTTATTAACAGACTACAAACAGGTACTAGGTATTTATGAATCGATCTCACATACGATATCACTTATTCATTCAAGTATTGTACTATAGTTCGGACATGTGACCGAGAGTTCTCTAACAGTTCCAATGTTCGAAAAATAAACCTAAACATAAACGGAAAACATTCAAAGAACGACATTTACTGGTAAGAATTATAACTAAATGGTACGAAGCCTTTGCTATGTAGAAATAAGTAAGAATAACGTAAATATTTAATTAAAGAAATAAAACTCAGATAAATTTAACAAATTATTTTTAATAAAATTGAACTACTTTATTAGCTAGATTCGTATGTATTGTTTTTTTAAAATTATTTACTTTCGAAAAAAATATATATCTTAGTTTAAATTTTTTATTTTTGTTTCAAAGACATGTTCAAAGAATATTTTTATCATTTTAGACCAATTTCATTTTTGATAAATATGTTTTAAAAATATTTTTAAAATCTATTATAGCAATTAGGTTTGAGTCAAAATTAGGCGAATTATTCTTTGTCTAATTTCGGCTATTTACATATAATAGGATGAAAGTACAGGATTTATTTTCATAAAGCTATTTTTAACTAATTTTCTTTCGATATAAATAGTTTGAAGTAAAACTAGTAAGCGAGGTTGTTTATTTTTCAGGTTTAAAAGGTGAGCAAATATTTTAATTTATTTAAATATTTATTTATCTAAACTATATTAACATTCTACATAAGCATATCAGTCAAGGTGGTTACTAGGGATACCTATACCTAAATAGCCTATTACTTATTTCTAAAGATATTTACAATAATTAATTTTGTGTATTTACAATTTTATCTAGGTACAACTAATTCTCAATGAAACTATTATAACCGATAATTTAACGTTTTAATACGATTTTGATCAATTAAGCACGGTAAAATTATTGTAGGTATCATTCATTTATTTATTTTCGGCAACATTTGGTCGCATTTCCTTTTTATATATACAAGATAGTATTTAATAACAATACAAATATATTTACATAATAATACAACTTTTAAAGATCTATGTAAACTATAAAGCATGATAACTGTTTTTATTTACAAACAATGTTCTTCTTAGAAAACCCAAAAAATCCTGTTTCCAAAATATTTTCTTAGAACTACACAACACTAAAACCTAAGAGGAATGTCCAAAAACATTTTCATTCGCACACCGATATCGGCCAAGGACTTGTCGTCCGGGGCGTCCTGCTAGCTATCGTCGGTAATGATATCCGGATCCTCGGACTCGTCTTCGTCGAGTGGTTGGCTAGTGAGAGCTGCCCATAGGGGCGAGCGGGCGCCGAGCTGCGCCGAGCCGCGTCGCTAGCTGTCCCTTGCGCATGCCGCCGCCGCGGTTGCCGCTGCACCGACCGCACCCACAGCGTTGAATAGTATTTCTCCTACTTCTTTGTCTGGTGTCATTTCCACCTGTAATTATGTGATAGGGATTGATTATACTTAATTCGGGATTAGATTATACCTACTTTAGCTGGACTACTTCTGTAATAGAGCCTACAAAGACCATGAATAGTATCATACATAAGGAACCACACTTGTTCCTAAAGTAGAGTCAACGGTTGGCGCACTTAGTGACGGACGTCTGAAAAAACGAGTAAAAAACTTGAAGCTTCAAATCATTGAGTAAAATACTGAGTAGACTGTTCTGGATTGCTGCCTTCAGTGAAGAAAAATAAGGCTCAGGCAGGTCTAAGTAAGCGCGAGACTCTCGGATGGTAGTCACGAGAGAGACACACTACTAACAGCTTTTTTCTATTCAACTCGCAGTTCTGACGTCTGGCACGTTCTCCATATTGATATATTTTCGAACTTTTACCTGTGATAGTGTGGTTTGATCTGGATCCTGTCAGGTTCAGTTTCGATGTGTGGCACGTTATTTATTATGACATATGTACTGCCGAAGCATAAACCTTTGATAGCTTGTCTGTTCAGAATCGCTGCGTTCCTCTAGAACTCTCTTCTCTATCCAACTAGACGTAGCATTCTCTATCCAACTAAATGCAGTTCTGAGGTTTGGCACATTCTCTATATTATTTCTCTATATTATAGTGTGGTCTGTGCAGGATTTCTGCGTTCCTTTAGAATGGTGTCAAGCTCTAGAGCAGACAGAGTTCTCGGAGAGCGTGCAAGACTCTCGGATCGTAGACTAGACTTCACTGGAGAGAGACGCACCATCGAGAGCTCTCCTCTATCCAACTCGCAGTGCCGACACGTTTGACACGTTTTATACATTGACATACTTCCGAAGTTTTACCTGTGATAGTGTGGTCTGTTCAGGATCGCTGCGTTCCTCTAGAACCGTGTCTAGCTCTAGTGCAGACAGGGCTCTCGAAGAGCGCACAAGACTCACGGATCGCAGTCTAGACTTCACTGGAGAGAGACGTACCACCGAGAAATCTCCTCTATCCAACTCGCAGTGCCGACGTTTGACACGTTCTTTATATTAACAAACTTCCGAAGTTTTACCTGTGATAGTGTGGTCTGTTCAGGATCGCTGCGTTCCTCTAGAACCGTGTCGAGCTCTAGCGCAGGCAGGGCTCTCGGAGAGCGCGCGAGACTCACGGATCGCAGTCTAGACTTCACTGGAAAGAGACGCACCACCGAGAGATCTCCTCTATCCAACTCGCAGTGCCGACGTTTGACACGTTCTTTACATTGACAAACTTCCGAAGTTTTACCTGTGATAGTGTGGTCTGTTCAGGATCGCTGCGTTCCTCTAGAACCGTGTCTAGCTCTAGCGTAGGCAGGGCTCTCGGAGAGCGCGCGAGACTTACGGGTCGCAGTCTAGACTTCACTGGAGAGAGACGCACCACCGAGAAATCTCCTCTATCCAACTCGCAGTGCCGACGTTTGACACGTTCTTTACATTGACAAACTTCCGAAGTTTTACCTGTGATAGTGTGGTCTGTTCGGGATCGCTGCGTTCCTCTAGAACCGTGTCTAGCTCTAGCGCAGGCAGGGCTCTCGGAGAGCGCGCGAGACTCACGGACCGCAGTCTAGACTTCACTGGAGAGAGACGCACCACCGAGAGCTCTCCTCTATCCAACTCGCAGTTCCGACGTCTCGCACGTTCTCTATAAAACGGAAAATACTTTTTAAGATAAATACCCAACTATGTGTTAACATGTTATATTTTTTTCATTATTATTACAGAAATTTCCTACTGAATTAATTTATAGAGACACTTCACAATTTGTAAGAGGGGTATGTTTTTTTATACTTATAAAGTATGACGGGCAAAACCGAGTTAACAAAAGCTAGTAAATTAATATAAATCCTATAATCGAGTTTGCAGTTTATTTGTATAATAAATTATTGGTTTATACTCGTATATACATGGTGACGAGTTGGTATGAAAGTTCAAATCACAATACTTTTAAGGTTATTAAGGTGTACAGTTTGACATGGTCTGGGTGTTTAAAAATATAACATGTATTATATCGTTGCTTCTGATACACACAGTACAAGCCTAGAGCTTAGTTTGTGACCAGAGCAATATGTGTAATTTTTTTTTTTTAGGACAAATTACACAAACAGCCGTGGATGGGAATCGAACCCACGACCTCCGGATACCACGTCAAAGGCGCAACCACTATTTCACGAAGGCTGTCGAATTTGTCCTACATATTATTATTATTATTTATTGTTAAGATCTCGGTATGTACAAACGAGTTTTTAATGCATTTGTTTGACATTACCACTATTAGTGCCTCACTATTAGCACGTTAAGGGCTATGCAGTCTTGTCGCCTATACAAAGAAACGTACTTCCAACAATACAACTTAGGCTCTTAGACGAAGTTCAATATTTATTTTTATGTACCTACATAAAAATGTTTCTGCTGTACCTAATATATATTTTAATATTATCAATAATATTAAAAGAGTAAACAAAAAAGTACAATGACCGACAAAAATATTATTTTAATATTGCGACAAAAGTGAGAAATACAAGTGTGAAAGCTCATTTTGTATGGAAAACGACAAAATGAGAATTCGCGATTACGAATGCGAGTCCTTAATCTATCGGTCTCATTTTAACTATACCAATGTATGAAACTCTTTATAAAGGGAATTAAATCCCTCCACTGAGTACCCCCAGGGGACGTAAAGACAACCGTGATGATACAATATGTACATTTCATTATAATATAACCTAAAGTTATATATTATTAAATTCAAAGGGGAATTGTAAACAATTGTGGAGAAGAAGTTTAGACGAAATCTTCATAATATATTCATAGTCAGACTGTTTCCGGACGTTACTAATTTGTTATTAATAAACTCGTAGAAGGCAATTTGGATTAGCGATACTTTGCTAAACAGTTTATTTTTCTTATGTCTACTAATTTACTTTTGAAAATAAGTTGGGTGCCTATTTTTTTTTCCACGTTGTGGAAGTCAAAGATCTTTTGACCATACAGCCTTATCTGATGTTATGTCTTATTTATTATTAAAACCGAAGCCAAGTTGGATATTTAAGTTTACCTAAGAATATGATCGAAGAAGTTTACTTTAATGATTTTTTTATTGCAATGACTTGTGTCTCTGTGATGGTAAGCAAAATGCCACTGGGTTGATTAATAATTTTATGTAATGTACCATCACGGATGCCTTACGGCGCCAGGGGCGACACAGACGGCCTCAGGATACCCAGCGGAGGGGTTTACCCACCTCTTCGTAGCTATAATGAACGAGGCTTACTGAAACTTTGTATTGATTGTGCAGAAGCTTTGAACTTTAGTACGTGCTATGTATGAATTGCTATATAGTACGTGCTATGTATGTATTGCTATATAGTACGTGCTATGTATGTATTGCTATATAGTACGTGCTATGTATGTATTGCTATATAGTACGTGCTATGTATGTATTGCTATATAGTACGTGCTATGTATGTATTGCTATATAGTACGTGCTATGTATGTATTGCTATATAGTACGTGCTATGTATGTATTGCTATATAGTACGTGCTATGTATGTATTGCTATATAGTACGTGCTATGTATGTATTGTTATATAGTACGTGCTATGTATGTATTGCTATATAGTACGTGCTATGTATGTATTGCTATATAGTACGTGCTATGTATGTATTGCTATATAGTACGTGCTATGTATGTATTGCTATATAGTACGTGCTATGTATGTATTGCTATATAGTACGTGCTATGTATGTATTGCTATATAGTACGTGCTATGTATGTATTGCTATATAGTACGTGCTATGTATGTATTGCTATATAGTACGTGCTATGTATGTATTGCTATATAGTACGTGCTATGTATGTATTGCTATATAGTACGTGCTATGTATGTATTTCTATATAGTACGTGCTATGTATGTATTGCTATATAGTACGTGCTATGTATGTATTGCTATATAGTATGTGCTATGTATGTATTGCTATATAGTACGTGCTATGTATGTATTGCTATATAGTACGTGCTATGTATGTATTGTTATATAGCCAGTATGTGTATTATTGTCGGGTAACTAAGCAAAAATTTGTTTCTGTCTGTACATTCTGAAACAAATATTTGCCTACAATATTTTTTTCATTAAATTCTTCAGTTCTCAGTATTCTGTATAGACATACCTACATATATGCATTCGAAAAAAAGCGGTGGGGATTTATTTCCATCTTGTCGTAGCTGATGGTATTGTAAATCTACACTGAGCAAGTGGCCAGCTCGATGTTTAATAACCATCTATAAACCGTTTTACAAGTTGGTATTACGTCCATACTTGATTTACATTTTTTTTTATTATTATCTATGTATTTATTTTTATCTTATCATTCTATCTAAACTTAATTTGTTATTTGTGATTTTTTCAAGTGTGCCTTCAAGGCCAAATTCAAAATATATTTATATAAAAAAATATGGTGTTTTTTTATATTTATTTTAAGTTTTTCATATTTTTAGATAGTATTTATGTAATCAGTTTGTGGAAGAAGATGCTGTTTGTTTTTATCTGTATATTTTTTTTGTTTTACTTTTAGATTTTTTTCCCTAATAAAATACTACGTCCGACAGCATAACGTTCTCTCCGAGGAACTAATAATAATATATGTATGTATGTATGTATCATCACGGGTGCCTTACGGCGCCCGAGACCGCCTTGACGGTCCCAGCTCGTCGTAGCCGATGGTAGGAGTCTACACCGAACAAGTGGTTAACTCGTTGCGATGTTTTGAACAGACTCAATAACCCATCTATAAACAGTTTCAGAAGTTGGTATAGTGAAACCGGGACCGACAGCTTAACGTGCTCTCCGAGGCACTATAATGGTGTTTTCAAACAAATGTACATAATTTTTTTAATTAAAAACTCATTGGTACACACCGGGATTCGAACCAGGGACCTAAGTGTTTTTAAGTCCAAGGTCTAACCAACTAGGCCACCACGTATATTAAACTAACTAATAACTAATAAAAAGCGTTTTATATATCATAATAACTGATTGCAGGTTACACCAGAATTTAAAACTGTAGTTATTTATAGGTGTAAGGCCTAACCAACTCGGCTACCACGTAGCAGTGTATTTGATATATTTATTATAAACTCACATTATGTGGTCCAGTTAGTTATAAGACCGTAGACTCGTACACAGATATAAGACCGTAGACTCGTACACAGATATAAGACCGTAGACTCATACACAGATATAAGACCGTAGACTCGTACACAGATATAAGACCGTAGACTCGTACACAGATATAAGACCGTAGACTCGTACACAGATATAAGACCGTAGACTCGTACACAGATATAAGACCGTAGACTCGTACACAGATATAAGACCGTAGACTCGTACACAGATATAAGACCGTAGACTCGTACACAGATATAAGACCGTAGACTCGTATACAGATATAAGACCGTAGACTCGTACACAAATATAAGACCGTAGACTCGTACACATATATAAGACCGTAGACTCGTACACAGATATAAGACCGTAGACTCGTACACAGATATAAGACCGTAGACTCGTACACATATATAAGACCGTAGACTCGTACACAGATATAAGACCGTAGACTCGTACACAGATTTTACTTTAACTGCATATATCAAGTTGTAGAACTATTTTTGAATCTACAAACACCGTGACAAGCTACCACTTATTCGATGTAAACTCAGACAGAATACCATAGAATACGACGCGGTGAAAATAAAACCCTTTCTATGGGTACCCTGAGGCCTTTTGTGTGGTGTTTGGCGCCGTAAGGTATAAATAAAATAATTATAGATAAGTACCGGTTATGGTACGTATATATAATAATTTGTATATTTTTGTCCGGTACAATTGCTCGTATGTTTTCATTTGCCACCACTATGTTCGCCATCAGTGGTGACAAATGGTCCCAAATAAAAAAAAAACGAAATAAAATCTAAATGGTTTCGAAATCTTAACAGAGTCGCGATTACGAAATGTATAGTTTACTATGTCATGTATATATACAGTGTCACGACTTTTGGCAAAAAAACAATAATCACTAAAACATAAACAACACTTAAATAGTTTTATTAATAAGATGGTAATTGTAATAGTTAGAGAGCTGCCCATATGATGTACTGCCTGATAAAGAGCCCGTCTGCTGGGTATGAAATATCCCGCACCTTGACCAGCTGCTCGTCTGCTGAAAGTATTTACTTATACCTCTAGTAAGCCTTGACACAGCCAAAAAGGTTTTGAGCGGTTTCTGAATCAGTCACCTCATTCATCTGATACTTATAATAGGAGAGGGTTATTTGAGCATAATTCTGGATCCAGATGTCCAGGATCATATCTACCGAAATAGCTAACCAGTAGACGGGTTCCGGATGAGTCACAGACTGGATTTTATACGCCCCCTCCTCCAGGATCTAGACCTGGGTAAACTCAAAAACAATATTCAGGCTACTACAACAGTAAGAATGATATTTCATGCCCAGCAGAGGCTCTACCATGGGTTTGCGCATTGTAGAAACGTAACGTATTTATTTACGTATACGTGAGCAACAACCAATAGAATCGCTTTATTTTTGGTAACAGGATTGAATAAAGCGATCCTATTGGTTGTTGCGCACGTATACGTAAATGAATACGTTACGTTTCTACTATGCGCAAACCCATGGTAGAGCCTCAGACGGCTTCTTTACCAGTCAGTAAATCACGTGAGCAGATTTCTAACTATAATGAGTGACTTACGAGACAGCTTATAGTTTAAGTTAACACAAACAAAGTTTCTTATATTTATTTAAAATTCTTTATTGCACTAAAAGGCATTATCTACCAGCTAACCTTAAGGAGAGTGAAAATTGTAATATAGGATGCACAGATTAGTGTAAAGGTAAAATACATAAACTCCATAGATACAACCACATAAAATACATAAATGATATAGAAAAAAAAACATAAATACACACACCGGCAGAATTAGCGGAACACAAAAAAGGCAGAGTATAAAATAGTTAGCCTTATTTTTAAACAAATAATAATTAAACATGAAACAACAATTAAATTAATATGTTTTGACATTAATTTGCAACACCATACTTAAAGTTTAATGAAAAAAATATCTAACTAAATAAAATGCATTTTTCTTAGATTTCGTAGTGACAGAGAAACAGTTGAATATTTTAGATTTTATGACGGTTTAAAATTAATTAAATGAATGTTTAATAACGAGTGTTTTCCCCCCCGTGCCCAGATTAAGGTTTCCATCCGTCTGGGCATGCTGCGAATGATGTTGTCAATGATTTCTTGGGGCAACCTCTGTTATTCTTCAACTAATGTGTTTTTCAGCTCGTTAGCATTGGCATGGCATTCTTGATTTTACACTCCTCTTTAGCAAGTCCGAAACGTGTCCAATCGGATTCATATCCGGGGACCGTGCTGGCCACTCCATCACCGTAACACCAACATGGTTTAGGTATGCCTGTACTAAGCGAGCACTGTGAGCCCGAGCATTATCCTGCATTAAAATTAAGTCGTTACCAATAAATGGGCAAATGGCACAATATGTTCCTCTTAAATCTCCCTGATATACCAATCAGCATTCAGATTCCCGCCGTCGACTACCACTAACTCCGTGCAAGCTCCTAAACATATCCCTCCCCAGACCATAATTGAACCGCCGCCATATCCCACTGTATTTTCAAAATTAGACTGTAAATAACGCTCTCCTTTGCGTCTCCATACCCCCTGCCTTCCATTAATCCGATTTAACAGAATTCTACATTCATCAGTAAAAAGAACCTGTCCCCACTCGTCAATGACGATTTCCACGAGCAAATTATAGTCGGTTTGTGTGGTGGTGTCTCTCAAGTTTTGCTGCTTTGGCGGGTATAAATGAGCCTATACCAACTTCCTCGAATCTACTGCGAATTGTCCGCTCACTCACTCTTACTCCTCGAACCTCCTCCAATGCATTTCGGGCCTGCACCGCCGTAAGTCTCGTGTTCCGACGAACTTGAAGTTGTAGAAAACGGTCATCTCTCCTTTTCCTGCCTTGTCCTCTTCTCCTCACTAGAGAAATCGTCAATCTGTACCGTTTGATGCTACGATGAATCGTTGATAACGATAGACGAAGTCTTGTTTCAATCGATCTGTAGGATTGACCATTTCTTCTCATTTCATCTGCCCTGATGATTTCTGCTAGCGTTAAATCAGGCATACTTAGATGTTCGTAACTTATCAATAAGCAAGAAAACACAAAAGTCTCATAAAACTGCAATATAATGTTTTTAAAATAGAATTTATGAACTTTACGAAAACGGAAAATCTACTTCGAAGCAGTCGATAGAGATGTATGAATGAAAAATTTAAACAAACGAATGAAAAAAAAGACTGTTGAAAATTTCAAATTAGACGTTTTCAAAAATATATGTAAAAAATTATAAAAAAAGTAGGTAATGTTACCGGCCAGTGATACGAAAAAGAAGTATTAATTCTTTATTTTTTTGTGTTCCACTAATTCTGCCGGTGTGTGTATATGTTTAACCTAACCTAAATTATGAGAAATGTTTTTTTTTTGAAAATGACAAATTTATATCATATATTAATATCGTACTACAATATAGTTTTAACATCTTACCTGGCTAGCTTGGCTCTTCTACGTAGACAGCAAATAACAGTTAACGCCAACAAGGGAAACCCAAAAATACACGATACTATGGGCACCACTATCGACTCGGGGGTCACTGAAATAAACATACACAATACTTAGGTCACTTAAATAAACATATTTACTACCATAGAGCCCTTTATAGACTCAGAGGCATTGGAATAAACTATAGGTACATACATAACATCACGGATGCCTTACGACGCCCGAGACCACCTAGACGGCCTCACGGTATCCAGTGGAGGGGTTTTTTATCCCACCTCCTCGTAGCCGATGGTATGATTCTACACCGAACAAGTGGCTAGCTCGTCGCGATGTTTTGAATAGACTCAATAACCCATCTATAAAAAGTTTCACAATTTGAAACCGGGACCGACAGCTTAACGTGCTTTCCGAGGCACTATAGTGGTGTTGTTAAACAAATGTACATTCATTTTTTAGATTAAAAACTCATTGGTGGGTCAAAATCAAAATTATTGTACAGTAACAAAAAAGAAACAAAAATGAATAACGTTACAAATATGAATAATGTTACAAAAAAGTAACAAAAAGGAATTGTAAGGGCTTCTTCACACTATGTAGTTTTATAAAAAAACATTTAACATTATTTAATATTTATTACTCAAAAAGTATACAAATAGCAAAACTTTTTAAACTTTTCTAAAAGAGCGAAAAAATTCAATAGAACAATGCAAAGTTACCATATATCATTACAGTTTAATGTATCTTTACTTTTATTACATAATCTTGTAAAAATTAAAACTATTTTTTTACGTTCATTAACCTAATGTGAAATAGCCTTTATTTCATTTATGTTACATCATTTTTGTAACGTAACAAAAAAACGTAACGATTTGCTACAAAAAGGAAAACAAATCACATGTTTAAAATATAACCCTTAGCCATAAAGATACAAATAAACTTCTAAGATTAAAATAATAATCAGTTTCAAATGTATTATAAACAGCATTTTACACAGTATAGTAATAGTTAATCATTTACTTATCGTAAAATATACAGGCTAAACAAGAAAAAGGAATATATATTTGTTTAAATAAATGAACACGTAAAAAAACACACGTGTCGCACGACCATTTCACGCCATCAAAATGGCTGTCTGCGGCCGCAAGACGGATGCCATTGGTCGTCCTTATGTCGAAAATGTTGCAAACCCAAAAATTTAGAAATCTGCTAAAATTAATGTTACAAAAGGGAATAACCAAAATGAAAAAGAATGTGGACACGTGTTAAATTGTAAATAATTAATGTATCTCTGTGTTAATTTTATTGATTTTATAATAATTACGTGGTAAAAATCATAATGCAGTTAGATAAATTTAGAATTATCTAAAATTAATTAGATTTTTTTTTTAAATTACTTTTTTGTAACACACGTGTGTTTGGAGACATAATTATTTGTATGAACCAAGTACGATGTGTATATAGCAAAACAGATTTTTTTATACTTACCGGTATAATTTCTTTGTTTATGAATACTAGAGGTATTAATTTGGAAAACCTATATTTAAAATATATAGATCTTATTTAAAAAATATTAACCATTTCAACACTATTCACAAGGACGTTTTGAGATGTAAAAATGTACAAAAATTTTGAATACGACCCTGGTACAGACCGGGATTTGAACTGTTTAACTCGGCCACCATGTATATAACAAATAAACATAAAATATATAATTATGTAAGAATTGGTAAATATAGAATACAAAAATATATCATAGTAATCCGTGGTGGTCAAGTGGTAGATACTTTATTGTAGTTAAGTTGCAATAAATTAATTAATTGTAATAAAGGTAAAACCACAATAAATACCTAACAAATAAAATAAAAAAAGACTATCTACCAATAAAAAATATCATCTAAATATAAAGAATTCCTGTCAGGAATAGTTGCCAAGAAGGCTGGCGGCATAAAGGTAATTCAAATAAATAAAAAAGACAGTGCCCTCAATTCGAGGTGGGAGCTTTACCCATCTTGAATTGGGAGTGCTTGAAATAAAAATACACAGTACTTTGGACACCCATTTTCGACTCAGGGGTAAATAAAATAAAAGTACAAAGCACTCTAATTCATCCAAATAAAATACACGATACCATAGACACCAATATCGACTCGGGGGTCACTGAAATAAAAAACATAAACATAATGTAGGTTTCTGGTATACAAGAGGGTTGGAACATATCTTAGGCTTTGGATAAAGGGTCGTGTCGCGGGAACCTCTAAGTTAAATAATGATGTTAGAGTTTTTTGTATGGCAGACGACAATGTAGGACTAATAGGTAGAATATGATTTATTGCTGAGCTATTTCTTTCCTTCAATCTCCGGGAAAGCTGTATATTCCTTTATTATTTCTATTTAATTCTTTAGGATTTCGTAAATAAGAAAGACTTAAAGAATAGGCAGATGCATATCTAATGAAACGCGAGCAAAAGCGGCGCCATATAAGAGGATCAGAGGTGGAGGAGGTTTTAGTCCGTAAGGCACAACAACTACTAGGCTGTGTAGTCGGACATGCCAAACCAACTATTGATAACCATGAGGATTCCCTTCTCCCTAAAAAAAGGGAATCTGTAAAAAGTGTTTTGATAACGAGACTGTCTGTTTGTTTGTTTAACCATGTGTCACAAATGAAAAAAAAATTAACTTGCGAACTTTTGCGTTAACATCTTATAGCGAGCCTCCAGCTGTTCCAAGATTTAAAATCGTGACGTGTTAACATCAGGTTTTGTTCCTGAATAAAGGTATCTACCAGTTTTTTTTTCTTTTTATTTGGAAACAGACCCCGAAAACCTACGCATATACAAAGGCGATGGAAGGAAGATTAATAGTAACATGAAGACCAAACCGTTTCGATGTTACGATCCATTGCTCCAGATCAATTTAGATTGTGCGTGACACCACCCTCGCCAGCTCACTCATTTATTCTCAAATTACTTTGACACCAAACGCGAAAGCTCTTACTTGCGTAAGTACGGTGGACGACATGCTATGGTAAAGTGCTTATACATTATCGACAGCTTAATTCTTAATATAACGATGTTAAATGTAAAAAAAATGAAAACGAAATTGTTGTATCAGGGGTCAAAATAATAAGTTTATAGTCCAAAAAAACTGATTGTGCTGACTCAGATCTACTTAAATTAGATTGCTTATATATACAGGATGAATTTTTCAAGTTTGCCTTCAAGGCCAAATCATAAACTACAAGGAATAGCGAGAAATTCTCAAAGGAGTCTCGGAGCTGATAATAAAAACTACAATAGCATCATTAGATTTGTGAAAAATGTATTCTCCTAGCCGGGAATCGAACCAGTTAAAAATAAACTTTTTTAGAACATACGGTAGATAATCCAAGACAATATCTACCTCTCTTAAAAAAATATCTGACTTATTCTGACCAATGTACAAAGTAATGGCTTTGTCTGATTTAACTGACCAGTTTCGATATACACGGTGACTTGGAAGATTGTACTTTGGGCTAATATGAGGTTCGCATGGAGAAGCCAAAATTTATTATTTTAATTTGTGACTTATGGTTCCATGGGAAAAGTGGTTTGATTTGATCAGTAGTTAGAGCCTCAATATAAATAACCCCAAGTACAACTGTTAATGTTACCATGTATATTTTGACCAGAACTACATTTGCGCGAACGCTAATCGTACTTGGTTGATTTTTGAGTTTTACGCGATTTTTATAATAACGGCAACTTTAACACCTCTTTTATATGTTTACGTTATAAAAGCCGGCCGTAAAACTATAAAGGTATTTACGAAAACGGGTTTTCACACTTTACTTTTATTGGTGATCGATATGTTTACCTATTATTTATTTCCTGTTTCATACATCTTTTTATATTTCTTTTCGTAATCCGAAAATATATGCTAAATATATTTTTTATAGCACACCAGGATGTTATATTTGAACCCGGACTCAATACCCAACCTAAATATTTTTTATAGTGTTATATATGTTTTATATAACAAAGAGTAATCGTGCCTACCAAATATCTTTAAGTGGAAATGCATTTATAAATTATAGTATTTTTTTATTAGAACAATATTATTTAATAAAAATATAGTAAAACATAAACAAATGATATCAAAATATACCGTAGCTTGCTTGTATTTTTTGGATAATGATCTTATCGTAACTAAATATATCGTAAATATTAACTGACCCTCAATTCAAACAAGTTAACAAACAACATTTAATAAAATTCGTAAACAAATGGGTATTATGTTCAGACAAAAAAAAGGTTTTCAGCTGAAAAAGAACAGGTAAGTACATAAAACATTTTTGTGCGACAACTTCGCGTAGATAATGTATTTAAATTTATCACACCGATGGGGCATAGCATAAACGATGACAGGTGTGGATCTTTTATTTTCATTAGGGCAAAGGGGGGAGATAAGTGCTGGTCTGAAGTAGACAAACGCTCTGATAATATTCCAGGTCTTCAGGTATTTTAGACACTCAGTGTTTGTGAGTGTAGTGCTGAAAATCATGGGTACATGGGTCTCTTGTTTCTATTAGGATTGGTTTTGTTAATTGGTGCTGTGGGGCAGTGGTGGTTGGATCGATACTGGTTCTCTGATACTGCATGACACCAGAGGGTTCCCTATGCTTGTTAAAGCTAGCTATTATATCTGTACAGTGACTCGTGTGGATGACTCTTATTTCCATTAGGAGTAAGTCTGGCAGATCATCAGTGCTGTGGAGGAAGCGGTGGCTGGCGAAATAGTGGTTCTTTAATAATGCATGACTACAGAGGCCATATGCTTGTAAAAACCATTAATGGTAAATGATACTCGTTTGGGTCTATGTTTCCATAAGGAGTAGGTTTGGTGACTGGTGCTGTGGGGGGAGTGGAGGTTAGCGCAATACTGGTTATCTGATACTGCATGACGCCCAGAGGGTTCACTATGCTTGTAAGGCCCATTATACCTGTACGGCAAATGACTCGTGTGCGTGTCTTGTTTCTATTAGGAGTAGGTTTGGTGACTGTGGAAGGAGCGGTGTTTGGCGCAATACTAGTTCATCATATCCAGATGGTTTCCCATGCTGCCTTTAAAGACCATTATACCCGTACGGTAAATGATGACTGACGTGTGGTATTAATTTTTCGAGGTTTGGTGACTATTGCTGTGAAGGCAGCGGGGTTAGTGCCATTCTGGATCTCTGATACTGAATGACACCCAGAGGGTTTCCATTTCTTTTAGAGCCCATTATAGGCGAGGATGTTAAAATGTTTCATACCTGTTGGGTAAATGATGACAGGTGTGGGTCTTTTGTTTCCATTTGGAGTGGGTTTGGTCACTGGCGGTGTGGGGTGGGTGCTGGTCGGAGTACTGCTGGTCCTCTGATAATGGTTCATAACGCCCAGCGGGTTTCCAGTACTTGTGAGGCCCATGCCTGTGGATATTAAATTTATATTAGACTAGCTGGTGCCCTCAACTTCGTGTGTTTGGTATTATAAACTAGAAACTACTTGCTATTGATAGTTCTGGCATGATCACGTAACTTATATCCAAACAAACTTTCGCATTTATGCATAAAATATTTTCTACCTTATAATACATTATAAAAGAGGCTACAGCTTATATAGATATTTTAAGTTTGACCGTGATAAGTTTGATCATGTACAATGATACAAATATTGCATGTGAAAAAAAATTTTGGCTTCCTCATACAAATTGGTCATTTTAACATTATACATTACTAGTTTGTATGGAGAAGGCAATATTTTTATTCATTTGCGGCACATAGTTCCATGGGAAAAGTTGTTCGTATTGATGAGTAGAACCTCATATTAGCCCAAAGTACACCCTTTCAAAGTCACCATGTATATATACATAGAAACCGCCAGACAAATTCTAAAAAAAATATTTTCAATATCTATCTATAATGTTAACATCGACCTGCAGGGTAACCACCGACTCCGATACCGTGAGATCTCGTTCGAGTTGAGATCGAGAAGGATGTTTTTGGTACCACGAAAAGTGAAACATCGTTATTTGAATTAACCAATGCATAAACTGTTCGAGTACCTAATTAATTACAACAAAATATATATAATATTATGGAGTTTGTAAATATGATTTGTATGAAATGACGTCAAATTTGATCTCAACTCGAACGAGAACTCACGGTATCGGAGTCGGTGGTTACCCCCCTGTTTCAGTTTTATTAAGTTTGTGTATCATCACGGGTGCCTTACGGCGCCCGAGACCGCCTATACGGCCCCAGGGTACCTAGCGGAGGGGTTTTAATCCCACCCCGTCGTAGCCGATGGTATGAGTCTACACCGAACAAGTGGCTAGCTCGTCGCGATGTTTTGAATAGACTCAATAACCCATCTATAAACTGTTTCACAAGTTGGTATAGTGAAACCGGGACCGACAGCTTAACGTGCTTTTTGAGGCACTATAGTGGTGTTGTCAAACAAATGTACATATTTTTTTTAATTAAAAACTCATTGGTACACACCGGGATTCGAACGAGGGACCTAAGAGTTTTTAAGTCCAAGGTCTATTAAGTATACCTATATAAATTTGAATAGATAAATTTGACATTTGTATAGATTTATTAAGAGATATGACATATGATATGATTTTTTTTTGCAAAAAACCCATAAAAGCTTATAAATTTATTGTTGGTTAGCTACCTCTTATACATTTTAATTAGGTCTGTATGCTACGATCGTGAGGGTACTGAGATGTTACATTTATCATTCCACCACAGCTGCTATTTTTCAACATTACCGTAAAAGAACATTATTAATAATTTTCATGATATTTTAGATGAAATATCGTATTGTACTATCACGGCGCCCGAGACCTTCTAGACGGCCTTGGGGTACCCAGCGGTGGGGTTTTATTCTCACCTCGTCGTAGTTTACACCGAACAAATGGACAACTTGTCACGGTGTTTGAGTAGACTAAATCCATAATAAGTTTCACATGTTTGTATAGTGAAACTCGATTCGACAGTGCTGACATACAAACGCATTTCTTTATAAATTCAATTAATATCAATTTCCCTCTTTACCACCAACCCCTATCTTTTAATAACGATATTAGTACCTACTGTAATAATCTTCAGCTCTCAGTGGTCGATAACTGATTTATTCATATAATTACTGAATTTTTTTTTTGCCTTGATTTTTTTTCTAAATAAATTGGTATTTATAAAAAAAAATCTCCATATAAAAAAGTGAATGAGTGCAGAGCAGAGTGAGACAGAACATTTTATTTATTAGTAGGTACACCCGTGCAGAGCTAGTAATGATAAAAAAATAGAATATAATGAATTTAAAAAATAAGTAGGTATTAAAAAGATATACAGGATTACTTTGAATGGATGTTCTTTAGGCAATTTTTTCATTTGCGACACTTGGTTCCAGGGAAAAGTAGTTCGAATTGATCAGCAGAATCTCATATTTGCGTAAAGTACATCCATTCAATATGAGGTCATATTAGCTTAAAGTACATCCATTCTAAGTCACCCTGTATATTAGTTACTATTTTTTCAATAATTGAATTAATAATTTATGTGAAGTACGTTTGTATGGCAGCACTGTCGACTGGATAAACTTTAAGGGCTCTGCAGTCGCCCATACAAACGTACTTCCAATATTATAACTTGGTTGTTAGTCGAAGTTCAATTATTATATTTATGTTGGTACGTAAAATTATTTCTGTCTAGGTAATATATACTTTTGTATTATAATAATAAAAAAAACAACATAGATAGTTTAATAAATAAAATGACTCAATAAAGTATTATTTAAATTCTGCGACAAGCAGTTAGTAATCGAGTATTAATAGAAGTGCAGTCATTTTGTATGGAGAACGCAGACTTCGCGATTACGAATGCAGTGTCCTTAAATGAAAAATTAAAAATAAAAGATTTTTTAAAAATTATTTAAATTCGATTGTAGTTACTACTTAACTATTGATTGATATGACAAACTTCTTTTTTTGTTCAAAAGCTCTCTACTTTAGTACGTATCACTATATTATAACTTATAACAATCTTCTTTACGGATATAGATGTTTACGGGTATTACGGAAAAAGCTTTAAATACGTAATGGGCGACTTGCCAAATTAGGGGTGAGATTTATGAAAAATACGTGAAAAACTATTTACAGAGAGAATAATAATAGTGGAAGGAATATTGCGCCACATTTTCGAATTCTACTTTCATCAAACGTCTCTACGACTTTTGTTAAATGTACGCCTAAATAAAAATAAACGCTATTATCAAACACTTCTGCTAGTTCATTTACGTACGTCGATGAACAAAAATAAAAAAAAAACAACGCCATTGACAAACATTTCTACTACTTTTATAAAAGCTCCATATTTACATGGGTTGATGAGTTAAATATCCAAAAAATCGCCATTGTCAAACGCTTCTACCAGTCCTATCATTTACGTCAATGAGCAAAAACTAAATATTTTGTTGCAAACAACGTTCTGTTGTATTTTTTTAAAATTATAATTATAAAAAAGTTTTTTTCTGATTTAGAAAAAAAAAAAAAATAATGACCCAACACAAATATATAAATACAATGACCGACAAAAATATTATTTTAATTCTGTGACAAACAGTAAACGAGTATTTTTGGAAGTGCGTAAGCCAATTTTGTATGGAGAACGCGAAGTTCGCGATTACGAATGCAGTGCCCTTAAGGCGTTCTCGGGCGCTGTAAGGCACCCGTGATGGTACAATAAATATGGAAGCATTTTATAACAAAAATGCAATAACGCCAGATGCTGTAATGGATACTCCGCAAGCTCTATCGATTGATATTCGTTTCAAAGACATTTGGTTGTTTCAGAAATGGGGCATAGCTGAACAACTTCTGTAATTTATTTTATAAACAGAATCTTTTAAATATTTGTATACATGTTTTTTTCGATTTGAATGTTAAATATTTTTAAAAAAAAAAAAGGAAATTTGTATTATTATTTTCTCTGTAACTACTATTGTAGGATTGGCGGTCGTTAAAATTAATGTATAATTAAACGTAAATAATTATAAGACATAAAAATAAATTTAATAGAAATAAATAGATACTTAAATAATTCAATAAATAAAATAAGTATATGTAATTAAACCTATTATAACTAAACTATAATAAATGATTTGCAGGTCTTCTAACCATCAGGTAAATACAAAGTCACATGCTTCAATAAAAACATGTCTGTACCCCTAGTGTTAGTTTTCTAACTATTACTTTGCGTTTGAGTTAACTAAAATTTGTATGGGAAATAGTTCAGCGCTGCAAGCGGAAATTTTGAGAACTAAACATGCGAGCATGTGATTGGTCAAAATGTTAACGCAGTAGTAAAGTTAACGCGAAAGTAAATGTTAAAAAACTCACACTAGGGCTACTGAACGGTTTTAACCTGCAGTTGGCATCAGCCTGGAGTCGCAGATTCATATTTAATGCCATTATGACATTGCATTATAAGTTTTAACGGCTCAGGCGGCGCGAGCTCGAAATTATGTTACATAAAACTTTAATACTTAGCTTGATTTTGTTATATACTTTATGTACAATTCACATAATATACATAACTGATATTGATTTCTTACTTATCATGGTTGGAATCGAACACCAATATGTTCGCACAAGCGTAAAAGAAATGACTGCTTCGATTCGGCGTTCGATTCCCGATCAGCAAAAAAAAATCAGGTTTTTATTTTATGAATTGTAAATTTCTTTCTTGTGGTCACAAACAAAACAATAGACTTCGCCATCTCTTCAAAAAAGATTGTAAATTATTTTTTTATAAAAATGCATAAATTATAGCACGGGTATTCATAAAAACTTATTGAGTCCTTGAAGAACACTTTAGTTATGAATTTGACTCTTTTTATTAGCAACAAAAATGATTATGCATAAAAGAGACAAAACCTTCTATAACTAAAGTGTTCTTCAAGGCCTCAATAAGTTTTTATGAATAAGGCCATATAATAAGTTTAAATCTAGTATCCTATTTTTGGATTCCTAAAAAAAAAATAGATAACAATTAGGTACTTGTTTTTTTTTGTTTTTGTAATTTAAACTGTACATAAAACGTCCTAAATATGTATATTTTTCTATGTGCGGTTATAACATCATACAAATATACACTTACGAATAATACAATATCGCTGCATTAGGTTATTGTTATTTATGGCATAATTTTGTATTTTTTTATTTTATTATTTTATATGTGGTTATACAATTTTGCATGTTATATATATACATATTATTATACTATATGTGAAGATCAATTATTGGTCCAATGAAGTTATTATACCTATTTGTTCTTACTATATTTATTGTACCGCTATTTTTTCTTCTACTGAATAAATAAAATAAAAATAAAAAGTTATATTACTTAGATCATTTTTATCTTGAATTTTACCTAGAGTTGTATATGTTAAAAGACTTGAGTTAAAGTTAAATTAACTTAATGCACCCAAACCTAAACAATTTCACGTATAATGTCGCACAGAGCATGTGGACGTCCAAATTTTCAATTTTCCGTCCGAGCACTAAACAAAAGCACGAGTTTTCAATTCGAAAATGGAATTTTACTGAAAACGTTTTATTTGTCGAAAATAATAAATTTCAAACAAGTTTTGTACATCTGGCAAAAACACGTTTATAACTTTATCCGTAATGAATAATATGAAAATTATACCTATCTAGGATTGTTCTGATATTAAATTGTTATTACCTACCTACTCGAAATTAAATTGTTCAATCTTTCGATAAAAATAAAGAGATAAAATATACACGATCTGCATATCTCCGATAGGTTAATAAAATTATTATACTAATTTTATATAATTATATAATTCACATTTTATATAATTATATACGTAGTGGTCGAGTTGTTTAGACCTTGAACTTAAAAATACTTAAGTCCCTGGTTCGAATCCCAATATGTACCAATGAGTATTTAATTAAAATAAATATGTACATTTGTTTGACAACACCACTATAGGCCTCGGAGAGCACGTTAGCTGTCGGTCCCGGTTTCACTATACCAACTTGTGAAACTGTTAATAGATAGGTTATTGAGTCTATTCAAAACATCGCGACGAGCTAGCCACTTGTTCGGTGTAAACTCATACCATCGGCTACGACGAGGTGGGATTAAAACCCCTCCGCTGGGTACCTGGAACCGTCTAGGCGGTCTCGGGCGCCGTAAGGCACCCGTGATGATACATACATACAAATACATATATTTTCTTATTTCTCAGAAGTTATTGAATCGATTTCATTAAAAAAAATGGTTTGTAGGTATTTACTCAAACATTGAAAATAAATTAATATAAGTAGGTATCAAAACGTAAATAGTTTTTGAGAAAAATAAAAACAACCGAAACCCTTTGCGAGTTTTGGCACTTGTCGTTTTTTTTTTAAATTCATGATACCTTTTGAATGGAATGTCCGATTTGAATAATTTTAAAAGTAATCCATAGGTACTGAAACAACCTAGAATACGAAGCGATTTATTTGGATGAGGTGGTCGAGTTTCTACTGGCATTTCTATTAACTATTCATACATAAAGAAGTTATTATAGTGACATAACAATAATAGTTGTACATATTGCCATATGTTCAATGCACAGATAACTTTTCTGTAGATATTAATGTTCTCTAAATCTGTAGTATATTATTTTGTTCTATCATAAACAGTCCTCGTAGCGCAAGCGTAGTAAAGTAATTTATAGGTATTTTTTTAACATGTTTCATGGGAAAAGTTGTTCCATTTAATCTGCGATCAATTTTGTTCTTAAACAAAATTGATCGCTTCCACTATGCCGGCTTAATGATGCGATTAAGAAATGGGTGGCGACAAATTGCATTACGATATATTTTAATATACTTGCTGCCATATTGTCAATTCAACCCATTTTGTAACATAACGAAAGGAGACTACCATTTCGACAATAAATCGGTGCAGTAGTCTCCTGAAAACCGGTGAACCCACAGACTAAAACCGAAACATGACTAGGTCACTTGACGGTTTTTGCATCTGTATAAGTTATAAAGATCTTCCTTCCACCTATATCTTGTTGAAACCTAACAAATATCCATTTTTTTTTATTTTTTATGTTAGCTTATTCCCTTTATTTTGTTTTCGTTTCGTTTTGTTTTTTTATAGTTCTGTACAAACGGCAAGATTGCATTGTAGACAGATTAAGGACTATAGAACTTTTAATTTTACAGTTTGTCTCATAACATAACTGCAAAGACTTGTTTTGTTCTTGGATTATCAAAGCTTCTCCCTTTGTTTGTTCTAACCTTAATAACGACATGCTGCCGGAGGGGTTTTAGTTACGTTACATTATACTTGTGTAATTGTGGTATGGAGCTAGGGTTGTCAACTTATTGGGGGAAGAAATTCATATGTAATAAAAATAAGAATATAAAGGAGTATATAAGAACATATTGTGTTCAAAATTATAACTTTTAAGTGCACTCTATTAAGAAGTAGGTAATTAAAGAAGATACATTGCAAAAACCAGGCAAAATAAAAAAAATAAAAGTTTATTTACCTTAAAAATATATTAAACCGGCTGGTCTCATTACCACCAATACTGATGCAATAACCATCAATTGACCTATTCATGTTACGGTTTTAGTCTGTGGGTTCACCGGTTTTCATGAGGTTACTGCATCGATTTCTTGTCAAGGTTGTATAATATAATCCTAGTATAGTTATTTGAACGTCTATCAAACGTACGAACGTCACTTGCTCTATAAAAATTACCATTATTGGATAGGTTCTTTGTTTTAGTTAGTATTTTATACATCAATATATAAAAAAATATAATTGCTTTATCAATTTAATTCAAACCTCTAGCTAGGTTAACAATAATATATACATTGGCCTCATTCACACGAGAGTTTAAAAGCGATGCGTTAAATCTTGACGTTAGCACTTTTAAAACGCTCTCGACTAATGTGTTCATATGAATGTTTTAAAATCAGTTTTTTTTTCGATACTCGCCGCAGTAGAACGTAAAATGAATACCTCAAAATTACTGACAATAGCAGTTTGTGTTGTAAGAAAGCGACAAAAGAAACAAAAGTAGTCTTCTTTCAGGGTTCGGTTACGAAATGGGTTTTCGGGACGATAAGGCAGCGAATATATTAAAATATACTCGTAATGCAATTTGTCGCCCTCCATTTCGTAATTGCATCATTTAGCCGGCATAGTGGGAGCGATCAATTTTGTTAAAGAACAATTATTGATTGATCCCATTCATGGACTTTGTAGGTCTGCTCACCACCAGGTAGATACAAAGTCACACGATGTGCTTCAATGAAAAATAAAAAAAACTTTAAAAACAATACTAGTATGGTTTTTTGTACTAATAAAATGACGTACGAAGCCGGGTCAAAGAAAACTAGAGCAATGACAAGTTTTGTGAGTGGTGGGTGACCTTGTACCTGGAAGGCCGCCCATATAAGATGCAAAAACCGTCGAGTGACCTAGTCAGTTGTTCCGGTTTTAGTCTGTGGGTTCACCGGTTTTTAGGAGACTACTGCATCGATTTCTTGTCGAGGTGGTAGTCTCCTTTCAGGGTGCGGTTGCGAATAGGGTATCTGGTTGAATAGACAATAAGGCAGCGAGTATATCTTGTAATGCAATTAGTCATTGTCGCCCCCCATTTTGTAATCGCATTATTTAGCCGGCATAGTGGAAGCGATCAATATTGTTTAAGAACAATTATTGATTGACCTCATTCATGGACTTTGTAGGTCTGCTCACCACCAGGTATATACAAAGTCACATGTCGTGCTCCAATAAAAAAAAAGGCTCAGTGGTTACCTAGTCGCGAAAGCGTGGTATATGGGTTCGAGTCCCATCCAGATTTTTAACTTTATAATTTAAATAAGTAAAAAAATATCTCTAGATTACCAACTTTTGTAACATTATATTAACCAAGTTTATTTGTAATAAATGTGTTCGTATAGCCATCGGCGAAACAAGTAAGTCGTTAGCTATTTTTTTTATGATTTTCATACAGCTATACCTGAATAGGGTTGTCAACGCAAGTTATTATTTTTTTATATCGATTATTTCGCAAGAAATAAATATCTTGGGACTGTCTCTATACGCGCAAAAGCGTATGTATTAAGTCATTGATCATTAGTTTCAGTATGTATGGTTAACCTTTGTGTTGTAACCTTTACATAAAGTTAAATAAAATAATAAATATTCTCCAAATCGCTGCCAATGGGAAGTGTGCCCAATTATTATTGTGTGAATATTTTTTTGTCCAAGAAACGAGCCAGCCAGTTATTTTGACCAAACGCATTGAAATTTCTTTAAATAAATCCTGTGCTTTATTAAATAAGCATCATTTAGTGGTTGTTCCAAAATGCGATCTCTCAGGGAGAATATACACAATTTACATATTTCCGTCTCTTTCTTTTTTACGGGATTTAATGAAATATATTATGTAGGTTGTATGTAGAACATAGCATTTCGCGTAGAACATGATTACCTCATTGAATTGATTTTTGTGTGAAGTTATTTAAGTGTCCTACGTATAATTTCGAACCGGTAATCTATAACATGCGGTTTCACTATACCAACCTGTGAAACTGTTTATAGATTTACAACGTTGGTTAAAAAACGCTGAAATTTAACCAATGGGTGCTGTAGTATTCATTCACACGTCAACGCTTTTTAAACAATTTTATCGAGCAGTCTGAGAGTTGGGCGTTTTAAAAAGAATATATACTTCTTGCTTGTGTTCGGACGAGCGATAAAAAAACGCCGGCGCTGAAAGCCAGTATGCCGCGATTTTGCATATAGCGTTCGGTCACTTATCTATGGTTGTCTTTCCTCGCGCAATATCAACATCGTGGGATGTACATCCCGAGATACTAATTATAGAGGTTCAATCACGACCTTTATTATGTGCGAAATCTTTGGAAGAGTATATTTTAATAAATCTTTAAACATTTACTTCTGGGAGGCGATAACGAAATATTTTCAGACAACTTGTAATTATAAGGATAAAATCTTCATAAAGTGTCATGAATGGTCGTTTAATGTATCTCTTGGCAGTGAGGGACGCAGAATGCTTTTTGTTTCTTTTGTCGCTTTCTTGCAACACAAACTGCTATTGTCAATAATTTAGAGGTATTTATTTTACGTTCTACTGCGGCGAGTTTTGAAAAAAAAACTGATTTTAAAACGTTCATATGAACACATTAGTCGAGAGCGTTTTAAAAGCGCTAACGTCAAGATTTAACGCATCGCTTTTTAACTCTCGTGTGAATGAGGCCAATGTATATCTTATTGTAAACCTAGAGGTTTGAATTAAATTAAAAAAGCAATTATATATTTTAATATATTGATGTATAAAATACTTTACGTATTATACATGGTATTTTTTATAGAGCAATGGATACCAAAGATGTTCAAATAACTATACTGGACCATATATTATTTTGATGCCCCCAGTACCACTTTTAGAAACCATTTTTAATTTAAAAAAGGTAGGCAAGAATTTTCAATTTTTTTTTAAATCCAAAAAAAAAAAATGAACAAACATAAAAAATATGCTTAAAATTACTCCTACAAATACATAATAAGTCTTCGTATCTAACAAGTAAAACATAATTAGACAAATGATAGGCTTTAATTCGTGAGTTTAGTAAAAGTTAACGTGATTTGTAGATATTTTTTGTACTTTAAGTTATTTATCTTTATGTTTTTGTATAGGCGACACTAAAAGGAAAAATACGTGTTTCATTATTTTCATCATAGAACTCAATATAAAAATTTTATCACCGTGACAAAAAACATCCAGTATTTTAACTAATATTATAGCGTAACTATTTGTACACATAATAATCTATAGATATATATTCATATTTCCACAAATCAGTGTTTATCCAAATATGTGTATGCATTCTCGCGATAAATTCCATAAATAGATGACCCGAAATTTGCAGAATTAGGTTATCGTCATTCATAACGTCAGAACAAGGAAAGGGGGAGAGAGCCAATTGTTCTTGTTAATAATGCTGGTAACACACGTGTACTGGAAATACAATATTAGATAGGTACAGTCAACCGAATACCCCCATTGTTTACTTATCATAGTCTTACTATACTAAGTTATTCAAATATTTAACTATGGTTACATTTCGTTGTCATGTCTGCCATTAATATTTGGGAATTGTATGTTAATGCTTATGTTAAATTTTTGGGGAGATCCTCCCTAAGGATAAGTTTTTTTATGTCGTAGTTAAACACTTTTAAATATTTTTGCCAGATATCCCATAGAAAGTCCATCATATTTGAATAATAGTCAAAATTTAACCATATTTAAATAATGGAAGAAACTTACCGTAAATCGGTTGACAAATTTTTGTTAGTTGTATGTCAAATCGTTTAGATTGGATAATCCTTCGGATAAGGATTTGTATAAGTTACTTATTTAAACTTTATTTATACTACAGTATACTGTGTATTTCATACATTGGTACAGCAACAAATAATCTGCCATAGGGTGTTTTACGCATGGTATTCAGTAGGGTGCATTTTGAGTATAGTACTACGATATATTTATATATACATAGTTTGGCCATTCATAAATACTAGAGATGTGCCGAATAGTCGGCGACTAGTCGGTGACTATTCGGCAAAGAGCGCCGACTATCCGGCTTCATACTTTGTATATATTTCTCAGTATAATATGTATGTTGGGAAATTACATTATATAAAAATCTTGATTATTTATTAATATTTTTATTTTATAATCATTAAGTCACATTTTGAAATAAAAAGCAAAGCAAACTTTTCTTTGGTAATAAGTTCTTAAAATTTCTTGTTTGTTAATAAAATATAACTATGCGATATTTATTTAATAAAATTAGTATGTTACTTTAGAAACAAAACAATAAAGCAACATACTTCCTTATCTTCAGAACATATATAATTATTTCATATTTAAATGAAATAACTGTTTTTTTTTTTGTTAACAGCTAAGTAATAGACAATTGTGACAACAAAAATGTTATCATCTCCTTAAATTATTTATAACTTATATTTTTTTATTAAAGGTAAATTATGATGTAAAAAGACTAAAGCTTCTGCCCTTTCTAACAGCAATCGATTTCGGCGGCGCGGCGTTTGCGACTTTTGCGCGATTTAGCTGTAAAAGAAACGTTACGGAAATCCCCGTAACCGTGATCGGCTTGGCCGATTAGTCGGCTTCTTTACAACGACTAATCGGCTAGTCGGCCAAAGTCATAATCGGCACATCTCTAATAAATACTGTTACAGTTAAAAATAGAAATGATATTACATTTGAATTTGGAATCTGTCATTTTTATACGATTGTTCATTGTGTTTTCTTATTTGGCGCCAATACATTGTACAATATTTTGCGATATTAAAATGGAGTGGGGTGATAAAGAGAACCGAATCACTGTGATTGCATTGCACAAAGTAGGTATGAGTGCAACGTGGGCATTATCCGACTTCAGTGATGGTTTGGTGGGGTGTTAGCTATGAAGGAGTGACTGAGCCATATTTTTGTGAAAAAGGTATCAAAGCATCGGCACAAGTATATCAAGATACCATTCTTGAGAAGGTAGTTAAGCCCCTTAACAACACCATGTTCAATAACCAAGTATGGTCCTTCCAGCAAGACTCGGCGCCGGGTCATAAAGCTTGGTCCATTTTTGACAGCCTCCGTAGACTAGTGGCCTTTAGGGTTAAATCCGGAGGTCATGGGTTCGATTCCCACCCATGGCAAATAAATTTTAGTACCTACGTTTTTCTGTACAGTTTGTCATGGTCTGGGTGTTTATATAATATAACATGTATTGTATCATTGTTTCTGTCCTACATATTATTATTATTATAATTAGAGTTGATTAGACTATTAAAAACATTAATTATTCTTAAAAACATTAAAGTGTTAAAACATTAAACTTACG
This sequence comes from Monopis laevigella, assembly GCA_947458855.1. Classification (NCBI taxonomy): domain Eukaryota; kingdom Metazoa; phylum Arthropoda; class Insecta; order Lepidoptera; family Tineidae; genus Monopis; species Monopis laevigella. The sequence goes on from OX381581.1 coordinate 20,824,224, forward strand.
GACTCAAACCAATGAGTTTTATACGTCCATTTGTTTAAGAATATTGTGCCTCGAAGTGCACGTTAAACTGTCGGTCCCAGTATCACTATACAAACTTAAAACTGTTTATAAGTGAGTTATTGAGTCTATTTATACACCTCGATGAGTTCTCCAATTGTTCGATTTAAACGCAGAATAGGATAGGCTACGACGGAAACATTAGGCGGTCTAAGGCGCCAAAAGGCAACCGTGATAGTAAAGATTTTCCCGCACCTCGGCAAAAGAAACGGGATACTAACCGCCGTATTCTAAGACGTTGCCTTAATTCCACTCTTCACTCAAGGAGCGTCTGTCTCAACTTGCTTTTTATAGTTGACATTTGCTGGAAAGAGACAGACGTTCCTTGAGTGTAAAGTGGAGTTAAGGATACGTCTTAGAATACGGGGATAATACCATCACAGTTGCCTTACACATGTTAAAATGGGACCCCGAAAATTCCGAGTCGGGGTCCATTTCAGGCACGGGTTAAGCCCGTGGATAATATGTGGAAGTTTTTGCACTTATAGGTACCACTGGATTACCAGAAAAAAAGTTAAAAGATTTACTCCTCCAACCGAAAAATAAACCGTGATAGTACTTTTTTTTACTAGGAATAGAGTATTAAGCGTGCGAAACTACGAACTATTATTATAATATTTTGGACTACTTCCTACAAGTATTTGGTGATGTTAGAAGACTAAATAAACTAGGTTAATTTAGGTCTAAAATAAATAAATAAAATAACAAAAACATATAAAAATATTTTACATTACCTAGTTAATAAAATTAAATAAAAAAATTAAAGTTTAAATATTTAGGTTTATTAATATTTTTGGCCTTTTAACTTGGCCTTTGGGGCTTTTAAGCTTATAATTTGTAAGAAAATCCGGCTTAAATTAACTATATCTATAGTATAACAAATGTATTTAGGTAAACATTGGTGAGGTAAACATTAGTTAGTAATTTTTTTAATGAACTTCTGAGAAAAAGAAATAAGTTTTTTTTAAATAAAATAAAAATAAATATATCCCGTTATCCCGAGCCTCATTAATTACTGCAAACCGTGGTTTGAACTCGGAAGAATCCGAAGAAATAAAATTTTCACCATCGTTATTATTTTTAAGAAGGTTTTTTTTATTAGAGACCTACAAAGTCCATGAATAGGGTCAATCAATACATTGTTTGTCAACAATATTGACCGTTCCCACTATGCCGGCTAAATGCGGCGGCGACAAAGGCGTATTTGCATTACGAGTCTATTTAAATATCCTCGTGGCTTAATCGTCAAATTAGTCGCTCGTTTCGTAACCGCACCAAGAAAGGAGACTGCGACCTTGACAATAAATCAATGCAGTAATGCACGGTTTACGCGCGAATAAATTCCGATTCGGAATCCGATTGCTAAAAATCAATGTCGCGGAAATTTATAAAAAAAAAATAAACGAAAAACGTTTTTATTTATTTTATTGTACTATTTATGTGTATCAACTATACTTATTATATTTAATAAACACCCAGATCATTGCAAACTGTACAGAAAAACGTACTAATATTTGTTATGACCGCCTCCGTAGACTAGTGGTTGAGCCATTAGTGTTGTATCCGGAGGTCGTAGGTTCGATTCCACCCATGGCGAAAAAATATTAGTACGTTTTTCTGTACAGTTTATCATGGTCTGGGTGTTTATAAAATATAATATGTATTATGTCGTTGTTTCTGGTACAAATAGTACAAACCTAGAGATTGTTTTGTTACCATGCAGATCAATATTATTTAAATTGTAAAAAAAAAAAAAATTTTGGAAAACGATCAAATATTCATTGTCAGATATTTGATTTGTTTTTTAATATAGATATTACTTTCGAGGATTGATTGATTAATTTCTTCTTGATAAATGTACAAAGATGTTTCCATAGAAAGCTCTATCTGTAACGATACTTACTATATCAACATGCTTTTTTTAATTTTTTTGGAGCACAGGTTGTCACTTTGGAGTACAGTTTGTCACTTTGGAGCACAGTTTGTCACTTTGCTTAGACAAGCAAGGTAGATACCATTTCATATCTACTTCTTGGTAACCAGCCCAATAAAGTACATGCCATTACAGTACACTTCGTATTAACTATTAATTAATCTGTGGTACTCCGTTAATGCATTGTTTTTTTATTTTTTTATTGGAGCACGGCATGTGACTTTGTGGTGACAAAATCTACATAAATAGGGTGGATCAATAATTATTATTTAACAAAATTGATCGCTCCCACTATGCCGGGTAAATAATGTGATTACGAAATGGGTGGCGACAAATTACATTACGAGTATATTTTAATATGCCCGCTGCCTTATCGTCAATTCAACTACCCATTTCGTAACCGCACCCTGTTATTTAACATTATTCCGGCTAAATGTTGGGAGCCGATTTTCAGAATTTAAGTTTACTTTAATATCGGTTCGTTATTATTAAAATAGATTTTTAGGATCAAAATTTATAAAAGTAGAAGGTTAAGTTTGAGGCTGAAAATGAGAATAAATAAATATAACAAATTAGGAATTAATCTAAATTGGTAATTTTTTACCAAATAACTTTTATGATTCATACTGATATACGATACCATACAATAGAAGTATACCTACGAGTATTATTATAAACCACTATTAATTTAAATGTTATTTTATTTCACCATTTCAATTAATTTATTAGTCACTAATTAATTTAGCTATAACAAATTTGCTTGCCAAAATACCTGGCATCGATTTAAAATATTAAATTTTAATGTTTATATTATAGGAAAATAAAAAAAGCTTTATTAGTACACCTTAGCACTAACTCTAACAATAGGTACCTTGCTGTCTACCGTACTAAATAAATTAGGTAGGCTTAAAGAAGAATGCATACTTTTTTTTGTACTTACCTAACAATCCTTTACAATGAGCTTTAAAGCTGACAAAAAACTCACTAAATGACGTTTTTATTTCACTTCGGATTCTATTAAAACTTTTTTTTTGGATATAGCAAACTAGTAAGTTAGTTTATATAGACGAAGTTCGTAACCAGCGAGCGGAGGGATACAGTGTACGGCCGTTGCGTAGCTTCAACACCAGAGTACTGAAGGCGGCTGAAAGCTCACAACTAAAACAGGCACTGTTTCGCTGAAATCAACCAAGAAGCGTTACAGCGCTGAATGTTTTATTGGTTAATTTATTAATAAATATATATATATATTTACGTAGGTAGTTTGTAATTACGTGTAACGTATGATGATAACGGCCGTTAATTAACTATATTTTACAATAGTTTACGTTTAAAATAAACAAGAAAAATATATAAAGAAAATACCATCACGGGTGCCTTTTTAAGCTAATACCGTTGGCGAAATGAGGACGGGTAATCCCTCCGCTGGGTACCCTGAGCCCGTTTTAAATATACGATAGTAGTGCATATATTTAATAATAAGAAAACATCACAAGGAAAACATATAGGCCAAAATATCACAAGGAAAACATATAGGCCAAAATATAAAGTAAACGATGAACAAATATAATAAGAAATGGATAAATCTATAAAATTAAAGTTTCTGCCATAGCACATGTGCATATACCTATGCGTAGAATTCACCTTAATACGTCCCTGAATACACTATTTATAGGAAGACCGTTGGTAACAAGTCAAAACAGATTAGGAAAATAGCACAAACCACTAAGGACCATTGAAGGTCCTGGTCATGAGGTCTTCACAAATATAGGTATATTATTTAGATGGGTTATCTAGACCGACCGGTTGAATGCAAATTCGTTTTTGTCGCCGCGAATTTGTAACCGCATCATTTAATATACATATCTTTAAACTTATGACATAGCAATTATAGTAGTATACTCGTAGTAGCCGCGTGCCGGAGGACGCAGCAGAGGCAGGCCCCCCACAAGATGGACCGACGACCTGAAAAAGGTCGCGGGAAGCCGATGGATACAAGCAGCGCAGAACCGGTCATTGTGGCGATCCTTGGGGGAGGCCTATGTCCAGCAGTGGACGCGCGAAAGGCTGGCATGATGATGATGATGATGACTCGTAGTAGTAAAATTATATTTATGAACTTTGCCTAACAAACATAGTGTTTATCACTTATCTAAATTTATAAATGTAAATGTTTCGATGTTTGTTTCATATAATGCCAAAACAGATGAACCGGTTTGTATGAAATTTCCACACAGGTAGGTAATGTCTGGTCCGACATACAGGCTATTTTATATCCTCGTAAAAACTTATATTGGAATTATCGGGGCATAAATATAATTAGTCCGTGTATAAATTACAATGGATCAAATTAAATATTTCAGGTCGCCGAAGCCGCGGGCAAAAGCTAGTAAAACTATACATATCATCACGGATGCTTTACGGCTCCGGAGACCGCCTCGACGGGCCCAGGGTACCCAGCGGTGGGGTTTTAATCCCACCTCGTAGCCGATGGTATGAGTCTACACCGAATAAGTAGCTAGCTTGTCGCGATGTTTTGAATAGACTTAATAACCCATCTATAAACAGTTTCACCAGTTGGTATGGTGAAACCGGGCCGACAGCTTAACGTGCTCTCCGAGGCACTATAGTGGCGTTGTCAAACAAATGTACATAAATTATTAAATTAAAAACTCCTTGATACACACCGGGATTCGAACCAGGAACCTAATGGTCGGATTAATAGTCGTTGCTAAGCAATTGCTAATGCTTAGCCGATGCTTCGGACTGTCAAACTGAATATGAAAAAACTAAATTTAGACAGTTCCAAGCAATGACTCAGGCTTAGCAACGACTATTAATCCGACCATAAGTGTTTTTAAGTCAAAGGTCTAACCAACTCGGCCAATACTTATATTTATATATATTAAATAATTCCTAATAGGGTTAAAAAAAGTGGTTCATTAGGTTATTCTAGAATATGATGTACTAATACTATATAAATGTACTATGTACATAATAATATAGTACATTTATAGTTGATATATTTATAGGTCTTTTATTTGTATTATGATTAATGCTTTTTTTTTAAGTTTTGTTAAATACTTAAATCAAAAGTTTTGTAATACGGCAATCTTATGAAATTATACTAAGGGCCAAGTTTTCAATCGTCGGATGAGTTTATTTGACAGTTAACTTGTACGATGAACTGTCAAATTTATTTACTGTCCTTACAAGTTATCTATTGAAAAAAAATATCTAACGATTGAAAAATCATCCCTATGCCATTAAAAAAGCACAGTATAATATAATTGAAGTACCTACCTAAATGTAATAAAATAAATGTTATCGATATAAAATAAATAAAATTTTATAAAAAAAAAAATAGTATTAATTTAAAAAATCACCTTACTGCTACAAAGTACCGCTGTATAAAGCGCTGAATTTGTCACGGTTCAGCGACCGTGATACCTATTGGTGCATCTGGCGCGGCTATTTCATGCGATTGTTAAGGAACAAAGTATTCACCAGACTGAAAGCTATATTTGCCTTACTAACTTTGGTCCAATCGATTTTATATTTATTTCAATATGCAAGTTTTTGTGATTTTTAAAAATAACCCCCAAAATCTTAAAAAATTGTGTTACTTTATTTATATTTTAAAAATATAATCACGGGTGTCTTACGTCGCCCAAGACCGCCTAAACGGCCTCAGGGCACCCAGCGGAGGGGTTAAAATCCCACCTCGTTGTAGCCGATGGTATGAGCCTACACCGAACAAGTGGCTAGCTCGTCGCGATGTTTTGAATAGACTCAATAACCCATCTATAAACAGTTTCACAAGTTGGTATAGTGAGACTAGGACAGACAGCTTAACGTGCTCTCTGAGGCACTATTGGTGTTGTCAAACAAATGTACATACATTTTTTAATTAAAAACTTGTTGGTATACACCGGGATACGACCAGGGGCTTAAGTTTATTTATATAAGTGGTAATTATTTATTAGAACACGGCATGTGACCTAACAAGTCCATCAATGGAGTTGATTAATAACTATTCTTAAACTACATCGTTCGCTCCCACTATACTGGCTAAATGACGCGATTTTATGTAAAGTACCAGCTTAGTAAAAGCGGCCCCAGCCTAGTGGTTAAGTAACTGCGGAACTGATAACAAGGTTAAGCAGATGACAACAAGGCCGGACCTAAGCTGGGTGACCGCTTTATACAACGAGGCTATTTCATCATAAACACCGCAACAAGCTCGCGACTTGTTAGGTGTTGCCTCCGAATACCATCGGCGAAATTAGGACGGGTTAATCCCTCCGCTGGGTACCCTGAGGCCGTTTGAACGGTCTTTGGGAGCCAAATAGGCACCCGTGATGGTATATGTATGTATGTACTAGCTTTGATACAGTAGTACGCCTTAATATATTGGTACTGAATTTTATTTCTTTGTTGATCGTACTATCCCGTTTATTAATTTCTAACGTGTCATAGGTTAAGATAATTGTTTAATACCTATTTAAATACTAATAAAAACTAAAAGGTAATAAAATAAAATTACAACTTTTAATTTTCTATAAAACCTGCGATTTGTTTTAATTGCAGCGCCTCCAGATACTTAAATTAAAAAAAAATAAAACCAAATATTTTCCCAACATTTTTGCATCGGATGTTTAAAATTTACGGGTGGAGAAATGTTAGTATTTTTGTATTTCCACCATTTTTTGTTGCATTACGCATGACAAAGTTTTATAGTCGGGGTTTAATTTATTGTGTATTAAAATTAGTTTGCTATTTTCTATTTATTTTATGATATTTTTTATGTAGGACAATTTTCACATATTGCTTTGCACAATCTAAGCTTTAGGATTGTACTATGTGTACCAGAAGCAACGATATAATACATATTATATTTTATAAACACCCAGACCATGACAAATTTTACATATAACTATAGGTACGAAAACAAAAACTTTTTCTTTCTTTTCTTATGGCTTTAAAATGTTTAATGAAATCGTCATAGATAATTATTTGTATTCTGCTAAAAACGAAACTTTCCTGTATCGCGGCTATTTCGTGTTTAAAGGAGATATATGCCATGGAATTATATAATAGGGCCTAAATTGCCTTTGCAAATATGAGAATAAAACTTCGCCGCCCGCTATACAAAATACAAAAAAGTAAGAACGAAAATTATTATAACCAATCAATGCTTAAAAAGTAAGAACTGAATATGGCGGCAACGAACATCTTTGACATTTTGTTCGAAATTCAAATGAAAAAAAAGTAGTCTGTTAAAATTTTTCTGTATGTAGTAGTATGTATTTAAATAAGTTAATTAATTAATATTTGTGATTTCTACTTTACAAGATGTGTTACACCACTTCCGTATATTATTCATACTTTTATGGAGATACAGCACGGTCCATAGGTTTAATCACTTTAATAAATAAAGTCCGTGGCGGATTTTCCTTAAAGCCGATTAGGCCCGATCCTAGGGCGGCCAAATATCAGTGGCGGAAAATCTGCTCCCAACCTAAGTTATATGCAGGTGAGAATATGACATATGAAAAAAAATTAACAAAAGAACCGAAGTCAATAAGTCAATGTTGTTTTTAGCACAGAACAATTTCACATTTCTACGCTGCTAAGATATTAGAATGGGGCGGCGGCTTAAACGGCCTAGGCGGCCGAAACTACTAGCCCGCATCTGAATAAGTAATTAGCTTTTAATAATATACATACTTCTTACATTCCGTAGATTAGTGGTTGCGCCTTTGGCCATCCGGAGGTCGTGGGTTCGATTCCCACCCATGATAAAAAAATAAGTACGTTTTTCTGTACAGTCTGTCATGATCTGAGTATTTATAAAATATTATATGTATTATATGATTGTTTCTGGTATACATAGTACAAGCCTAGAGCTTAGTTTGTGAGCAGAGCGATGTGTAAATTATCCTAAAAAAAATTATTACTACACATCTTCTATAATTGAGTATTTTTAAAATAAGATTTTCCAAAAGTTTAGTTTAAATTATTAACAAAGTGATAATTCAATTAACAAAATAAAGAATGTCCAAAACATACCAAATACCTAAACAAAGTAAACAATTCAAAACCCAGCGGCTTGTACCCGTTTATTGCTTAAATATCCTTTTTATACCCCAAATGGGAAATCTTCAAAAGATTTCGTGTTCCCCAATCTCCTCGGAATCCATTTAGTAAATTGAAATCTGTAAAAAGTTTTGTTATTGCTCCTCGCGATCAGAAACATGTAAATGTAATAAAATCCCTTTACTTATTCTTGATAAGAAGACAGCATTTTCTTAGGTAAAAAGGTATATCAAATATTCTGTCGTAAATAAATTATTGTGTTTTATTAAGGGTAAAAAAGAGTGTCAAACAAATATTGACTTTGAACACATACCTACACTACTCTTCGACTCTTCACTTGATGTTGTTGACTTTATAAACATACTCTACACTTGATACCGTTGTCTTTGTGCACAGACTCTACATTTGATACCGTTGTCTTTGTGCACAGACTCTACACTTGATACCATTGACTTTTTGCAAAGACTCTACACTTGATGCCGGTGACTTTATGCACATACTCTACAATGAATGCCATTGAATTTGAACACACACCTACACTACTCTTCGACTCTTTACTTGATGTTGTTGACTTTATAAACATACTCTACACTTGATACCGTTGTCTTTGTGCACAGTCTCTACATTTGATACCGTTGACTATGTGCACAGACTCTACACTCGATACCGTTTGTGTACAGAACTTTCACTTGATACCGTTGACTTTGTGCAAAGACTTTCACTTGATTCCGTTGACTTTGTTCACAGACTCTTCACTTGATGCCATTTACTTACACTATACGATTGATACCGTTGACTTTGTGCACAGACTATATAGGTACTTGATGCCATTGATTTTGTGTACAGACTCTACACTTGTTACTCTTGACTATGTGCAGATACTCTTCACTTGATGACATTGCCTTCGACTTAGACTATACGATTGATACCGAACTTTTTGCACAGACTATATAGTGGAGGGACCAGATAATATTCTGAGTCAACACCAAACAAGCGGCGAGCTAACGCCATATAGACAAAGTAAAAAGGTAATAAATAATTCAAAAAAGCTGCCTCCAAAAAAATTTTTTTAGAGGCTTTGTCAGATTTTATTGCGCGATTATACCCCGTTTTGTTCCTTATCTCATTTATCTTGTTTTTCCTTATTTTAAGTAAAAAGATTTATTAGAAGGCCAGTACATACATGTAAACTTTGGGCAAGCCATGAAGAGACCCATGTCACGTTCTGAATGTTAAATAAAATACCCCTACGTGATAGGCTCGCCACCCCATCGTTTGATCTGTTTTGTTGACGTCCTCACTAGGTGGGGTTTTTTCTGAAGTTGATTAATCGATGGCTCTGGCGCTAACATACCGCATATTTAATATTATTATGCTAATACTGCGCATTTTATAAACGTCAACCTCAATTTATACAGAGTGCTAATAAAAATTTACTTCATAATCTCATTGAGGAAAATTTACGTAAACCAAATTTAAAAACTGAATTTTATGACATTTACTTAGATTTTGACAGCCTCCGTACAAAGTTACATGGTTAAAAGGAGAGTGAAAATGAACCCAGACCTCCAGATACATCAAAAGGCGTAAGCACTGGAGTGGGTAGGTTCATTAGTATAATAGGTTCAGGTATAGGTTCATTTCAACTCGCTGCAAAACAAAAATAGTTTTTATTGTACAGTTTGCCATGGTCTGTAAGCACTGGATAGTGCTTGCGCCTTTTGTTATAGGTATTTGGAGGTCTAAGTTCGTTTCCACTAGCGGCAAAACAAAAGTTAGTTGTTAGTTTTTTATTGTACAGTTTGCCATGGTCTGGCTGGATGTTCATTAAATATAATATGTATTGATATATCTGGTACACATAGCAAAGGGTGTCTCATTAAGAACTTTAATTCAAAAAAATAAAAATTTTATTTAACGGCAATCGTTACAGGGTGACAGACTTTTTTGACAAGAATTAGACGAAATTGCCTTAAATAAGTTATTTAAATAACTAATTCAAATTGAATAAGTTATTTAAGTCTATAACCGTCTAATTCTTGACAAAAAAGTCTGTCAACATGGCCCGGTAACGATTGCCGTCGACACGTCATGGCACCTTCACCATTTTCAAAAAAGTTGTCAAAAGAGCAACGGTGGCCATTTAACTGATATTTTGTTTCATGTATAAATGCCATCACTACCTCTATACCAACATATGTAGAAAACTCTTTATCACTGTCATTGATTTGGGAAATTTTCCATGAATCTTCATGGGCTAAGAATTGATGATTTTGTAATTTTAATACCTACTTATTAATATATATAAATAACAAGCGACCCGCGCAACTTCGTCTGCGTAACTTTAACTATTTACGAAGCGCACGCAACGGAAGCCACTTGTTATTTTAGTAACGTGTATGTTAGTCTATCCAAACTTACCAAAACTACTTTTAATATTAAGCGTTTAATAATTTAAGTGGTTAAGTAATCTTACATTTTATAATTTTACTCGCAATTTTTTTAATTTTTAATTTCATAAGAACCTTCTCCATACAATAACAAATACGAATTAGCGAAATCGGTCCAGCCGTTCACGCGTAATACCGTGACCGAGGGAAATAGGGATACATTTATTTGTAGGTAATATCTATACAAACAATTTTTAAATATGCAATTAAAATTACATTAAAAAAAAACATATAAAGTTATAAGACTAGCACACGACTCGACCTAATTGAATATTCTGGTTCAGTCGTTCGCCATTTTAGATTCATGATCGCATTTTTCGTTTTAACTGAACATAATCCAATTCCTCGTCGCACGACAGTATTTTTAATTAACGTAGAATCCCTCATCATTATATCCGAGCTCGTTATTCAGGACTCTTTTTTACTTGGCCTTCTATATTTTTGGTTATTTTTTTTTATTAAAAAAAATGTGACGTACAGCAATTAAAAGATATAAGCTACTACTTATGGAATATATTTGTTAATTTAAATATGTCTTAACACGTTTAAATGTGTATACCTAAACACTTTTTGTAGGTGTGAGGCCCAACAAGCCAATATAACCAGGCAAAAACCGTCAAGTGATCTAGCCTTGTTTAGGGATAAGTCTTTGGTTTTAATGGTTTTAGGGAGCCTACTGCATCAATGTATTATCGAGGTGATAGCCTCCTGTAAGGGTGATGTTACGAAACGGACAGTTGAATTGACGATAAAGCAGCGGCGATATTAAAGTAGAGTCGCCGCGCCGTCCATTTCATTACTGCATCATTTAGCCGGCATAGTTGGAGCGGCCAATGTTGTAACAAAACAATGTATTGATCTGCCCATCGTTTGATTTTGTAGGTCTGTTCAAAATAATATAAACATATACACATACATACAGTCTGTCGGTCTAACGTAGGTAGTTATAGGTATATTTTGTATTTATGGTATTATTTAAAATCCTTAATCTATAAACTTTGTATCAGATTGATTCTATAAAAAGTTACATGCCGTGCTTCAATAAAAAAAATACTAAATGAAAATTTTAAGAAAAAAAATATTCTAAAAATGTTTTTCAATGTTAAGATTTTTAATCACGATACTGCAATACAATATATACCTACAGATACGAAGATACTTGTTAATAATTTGAAACTTTGGAATATTCTGCAGCGAAAATCTAAATCATGTCATTAATCCACTAAAGTTCAAGACAGACTCTATCAAAGGATCACAGCATCTTTGATATGCTAAATAACATCTTAGGTCGAGATTCTATGAGAACCACATTTCATAATAATTTACCGCTAACTTTTGCCCGCGTATTTGCATTCATTAATAAGTTACAAAATAGTTTATATTCTATCAACTTCTTCATATACCTAAATTTGAGTTCACATCAAGATAAATACTATTTTATGTTGAGTCAACATTTAATTTAGTACATATTTCCTGTCATATTTTTTTGCTTACGAATTTGCACCTCCAAATTCTAAAACACAAGTATTAGTTTTCCGTTGAACTTTCGCAATTACAAAAAAAAACATACATGTCTATATAGTTTCTTTCCGTTGCCCCAAAATATATAATACCTAACGTAGGAACAATAGTATAACATTTTACAGATTTTTTATTAAATTGGTCCGTGCCCACCCCAAAATTAATATCTTATGTATATATGTATGTATTATGTATACATAAGATATTAATTTCTAAGTAAATATAGATTCACTTAGAAATTAGTAACTGGGTGCTTATAGTGTACGTACGCGTTAAACTGAAAACATGTTTTTTCAATTTCAGCAGCATAAAGCATTATTAAATATATTTACCAAAGTTAAACGCTTCCAAATTATTAATAAATGTTCATATTACGGCGACATGAATTTCATTAGAAGGTGCGAAATTATTCACAAACCTCTTTGTTGTGAAAATTGGTGGAAGTCGTAGTAGGCAGCAGAAAAAGGGTAAACCAGAGCGGGGCCGGATTACTTCGCGATTTAGGAACGTCAGACATTTGCCGTGGATTTATTTAATCTCACGTATTTCATGTATACCTATCTACCTAACTCTAATTTGACGTGTTGAATACAAAAATATTTTTTGTACAAATAAGATTAATATTTAACATCTTCATATGTATTAACAATAAAGCTTGGATATACAATATTTATATTTTATTTATATTTATAAGCCATTTATTTGTTACAATGCACAATCCTCCGCTTTTTTTTTACATACGCCAATTTCTTCCATTGCTCTCGATCTTTTGCTAGTTTTGGTCAGTTTCCCCTAAAATCTCCTTAAGATCATCTTCCCTTCTTTTTGGTGGTCTTTCCTTCGGTCTTTTCGTTTTATCAGGTCCTGTCTAATTAGTTACTATCTTTGTCGATCTTTTATCTTCTAGTCTAGTTAAATGCCCTGCCCATTTTGAAATTATTTTATAGATATAAAATCTTTACGATATGAACAATTTAGGTACAAAAAAAAAGCCTAAAACCAACTTATTTAAGAGGAGTGTCTGATGAGCCTCTTCGATGCTCATGCTGATTCAACTGCAAAGTATTAACTCTCCCCCCGCATGACGATGAGTCGGTAACGCTACCATACATTCATGTAAACCCCGACCCTCAATAAGAGAAAGAGCGCGTATGAGATTATACCTACAATTTAGGCAGCAAAATGACTTTCGGGTCAAAACTGTTTTATATCCCTACACTCCATTAAGGATTTGAAAAAAATGGTCTCATTTTGTTAAAGAGAAAATAAACGATGACTGTACGTTTTCCTTTTTTTAATTTTCTGTCTTGATATTTTATAGATATTATTTTAATATAAGGGATTTTTTTCGAAAAGACTAGCTGACTGACTCGGGCAACTTAGTTTGACCGTTTATGCAGCGCATGCATCGGAAACGGCTATCAAAAACATTTTATTTTAAATTCGAACCAGTATTCCTGAGATTAGCAAATTTAAACAAACAAACTTCTCAAATTTATAATATTAGTATAGATTTTATATGAATAAGGTCCATTTTTTAACCTTCGACAACAAATATTATAAGCTCAACTATTTTAGAGCTTCGAGGCCAGGCATGATCAAGCTTTAAAACGGTTGGACACATTTCAGTTTTTAGCCAACGTAACGCGATGTTACCATATTCTATGTTAGCTAAATGGAACTTTAATCTTACACAGTACGATGTATGATCAAGGTCCATTAGCAAATGTATTTTGTAAGATGATCATTTTAGCCAATGTGGTTTGTAAGATGTTCATTTTAGCCAATGTATTTTGTAAGATGTTATTTTAACCAATGTGTTTTTAAGTTCTTTGTTTTAGCCAATATATTTTGTAAGATGTCCATGTTGGTTTTGGGTTGGACACATTGGTTAAAATAACATCTTACAAATTACATTGGCTAAAATGAACATCTTACAAACCACATTGGCTAAAATGATCATCTTACAAAATACATTTGCTAATGGACCTTGATCATACATCGTACTGTGTAAGATTAAAGTTTCGTCAAAACAAAGAACTTAAAAACACATTGGTTAAAATAAACATCTTACAAAATACATTGGCTAAAAGAAAAAACTTACAGACTTTGGCTAAAATGAACACTTACAAATATCTTAGAACCTTGATCATACAAAATATATGGGCTAAAATAGCCAATATATTTTGTATGGTCAAGGTCTATTCAAGACCAACTGATTTTGTAAGTTTAAGGTCTATTTTAGCCAACATGTTTTTATTTTATAAGATGTTTATTTTAGTCGATGTGTTTTGTAAGATGTTTGTTTTAGCCAATGCATTTTATAAGATTATGGTCTAGTTTCGCCAGCATATTTTGTATTATTTAATTTCATGCCAACATATTTTGTAAGATTTAGCAAACTTATTTTTACTAAATAGCAAATTCACCTTATAGTGATATTTAAGTTTAGTAATATCCGGTACTCATCGCATTTCAGAAATAGAAATAAAATAGCTAAATAATTGAACCAAATAAAATAATCTTAATTTACTTTCGTCGTGTTTATAGAAAAGGTTGTTTGTAGGAATTTGAATCAAATTACGTATTCATGAGAAGCTAAAACTTGTTGTCTATACTTGTGGTCATTGTGGCAAAAGTTTGACCGTTGCGTGTTAAAAGGCTTTTACGGTATCCTCATAGTTATCTCTGACCCAAATACCTATATCAGGGAGGGACAGGAACTGTACTATCAAATTAGTTAATTAAATTAAGTAGGTGCAAAAGGTGTTGTTTATTAAATTATCTTTTAAACTAGCGACCGACTTCGTACGCGTGCTATTTTCATATATCTTATAAAGTTTAATCAGTGTTATTTTTAATAAATATTATAATATGTATTGATTTAGGTTTACTTATTTATTTTTCATTATTATTTTGTATCTATTTATTTTATGGTTTCTTTGAATAAATCATTATCTTAAATGAAGAAAAAATTTGTAGGACAATTTACACATATTGCTCTGGTAACAAACTAAGTTATATTATCTTCAAGTATTATTTTCTTCAAGTACCGAAAGTATACAAGTATGTCTGGTCTAAAGACTGAAACTGCTAGTTCGTCTGGAATCTTGTAGTGTATTTTGTATGTATCCATGAATATTTTCCAGTCTTGTGCTTTGTCCAGGATTGAGAAAGGTTTACTTTGAGTTTTATTGAGTTGTCCTTTACAAAAGTAGTTAGTATTTCATTTGTTGATAATCCTTTTCTGGCTCTAGCAATACAGCTTCACGAATTATTTCTAGAACTATTATTTGAGTATTTAAAATGTATTTTTATTATTTAAAAAATCTAATATATTGTTAGAAATAAATAAAGTAATTCTTTTCTGAGTTTTCTTGAGTTGTCCCTCCTTTACAAAAGTTGTTAGTCTTTCATTTGTTGATAATCCTTTTCTGGCTCTAGCAATACAGCTGCATGAATTATTTATAGAACTATTATTTGAGTATTTAAAATGTATTTTTATTATTAAAAAAATCTAATATATTGTTTAGAAATAAATAAAGTAATTCTTTTTTCTTTGCCACGTTGAAGACGACCCAGGTTCTGTTTACCGAAACTATGAATTATCTTGAGTGGAGACCACACTCAAGATCGATGTATCGACGATAAACATTTACGTTATCCAACACGTTTTTTTCTGGGGCACCCTCAAAATTATTTGTTTCATGTAAACCTTTACACGCTTTTATGAAAAGTAAAAAGAAAAAAATTCTTATAAATTGTATAAGGTCCAAGAACAAAAGTTGAAAATATAATAAAAATAAACGGGTTGGTTGGCATTAAACTATTGTCCTTGCGGGAGAAAAAAAAACAGCCAAAACGAACACACACTACATAACCAACTAGTATAAGACTAGGTGGTTAGCTGGTTCCATTGACCTGTCAATCGTTGACTGCCCTGCAAAAGAGCCACCAAGGCGATCAACCCACAGACTAAAATATATAGTAGGCCCCAAATATATATTATAAGTAAGTAATCAACTATAGGAGGCATTCGTAATCGCGAACTCCGCGTTCTCCATACAAAATGAGCTTTCGAACTCCCAGTAATACTCAATAACTGTTCGTTGCAGAATTAAAATAATATTTTTGTGGGTCATTGTATTTTTTTTTTTTTTTCTTCATTAATGGCATTTATATAATTTTGCCAATGACACAGTTAAAAGTTAGGGAAAGTTTAAGGATAATATGGATTACGTAGTAGGACAGGACACTGATAATTTTTTTAAGGATCAGATAGGTATTTACAATTAAAATAAAGAAGGATTAAATATTACATTATACATTATGTACATACCTAGGCTAGATTACCGAAAATACACGGGTGTTGAACACAGAGCATTGGAAGTGAATAAATCCCGCGAGATTGTCCTCACCACCGGCTTCCGCATACAAAACCCGTGCACTTTTTACAATTTTTGCTAAAATTAATAGTTACAGTTTTATATCATTATGGACAATAAATGAGCCTAGAATTGTATATATATACTTACTACGTTTATTATAAATAAGAAAGGATGAAATATTGATAGGAAATGGAATTCGAAGGTAAATAAGGCTGGACATTAATGAAGAGCGGTCATATAAAGGACAGGAAAAAAATATGTGGTTTAAATCCTCCACCTCCAAACCACATTCACATAAATCAGAGTTTACGATTTTAAGTTTTGCAAGATGTTCTGCAGTACACGTGTGTCCCAGACGCATACGTACAATTATACTTGTTATTATTTTGTTAAGCTTTAATTTAAAAAACCACGGTTTAGAAGGTATTATAGGTTGAATTTTAGCGTAATATTTTCCTTTTAATTTAGAACTTTTATTCCATAAATCAATCCACGCGATACGAAGATCAATTTGAGGCAAAGCGAGCAAATCATGGCAATAATTTTTATATGGAAACATGTCCCCACAATCTACAGCTTCATTGGCTAAACGGTTAGCTTTTTCGTTTCCTGTAATACCAGAGTGACTTGGTATCCAAGCAAATGTAATTGAAAAACCTTTTAGTGAACATTCATAAAGTAGATCTTTTAATTGAAAAATAACAGGATAACAAGAATTTGATTTAGAATAAAATGGAAATTTATCAAGAGCTTGTAAAGCACTTAACGCATCTGTAAAAATTATAGTATCTGGTAATTTCATTAACAGTATATATTCGACTGCTTTTAAAAGGCCAAAGCATTCCCCAGTAAAGTTTGATGTCTCAGGTGGAAATTTAATTTTTTGAACTATATTATATTGTGAGTGATATATTCCAACTCCAACAAAACCAGTGGTATGTTTAGATGCGTCAGTATAAATATAATGTAAATTCTCCCATATACTATTTAATAAACTATTAAAGAATATATTAGCTTCTAATTTGTTTTTATTAATACCTATATGGTATATAATGTTAGGAGACAAAATTAATGATTCATATTTACAATTAAAAAGAGGGTGATAAATCGAGCGATGAACAGGTGCTTCCAAAGCGATGAATTTATGGTAACTATTTATTAACAGGGGAGGTCGTTTGTGTACCCAATATGAGGACGAAGTTACAAGTTCATTCAGTTCTTTAAGAATATTGTTAAGAGGATGATTTGAAAACTGTAGAATTCGATAAAGAAATTTATCACACAGAAATTGTCTTCTTAAATACAGAGGTGGTTCACAACATTCAACCTGCATTACATTTATAGGGCTTGATTTCATTGCTCCTGTTACTATTCTTAGTGCTTTAGATTGAATAAGGTCTAATTTCTTAAGTCCAAATATTGAACCAGGTTCCAACATGAATGAACCATAGTCAAGCACGCTTCTTATTATTGAATTATAAATTAATTTTAAGCAAAAAGGGTGAGCACCCCACCAAACTCCTGATAAGCATCTTATTATATTTAAATTGCGTTCACATTTCTTAGCCACATAGTCACAATGTATAATTCCTTTTAGTTTTGAGTCTAATACTACTCCTAGAAACTTTACTTGATCACGGAGAGGAACAGGAGTATTATCATAAAAAACAGTTATAGGAGAAGGATTTCTCAATCTTGAAAATATTACAATAGTACTTTTATTTACAGAGAGTTCTAAGCCGTTTGTGTCAAGCCAATCTTTTAACAATTTCATAGATGCCGTTACTGAGATAGTGGCCTTTTCAATAGATTTATCTTTAGCATATATAAGTAAGTCATCTGCGTATTGTAAAATTCTTATAGGACCATTTAAGGCAGCTTGCATATCATACGTGTAGATATTATATAACAGTGGACTTAGTACAGATCCTTGTGGAAGTCCTTTCCACATACTTCTGGATATTTTAATAGATTCATTAAGCACTAAGTGGATAGATCTTTCTGATAACATATTAATAATAAAGTTGGAACATTTAAATTATCAAGTTTTTGTTTTAAAATAGAAATATTAACATTATCATATGCAGAACTAATATCTAAAAAGGCTGAGATTACAGATTCATTTCGAGAAAAAGAAACACGTACTTCAGAAGTAAAAATGCCTACATTGTCCAATGTACTTTTTCCCTTCCTAAAGCCATACTGACTATCTGCTAATAAACCGTTACTTTCAAGGTACCACTCAAGTCGTATTTTTACTAATTGTTCCATTGTTTTTAATAATACAGATGAAAGAGCTATTGGGCGAAAAGATAGAGGATCATTCGGAGATTTAGTTGGTTTCAAAATCGGTACTATAGATTGAGATTTCCACGAAGAAGGAATGTTACCTGAAACCATTATAGAGTTAATAAGATTTAAATAATAAGAAAGTGAAGTATTGCTAAGATTTGCAAGAAATGAATAGGGAATACCATCTTCGCCTGGAGCTGAATCTTTAACGTGAGAAAGTACACCTTTTAATTCAGAAATAGAAAAGAGAGAGTTGAGACCAGTAAACTCACTCAATGAGTATGCAGAAAGAGATGTAATATTATATGGTACAAAAGAAGGAGCGAGGTGATCCATAAATTGACTGGCTATATTAAAATTAATATTTGTAAAATGGTCATTAAATGCTGATCTAAATTTTTTAATATTTTGCCACACCATAGTAGATGGTGTTTCTGGAGAAAGAGATTCACAGAATCGCCTCCAACCGGCGCGTTTTTTTTCTTTTAAAAGTTTTCGAGTATTTTTTGCTATAATAGTATATGCATCAAAATTTTCAGAAGTCATTTCGCGACAATATATTTTTTCTGCTGCTTTTCGTTGTTTTATCGATTCCGTGCACTCTTTATTCCACCAGGGTGGAGAAGCTATTTTGCCTGAGGCGCTATTTTTTATTTTAAATACAGAATCAGCGGATGTTGTAATAATATCGTTAAAACTTTGTGCACAGATAGACTCATTATCATGAGTAATGTCTGGTAGAGATGAAATTTTACTATCTACAGTTTTTGTATAATTTTTTAAATCATCTATGTTTATGATATACTTCATGCGAGGTTTACGTATAAGTGTGGGTTTTTTATGAAAGGGAAATGCAAGAACAAGGGGGGAAATGATCGCTACCAAAGGTCGATGAAAGAGGGTACCAGTTAACGCAAGAGGCAAGGTCTGGAGTAGAAATTGATAAGTCAACTGCGCTAATATTTTCGTTAGGGTTTGTGCGTCTAGTTGGAGATCCAGTGTTTAATATGCATAAATTATGACGATCTACAAGTTGAAGCATATCTTCTCCGTGAATATTTGTAACTGAACTACCCCATGATTGATGGTGTGAGTTGAAATCCCCAAGAATTATGTAAGGTTTGGGAAGAATAGATATAATATTATTTAATTCATTAAAAATTTCCGGAGAAGGACGAGGAACATATACAGATACATAATATATATTTTTTATTCGAACCGCTATAATTGAGAAGTCTCCTTTATAAGAGGGTAGGGTTACCAATGAAAAATTATATGAACTTTTTATTAGTATAGCAACACCACCGTAGCCGTCTGCTCTGTCATCGCGAAGGCAAGCATATCCCGGAACACGAAACGGGTGTCCCGGGATAAGCCATGTCTCCGAGATGGCCAGAACAAACGGCTCGTATTGGTTTATAATATAAAATAAATCATTGCATTTGTTTGTTATGCTGCGACAATTCCACTGTATCGCTTTGGCGTATAGAGCCATTTTTATACATATTTACAAATAATTCAATTAAAGCAGCTACGTTGGACGGTAAAGAGTTTGATTGTGTTAACAGAGTGCTAAGAAGCTGTGTAATAAGTTCTGTGAAAGATTGAGTATTTAAATTGTTATTGGATGTGTAGAGGGCGCAGCCATCTCGAGGAGCTGGCATGTCATATTCTTTAATAAGAGCATTATGAGCTGCACGGTCATACCCATAGTGTTCTTTTGGAGGTGAGCGAGGTTTTAGAGTAACTGTCTTTTTGTATGAAGTGTTGTGGCTAGGTGATGCAATGTGCGAGTAGGATAGGGGTGGAGTATTATATGTATGTGGAATGGATGTAAGTACATCAGAATAGGGTCTTGTGGTAGCTGGGTGTAACTTTGAGGCTTCAGCATATGATATACAATTGTGAGCCATAGAATGTTTTATATTTTTTTGCCTGTTCATTTCTGGACAAATTTTATTTATTGTAAAATGTGACCCGGAGCAAATACAGCAAAATGCAAGTTCATCCTCATTTGAGCAAGATTCACCAGAATGCTCCTGGCCACGCTTATAGCAGCGTGGCTTAGAGCGGCATTGAATTTTTGTATGACCATACCGGCAACAATTATAGCACTGTATAGTAGGGTAAGTATATACATCAACATTTAAGGAATTATAACACATAAATTCTCTCTTTGGAAGCACCTGACCATCAAAAGTTAAGTTAACCTTCAATAATTACTTTAAAATTAAGTCGTCTTACTTTTATAACTTCTCCACAACCTATTGGAACTGAAATATTATTCTTGACCTCCTCCAGAGACCACTCTGCAGGGACTCCTCTGACTAATCCCATTCGAGTAATACTGAAGGAAGGAATGAAGGCTTTTAAATTACTTTCTTCTAAATTTTTGTGTAATAAAAATAAATTTGCATCTTCATATTTTGAAAAAGGCAATGTGAGTCTGTTTCTACCAATCAGTTTTAAGCTGCCATTTATGATGTTATTAAATTTGTTTCTTTTTAAGAAGTAACCGAACACTACTGGGTGTAACATAGTACCATCATTAGGTGTTAACTGAATTTTTTGAATATGTACAATATATGGGGCACAGTCAGAAAGTTCATACAAAACTCTGCCAATGTGTGATGGTGGAGGTAGAGGGTCTGGAGTAGTGTCTTTTATATTTTTATTATCTTCAAAATTTTCTGATATAGGTGTGGTGCAACCACATTTAATTCTATCTGAAATCTTATTTTTTTTTAGCCTTTTGTTACAATTTTTACATATCTTAGCAATTCTGCAACGTTTGCGAGATATAGAATGTAAAGATTTTATAGAACAATCAGTATCCATGCTTGAATCATGGATACTATTTGATTTTGGCGGGGCGAACACTCCACCAGGATCCGGGGGATCCTTACCCATTTTAAATAAATGCAATTATTAAAAATATATACAACTTACCTAATAAAAAACTTACATATACTAAAAACAACTTATTAAATTAAATTAAACATAAAATTTTATATACAAATCTGATCGGAATTATATTTTTAATTATTAAAACCAGAAAAATACAACCGCCGAAATCGAACTTTCCCGCCCTTTTTTTTTTCCATTGTATTTATTAATCTTTCTGTTTTGGGATATTTTTTTTTCGAAATTAAAAAAAACTTTTTAAATAGGTATTATAATACAAAAATATTTATTACCCACAACGGAAATATTTTTGCGTACAATTACGATCATGAAAAAAATAATTGACCTCGGACTTACAGGCAAGTTGTAATATTGGAAGTACGTTTGTATGGGCCTCAAGTTGATTACCGGCCCCTTAATTAATCGAAATTTATTACTTTAAAGAAGCGCGAAATATCTGTTTGTATATAATCTGTTTGTAACTTATATTGTGAGTGCACTGCCATTTTAACGATATTTAAAAAAAAAAAAATAGCACCTTAATTTTTTGGTATAATTTTAAAAATTTTGGTACAGACATCCGATTTAGTTTTGAAATTTTGTGAAGAGTATATTATTTTTTTAATTAAAAAGTGCATATAAATTAAACTTTTGTCAAATTAACCCCCTGATTCGCAACTGCACCCTAAAAGTAGATTACTTCCTCGACAATAAATCGATGCAGTAGTCTCCTAAATACCGGTGAACGTGGTCTAGCAAAAAATACACATTTTTTTTATTTTTGAAATCAATCTATTATCTGTCAATATAGAAACAAATTGCCATTATTCTATTTTAACGATATTTAAAAAAAGAAAATAGTACCTTAAAATTTTGGTAGTATTTAACAAATTTTCTTGCAGACATCCCATTTAGTTTTTGAGTATATTTGTTTTTTAATTAAAAAGTGCATATAAATTAAACTTTTGTCAAATTAACCACCCGATTCGCAACTGCACCCTAAAATTAAATTACTTCCTCGACAAGAAATCGATGCAGTAGTCTCCTAAAAACGGTTTACTTGGTCTAGTAAAAAAAATCATTTTATTTTTATTTTTGAAATCCAATCTATTATCTGTCAATATAGAAACAAATTGCCATTATGCTTTAATATAAAGCATAATGGCAACATATTTTTGGTTTAATATAAACCAAAAATATGTTGTAGTTTACAATTAATATTCCATTCTCTGTCAAATTTTGGTGACAGAATGGGAACTGAGCACCAAACCGGAAATTAAACACCGGGGAAGGTGTCAATACACCCAGTACCGGTTACGGGTGACTCTACCCGTCTGTCTGATATACATAATGTACATATTAGAAATCACTCGGCATCCGGGATATCATGATAGCCAAATATTATTTTGTATAATATTCAATAATACTCCTATATTTACCTATCTATTACAAATATGTATCCCTAACTATTCAAGTTTCACTGTGCGTTACCAATTTGCGAAATTGCTTAAAGATGGTTTATTAAGTCTCTAAACACTGCGACGTGCTCGCACCTTGTTTTGTGTAGAATCGAATCATCATCGGCTACAAAGTTTTTAGTTTTAAAATATTTAGTCATCACGATTTTAAATGGATCTGGTGCATATTTAATCATGTATGCTGTTAGCCGTGGAAAAGTTTCTTAGGGTTCCAGACCATGACAAACTGTACAAAAATGCACTAATATTGGTGGAAATCGAAACTACGACCTCCGCGAAAGGCGCTACCACTAGTCAACCTATGTAGTAATTTATAACCGCCTCCGGTTATAAATTACTGAGTAACAAAAAAAAAGTGTACCTATGCTATTAGACTTTCAGGAGTACCCTCAAATATCTTGGGTTTCCATCATTATATCATAGTAAAATTTGTGGTACGGCCTACCTAAGGAAACAGTAGTACAACATACAAAATTATATTCGTGTTGATTATCCTAAAGTCGATTAAAAAATATGTCCATTTGTGCAACACTGTAACTATAGAAAGAGGCCTCGTTATGATATCGGTCCCAGATTCACTAAACTAACTTTTGAAACTGTTCATATGTGGGTTTATGAGACTATACAAAAACCGTGACGAGCTTGCCACTTTTTAGGCGATGACTCAAATTGCCATCGGGTGGGTCGGAAAAAAACTTCTGCTGACATTACGCTATAATGGTTTCGTAATATAAAGCAATACAGTAATAGGGTACACGCATCTCTAACATGAGAAGTTCTCTAACATTAGAAATTATTAGAAGTTGGTTTTGTTATAAGTTGCTTCTTTAAAAGTCAAAAAAATGCATTATTCATTATGTGCGTTTGTGTAATTTTCGTGCTTGTCGTCCGTTGTATTCGCCTTTAATATAAATAAATAAATAAATCATCATACTAGGCACCTATTTACTCAGTACTTATCTACTTAATAGAACATAGAAAGTTGGTCCTTAAGCTTCTGGACAATTAAATTTCTATGTTACGTGTTACGTTTAAGAAATATGCGGTTGATATCTATCAGATATCAACCGCATATTAGAGTAACAATTGTACCTACATATTTCTTAAAATGTGTCACGAAATTATTATTTTTTAATCATTTTTCAAAAGCCGAAATGGGATGGAAATGAACACACAGTTTATTTTACAGAATAACTAAACTAGAAAGCAAAGCCATTGTTTTCCAATGAAAAAAAAACTTATTGAAAATAAACTTAGGTCTCTGGTTCAAACCCCGGTGTGTACCAATGAGTACAAAAAAAAAAAATTTTTAACAACACCAATATAGTGCCTGGGAGAGTACGTCCTGGTTTCACTATACCCAACTTATGCAACTGTTTATAGATGGATTATTGAGTCTATCCAAACATCCCAAAGCCACTTGTTCGGTGTAGACTCATACCATCGGCTACGGCAAGGTGGGATTAAAAACCCCTCCACTGCGTACCCTGAGGCCGTCTCGCCGTAAGGATCCGTGATGACATGTATTTTATTTTTAAAAATAAACACGTAACAAGAAAGCTCTTTTATTACAAAAGTTAAATGGAATCTGATGTCGACATTTAAAACTTTATAAGAGCAATATAAAAGTTGCCTATAAAGACAATTTAATCTAATTTTATTTTTGGTTATGTTGTAGAGTCAAGATCAAGTTAAAGCTACCTACGAGTGTATTTTTTTTAAAGTATTAAATAAAAACTTTTACCATAATTTTCCAATTTAATTGGACCAACTTTCTATGTTCTATTAAGTGGATAAGTACTAAGTAAATAGGTGCCTAGTATGATGATTTATTTATATTAAGGCGAATACAACTGACGACAAGCACGAAAATTACATACACGCACATAAAATATTTTTTATGCTAGCCCTAGGCTAAAAATAAATATATATTTATTTTTATCCTATATTCCCCTAAAAATTCCAGATTCCCGGGATTCTTTATATAAAAAGTTTTAAAAACTATCTTAAATTTTTTTTCGCGGGAAAAATTAATGCCACTGAAATTTCGATAACTAATTATTTACCTATCATTATAACTCATTATTTTTCAAACAAATAAAATTAAATCAAATGTACACCAGCGAAGTATATTATGTTAATAACGCAAAGATCTCAGAAGCAGCCACTAGACATGACAAAGGACCTTAATTAAGGGGAATTTATTAAGCCACTGTCGTAATTACATGCAAAACTTTTATGAATGGACCCTCCTCGCCTTTATCGTCAATTGTGTAGAACTGGACTGAACAAAGACAACAAACCTCTAATTAAATTAATAATGGACATAAATTATGTTTTTGCACTAATAAAACATCTTGCCGGCGTTTGTCGTGTGGTCAAAAGCCTATAGAAATTGTAATATACAATTTGAATCTATACTAATATATAAAGCTGAAGAGTTTGTTAGTTTATTTGGTTGAACGCGCTAAACTCAGGGGGGCAATTCTTGCGCTTTCGACATTCATCTCGATTCGATATTTAATAAATAAATAATAAACATATAAAATATCGAATCGAGATGAACGTCGAAAGGGCGAGAATTGCCCACCTGGAACTACTGAATTGAAAAATATTTTAGTGTTGGGCAGCCCATTTATCGACGAAGGCTATTTACGCTACGCTACGACCAATACGATTACTCGTTAATTAATAACCTCAAATTAAACTTATAAAAGTTGAATCCGCCCAATATATTATTATTGGGTGGATTCAACTTTTATAAGTTTTTAGGTACACCTTTTTAGGGTTACTCGCATTTTTATCATTCAAAGTTATAATTAATTAATTAAAATCTAATTTGGAAATATATTTTTATATCTATGCAAACCATGAAGCTAAAAAAACGCAGCGGCGCGCGGTAGGTCCCGGTTTTTGCCTTCATGATGCAAACAAACATTTATCAAAAATCCATCTTTTACACAGTGCTACTAGTGTTTGCTCTACAGTGCAGTGCTTTAAATGATAAATATTCAAATTTAAATTTAAAGGTAATTATTCGTTTTACGTGTCTGAAATGAGAGATGAGCTATCGCGCGCGGCGTCCCTAACAATGAAATATTGTGGCAGTTGCGATTCCAGAAGGCAACCTCATTTTACGCTTCGACGCTGCCGAACGTGACGCCTGAACACACGGGTATAGCCGAGGCGCAAACACTACAATACCTACAATTTGTATAGCATTGTAAGTTACCTTACTGATGAACATTGATGGTAAACTGAATCAACACTATTATATATGTCGCACGATAAAAAAGTCGAATGCCTTGCCTGCGTGCGTTTTCCCTTCTTCCTTTAATCCCGAGTCCTTTAAGCGAGGCGTGTATAAGTTTCTCAAGCAGACATAGTGGAATCAACCAATTGAAGCAAACATCATTACAACTATTGGTTGAGAACATTCTTGGCCATTATATGCCCCTTAGCATATCCTATGTCCTGCTCTATTAAAATAAAATAAAAAAGATTATAAGGGTCAATTTCACCGTTTGCTATATCTAAGTTCGTTAATTTGGGTTTGGTTGATTTAAAAACATGGGAAAGCTCTTTTATATGGCAGCTTGGTGCATACTATAGCCCTGGTCTGAATGTAATGCATTAGGTTTGGTCTAATTTGTTTTGTAAATTTATTAATATCGAACCAACAATGGACATAACATGCTGATGGATGTTTTCCATGAGGGGCTAAGGTGATGATGATATTTTTCTAAAATTATAAATACTAAACTGTATAGTGCATTATCTTTTACTAGTGCTAAATGATTTTTTATTTTATTTATTTATTAAGGCATTGGTAGCAAAGACCATCAGCTTAAAGGAGCATTTTGGTACTCGCTCCAATAGCAATCATTGTGGTGTCATTGGATAGGTCTTTTAATATGCAAAAGTATGTACTATGGCGACTTATCCCAAATCCTTGTCCAAAAACCACGGGAAGCCCCCAAAAGTTCCAGTTTTTGTAGATATGATAATTGCAATAATACGATATTACGTACCATGGTTGAAAAAATACGAAAAAAATAACAATGTAAAACAACAAAAAACGAGAAATGTATTGTGTTTACTATTCATGCATAATATATCGTGATAATGATGATGACTTTTGAAAAAAAGTTGTATTACTTTTAAGATTTCTGTTTTTTGTTGCTACGGTGACTGTTAGACCTCGGGGATAGGGAACTTCCCACTACTGACGGAAGAATAGGTTATTTCACTTTCTTTGGGCACCTATCAACTGAAGCCGGCCCGATCCTAATGCAGCGAGCATTTGTCAAATGGACTATACATATTAGAAATATATAGAGAAAGCGCAATCCAAGATTACATGAATATGGCATAAAAGAAGATGCTTGGCTTTTACGTGGACGCATACACAGTAGCGTCAAGTACGGTGAAAAACTTATTATTGCTATGTATTGGTAAAAAACAATGTTAACGAAAATGTAACTAATATTCATAACATTTTATGCAAATTACTGCACGTGTTTGACCGGACAAAGAACAGTCGGCACTTGTGCTCACATAATTTCAATCGTGTGGTATCTAGGATTTGCCAGACATGAAGGCTTCACTGGTCCTGCAGCATTCCTCAACGATGTAATTTTTATATAAAAGTAGATAAACTAAATCTTAAATTATACATAATTAATCCCAAAACATATTAAATCTATAGCGAAATCAGAAACATATCATTATATCTAACGAAAGAAAAAGTTACAAATCGAAATAAGTTATAAAAACACAAAATTAATCCCAAATTATAACATAATAAGTCAGTAAAAAAATAAATAATTATTACTAAAAGAAATAAAATTACTTTTTTTATAGAACATTTAGTAATTATGTATAAATTAAAATTAATAATCAAATAAATCAATTAAAAATCACATTCAGCATTCAAAGCAATCAATAGGCTTTAAATATTTAACACTATTTAATTATTTTAATTTATATTTATACTTGGTATAGCATAAAAAATATTTATACAATTAAAATTAATAAAAATCATTAAAATTAACATTTAGCTATATTATATAATTTTACATTCCATAAATTCATTTATTAAATACATTTTATATTCAATATTTACTCAAAAATATTTTTTTATTGTTTATAACATTTATTATTATTTATAAAAGTTGTTTACCTCTTTTTCTTATATAAATTTAAATACGTGCAAGCGAGACAGATGCACATTTGTAATTTCTAGTTTACAAAGGTTTCTTAGTGGTCTTCCCCTCCTTAAGAGATGAGCTTAAAAATCATAAATTATCCTACGTTTATTAAAGTAAATTAAAAACAATTTCCTAATAAAATGTTACCAACCTTTTACTCTACACAGGGTAATAATGTATAACATGTACATTTAAAATAAAACGTCGCGCGGCGTAGGCGCATACGTGATGAAGATCAGCGGCCACATTCTGTTTCTTATAACGTGAGCGTTAGATTGTCGAAATAACGAATTCCGCTATTAGCGTTCTCTCCTCCAATCAGCGAAGATTAATAAACTACTCTAATTGGAGGAGAGCGCGCTAATAGCGAAAATCGTTATTTTGACAATCTAACGATCACGTTAAAAGAAACGGAATGTGGCCGCAGCTTTCTACAAGAACTAGTTCCCTGTAGGTCGCGATATTTTGGCTCGGGTCGGTTCGGTCAAGGCGGACATCATTACCACATGATATCACACTGTTTTGGACATTAATAAAATGTGTAACTCTTCCAACTATGAATATATATTTGAAGATTATAGTAATCGAATATTAGCGAATTTCATAGATATATTATACAGGTGAGTTTGAAAGGATGTACTTTGGGCTAAAATGAGGTTCTGCTAATCAAATCGAACAACTTTTCCTATGGCTTTTACTGTATATCAGAAACAACGATAACACATTTTGGTGCAACCATGTGTCTCCAATGAAAAAAAATGTTGGCTTTAAACATTACTAGTTTGTATGGAGAAGGCATTTTTTTTCATTTACGACACATGGTTTCATGGGAAAAGTTGTTCGTATTGATTAGTAGAACCTCATATTAGACCAAAGTACATCCTTTCAAAGTCACCTGTATAGTATCTATTCTATGTACGATATAAACTAGTTAGTAGTAAACGATAGTAACCATGGTAGTTACTATCGATTAAAGTAAAGATTGATCGATTATTGAAAATAACCTATGCTTAATATAGATATAAAATATGGAAGTGCCTATGGGCTTTGAGAATAAAAGATGGCCGCCGCAATACTTAAAAAAAATGTGGGAACAAAAGTAAACACTGAGCGTTAATTGCTTGAAATAAGAACAGAATATAGCGGCAACGAACTCGTATGACATTTTGTTTTATGGGCCATTTAAGGCACTATAGCGGTTCCATATAATATTATTAGTTTCATGCCATTAAATGCACAATAAATAGATTGGCGATATCGAACGTCAAAATACATCTAAATGTTGCTTAGAGAAATAATAAAGTTCTAAAAAAAAAAAAAATGCAGGTGAATATTTTTCTTAAAATATGTTAACTTTTAAATGACAACTAAAGTAATATTTTTAGAATCATAAATCAAACACTGGTTTTTTTTTCAAAACTTAATTGATTTTTTATAAATAAAGAGACTGTCTAATTAGTATCGTGTAAGTAATATTTATACCTCCACCACGTTTTTTTTCTTTTCAGAAAACTTTAATATCACTAAAATCACTAAATGTTGATTTAGACGTTTTTAGACGTTCGAATCCGAGAATTCATTTCCTGGCTTTTTAAGGGATTTTGTCTATGATTTATACTTATCTACCCTTTATAGTTTATTTATCTCTAAGCTCTAAGTCTATACCCGGCAGGAAATCATCGAGCTCCAAAGGGCTTCCGACAAAAAGAAAAAAAGCAAATAACATTAAAAAAATCAGTTTTTGTTATACCTACATACCTATACAATAATATGTAGAAATTACACACATATTGCCCTGGTCACAAACTAAGATCTAGCTAGGCTGTTACTGTGTATCAGAAACAAGGATAACACATTTTGGTGCACAACGGTGAATCGTGCACCAAAATTTGTTTTTCGTTACAATTTTATCACGAACCTAACTGGAAAAAAATATCATATAATTTTTAAGTCTTTTACTATCGGATCTAGGTTTTTTTTTAAAATGATTAATAGAATACAAAAAAAAATCGTAAAAAAACACTCTTTTCAAATTTAATTTTTTACTTAAAATACTAGTCCAATTTAAATGAATAAAAACTTTATGACGTAGAATTTGTTAATAAACCGGACATTCGATTTAGTTTTCAAAATTCAATATGTTAAACAATAATAATAATAAACCGTTTTTTTTTATTAAAATGACCGTTATGGGGTCGTAATCTAAAATTGCTGTTTATTTAGGGACATTGGTCGTATAGCGATCATGCCAGTCCCGTAAATATTTTATATACATACACAATGTAACTAACCATAATTATACACAAATGATATTGCATATTATGTTTCTTATTTAAATATATAATTGCTCAGTAGGTACCTACTTAACCTTAAACAAACTTACTAAGGGCCAATTTCATCATTCACACTGAACGCGATCAGTTCTAGCTAAACCGAGTTCAAGTGTCTAACCAAGTTTAGAGCTCTTGTTTACGTTTCACCATACAAATTAAACTAAGCTCATGTTGAACTCAGTTTACTTTCCTGAACGCCCGATTTTCGTCGTTTAGCATAGTTAAACGCGTTCAAGTCATAGAGTATAATTAATAATATACAGAAAAAACAAATAGTATAAAGTTTTTTTTAACAAAAGCAATGCGTTTCGTTTTTTTCGTTTCGAAATTAGATAAGTAAATTATATTGATATATTTATTAATTATTTATTAAGTATATAAGCAAATATTATAGTATTATATTATATACTTATAATATTATTTATTAAGTATATGTTAAAAAACCGTATTGTTGCTTTCAACTGTTTCAAATACTAAACGCTTCCCGTTTATTTAATTAAATCGCACAGATTAAATTAAATGTACTAAACCTGTTTTCGTAAACTCGATCAAAATTTAGCTGGTGAAATCGGATTGATGTAAACCGAGATCAATTTCAAAATTTGAACTCGTTTAAGCTGAACTTAGTTTTACTAAACTCAGTTTATATAGCGAACGGTGAAATATTTGGCCCTAAGCCGTATTTTAGAAATAGTATAAAATCTACGATTCAAGTTTTTGATGCATAATTAATGACCGTTGTTCAAGTTTAAGACTTGTAATAAATTGTGTAATAATTTGTTTACTATCAGATAGTACCCGAAACCGGATTTAACGCCCATAATTTAAGGCTGGATTACACCAATTTATTTCGGCAACAATTTTTTACCGATGCGTCACCGGTTATCCAAATAAATTACGCATTATTTAGGGTGACATCTGACCAATCCGAGTAACATTTTTAAATGCGAACCTAAACTACAGAGAAATAGTAGTACAATTACCTAAACCATGTGTTAAATGTAGTTTTAAATGATAATATTTTATGTTAGTCCTTTGTTTTTGGTTTCAGTACATAGCTATTCAGTTAATAATAATAATAATAATAATATATCTTTATTTGCCAGAACATGGTACAGAAGAATGGTGTTACAAATGATTTTATGATCAGCATATTCTACCCCATTACAGGTGTGCAAAATATTAAGACTAGGGTTATAGAGGATTACTATTATATACGTGGTGGCCTAGTTGGTTAGACCTTGGACTTATAAACACCTAGGTCCCTGGTTCGAATCCCGGTGTGTACCAATGAGTTTTTAATTAAAAAAAATAAGTACATTTGTTTGACAACACCACTATAGTGCCTCGGAGAGCACGTTAAGCTGTCGGTCCCGGTTTCACTATACCAACTTGTGAAACTGTTTATAAATGGGTTATTGAGTCTATTCAAAACATCGCGACGAGCTAGCCACTTGTTCGGTGTAGATTCATATCATCGGCACAACGAGGTGGGATTAAAACCCCTCCGCTGGGTACCCTGGGGCCGTCTAGCCGGTCTCGGGCGCCGTAAGGCACCCGTGATGATACATACCTTATAGAGGATTAGTAAGGAGACACTAAAAGACTAGGGATGAAACTAAGGGATATGATGTTGTTTTAATTAAAGGCTCTGTAGTCGTGTTAACGGCAATACAAACGTAAACCTTGGCTGTTAGTCGAAGTTGTATTATTTTTAGGTTGGTAATACGTAAAAATCTTTCTGTTATCGGTAATAAATATTTTTGTATTTTATATAAATTTTTTTTCTGTTCTCGAAAAAAAAACTCAACACTAATTAAAGATTACAAAATACTTATTAAAAAACACAATTTCTGGCAAAAATATTTTTTTAATTCTGCCACAAACAGTATTCGAGATCTGGAAGTGCGGATTTTGCGATTACGAATGCAGTGTTCTTAAGGCGAGGTAGGTATGCTAGACAGTGAAATTACGTACCTATTTCATCTACTTTCCTATGTTTTATCTCTCATTGTAAGTACGGTTTATGACGAGAATAAGCAGCGTCGACTAGCAAAAGTCGCACGGAAGTAAAATGTAGTAAGTCACAAAACATTTAAATATTAATTTAAGAAATAATACACAAATTTTGTAAAATATGATTCAACAACCTTATTTTTATTTATCATATACACTTCATATACATATAGGTACTTCATATACAGGTAGGTATCGATTTTTTTAAATTTTACAGGAGTACAGATTTAACCTTGTATCTCCCTGATGTTAAGCAGACCTACAAATTCCATGAATGGGGTCGATCAATAAATTGTTGTTTAACAATATTGATCGATCCCACTATGCTGGCTAAACGGCTGGCTAAGCAAAGTTATAGAGGTCTTTGTCCCACCTGAACAAAAGTACTTAAAAAAAGGTCGGTTAAAGGTTAACGTGCTTAACTTGGTGTGGTGCAATCCAGCCATTATTTTATTGTTGTGAAACAATATTTAAAATTGATTTAAGTATCAATTTATTCAATTTTGCCAATGCGTAGATATACTTTTCCACCATAGAGCAACGCGGCTACAGATTAAATAGAGTACTACGTAAACGCGGCCACCGTACCAGCCCGGATTTCAGAACTTCTGTATTTTAGCATACAAGGAATTTTATAGTTATTAAAATCGATCTTCTAAGGTACGGCTAAACAATTTTTATTTTCCATATACCTACTACATATAAACAGGCCCCAGCCTAGTTGTTAATAATAACAAGGCGCAACTGATAACAAGGTTAAGCAGATGATAACAAGGCCGTACCTGTGATGGGTGACCGCTATATACAACGAGCCTATACCATCATAAAAACCGCAACAAGCTTGCCACTTGTTAGGTGTTGCTTCTGAATATGATCGGTGAAATTAGGACGGTTTAATCCCTCCGCTGGGTACCCTGAGGCCATTTAAATGGTTCTCGGGAGCTACCAAGGCACCCGTGATGGTTATTGATCTACTCCACTTTTTGGAGAGTATCTCGTACCTTCCTTCCAAAACAATAGGTTATTCGAGAGAAATTAAAAAAAAAAAAAAAAAAAAAAATTAAATCATTTTTCTTACTGGAGCACATCATTGTGTCTTCGTATCTACATGATGTTAAGCAAATCTACAAAGGTCATTAATGGGGTCGATCAATACATTGTTGTTTAACAATATTAATCGCTCCCACTGTGCCGGTTAACTGATGCGGTTATGAAATATGCGACAAAACGAATTTGCATCATGAATATATTTTAATATCCTCGCTGCTTTATAGTCAAATCAACCGCCGGATTCGGAACCGCACCCGAGGTAGTCTCCTAAAAACCGGTTAACCCACAGACTAAAACCGAAACATGACTAGGAATTAAAGTTAATCTTTCCTTTGTGTTTATATTACGTAGGTAATTATAATATTGACCATAAAAATAAAAATGACAAAATATAAACCTGAAAAAATAAGACCCAAATTAATAAATTGAATATAAAATCAAGCGTAAATTTTCCAATCTGTCACGTCATCCAATTTTTCAGTGTAATGAACTTTTGGGAGGCTGTGGTCTCTTGATAAGGGAACCGTTGTCGTCCAGTGACATGGCAAATCATTATCACTTAACCCAATCCTTGCAGAAAATTAGAAAACCAGCCAAGTGTCAATTGTAGTTGGGTATTAGTATATGGTACATAATAGAGGTCGTCTACTTTTATAATACACTAGCTGGGGCCTTATTCCGAGTTTGCAACCACTAAACACGACAAGACGTTTCGTAAACTATAAATATTGAAATATAAGTGCTAATTATAGAGTTGAAATTCCAATGCTCGAAGGATGTTTAAATTGGCGAAGAATTCGTGTATTTCAAGATGGCGGCATTATTATAGTCAACCTAATACAGACTAAAAAACCATTGGAATAGAACTTATATTTCAATATTTATACTTTACGCAACGTCTTGTCGTGTTTAGCGGTTGTAAACTCGGAATAAGGAGATCTGTACCCCTAGTGTGAGTTTTCTAACTATTACTTTGCGTTTGAGTTAACTAAAATTTGTGTGGGAAATCGTTCAGCGCTCCAAGCGGAAATTTTGAGAACTAGAAATGGGGTCGTGTGATTGGTCAAAATGTTAACGCGAAAGTAAACGTTAAAAAAACTCGCACTTGGGCTACAGGGCGATCTGCTTAACTTTAACCGTTTACGCATTTTTGCAACATTTTTCATTGTTACTTCGCTCCTGTTGGTCTTAGCGTGATATTATGTAGCCTATAGCCTTCCTCGATAAATGGCCTACCCAACATATGTATAGCTTTATATTATAGTATATATAAATTTGTGTAGTTTGACAGAAGTGTTCTACAGAAGCGCCACGGCTTGAGTGGTGGTTTCGTGGTACTCTAGGTGCCTTATTATACCTTGTTTACTTTGTTTAGTACAATAATCCAGAGTCCTTTAAGCGTAGCGTGAATAAGTTTCTCAAGCAGACATAGTGGAATCAACCAATTGAAGCAAGCGCCATAGTTACTATTGGTTGAGAACATTCTTGGACGTTACATTGGCACTTACCATCAGGTGGATGTAGGGTCACATGTCTTGCTATATTAAAAAAAAAAAAAATAGTAACACTATTTCGCCACTTATTCGGTATAGATTCAGAATACCAACGGGAACAAATTATTCCGTTTGGCTACACTGAGGCCGTCTAGCTACACGTCTAACTAATAATTCTAAACTCTAAAGGACTTGTATCCAGAGCCGTTAAATAAATAAAAAAAAAACTAGCTAGACGGTTATTTATTTAACACTTTATTTATTACAAAAGGGCGGACTTAATGCCTCTAGGCATTGTCTACCAGTCAACCACCTCTTATCTTACCGGATAAATAGGAAATAAAATACTATAGAATGTTTTTAATATTTTTTTGATGATACACGGCATTGGCTTACCAATGTATTATTGTTTAAATTAATGAACTACCTACAAATATACTTATAACCTACCTACTTATCATTTGCATAGGTACTGTAAATTACAGTAAAATATGTGAACCGAACACACAATGTAACATCTCTGTACCATATTTTTTGGCAAATAAAGATTTTATTATTTATTATTATTAATGGCTCTCACTATGCCGGCTACTAAAAGAAAAAAGTTAAAGTCTGCTTTGTATCGTTTGTGTTTTAAGAATATTTTACGATTTTAATTCTAAAGCTCTGTACAAAAGTTGTTGATAAATTGTGAATTTGCAGCTTAAAAGGAAACATATCTTCTATACGAGGTATAAAAGAGGACCGAAAGCGGATGCTTTTTGTGTAAAGTGGGTCGTTTCACAATATTCCGTAATGTAAGCTCAGGCCGACACCGCCACTTATTATTCCTTATGCGTATTGTTTAAAAAATAACTAAAAGGTAGCGTTTAAATATAAATTAGTTGGGTTTCTACCTTTTGTAATATTATGAAGATTAATTATGCTAGCAAGAGAAATTTCAGTTAATCTATAAATAAAGAGACCAGAAAATATCATAATTTATATCATAACCATTACAAAAAAATATGTCAGATATTCCGATTTTCTTTTAATAAAGTAACTAGCTGACACGCGCAACTTCGTCTGCGTAACTTTAACTGTTTACGCAGCGCACGCAACGGAAGCTCTCAAAAGGAACAAATTTTCCCCGTTTTTCCAACATTTTTCATTGATCCTATTGGTCGTAGCGTGATGTTATATAGTCTTTCTCGATAAATGGGCTATCCAACACAAGAATTTTCAAAATCGGTTCAGTAGATTACGCTCTACAACTACATATGTATACCTACTATATAGTTTTATTATAAATATACAACTATTTCAAGTAATATAGAATCGTAAAGCAAATTCGTATTGTTGCTGCTCATTTCAAAACAGCATCATTTAGCCGCATTTAGGAGCAACCAATGCTGTGTATTGATATAGTATTGATCGTCCCCCGCTTAAACACTTTGAAGGCGTACTTACTTTCAGGTAGATACAACGTCACATCTCGTGCTCCAATAAAAAAATATACAAAAATATAATTTGTCGTCCCAAGAGGTAGACGAAAATAAAGTAAACGTAATAAATATAGGCGACATTTTTGCTGTAACGTAACAAATTGGTAGAGTCGTTCTCAGTAAATGTCAGATGGAGTTGTTGTTCGTCTTGTCTTATGTCGTAATTGACGAGAAGTCTCCCGGCTGCGGGAGTGACAGAGCTGTTGGTTACTGCTGAGACTTGACAGGCAGCTAATGAGTCAGGAGAGTGTCCAGCATTTGTCTAAATTAATGCTAGTAATGCGGAACTGTGATTTTCTTTAGCAAAGATTTCAAGCAAATAATATATAAAATAAATAGTACTACATTTTTAAGGTAAAGTTAAGGTAGGTGAGCCAGCATTAGGTAAACTGTGTAACATCATTTACCACTACTCTATCTTATTATCTATATATATATATATCTCCACGGGTGTACATTTTTTTTTAAATTAAAAACTCATTAGCACACACCGGGATTCGAACCAGGGACCTTAGTGTTTTTAAGTCCAAGGTCTAACCAACTCGGCCACCATCTATCTTATTATCTACTTTACTAAAATCTAATTTTGAAGAGATACAGTAATATATGAACGTAGTACGTGTATTATCTATACTAATATAACTAAAATTAGTATATTATAAAAGAGGTAAAGTTTGTGAGGTTGTAGGGGGTAATCTCTGGATCTATTGAACAGATTTTGAAAATCTATTTAGTGTTGGATAGCCCATTTATCTTGGAAGGCTATAGGCTAACATCACGTTACGACCAATAGGAGTGGAGCATCAATAAAAAATGTTGGGAAAACGGGGAAAATTTGTTCCTTTTGAGAGCTTCCGTTGCGTGCGCTGCGTAAACACGGTTAAAGTTACGCAGACGAAGTTGCGCGTGTTGCCATTTTAATCAAAGAGTTTTTCAAGGACTCAATAAGTCTTAATGAATAAGGCCAACATTATTTATGTCCCCGGTTCAAACCCCGGTATTTGAACCAATGAGTTTTTAATTTATTTTTATTTTTTATATTTAATGGTTCGAATCCCGGTGTGTACCAATGAGTTTTTAATAAAAAAATGTATGTACATTTGTGACTACACCACTATAGTGCCTCGGGGAGCACGTTAAGCTGTCGGTCCCGGTTTCACTATACCAACTTGTGAAACTGTTTATAGATGGGTTATTGAGTCTCTTCAAAACATCGCGACGAGCTAGCCACTTGTTCGGTGTAGACTCATACCATCGGTTACGACGAGGTGGGATTAAAACCCCTCCGCTGGGTACCCTGGGGCCGTCTAGGCGGTCTCGGGCTCCGTAAGGCACCCGTGATGATATGTATGTATGTAATAATGAATAAAGATAATATTTTGTTTTAAAATAAAAATATAATCTTAATAAATCTAAAATTAGGAACAAAAGGTACCCATGACGCTTGGAACGTTACGTTGTATAGCCACGGAAACCTTTTGCCCCAAGAGGAAACGGGACTTAGAGTCTCCAGATTTTACTTTAATCTTTTTACCTAAATAAAATAAAATATTTTTATCTGCCTTAGACCAAGGACCCAAAGTTTCAACTATAAATGGGATGAAAATGAACGAATTAGATAAATGGTTATATTTTCTAATTTTCATTTGTTTGACAACACCACTGCAGAGAGCACGTTAAGAAGTGTGATGGACCCAGTTTCATTTTACCAATTGATTAATAATCTCTAGTTAAGCTCATAAAAAATTATTATATCAGAAATTCAGAAGTCGAAGAAGAACTAGTGATTTTTTTTTCTATTAGAGAAAGTTTTTTAATTTAGATAGTACAAAGTTTTGCTATTTGCCTTCGCGGGGTAGCAAGTTTTATCAAATTATATTGATTTCTGTGAACCCGGGATTTTTCTGAACACTACGTTCTTAGAGTGTTTTTAGTTAAAAGCTTATTTAGATTTGATTTATATAGAAGCTGCACGTATTATGTATGTACAGCTTCTTTGCTAAAAAGTATTTGTCCTATGTACCACATGGAACATGCTTTGGTGGGAGGAAGGTCTCTATAACTTCGTTAGGCCGGCCGACCGGTCTCTTTACCACCGCCCATATAGATGCAAAATCCGTCAAGTGACCTAGTCATGTTTCGGTTTTAGTCTGTGGGTTCACCGGTTTTCAGGAGACTACTGCATCGATTTCTTGTCGAGGTGGTAGTCTCATTTCAGGGTGCGGATACGAAATAGGTAGCTGAATTGACCTTATCGTCAATTCAGCTACCTTAGCGAGTATATTAAAATATACTCGTAATGCAATTCGTCATTGTCGCCCCCATTTCGTAATCGCATTATTTAGCCGGCATAGTAGGAGCGATCAATATTGTTTTATAACAATTATTGATTGACTCCATTCATGGACTTTGTAGGTCTGTTCACCACCAGGTAGATACAAAGTCACATGTCGTGCTCAAAATAAAAAAAATGAAACCGAGAATATAATATATTTTAAATATTATTTATTTAATTATTTTTTTTGAGTATTTTAATACTACCTTGTTACTCGCTAAAAATGTATCTTTCTAAATAATTTTAAAACTCGGTTCAATAGTCTTTGAGTTTATCCAGAACAAACAAATAATCAAAAAGTCGTAGCCGATGGAATTATGAGTCTTCACCACAACTGGCAAGCTCGTCGAGGTATTTGGCAAGTATTACCGACGAACTTGCTCTTACCGACAGCTTAATTTGCTCTCTGAAGTACTAATAATAACAATAATAATAATAATAAATTTCTTTATTTCATAAAAAATAAAGTAGCCGTGGTAACAGTAGGTACGCTGTTCCCACTATGTTGTAAGAATCAGGCTCTTATAATGTTATAATAAAAAAGTTCACCACAAAATAGAATAACAAACAAGTTTGGGCACTGACTCCTAAGTAAAAATAACTAGTCGTGAGACTGTATCTCAGGAGCCAGTGCTCTTCTCCTGGTACAAGATAGGTAGATTCTAATAAATCATACAATAAATAAAATAATATTATAATATATATATACATGAAAATATATACTAATATGTATATCCATATACGCTATTAGAGATGTGTGTATGTGTGGTGTGGGTGTGTACATGTGATATGTATGAGGGTGTGTGTGCCTGTATGTATAAATGTATATATGTATGTATGTGTGAGAGATATTTATATTAGTGTGTTATGTGTGTGCATCAGTGTATATATGTATGTATGGCTGTGCGCTTGTATGTTCGTATGCGCGTGTGATGCTAGTTCTTGCCTTTTATGTCAATAAAAGTGGAGTGAGTATGTAAAGTGTAAAATGAGGTTATTTATGGAACCAGCTAAAATATAGACCTTAAAAACTCTTCATTCTCTTCATAGCTTAAATTCATCAGCCAGGTTTTTGTTTTTGATTTACAGGCCGCAGAAGGGAGGGCATAGATGTCCAGTCTGTAGTTTATCTTGTTATATAGAACAGAGCTGGCAATGTAATATTGCATTTTGGCAAGGGCTGTTCGTGAGGACTCCACACTGCAAACACGATTTCGCCTCCTTTTGTGGTTTTCAATATGTTACAATAAGACATTGAGTGAAATGCGATCTCTCGTAAAAAGCAAGATATATACACAAATTAAATATCTCCGTCTCTTTCTTTTTCTCGAGAGATCGCACAGGTTAATTAGTACCCTGGTTTTGGAACGCAGCCTAATACTTATACAAGAAAAACAAAAGTTACAAAGTGTGTATGTAATGGTGGCACTTCACTTGATGTAGCGTATTTGTGTATTTGCCTTATTCCTATGTCAAAACCTACTTGAATTTTAAATTTCGAATAATATACAGTGTCCATAATTCAATTAAAAAGGAGACACCTTCAAAATTTAACTACAATATATGTTTAATTAAATAAGCTTTTGATGAGTCACCTTTTATATGTATGTGTGTTTGTGTGTGAATATATGAATGTGAGTG
This sequence comes from Monopis laevigella, assembly GCA_947458855.1. NCBI lineage: Eukaryota > Metazoa > Arthropoda > Insecta > Lepidoptera > Tineidae > Monopis > Monopis laevigella. The sequence goes on from OX381581.1 coordinate 20,864,908, forward strand.
TTGTATGGTTTGTGTAATGAGTATGTCTATAGAGGTGTTGTCAAGCAAACACACCTATAATATTTAAATTAAAAACTCATTAGTACATATAGGAGTTTGAACCGGGGACCTCTAAACACTAGTCTTTAAGTCTGATGTATACTTACAAAAATCTCTTAGTTGTTTCTGAGTACTTAAAGTAACGTCGCTATGTCAGTCTGATAGCAGACACATCTGGGGCTAAGTTGACGTTTTAAGTGAAGTTACTTAACAAGTTCAGGATGTCAGGACTTGGGAAATTCACCGAAACAGATGTTTTTAATGAGAAATTATTAGTGTTACGATGGAAATATAACATCTTATATTTTAAGATTTTGCCTTAGCTTTAGGTAATCGAATAAGTAAACTAAACAAATAATAAAAAAAATCATCCGCCTAAAGTAATCAATAACTACCGAGTGATTTTTGTCTATCTGATGGTAAGTAAACCTACAAGTCCAGAAACGAGGTCAATCATTAACATTTAATAACATTGATCGCTCCTACTATGCCATTACTAAATATGATTATATAAATAATTTCCTATTTTATTACTAAGTCTTTTACTATATAGTTAACTAACTGGTTTACTATGTCGTTTACTATGTTGTTTACTAAGTGATTTACCTACTTAGTTGTTTACTATGTCGTTTACTATGTTGTTTACTAAGTGGTTTACCTACTTAGTTGTTTACTATGTCGTTTACTAAGTTGGTTACTATATTGTTTACTAAGTTATTTACTAAATGGTTTACTTAGTTGTTTACTATGTCGTTTACTAAGTTGGTTACGATATAAATGTAATAATGTTTACTAAGTTTTTTACTAAATGGTTTACTTAGTTGTTTACTATGTCGCTTGCTTAGTGGTTTACTTAGTGATTTACTAAGTGGTTTACTATGTTTTTAAGTCGTTTACAATGTCGTTTACTACTACTTTACCACTTAATACAAAATCAATTAAATTATTATTACAAAATGTTATTATTATAAAACTAATACAAAATTAAACAAAGAATATATATATATATATATATATAAATATATATATGGGACCGACAGCTTAACGTGCTCTCCCAGGCACTATAGTAGTGTTTTTAATCAAATGTACATACATTTTTAGATTAAAAACTTATTGGTAGACACCGGGGTTAGAACCAGGGACCTAAGTGTTTTTAAGTCTAAGGTCTAACCAACTCGGCCACCACGTATATAATAAATAATATATGTAGGAAAATTTACACATAGTGCTCTGGTCACAAACTTAGCTCTAGGCTTGTACTATGTGTTCCAAAAGCAACGATATTATATTTTATAAACACCCAGACCATGACAAACTGTACAGAAAAATCGTACTAATATGTTTTTGCCATGGGTGGGAATCGAACCCTCGACCTCCGGATACAACGCCAAAGGCGCAACCACTAGCCTACGGAGGCGCTCAAACACATAAATTTAATGCTTTTTATTACAATAAAATACAGACTACTTAATAGCTACGAATACAAATATGCATTGTCCCCCGAACGGAACGCGAGGACGGTATTTATAGCTAATTGATGTGACGTCAGAGCGTCTTTCTAGAAGGTTATATAATAATATAATATAATATAATAATATATATATATATATTATGCTAAGAATATCGTCTCTATAAACTTAAACTATGGTAAAGTCTATATATATATATACTTACCACTGTATCTTTTGAGTTGTATACTCCGCTCATCTATTTAAGGGGTGTAGCTCCGTCGAAGAGGGGGAGCTGTTATGCCCAAGTATATCCATTATTATATAACCTTCTATATATTCGATATTCTTAGCATAATATATATATATATATATATATATAATGCTAAGAATATCGTCTCTATAAACTTAAACTATGGTAAAGTCTACTAGTTTAAACTATGAATTTAATAGCTTGAGATACTGAAAGTTTTCTGGCTCAATCTTCTAATCTGTGAGCTTTATGTTTCAAACAAAACTTGGTCTAACTACGAACATTAATCACATTATTAATTAAAGTGAATAAATAAACGGAACAAGAATGAAATTGGAAGATGAAAAACTTTATTTTGTAACCGCATCTTTTTGCAAGCTGCATATTGCAAGCGACCAATGCTGACCATGACTATATTATACCTAACTGTACAGGTAAACGCACTTTTTAACATCTGCGGGAATCGAGCCCACGAGCCCCGGATACAACCATTGGTCTATGGAAGATAATTAAACCATGGAATAGTTAGGTATAGGTATAATTTTAATTATTTGTTATCTATACTATATAATAAAGATGAAGAGTTTGTTTGTTTGGTTGAACGCGCTAATCTCTAGAACTACTGGTTCGAATTAAAAAAATATGTTAGTGTTGGGTAGCCCATTTATCGAGAAAGGCTATATAACATCACGCTACGACCAATGGGAGCGGAGTAACAATAAAAAATGTGGCTAAAATGGCGAACAATTATTCCTTTTGAGAGCGTACGCTGCGTAAACGGTTAAAGTAACGCTGGCACAGGTGCGTGGATTAGCTAGTTAAATATGAAATGTGTAAGTAACTTAAGAAGCCATGGGCTTTCAGTAATATTATGGATTTTTTGAGAAAAAATAATAATGTGGAGGTGCAAATATTACTTACTCGATTCTAATTACATAGTCTCTTTATAAAAAAACGATTTTTTTTTTAAATACAACTAAATTAAGATTTTATAAATAAAAAATCTTTCTTTAGTTGTCTTATCAAAAGCTAATAGATATTTTTTTTTTTTAAGAGACTATGTAATTAGAATCGAGTAAGTAATATTTGCACCTCCGCGTAAATAAAAAAAAAAAAAAACTATAATATTACTGAAAGCAACGTTTAGACATTTTTAGATATTCGAGTTCGCAAGTCAATTTTCTGTATTCTTAAAGAAACTTGTATATTATTGGCCTTATTCATAAAAACTTATTGAAGCCTTGAAGAACACTTTAGTTATGGAATGTTTTGTCTCTTTTACACATATTCGTTTTTGTAGCTAAATAAAAGAGACAAAACCTTCTATAACTAAAGTGTTCTTGAAGGACTCAATAAGTTTTTATGAATAAGGCCATTAATCTATAAGTGGGCCTATTTCGATGTTAATTACAATTTAATGAGTTTAAAAGCAGTATTAAGTTTCATGTGTAGAGTACAGCGACCTTGTGAAGGTTAATGACCTACCTATTGTTAAAACTTTGTAACTGTAATCTTAAGGTCGTAATGGTTTGACCCTTACGTCATAAGATTGTGGATACTAGGTCGTCATGAAGTCAGAGAATATTTATATACAGACGCCCATACAAATGTACGTCCAAGATTCCTTCCACTACCAAGTGATAGAGTCGAAGTTGAATTATTATTTTTATGTTGGTAATTGTACGCGAAAATCTATCTAAATAAAAACAATTATCACGGGCGCCCGAGCGGTACATCATGGTACCCAGCAGACTGGTTTTTAATCCCACCTCGTCGTAGCCGATGGTATGAGTCTACACCGAACAAGTGACTAGCTCGTCGCGATGCTTGGATAGACTCAATAACCCATCTAAAAATAGTTTCACAGGTTGGTATAGTAAAACTGGGACCGACAGCTTAACGTGCTCACCGAGGCACTATAGCGGTGTTGTTAAACAAATGTACATATTTTTTTCGATTAAAACTCATTGGTTATACAACGGGGGTTTGAACCAGGGACCTAAGTGTTTTTAAGTCTAAGGTCTATCTACTACTAACTCGGCCACCACATACATTTAAGAAAATCTTTTTGTTGTGGGTAATAAATACTTTTGTATTATAAAATTTAAAAAGTTTTACACAGAAAAAATAATTAATACAATAACCGACAAAAATATTATTTTAATTTTTCGACAAACAGTAGTCGAGTAATACTGGAAGTGCAAAAGCTCATTTTGTATGGAGAACGCAGACTTCGCGATTGCGAATGCAGTGTCCTTAAGATGGGGCTTTAGGAGTATTTTACAATTAAAAAATAAGTGGCTAAAAATTATCAATATTCTACTTTTACCATGTATTTTATTATTTTAGATTAAATTTAATTAATTTTATATTCTTACAAAATCATATTTATTACCTAATGCCCGTCTTTATTATGATAAAAAGTATTATATTTTTATTTTAACCACCTCCGTGGGTTAAATTCCCATTCAATGCAAAAAATATTAGTAAATTTTTCTGTACAGTTTGTCATGGTATGGGTGTTTATAAAATATAATAAGTATGTATAATATCATTTTTTCTGGTACACATAGTAAAAGCCTAGAGCTTAGTTTGTGACCATATAAATATGTGTAAATTGTCCTACATATTATTATTATTATATATGTAATTCTGTGACCCCTAAACTACCACTATTCAAAAGATCATATCTATCGCTTGCTCGGTGCAAAAAAACCCACGGGAACCGTACATTTTTCTGGAATAAAAAGTACCAAATTTCATCGTGATCAGTTATAAAGCCGTTCTGGACGGGACTGACACTTTTTTTGGGTGTCCCTGAAGAAAGCTTTGGGACGCCAAAGTGTTCCGTATTCAGATGATCAGATGGGTCAACACTGATTAAAACCAAAAATCCATAGGTTCTTAATAATAGGCCTTTTCTAAATGTATAACAAATTTAAGCGAAGAGTTTTTAATAGTCGAAAGTGTGAACTTCTGGAATATAAATATGCTCACTAGAAAAATATAATTTCCTGCAGGTATAATAATAATTGTATTAACTTTTTCTTTGTTTTTAGGACTGTCGCCATAATTTTTAAATTGTACTGTTTTGACAAATAGTAAAAATGGTCTCATTTGGCATGATTAAGTAACAAACATCCATACAACGATTCGCATTTATATAGTACCTAAGTATAGATACGAGTATAATAGCTACATAAATTTAACGTCGCTTAGGTACAAGCAACCGGGTCAAAAGCTGCAGGAGGTAAAATTTACCAAAGTCAAATTTTAACTTTGATCAATGGAACTCCAAGATCTAAGGGTTTGAAATAAATTGCAAATCAGGTTTAGTAAACATTTGTGTTTAATTTAATTAAAGCTTCTGCACGTAATACATCCGGCACGCGATACCGCCCGCCCTCGGCTCGTACAGTCAGCGACAAGGGAGACCACTTTACTGTGCCTTTTTACCCGACTGGCACGACGCAAAGGAGGGTAATGTGTTAATTGTAAGCTTATGTATGAGTGTTTGTTTCTTGTAGCGCTCTAGAGACCAAACACCAAAGTGAACCAATTTTGATGATTATTACGTCGATCGATTTGGCATAATCTTCTGAGGGTCACTTTAATATTCAATATGGCGACAGTCAGACGCCATATTGCGAAAAAGAATAAAATAAAGTATTAACATATTTTAACAGCATCCGTAGACTAGTGGTTGCGCCTTTGGCGTTGAATTCGGAGCTCGTGGGTTCGATTTCCACCCATGGCAAAATATATTAGTACGTTTTCTGTAGAGTTTCCCATGATTTGGGTGTTTTTAAAATATAATATGTATTAAGGTCGTTGCTTCTGGTACACATAGTACAAGCTATGCTTAGTATGTGACCTGGGCAAAATGTGTAAAAAACGTTATACGTTTTTTTTTTAATCTTAGGTTTCTCTTATAAACTTGATTAATAATCAGTAATTTCAGCCACAGCAAGTTACTTACCCCCGTATTCTAAGACGTTTCCTTAACTCCACTCTTCACTCAAGGAGCGTCTGTCTCAACTTGCTGTTTATAGTTGACATTTGGTGGAAAGAGACAGACGTTCCTTGAGTGTAAAGTGGAGTTAAGGATACGTCTTAGAATACGGGGGTTAATCCCCGCGATTAACTCCCTCAATGAAATAACAAGATTGCAAAATTATTTTTACAATCCAAACTAAAATAAAAAACTGTGTTACAACTGTGTATTATAAACTAAAAAAATAAAAGCTTTTGAATCCTTAAGCATGTGTCCTTAAGCATGTGATTATATATGTATCTATGTTTTTGTGTGTATATGTAGTGTATGTTTAAATATGTAAAAAAAATGTAAAACTGTAAATAAAAACTGAAACGATAAAAAAAACAAGTCCAGTAGTCTAGAATTCTGTAATATTGACTACACCATTGGGATAGTTTCATCATTCATACACACATAAAATAAATAATAAATTAAATCGGAACGTAGCAACTTTAACAATCGGGACTTATGGGGATCTTATTGGGAATATTTGAGCCGCTCTCGATTTTTAATATAATAAATAATAATTTATTATCTGTTTTAAAGAAAGAAATACATTATTTATCGCGAAAACAACATTATGTACAAACATTTTTAAATACAAATTAATAACATTGAATAAACACCAGTATTTTATAACAATAACAACAATTTATAAATGAGAGTATCAAAATATCAAATACTATATCGCCAACTATTTCCTAACCGCATCATAGTGGGAGCGATCAATATTGTTAAATAACAATGTATTGATTGACCCTATTCATGAACTTTGTAGGTATGCTTACCATTAGGTAGATAAAGTCACATGCCGTGCTTCATTAAAAAAAATAGTACCTGTACCTATTGTTTGGGTGGGAGCTTTGGGTCCTCATTAATAAAAGATATTATTAAATTTGGACACTTGTTCACCATTTATTATTTGTTTCTGACTCCGTCAAATTGACTTTTACATTTTTATAATTAGTTTTAAATATTATTTGTTGCCGTTACCAACACCTATAATATAATTATCTATATATTATTATTAATGTATATACCTATTTACGAGTAAGTGTGCAAAACACTGAGAAAAACAAGGTTGAATTTGCGTCGGACATAGTAACGCACCTTGCGCCCGACTACCATATAACGCACCGCCCGCGCGTCACTGACTGTGTAATTCAATTTATATTTGTAACGTGTGTATTTATTTTATTCGTATTTAGCTTTATTCTTAATCTGAACGTGGTCTCAAATATTAATTTAGACAGGAAGATATTTATGTATTAATTGTGTACGATAGTTATCATAATTATGGTTGTATTTTTTTTTAATTGGAGCACGGCAGGTGACATTATGTCTACCTTATAGTACGCAGACTTACAAAGTCCATGAATGGGATCAATCAATATATTCCTATTTAACAACATAGATCACTCCCACTAAATAAGCTAAATGATGCTTTTACGAAATGGGTGCGATAAAAACGATATTATAAAAAAAAACTGCCCGTCGACTATCATCTCGACAAGAAATTGATGAAGTAGTCTCCTGAAAACCGGTGAACCCACATACTAAAACCGAAACATGAAACCTAACTGTTTTTGCATCTGTATGGGCGATGGTAACGAGAGCGGTCGATCGGCCTAGCGAAGTTATAGAGACTTTCCTCCCATCTAAATATTTACATACACACCATCACGCCTGTATCCCTGTTAAGGGGTAAGCAGAAAACAATGTACGCCACTTCGCACAATCTCTACATACTTCTCTAGTTTCTACATCCATGCACCGATTATTTCAGATGCGAAAAAAGGACAAATTAGACTTCGTATTTATACTTTTTTAAGGATAACTCGAATTTGATCTGTAATGACGCGACTTGGACGGCCACGTAATCCACTTAATAAATAAGGTATTCTCTATCAGCACCTTTATGTATTTTTACTTTATATATTTGTTTGGTCTTTTGTTCGTCATCCATATCCATTAAATACGCGCAACGTGGCTGAACCACCTGAAGGATATTGCATTCGCAATCGCGGCGTTCTACATACAAAATGAGCTTTCGCACTTCCAGTATTACCCGGGACTATAGCTGTTTGTCCAACCTAAAAATAATAATTAAACTTCGACTAACAGCCAATTTCTAGTATTGGAAGTACGTTTGAATGGGGGTCAAGACAACGCCCTTAACATACCTGTTTTAATCTTCGGTAAAATATGACCGTTAAGCCAAGTAATATATTTAATTTAAATGTAATATAGAATAAAAATACCCTTTTTAGACGCCAGTTGATTACAACTATTATAATAAAAACGTGCTGTAGTATTTTTTTTACAAAATTTTGTATCCTTATTTTTTTCTTAATTTTCTATTTTATATGTTAGATACCTAAATTCAATCTCTTTCACCTTAAATGCCTTCTACATAAGTATATTGATATGTTTAAAGGTACACAAATGTCTGTTTGTTGTAATTTTTTATTTATCTACATTCAAAATGTGACATGTTTCGTAACCGCATCCTGAATACCTCGACAGAAAATTGATACAGTTATCGTTGAATGAACCGGTGAACCTACAGATAAAAACTGAAATCTCACATAGGGTAGTTGTACCATAATATGAACATGCACTCATGAATGAACACCTAAATATTTTTGCATGTAATAAGAATATCGTAAAAAAAACTCCACAGCCACTTTAAGCCAATATAAAATAAGGATACCGAGATGGTATTTTTATGTTATTATTAACTACAAAAACATTTAGGTGTATGTTCATATCACTTGATGGTTTTTGCATCTGTATGCAGTCGTATACCGTATGAGGGTACTGGAAATCGAACTGCCTAACGAAATCAAAAAGACTTCCTAACTTAATGTTTACAAATAAAATAAATATGTACCTTTTGTTTCACCCGTCTTATTATTTGTATAATTTTTTTATACAGTGTGAATTTGAAAGGATGTACTTTGGGCTAATATGAGGTTCTGCTGATTAAATCGAACAACTTTTCCCATGGAACCATGTGTCGCAAATGAAAAAAAATTTTGGCTTCCCCATACAAATTGGTAATTTTAACATTACTAGTTTGTATGGAGAGTTTGTAGAGACAATATTTTTTTTTCATTTGCGGCACATACTCCATGGGAAAAGTTGTTCGTATTGATCAGTAGAACCTCATATTAGCCCAAAGTACATCCTTTCAAAGTCACCATGTATAAGTAGTAGATAACAAGCAATGACAAAATTCTGTCCGGTGGTAACTGGAACCTGGTTGGCTCAGTGGTTATGTGCCTTGCCGCGAAAGTGAGGATCGTGGATTCGAGTCCCGCCAACCAGGATTTTTTTCATTGCATCTTTAAAAAAAAACTATCTAGAGATTACCAGAAACGTTTTTAAAAAAAATTGCTGTGTAAAAAAAAAACTATAGTTTTCTGCAATAACATCGTTTAACTGCCTATATATTTAATGCCTGCCTGGGTATTTAATGTTCATACTAACCCTTGAAATATTCACCATAAAAGCGGCCATTTAAAGTAATTCAGTTACTAAACAATAAAAAGGGGCCAAGTCAAAATAACAGCAATGCAATAACACTAGAAATACTATAACTATAACAGTTTACGACCCCGAATGTTCTGAGAAACAAATACTGTTGTATTATTTCTCAATTTTCCGACAGTTTCGCTTTTGTATTTTTGGAAAATTGCCACTTTTATTGTTTTCATTTGTATTGTAAATGTATTTTTTAAAGGGTTTTGTTTAACGGAAATAAAACCTTATTTATCACTTGTTTAACTTTTTTACTTAGTTTAAATTTTATTTTTATTGACGAATGGCATGTGATGTTGTCTTCTTGATGGTAATATTTGTAATTCTAATAAATTACACACACACACGTTATATTAAAATTTAAAGTCGGTCAATACCGATTGAACTTTTTTAAATCTTTTGTAATATGTAAGTAACTATTTATTACTTATTTATTTTCGTAACTAAGTTTTTTTATCTATGCATATGTATAGTAAAATTGTAAATGAAAAAAAACAGTATACTGATAGATCTGATTTAAAAAAGAAATACTTGAAAACTATTGAACTGATTTATATGTAAATGTAAATGAAAAAAATCAGTATATTGATTGATCTGATTTAAAAAAAAATTACTTGAAAACTATTGAACTGATTTATATACATTTTTTTTTCTGAATAACTATTAACTCTTTGGATAATGGGTATGTTTTTCGATGTTTTATATACTTTTTGAGAAATATATTTTTTCGTATAAAGTTATATTGAATTTTTAAAGATAAAAATGCAATGAAAAATTTCCTGGTGGCGGGACTCGAACCCACGAACCTCGCTATCGCGGCAAGGCGCTCAACCGCTGAGCCAACCAGGTTCCAGTCAGCCCTCACGAATTTTGTCATTGCTTGTTATCTACTTATACACAGACTTATATTAAATTTTTATCTTTAAAAATTTAATATAAGATTATCCTATAAAAAGGAATTTATAAAAAATGCATTCGTATAAAGTTAACTTTAAGTTTTTTTTTTGCAAAAACAGTGATTATATATATATATCTTCACGGGTGCCTTACGGCGCCCAAGACCGCTCTGGACGGCCCCAGGGTACCCAGCGGAGGGGTTTTAATCCCACCTCGTCGTAGCCGATGGTATGAGTACACCGAACAAGTGGCTAGCTCGTCGCGATGTTTTGGATAGACTCAATAACCCATCTATAAACAGTTTCACAAGGTGGTATAGTGAAACCGGGACCGACAGCTTAACGTGCTCTCCGAGGCACTATAGTGGTGTTGTCAAACAAATGTACATATTTTTTTTAATTAAAAACTCATTGGTACACACCGGGATTCGAACCAGGGACCTTAGTGTTTTTAAGTCCAAGGTCTAACCAACTCGGCCACCACGTATACAAAACAGTGATTGTTAGGTAAGTACTTAGTAAAATCCAAAATTATACCTATAAATCCGGGTTTTATATATTATGAAACGCGGGCATGGTAGCCATGGTCAACATGATTACTTTACCTTAGTAATAATAAGTAGGTAAAACATTTTTTTTTATTTTCAAATAAACACGCTTACGAAATTAGGCGACTCAGTTATAAATAAAATTTTAAAAAATTGCCCCCACACTTAACTAATAAGACCATTGTTAATTAATTAAATTATATATTAAAACTAAAATATCGTTGAAAAAAAAATTGTCACCGGACAAAATATTCCTGTAAAAATAATTTTCCTTTCATAAAACAAGTAGAGTAACTAACAGAAAACTTTAATTTCACTTATTACAAAACTTGCACCAGTTTAATTACATAGAGCAGAGAATGAATTTTTTCAGTTACATTTGCTCCATTGTATAAAATTAAAGGAAAATATAAATGGAACGCCACTTAACTTTGAGTGGGAAAATGAGAAACTACACAATTTACAGACGCGGACTGAAAAAACATTTACCGAATAAAACAATGCATAAGCTATTCATAATACAAATGCTTGTTTAAAATATTGCCTTCCTTGGAAAACTTTTTTTTCAATAATTTTTTTTTTTTTAGTAATTCATATACGTGGTGGCCGAGTTGGTTAGACCTTGGACTTAAAAACACTTAGGTCCCTGGTTCGAATCCCGGTGTGTACCAAGTTTTAAATAAAATTAAAAAATGTACATTTGTTTGACAACGTCACTATAGTGCCTCGGAGAGCACGTTAAGGTGTCGGTCCCGGTTTCACTATATCGACTTGTGAAACTGATGGGTTATTGAGTCTATTCAAAACATCGCGACGAGCTAGCCACTCGTTCGGTGTAGCAGACTACGACGATGTGGGATTAAAAACCCCTCTACTGGGTACCCTGGGGCCGTCTAGGCGGTCTCGGGCGCTGTAAGACACCCGTTATGATATGTATGTATGTAATTCATTTTTGTTACGTTAAATTATTATTGTTCGTGTTTTTGAATATAAATAATTAAAAATTATATAATACATGGTGACGTTGAAAGGTTGTACTTTGGGCTAATATGAGGTTCTACTGATAAAATCGATTAACTCGACCCTTGTAAATGAAAAATGGCTTTTTCATACAAACTAGTAATGTTAAAATGACCAATTTGTATTGGTAAGCCAAAAATTGTTTTCATTTTCAACACATGGATTCTTGGCAAAAGTTGTTCAAATTGATCAGTAGAGCCCAAAGTACAACCTTTCAAATTCATCCTTTATATCAGAAATAAAGTAAGTATAAAAATTACCTACCTATAATAGAAATTTAATATTGAAAAAAAAATAGACGTATTGTGCCAAGGACAGTAACAGTAGTGTCCTTACCCCGTTGGATACAAATATTGATCCTCAAAACAAGACACTCCAGATGCTCTGCCATTGGTTTGCGCATTGTAGCAACGTAACGTATTCAACGATACGTATACGTGAGCCACAACCAATAGGGCCGCTTTATTTTTGGTAGCAGGATTGAAGATAAAAATGCAATGAAAAAATCCTGGTGGGCGGAACTGGAATCCACGATCCTCGCGGCAAGCCACACAACCACTAAGCCACCCAGGTTCCAGTCAACCCTCACGAATTTTATCATTGCTTGTTATCTACTACTTATATAGAAAAATGGTACAAATAATAAGACGGATGTATCCGGAACAACAAAAGCTAGTAGGTACATATTTATGATCGTTTTATTCAATCCTGTTACCAAAAATAAAGCAGCCCTATTGGTTGTTGCTCACGTATACGTATTCAAATACGTTACATTGCTACAATGCGCAAACCCAAGGTAGAGCCTCTGTATCTCATTTTGAGGATCGTTAGTATTTTTAAGTTAGATTAGATTTATATTTTAAAAAAGAAGTTTAGTTGATCCTCTGAAAAATCTAACTTACGATACTTAGGTGGGTATATAAAAAAAGATATGGCTAATATAGAGTAAAAATAGTAGATTATTTAGATATAATGTTGTAATAAACAACGTAGTTATCATTTCTAAATATATTTCTACCTAGTGTAAATCAAACCCACAAAGCTTAGAAACAATACAGACAAAGAGATGTGCCTAACAATCCATGGATTAACAGTTCGGGTGCCGGATATAAGGTATAGGCAGGGGATATAATGGTTTCCTGAATAGATTCAAAGGCTCTCTATGGATTCAAAATCCAACTTAATTTTACCTGAACCGTTTCGGCCGGTTTGCAGACCTTTATAAACATAATGATTTTACAAACAATAAACGAAATTAAATCCATTGCTTTTAGTAAAACTTGATTGAGTCCTTGATTAACTTTTAGTTCACCAGTAGGTTTGGTCTCATTTTATAGCAACAAAAATAAGTATGCGTAAAAGAGACAAAATTTATTTTATTAAAGTGTTCTTTAAGGAGTCAGTTAATAAAATATACATATATATATATGTAAGACTATTTAAGTATATAGTACCATCACGGGTGCCTTACAGGCGCTGTAAGATTGTGTAGACGGCCTTAGGGTACCCAGCGGTGGGATTTTGTTTCCACCTATCCGATGGTATTCTAAGTTTATACTGAACAAGTGGCCAAATCGTCGCGGTAATTAACTTAATAACCCATCTATAAACAGTTTCACAAGTTGATTTAGTAAAACTGGGTCCCACAACTTAACGTGCTCTCGCAAGCACTATAGTGGTGTTGTCAAATGAGGGTACATATTTTTTTTAAAAGCCCATTGTTGGTTCATAACGAAGTTTGAATCAGTTGCCTACTGGGCCGACCGCAAGTTCTCCCAATGATCGTTTTTTTATTATTATTTAATTTATCTAGAACATTTACAGCAAAATAGCATTAATAATAACTATGGGCTTTCTACAAATCTTAACAAAATAATGACTTATTGTTTTGGTACAAAACATGTACCAATGTACATGTACCATGGGGTCGATCAATAATTTATTTTTTAACACAGTGCAGAATAATAACCAAATAAGCGCCTTATTACTGTGTTAAAAAATAATTTATTAATCGACCCCATTCATAGATTTTGTAGAGCTACTTACATTAGGTAGATACAAAGTCACACACCGTGCTCCAATAATAAACAAATCTGTAGGTGTTAACGACAAAAGTTCGTTATTGTCATATAAAAATTATAGATAAAGTTAAAGCTGCCAGTGTTATATAGTAAAAATGAACCCTTACTGTAGAATATAGGAATGAAGACTAGCGCAAATAGATTGAAGATTCATTTTCCGTTCTAACTTAAAATGGGTTGTCAGCAAGAATTCTCATTGCACATAAAGATTTATGGAATTTGCTACGAGATTACTATTATACGACTACGGGCGAGAACACTAACTGCGGCACCTTGAAGTTTTATTTTAGGTCATTTAAAATTTTAATGAAAAAAAGTTTTACTATCTTTACACACTAACTTACATTACTAACTACTTTCTTATTATTACAATTTTCATTAATATGTTTACTTATATCTTTTCATACTTAGTAATTACTTTAAAATTATTATACTTGTTGTATTGATTATTTTGTATAAAGAGCGAGGTAACTGTCAATCAGGTTTTTCTAACTTATGACTTATGGCCTTTTTTTATACTAAATATGATGTATTAATGTTGTATTGTTTAATGACAAATAAAGAAGTTTTTTATTATTTTTATATATGATATAGTAAACCCGAGACCGCCTAGACGGCCCCAGGATACCCAGCGGATAGGTTTTAACCCCACCTCGTCGTAGCCGATGGTATGAGTCTACACCGAACAAGTGGCTAGTTCCTCGCTATATTTTGAATAGACTCAATAACCCATCTATAAACAGTTTCACAGGTTGGTATAGTGAAACCGGGATCGACCGGTTAAAATGCTCTCCGAGGCACTGTAGTAGTGTTGTAAAATAAATATATATACATTTTTTATTAAAAAGTCATTGGTACACACCGGGATTCGAACCAGGGGCGTTAGTGTTTTTAAGTCCAACTCGGCCACCACGTATATAAACTTAATTATAAAAGCGGCCCCAGCTTAGTGGTTAAGTCACTTTTCAACTGATAACAAGGCTAAGCAGATGAAAACAAGGCCGGACCTAGGATGGGTGACTGCTTTATACAATGAGGCTATACCATCATAAACACCGCAACAAGCTCGCCACTTGATAGGTGTTGCCTCCGAATACCATCGGCGAAATGAGGACGGGTTAATCCTCTACTGGGTACCCTGAGGCCTTTTAAAAGGGTCTCGGGAACCAAAAGGCACCCGTGATGGTAATTTTTATATCTATACTTTCTTTAAGATCCTTTGGTTTACTATTTAAGTTTGTGTAACTTTAAACAGAATTTTTCAAGTATTCCTTCAAGGCTAAAAGCTCCTAAACTACAAGGAATAGCGAAAAATTCTCAAAAGAGTCTCGGGGTCGATTTTGATAAAAACTAAAACTGTTTCATTAGACTTTTGAAAAATTTGTTCTTCTAGCCGGGAATCGAACAGGTTGAAAAAAAAAACATCTGTATTATTGCATTAGTTGAAAGTGTTGTCGCATATTAGAATCAAATTCTGGTAATTCATAAAGAGCGGCAAACTAAAGAAAAATGCCCATCTTCGATTTTTTTATTATAACTTTTTTTTTTCATTTTGTACAGATACTCCATTTTCACCTGCCATCTCGTTTAATAATACTATTACAATTTTAAGTAATTGATTACTTAAAATTGTAATAGTCTTATTGAATTAACTTAAAAAGAATTAAAAACAGAATAAAAACCTATAACATATATATTTCTTCTAAATCGCTATCAGCAGGCTGGCCAAACTTAAACATTTTCCGAGGAACGAGTCAGCCCTTTGGTCACCAGATGTTTCGATCAATCTCTTAGCAATTTCTTTCTAAATTGCATGCGCTCCTGGTCCCCACGGCCCCATCGTCTCAACTCCAAACGGCTTAAATACATACTCTCCGGAAGATTACACTATTTGCGCCGTTTGAGGTTTTCTGCATAACAAGCAGCAGCGCCAACCTTTTGAGAAGTCCCTTGAAAGATGTGAGGGGGCAAAAGTGTCGGCGCATGTAGCATCCCATACTAAGCACCGACCACTCTTTCAGTGTACTAAAGTCATTCCTTCAGGTCTCTTACCATTATTTCGAGACAATCCTCTTGGTTCTAAACAGAAGGTATCGAAATAGTGGCAAGAACCCGATGAATGATTTGGTTAAGGTTGGCGTGCCGCTTATATCTGTCTGCGTTTTATAGCAAGATAAACCGTGAACTGATGACCGAGTTGGTCGACCATCTCTCCACACTGGCAGCGATGTGGAAGGTTGCAAGGGGCTCCCAGAGGAAGTGAAATAGCTATGCGTTATGTATTGCGATAAGTAATGTACCTATTTTGAAAGACAGTAAAGTATCAACCAAAGCCCTGACTCCCATTGGGCCACAGCCATGAGACGAGCACGATCAGTCTACATTTTCCAAAATAGAATCATATTTAAAAAAATGAGCTCATCGAATAAAATACATGAAATTTGGGACAAAGAGACAAGGATTAATGATGTGTAATATTAATATTTCACAATATTTTTAAGGTCCAGTAGTTCGCATAATAATTATGCGACACACAGATATTCATAATATCGAAAAAATATAAGCACAAAAAACTTTATTTGCGATAATAACTTTGGCTAACACTGGCAGCACTTTGATTTGTAAGTCAAAAGTGACTGACGACTGTTAGCGCCTTAAAGGGATATCGGTATCTCCTGTCTGCAGTTATGTTGCTTTAAACGATAAGGGGAATGGAATAGGAGAAAAAATGTTATATTATTATAAGACTCCCTTCAGTCATATTTTTTTGTACATGTTTGTTAAAAGGAGTTCAAACCTTAATGTTAGGGCATAGAACGCATTATTGTAAGATTTACTCTGTCGAATTACCCTACTTAGTTATTTCAGGTTCGGAAATATGAGGAGAAATATAATTATAGGTAGGTAAGTATCCATTATAAGAATTTAATTTAGAATTCACAAATTTATTTAGGGTAGGTATTTAAAAATGTATTTAATATCTGAGAGAGAGAGAGACACAGTAGTTCTAATACAACTAATATATCTATATATAAAAAAATTAAAAAACTGTAAAACTTAGCCGTGTTTTAGTCTGTGCGTTTGCCGGTTTATTTTCCAGTTAGTAGTCCCCTTGAATCTAGCGATAAAGCAGGCGAGAATATTAAAATAGACTCGTAATGCAAATTTGTCTTTGTCGCCGCCCATTTCGTATCCAGATCATTTAGCCGGCATAGTGGGAGCTATTTGCATCCAGACAGAGTAAGGTCAGAAGCGAATATTAGGATACTTACAGCATACGAATTATAGCATTTATATCTTGGTAAAATAATCCATGGGAATATATATATATATAATCAGTCCGTATTACATGAACAAAATTACAAGCAGACAAAGTCGCGGGTAGTAGCTAGTAGTTTATAAATTTTATCACCTAGCTTTATAAGTCGCAGTCTATCAAATATAGTACCTAACAAATAAAAGGTCAGAGGTTGCCAACCTACAAACGATATTTAATAAAGTTCCCAAATATTGAGCCAAATATATCTTTACGCCATTCACCAATAAAAGGACAATTGTGAAGAAAACGCCTGAAATCGGCAAAAGGGGAAACCGATTTTCTTCTGCGTGTATAAAAAAACTTTTCCTGCTACACTACCGCAATTTTGCAACAATTTTAGTTAACGATTTATCGTTTTTATTTTCCCAAAAACAGTCTCGGAATCTTTCACCAAAGAGAATTCAACAAATACGGCATATTATATTATTAAATGAACACAATGATCCCCATTAATACGAGCATATTAAAAAAAAAACGGCAACGATCGTTTATGTTTAAATTTTATTTCGTGAAAACGATTTTTCATTTGCAGAAAAAGAGTTTTGGACAAGCTGCAGCAGTTGCTGACTGCCACATTAATGGAAGCACAGTCGTGAAGGTATATAAAAGCGATTATTTGTACGACAATAATTCTGCACTTATTTGACTTATTTCGTTTTTTGTAATATTATAATTGATAAATTGTTTGGATTTATCTGTATTTATATAATAAAAATGAATCGCTAAATATGTTGCTAAATACAAAACTCGAGAACGGTTGGATCAAGTCGGTAATTTTTCTTATGATAGTTGAAGACCGAGGAAGGTTCTTATGAAGAGAAAAAATAGAAAATAGTCCGGAAAACGTAAAAACATAATTTTTATCTATGGCTGAGTGGCACCAAAGTGTTCGTTAAAGTAAATTGTAACGATTAAAGTTAAAAATTAATGTACCAGCTGTCGTTTTTCAATATTATACATTCGACGTCATTTTTAACTTTAATCGTTACAATTACTTTAACGGATACTTTAGTGTAAATGGAGCTAAATGTGTTGATAAATACAAAACTCAAATACGGTTGGACCATTCGGCATTTTTTTATATATAATTGTTTAAGTCCGAGAAAGGGACCTATGAATAGAGAAAAAAATATAATAAAGATCCGGAAAAACGTAAACACCCCATTTTTATTTTTCCCAACCAAACTGTACCTATCTGCCAATTCAACAATTTTAATCAAATACCTATTTAACTCTCGCCTAAATCTCGGTGGCCATACACATATATAGTGATGATGATGATGACAGTGGATTAGTCAAAGGGTTACATATATTTTTGTATGAGGCCTGATACCCGGGGGTATATTGGGGTATACCCATCATATTTTAGTATGCCAAAATGTTATATTTTTTATAAGAAAATACTACTAAAAAGAAATAAATATAAATTTAAAACTTTTCTGAAATAGATAGAGTTTCTAAAATAAGCCGTAGTAGTACCTTGCAGATAACCCAATGATCGACAAGACGTCAGTAATCGGATTATCTGGTTTGAGTTCTGCAAGTCAGAGTGGGTGGTCGGTCGTGTTATCCTTTGTTAGTATTGAACCCTTTAGATATTGATTACACAAGGTAAATCAAATAACCTACGCGATTTAATTATAGTTAAAATATAGAATAGTACAAAAACTTTTATTTATACCTATTCGAAAGTTTTTTACTTATAGGTGTTTACCTATACAGTTAATAGGAAAAAATATATAAATTGATTATTAAGTAACGTACCTTGGCTGTCTCGGGTGCCTTACTGGCGAGATATATTACCACCTTCGTAGCCAATGATATCACAATTGACCGCCTCCGTAGACTAGTGGTTGCGCTGTTGTATTGGTGTTGTATCCGGAGGTCGTGGGTTCGATCCCCACCCATGGAAAAATAAATGTATGTACGTTTTCTGTACAGTTTGTCTTAGTCTGGGTGTTTATAAAATATAATATGTATTATATCGTTGTTTCTGGTTCATATAGTGCAAGCCTAGAGCTGACCATTGTGACCACAGCTATATGTGTAAATTGTCTTACATATTACAAAAAAAATAATACAGTAGAGTCTCACAAATCCGGTAATCCCTTCCTAAGTTTTTTAACAACGGCTACAAGTTACAAAAAATCTCACCTCAATTTAGGATTATTTTAAAACTAATTAGTTAATTGTAAGATATGTCACTGTTATAAATAAACGTGTAGTACATGAATACAAATAAATATATGTTTTTCTTCATTAGATGTTTTATTTTATTTACATTTATAAATTTATCTTTACAATCCAATAATTCGGAAGATCCTAGTTTTTAATAGTCTCACCTATCCGGGTGAGACTCTACATTATATAGATTTTTTAATTTAATTTATCATGACGGGTGTCTTATGGCAATACTTATGTTTTAGACCGCCTAAACGTTGTTTATGGTTGCAAGTTTATGAGCAACATGGAAATGGCTTAAATACAACACGACAGTTTTATTTTTAAATGCGATATTTTAGTACTAACGATACCTTGTGCCAGCAGTTAAACTTGAAAATCGATTAATGGTTTGGTACAAGCAAACAATCACCCAAAATAGGTACTATATGTCATACTAATTGGCACATACTATGTAGGTGATACGGCGCAATTTCCAGTGACTTAGCAGTTAACCCTATGAAATACTGTAAATATGTTTAAAAATCGTAGCTATAGGTAAAGGTAAAACAATCTAAATATTTGTACTACGGGAGTGCTAGTATTTTTTCCAGCTGTTAACCCCTACTAAACACAATAAAAAACTACGTCGTATACGTCGTCTACGTCAATAGAAATCGTAGCTGTAGGTAAAATCGTAGTAATTAGTAGGTAATTACTACGCGGGTGCTACGGCGCGGGTAACGACTTCTTTTGCCAGCATTTGAGCAATGCGAGAACGAAATAGCAAAAATAAAAATTTAATTAACATCACAAAGCGCATTTTTGAAAAAAGTGAGAAGCAATTAATGCTAAACACCCCAATGAAATATTTTAATTATGTCTGTGGGCATCTTAACGTTTTCTACGGGCGTAAGTAAGAAATATTAAAATTGGTTTTTGTTTTCAATAATAATAAATGTTATTAAATTTTAACATTTTGATTAATAATAAAATATCTTTTTATAGTTCAGTTATGTAATTACATAAATTATATCGTTATTGTTATTTTTAGATTTTTTGTAATCTTATTCATAACACTAGTAGATATTTTTAATTGAGGCACGGCATATGACTTTGTATCTATCTGGTTGTGAGCAGACCTACAAATTCCATGAATGGGGCTTGCTGATTACTAGTTGAAACTGGCCGAGTTGGTTAAACCTTAAAAATATTAAAGTTTTCAGTTCCCCGGTTGACTAATGAGGTTTTAATAAAAAATATATATAATAATAAATAAAAATATATTTGTTTGACAACACTAGTATGTATAATGTCTCAAAGAGAACGTTAAGCTGTCGGTCCCAGGTACACTAACTTCTGACCTTTTATAAGTCTATACAAAAGCGACAATTTGCTTAATTTCTATACCAAAATAGAATAAACTATTGGACTTATTCATAAAAACATATTGAGTCTTATAAGAACATGTTTGTTATAGAAGTTATATCTGATTTAAGCATATTAATTTTTGTTACTAAATAAATAAGACCTTCTATTACTAAAGTGTTCTTCAAGGAATCAATAAGTTTTTATGAATACGGAATATATTTAACTTTTATTCATAGGCTACGATTAGGTGGGAATAAAAACCACGTATAAACAGTTTTATAAGTTGGTATAGTAAAACTGGGACCAAAAGCTTAACGTGCTCTTTGAGGCACTATAATAGTGTTATCAAAAATATGTACATAATTTATGTTTAATTAACAATCATTGGTTAAAAAAAAAAAACACCGGGGATCGTAAAACTAAATATAATATTTTATTTAATAAAATATTGTAAAAGAACCAAAATAAAACATGACCGCTTCACTTCAATAGTTCACTGCTTCAGTTCTCGGTTTCAAATAAAAGAACCGAATCAAAGGCGCACATAAAATTTTATTTTATCTTCAGCCTGAAAAAGAAATTCGGAGCCCGAAAACGTCAAAGTAATCGATTCTATGCGGTCTACCGAACAGATACCCTTATTGGTTTTATAATAACAATAAATTTCTTATACAAGTATAGGTATATCTTTGCTAAACTAATTTTACATTGAAATTTTATGTACGTGGTAAAAACATTATGTTAAAATTTTTATGAAAGACTAGCTGTAACCCCGCACTTTATTTATTTATTTAAAATTCTTTATTGCACAAAATTGTACATCGGCGAGCTTATAGCCTTAGGCATTTTTAACCAGCTAGCCTTTGAGAAAGTGAAATATGTTAGTTTCACTCGCGTTAAATTTCAATAGAGCCGTCTTGTTGACCATATCGCAATGCTTTTTATTTCTTAAGTGAATATACATATATTTTGTAATTAAAAACTCATTGGACACACAGAGCCTAAGTGTCGACAAATATGAAACATCAGACAGTCTCCGTCTCTCGCCATTTTCAAGAAATTACTCATTTCTCATTATCATAATTTAGGTTAGGTTTAAACATATATTTATGTATCTATTTTTGTTATATTATTTATGTAGTTGTATCTTTGCAGTTTATATATTTTGATTTCTCTTTACACTAATCTGTGCATTTTATATTACAATTTTCACTCTACTAAAGGTTAGCTGGCAGATAATGTCTAAGGCATTAAGCTCGCCTTTGTAAAACCTTTTGTGCAATAAATTATTTTAAATAAATAATATGAAAAGGTAGTGAAACGTAATAAATATGTTTCAAAAAGTAAACTAAAAACTTAAATGTAACGACAGATTCGTTTCTAAAGCTCATATTGGCGTTGCTAAAAATTGTTTGGTTTATTTGTAAACGCGATGGTTAATAATGTTGCTACGAAATTTTACCCATATCTTATCTGGAACGTACTCTTAAAATATAACTTCAACACTTTGTTAAAGAAAATACCTCCTAAGAAAAATATATGATAAATTGAATAATGTACTGCACCATTTATTATTTTGCCTGAAAACGACAGCTTTTGATCGCTGAAATGCTTGATAAATGTTATTCAGCTATTGGGATTTTTATGCGACTTGCCAAGGGTCACCTATAAGCATATAAGGTGGACCACTTAGTCGTGGGCATAGTGGAGGTTTTATGATCCGTGTGGACTTTGAGGTCGCCCTAACAAACCGTGAAGGGCTTCTGAGACGTTAACCGCTTTATATACAATTCTTACACAGCTCTTATATGACCTTTTAGCTGGAGGATTTATTATGATTTTATATAGGTTTCGTTAAGTAATTATTTTGTTAAAGATTTATAAGAAAGGGTAGTTAGTGATGAATAACTGCTTTGTTAAATTTATAATTAGTTCTAAATAAAGTCGCAATAATCTCGAAATGTAAATGTACTATTATTATGTTCTTTTACATAAAATTATTGCTATTTTTTTATTGGAGTACGCTTATAACTTAGTATTTACCTGATGGTAAGCATATTTACAAAGTCCATAAATTGGATCAATCAATGTATTTGTCGCTCCTACTAAGCTCCAGTTGCACCAAAGTGTCAAAAAATTACTTTAACCAAACTGACTTAGTTGTCTGTTGACGTTAGAATTGCATATCGATTAAAGCTTAGCTTAGCATTGTGCGCGTAATTACCCCGTGAGCGGTGTAAATTAACATAATGGCTTGTGATTTTTTTTAAATTGTGAAAAAAAAAAATACTAGTATCAGACAAAAAGTAAGAAAATAGCCCTAGATATTAAATATTAAAAGAGCTTTCAACTTTTAGAATTATTGCAAAATATTTTTAAAAGCTTTTTAGATTTTCATCACAAATCAAAAAAAGGCAGTAGGAATTATTTCGTTAGCTGCTCGGTGCACGTTTACGGTGTTTACGACTGATTGTGAAGCATTTGGCATGAAGACTGGGATCCAATCTAGGCACAGTTGCTCCTACCTAAATGAGTAGTAAAAGTTAAATATTTTATAAAAATAATTAAATTAATTACAAATGATAATAAAAGTCATTTTAGTATTTATTTATTTAAAATTCTTTTTTGCACTAAAATGTTTCTACAAAGAGGAGCTTAAGGGCCCTGGGTCGGCTCAACGCACATACAAACATACCAATCTTACAACTTGGCTGTTGCTTGAAGTGCAATTATTTTTTTGAGTTCGTAATTGTAATCTTTTTGTTGTGGGTATTTTTTTTATTACATATAACATTAAATAAGTTTTTTTTCTGATGTCGAAAAAAATTTAAATAATGACCCAACACAGAAAGATTAATAAATACGATGACAAAAATATTATTTTAATTCTGCGACAAACAGTAATCGAGTATTATTGGAAGTGCGAAAGCTAATTTTGTATGGAGAACGCGGAGTAGCGATTACGAATATAATTCCAATCTACGGTAACCTTTAGGAGATTGAAAATTGTAATGTAGGGTGCAAAGATAATAATAATATGTAGGACAATTTACACATATTGCTTCGGTCACAAACTAAGCTCTAAGCTTGTACTATGTGTACCAGAAGCAACTATTTTATAAACACCCAGACCATGACAAACTTTACAGAAAAAGCGCACTAATATTTTGTTGCCATGGGTGGGAATCGAACCCACGACCTCCGGACACAACGCCAAAGACACAAGACCACTAGTCTACGGAGGCTGTAAAAGAAACCAAAAAATTACAGAGTAATGTAAAAGGAAACCAAAATACATAAATTACATGACTACATACAGTTGTAGATATAAGTACATTCTCTAATATATAACTACGTAAAATACACCATTCACGGGTGCCTTACGGCGCCCGAGACCGCCGAAGACGGCCTTAGGGTAGCCGATTATATAAGTCTACACCGAACGACTGGCTAGCTCGTCGCAATGTTTGGATTGGCTCAATAACCCATCTAATAGTTTCACAAGTTGGCCTTGTGAAACTGGGACCGACAACTTAACGTGCTCTCCGAGGCACTATAGTGGTGTTGTTAAAGAAATGTACAAACATTTTTAGATTAAAAACTCTTTGGTACACACCATGGTTTGAACCACCTAAGTGTTTTTAAGGTACCTAAGTGTTTTTAAGTCTAAGATCTAACCAACTCGGTCACCACGTACATAATAATATAAAGTAAAAAAAAAACATATATATCTGTTTAACCCTAACCTGAATTGTGATAATAAGAAATGAGTAATTTTTGAAAAATGGCGACAGACGGTGACTGTCTGATATACGAGTAGGTACTATCTATCTTTCCTCATACCCTGTTTACATCGCCCCAGTATTTTAGCAAGTCAGCCTTAGATTTTTGCAGTTTTTTTTTTATATAATTACTTTAACGGCACTGGATATCCTTTTATGCCTAATATTTGCAGTAGCATAATAATGATCGTGCCGGTGTGAAGTTAGCGACCCTAAAAATACAGGCTTTCGTTACTCGACCGATTTAAAAAGTACCTATTATAATAAAATAGTGGCCGTTTCGTTTAATTGAATTATAATTGGTATAATTGATTATTAAAAAAAATCTGTAAAGTTCCTAAGATATAATTGATGATTATAAAAAAACTGTAAAGTTCCTATGCTATTGTAGTAATGTTGCTATACTATCCTTTATTAACTCATAATTAAATAAACAAAAATGATTATTACGGTACTCTGTCTGAATAAGTAGCTACGAGATGCTACGAAATAAAATAAAATGAAGTAGGTAAAATATATAAATTGAAGCTATAAAATTTTATTGCCAAATATTTTGCCTCTCTTTGGAGCGGCGTCATCAGTAACAGTCACTGAAGGTCGTTGTCATAAATTTAAAAAAAGTAATTTTATTTTTTTATCTGTAGCAAAAGATAATGCACTATACAGTTTTGAATTTATATTTTTAGAAAAATATCATCACCCATTATCAAAATTTCATCAGCATGTTATGTCCATTAGTCACAATATTGTTTTTTTTTTGCCATGGGTGGTTATCGAATACAATGCCAAAGATATAGAAGAATACACATAGCTTAGACAAAAAAAAATACAACTCGTTTGTCATTTAACTATAATATATAGGAGGATTTAACCGTTACTAGGCTTCTATCAACTCGCCATTTGCGGCTATATTGTGCAAAGACCGGGGGATCCAATCTAATCCATTTAGTGCAAATGACTGCTTTGGGGAGATAGAAAAAATATAGCTATGTGCAGTTGGGGGTTGGAAGACTAATTCGGGATCAGTTAATGGTTTCAGAATTGTAGTGTTTTGACATCATTTACTATTAGGTAGGTTTTAAGCAATCTTAGCTTGTTTTTAAATAGAGCACGGTAAGAGACTCTTTATTTACCTGGTGTTAAACAACCCTAAAAATATACAATGTAATTAATCATTGATTGCTGGTTATGTAATAATATAGATAATTATCATTATTCCTACTAAATGATGCGATTATGAAATGAGCAGCGACAAAGGTTGATTATCATTACGAGTCCACTTTAATATTCTTGTTGCTTTAATGTTTCGTAACAGCACCCTAAAAGGAGACTACCACCTCAACAAGTAATCAGTAAGGTAGTTTCCTGTAACCCACAGACTAAAACCGAAATATATCCAGAGGCTCTACCATGGGTTTGCGCATTGTAGCAACGTAACGTATTTGTATCCTGTTACGAAAAATAAAGCGGCCCTATTGGTTGTTGCTCACGTATACGTATACAAATACGTTACGTTGCTACAATGCGCAAACCCATGGTAGAGCCTCAGGTCATTTGACGGTTATTGCATCTGTAGGAGCAGTGATAACGTAACCGGTCGGATCCGTACTGTAATCTTATTTAGGTATCACTTTCTAAGCAAACCTAAACTCCCGTATATTTTTACTTAACCGATATTTTTACAGAATATATTTTACTACGAATATACTTTCTACTTAAATAAATCAAGTTAAATCTCCAAGTAACAGCTAAAGTTTCCGTCTTGAAATGCAACGATCGTACTAAAAGCTTAACTTTGTAAATATTTATGTACCAAACAGTACGATTAGTTAACGTTTTATCACCTGGAGAAGTCGTACGACTTGAAACTGAAACGTGCTCGACTTAGAAATGTGCATTTTCTGAATATGTGCATACATTGTAGGTTGTGATAGCTCAGGGTACACTGGGCAGCAAGGTATAGACAACTTATTCACATTGAGTATTGCATACACTATTAGAATCAAGATTGAATGGCCACATTATTATTATTCAAATTTGCTAATCGTTCTATATGCCAGAAGGTAATAATAGAAAGTTTGTAAAATAACAAGGGATTTTACTTTTTCAAATATACAGAGAGGATAATTATTAGGAACCATGTGTCTCAAATGAAAAAAATAATTGGCTTCACACAAATTGGTCATTTTAACATTACTAGTTTGCATGGAGAAGGCATTTTTTTTCATTTGCGACACATGGTTCCATGGGAAAAGCCCTTCGATTTGATCAGCAGAACCTCATATTAGCCCAAAGTACATCTTTTCAAAGTCACCCGGTATATTAAATATAATATATATAAATATAAATTCCGTTATACTAAACGGTTTGAAGTGACGTTTGCGAGGTTCTAGAGTATATTTATTAACGTATTGATAAAAACGTCAGCACGGAATGGCCAACTATAAGCCATTTAATTATTTTATTTTAAGTTTGACAAACTTGAGATTTTTTTACAAATTTTAACTTGATTATTGTGACCTGCGGGCATAAGAATTATTGACATATTTTTATTATAAAATATGTGGCCCCTCATTCCTGATGCTTGTAACGATTAAGGTTTAATTCTCGTGGAAAATGTGTAATAAAACTTGTTCTCCACCGTCCTCTCGTAAACTAGATCATGCTGTTTTATTTCGTCATAAAACTATGTTACTATGTTAAAAACTATGTTGCAACTTATTCAAACCGGACTTATCGATTTCTTGTCTAAATCACCATCCCTAGAAACAGCACCGTGACAGTTTTAATTTAGCATATTATTAACATTAATATGTTCAGTAGTTGAGACGTGAAACAATCACAACAAACAGACAGTTTAGGTGGGAGGAAGGTCTCTATAACTTCGCTAGGCCGACCGACCGGTCTCGTTACCACCAAAAACAAAAAGTGATCTAGTCATGTTTCGGTTTTAGTCTGTGGGTTCACCGGTTTTCAGGAATTACTGCATCGATTTCTTGTCGTGGTGGTAGTCTTCTTTCAGGGTGCTATTAGGAAATGGATGGAATTGACGATAAGGCAGCGAGTATATTAAAATATAATTTCGTAATCGTGTCATTTAGCCGACATAGTGGGAGCGATCAATTTTGTTTAAGAACAATTATTGATCGACCCATTCATGGTAGGTCGGCTCACCACCAGGTAGATACAAAGTCACATGACGTAAAAAAAAGACAAACATTTTTTTTTCTAAGGAAAAAAATTGGACAAAATAAAATTACCTATATAGTAATTTTTAAATTTATTCTATATTTTTTTACAATATTCATTTATGTACCTATCTACATATATTTACAATCAATATTAAGGTTCTATTTTAATTAGAATTACCTATATTTAAATAGATTTATTATGTTATATAATTTATTTAATATATACAGACTTATACAAAAAGAAAAAAAAAATATTACCCGAGACTGCATTCTAAAATGATGGTCTTTATAACATAAAAAAAATACAATCTTTATTATTTAAAAGTAGCAAAAAATAAAGTTATTTTTTCTATGAGTAATTTTAATATATTTTTTTTCCTTTAGTCTGACAATTTTTATTTCAATGAAGTTTAAAAAAATACACGCTAATCACGTATAAACGCAGTAAGATCAGGTAAAACCACAGAGTAAAACAGATTAAACACTTTATGTAAAATAAAGGTTTTGTAAAGATCGTCATAATAATTCGTCTCTGTCATGATTATGTATACCGACATTTGCAAGACAAAGATAAATTACTAATATCCATAAACAAGGCGTTACTTTTGTTATGCTAACCCAGGTGATTGATTAGGCAACTGTGGCTGTTGCTGCCAACTGTACACTAATCTCTAGTTTACATTTAATAATAAACATTAATAAAACTTTTTAGTATTTTTTTTTAAATATAAAAACGTAAAAACAAAATATATCTAATAGAAATAATTATAAAATTTTCATGTGTAGGTACATTTGTTTTTTTTTTTTGGTTACATTATGCCATTAAAGCTTGCTTTAGTTTGAAGCTTTTATGCAAAAAAAAAACATTTAACTTTTTTTTTTTGGCAGAGTTGGTAAGCGTAGACTTATTCAAACCCCCGTGTGTGCCAATGAATTATTTAATGTAAAAATGTATGTACATTTATGACAACACTACTAAAATGCCTTGGAGAGCATGATAACTTGCCGATCCCAGTTTCACTATACCAACTTGTGAAACTTTTATAAGTGGGAAGCTCGTCGCGGTGTTTAGTATAGACTAAACACCGCGACGAGCTTTCCACTTGTTCGGTGTAGACTCATTGACTAAGTCACACCATAATACAATACAGTCGTGTTTTACTTTATAGTACCTATAATAATAAAATATATAATTTAAATTAAAAACAATAAAAAAAATTTTACAAACTTACATTATATTTAGGTACATTATTTACAATATAGAAGCATGTTTAATTACCCAATATATTACTTCCCTAGTCATAATATGCCCATTTAATGTTAGATTTATTTTATATATAATCGAGATATTTTGGATACATAATATTATATTCATAAACTTAATTGGTATAGATGAGAATGAACGACATTGAAGAAGCCCAACTAATATACTAACAGGTACTGTAAATATTTAACAATCATTTAAAAACTAGGTTGCGTTCCAAAACGGGGTAATAATTAACCTGTGCGATATCTGGGGAAAATGAAAGAGACGGTGATATTTATTTGTGTATATTCCTTCTCTTTCTTTACTACGAGAGATAGCATGGGTAATATTTGAAATTTGGAACAGCCCCCTTATCAAGTAATTTATCACGAAATAAATATTATTAAGGCTGAGTTCTACCAACATAAACTCTGTAATTGTAACGAATAAAGTTTAAAATGGCGTCAATAGTACCAGCTGTCAATCGATTTGCAAAATAAAATTGGTACATTCGACGCTATTTTTTAAAATTTAATCGTTACATTTACAGAGAGTTTATTTTGGAGCAACTCATCCTAAGACACTCGTAATCTTAAGTTATAAGTCCGAGGCAAATCGATTCACAGGGCGGATCGGTTTAAGGTGGGAAAGAAGAATTTAAGAGAAGGTTACATGTCATTTTTAAACGCATATATAATACGGAGCCGCCGTAACGCCTAAAATGCCAAACTTGAAACAGAAGATCATACCCGAAACAATAAGTAAGAACAAAAATTATTATTTCCAATCTTTTATGATTTATTGGTTAAAGTGAGAATAGAATTTGGCGGCAATGAACATGTTTTACATTTCGATTTATATGCGATTATAGGACTTGGGCGGTTCCGCATGTTATTCATAGTTTCATGTGTTTAAAGGAACAAAAAATGACCACCTGCCATACAAATCCAAAACTATTATAACAAATCAATGCTCAAGGAGTTAGAATATAAGGTATATGGCGTCAACGAAGGTCCCTATATGTTTGACAATAAAGTAGTTTATTTATTTACTTTATGTAGATTTAAATGACTGTGAGCAAGTAAGATTAATATTTGTGAATTTTATTTCACTACTTCTAAGGTTTGTTGCAGCCCTTCCGTATATTTTCCATCTTGATACGATCCGCTCTGGTATCCGATTCGCTTAGGTCCCTATATAGATAATATAAAGAATCATATTCGAGATGCAATCGGACAAGTATAATTTTTTATTACTTACCTACTTTACTTTCTACATTATAAGTATAAACTAATTTATGAAATTTTTGATGATCTAGCAAAACAAACAATAAAAATCTATCAAAGTATACTTAAATGCTCCTTGATAAAAATAAGCGTTATTCAGATCCAATGATTTAATCAAATATCAAAAAATGAATTTCCTATATAACTAATGGTAACAAAAACACCGTAAGTAAACAATTTAAAATAAGAATATATTTTTAAATAATTTCGGTAGGTAATTTCGCATCTAATTTTCAATTCAATATATATATATATAAACATATAATCAAAAGAGAATAGATTCATATCTAGTAGTACGTATACAACGTGTCTTAGATTGTTTTTTATTAAAAAAAATGTGCGAAACCTCCTGCTGTTACGCCGACGGATTCCGTATGCGAATAATAATATTTAAATATAAACACACAAGGTTTACAATAATTATGACCGCGCAGCTGATTTTATTTTTATTTTTTATTTATTAACCTTTATAAAATTAAAGAATTTAAAAAAATGTATGCCTGGATGTATCAACATTATAGAAGTGCCTTAAGGCATAACAACGCCTGTCTAGACTCTAGAAAATGTGAATAAAAGTTGGTAACTAGAAGTGAAAGAAAAATATTATAACCTCTTATTATATGCTCAAGAGTCAAGATTCGAAGTAAAAACTAAAACGTCATTTCGTTCTAAAATTTAATAAAACAACTTAGAAGCTCTCTGTTTTCCATATTATGTAGATTTAATTTAGCGCGGTAAGCGAAGAGAAGCATATATATATTTTTTGTTTTCTACTTTACAAAGATTCTTAGAGCTCTTCCCAATTATTCATACTTCCATGGTTAAATGACGATATACGTTAATTTGATGACACGTTGCATATTATATAAATTACCTAGGTTATAGAAACATCATAGTTAAAAAAACAAAGTAGTTATAAATACACATATACACAAGTATTAATTTTATATTGTAACTATAGAAATTACAAACAATTTCGTTAAATAAAAGTGGCACATATATCGATGACTCAGATCGTTTTTAGCTATATAATATTCGCAATGTCCAGAACAATCAGCTATTTAATGTTTTTTCACAAAATCCTTGTTAACACCAATTTCTATATAATGTACAATGTTTTCCAATAAGTTATTTGGTACTTCCAGCATCACCGGTAGAAGCTTTCGGCCCAGATGAAATAATTTTCAGAAGTCTTACAGCTGGTGCTTCGAAAGCTAAAGAAATCCCGAAAGAACATAAAAATGCCAAAACTGCGAATCCCGCGTAGATGGTAATCTGAAACAACCACGATTAATAAATTACATTATGGACTCTTGAATTTAATTTTGTTGAAAGTAGGTCAAGTTTTTCAGGACCATTTTGAAATTTAAATGTGCTATAAATTTTGTGTTGTTTTCATTTATTTCCTAAGAGTGTTTTGGTGATTTATTATATTAGCATCGCGGATTCCGGAAAAGAAAAGATTTCATTCGTCTTTAATATTAAAGAATACCAATTCTAGCTCTGATATATAAAAACATTCGTGTAAAGAAATTCAAATATAATATTTTCAATAGATATATTAAAATTGGTTATTTTAACATTATCTACTATAATCGAAATTTAAATAAAAGCGACCCCAGCCTAGTGAGATTTATCGTTTACATCCTGTGACCACGATCGATAAGATTTGGTCGAAACGTCAGAAATCGCGTTAGACCCGCCATATTTATATATTAAACGTCAGAAATCGCGTTAGACCCGCCATATTTATATATTAATGGTAACAACACGAAAAAGTTTAAAAATTACTAAAGATTTAAAAAATATTAAATAGGTATACTTTACTACAATTAAAATACTCACGACCAAAGAGTTCTGCATATGCAAAGGTCCGTCCATCAAGAAGGAGATATACATCATGAGGGTAGGATGCACCAGGTAGGCGCAGTATGTGAGTCGACTGAGCGGCAGTAACCCTCGATATGACAGCGCAGAGTTGATAAGTCCACCGTAGCCTGTGCAGCAGGCAATGGTTACCCAGGCCAAGGCACAACCCCAAGCTGGTAAAGGAAAGAAAATTATAACGATAATAAGTGAGAATGCAATAAAAGCCTAGGGCTCTACCAGCAACTAGTGTCCGACCTGTGACTGTGACTGTGTCCGTACTAACGGCTCTCATATTATTGAGTCAATACTGACCACAAAAATAACCCCTAATGACAAGCCACCATCACCCACGCACGTACAATACACAAAATGAACGGAATTTCTATCGGTAGATAATTATTATCGATTGCGAATTCCGTTCGGTCTGCTATTGAAACATATTGCGTTTATATCAGTGTGTCTTTTGTTTCCTTTCGGTCCCATATGTATCTTTATCCTTCTATTATATCTTTATCCTTCGATCATATCAGTTTCAGTTTGCTTTCGTTCGGTCGCGGAGTTCAATCGGTCCCATGTCAATCTATACCAGTTTGCTTTCGTTCGGTCGGCATATTGTGTCTCAATCAAAATGTTTACCGAATGTTTTTTATCTTGGTGAATCTTAATCTTGGTCAGTTGACAATACCATATCTAAATGATTGAATCATTCGCGATTGTCACATGTCCACTGGTACATGGTACGCTGGGGCCGTCTAGGCGGTCTCGGGCGCCGTAAGGCACCCGTGATGATATGTATGTATGTGCCTAAGTATTTACAAAATACTGTTCTCCGCTAGTTTACCAGGGTAATATTGTAGTAATAAATGCAGGCATTTAAATTAAAATAAATCGGAATATCTAAAATAAACTATATCCTATGTTACTTGCTGATTTACATACTAAGCCACAGCTAGTAGAGAAATTAGGGCACTGAAATACATTTTAAATTACATTCAATTTCGGATTTGAAGTCGGACCACTAATATATGTATGTTAAGTATCTGCTATGTAGTGAAACTGGGACGCGTCAATACAGTTTTAATAAATCGAGAAGAGAACCCCATAAAATATATTTAAATTCGTTTCTGTAATTACGTTTTACGTTACGACGAAATCTCGCAAGTTCCTCAAATAAAATTATTTTCGTATCTTATTTGGGAATATAATTTATACAATATTAAATCTGCAAAAATCTTTTAGGTTTAATAATTCTATAAGTAAGTAACCTTCATAAACATTTTTTTTTAAATTAAAATTATAATAAAGAAATATTTAATATACGTGGTGGCCGAGTTAGTTAGACCTTGGGCTTAAAACACTTAGGTCCCTGGTTCGAATTCCGGTGTGAACCAAAGAGTTTTTAATTTCAAAAATTAAGTATATTTGTTTCACAACACCACTATAGTACCTGAGAGAGTACGTTAAGCTGTCAGTTCGGTTTCAATAACCAAGTGATACCTTGTGAAACTGTTTATAGATGGGTTATTGATATTGAAATCTATTCAAAATATTGCGACGAGCTAGCCACTTGTTCGGTGTAGACTCATACCATCGGCCGTCTAGGCGGTCTCAGGCGCCGTAAGGCACCCGAGACAGGGTACGAGATATGAATAAAGTACAAATATTTTTTCAAATGTAATTATAAAACTTTTGTAGAAGGGAAAATTTAAGTGTTAAGTTTCATTTGAGCAGTGACCTATTTATTTACAAGTTTTACAACTTCAATTATGTTAGCAACCTTATTGCTGAATGTTGTATTCGTGTTGATTTCAATTTTAGTTAGTTTTAATTTCAAGCTTTAATTTCATTTACTAAATACTTTATTAAAACGATTTGCATTTTTTTTACTTACTGATTATTTATTGAAAATTAATTTTGCTTGATAACATTTTTAGTCCACATTTATCGTAAGTATGTATATACCATAAGGGGTGCCTTGCGGCTCCCGGGACGGCCTAGATGGCCTCAGGGTAGACGGAGGGGATTATTAATTCCCCCTCTCCGTAGCCAAAGGTAATAATATAAAAAATAATAAAAATCATTTATTTCTTTAACAATTTTCAATATAACTTAAATATAAAGTTGAAGCCAACTTTAAAGTGTATAATACCTGTGTCAGTTGGGTCCGCTCTTCTTAAATATAGTTTATAGACGATTTAAACACGATGAATATTATGAGTATTATAACTAAAAAAAAACATCGTGACGAGCTAGCCACTTGTTCGGTGTAGACTCATACCATCGGCTACGACAAGGTGGGATTAAACCCCTCCGATGGGTACCCTGGGGCCGTCTAAGCGGTCTCGGGCGCCGTAAGGCACCCGTGATGATATATATATATATATGTATGGTATTATGAGTTCTAAAAAAAAACATCTCAAATATGGATTTTCATATTTTAAACAATAACATGAATAGGTTTTCCATGGTTTATGAACCCCTCTACTTTTCCACAGTTGAAGCTAGTAATACCTTTATTAAAAACGTTGGGTATTTAAACTATAATAATACTTAATGCCCACCTCCGTAGACTAATGAGCCTTTGGCGTTGTATCCGGAGGTCGTGGGTTCGTTTGCCACCCATTGCAAAAATAAAAGTTTGTTTGGTCATGCTCTGGGTGTTTATAAAATATAAAATGTACTATACCTTTGTTTCTGTTATACATAGAAAAAGCCCATAGAGTTTAGTTTAGTGTCCATTTAGTTTGTGACCAGGTTAGGTGTGTAATGTCCTTGATATGATTAATGTGTAAATTAGAGTTATAAAACAAAAAAAAATCCTCTTGGACTAATTAATTTTCCAACCATTTTTACTGAAAACAGGGTCGACCATTCCTTTTGACCTCAATCTTGCTTGATAGAGCGTCGATGGGGTCGAAGAAAGAGCTGGCTTACTCTGTAGGTAAGTGCCTGCACTCATGTCTAGATCTTTCAGCAATACCTATAACTGAATGAGCCCTGTTTCAGGAACGTTACAGGTTTTTTACGATTATTATGCAAAAGGCTGAGAGAAGTGGTTTTATGCGCTAATGATTGTTGATTTTATGTTATTAAAGATTTAATTTTGTTGACGCGAAACAGTAACAATGAATAATACGAAAAAAAAACATATCTCGAAAATTACAACTGCTAAATCATCGTGTCGAGCTGTATCTGCCGCTACCACAGTGGAAGCCAATAAACGCCGAATGTTAATCTTGGCACCCATGCTTGTGGACCTAACAGGGGACTAGAGAGCTGGCGGCTATTTTTCCCAATATATAAGTTTAGCCATACAGAGAGGGAATGCCGCCAGCGTCTTGGGTACTTGGACAGATTGGAGGAGTACGTTGTGCTGTAACTGCTAACATTTCCTTGTGATCTTCTATGTCTTAATTTTAGATAGCTTTTACATAAATAAGTAGTATAGTAAATTTATTTTTATTTGTAAGTTTTTATTATTATGATTGTTTCTTATATAGGTATAAGTTTTACATAGAATAAAATGTTACTGCTAAATGTTTGATATTTAGTTATTAGGTATTTAAGAATTTAAAGAGGAAAGAAGGCATTTGAGCATATTCCTCCGATAAAACAAGATAACGAAATTACCCGGTTTTGAAGACTAGAAAAACCTATTTCTTCTAATCTAAATTAGTTTTTAATTCATTTTTTGAGAATAAAGTAATAAAATGAAAATTCTATAATATATTAAAGACGATAATTTTATCATTTAATTTTTGTAATCTTTTCATTATTTTATAAAATTTTGAGCTTGTGTAATTTTTGTTAAGAGGTGCTTGTTTGGGGTCGGATGCAATATACGCGTAATAGTAATAATCTATATTTAAGCCACTCCCCTTTACGTTACGTATTTTTTTGGTATAGCGCACATCCGACAATATTTCCTCACCACACCATTTTTTTGTTACTATGCAAGTATTTTTTTCGCGAACTTCACAGCCTTTCCTTGAAATTAAAAGCTGCATGCTGCTGCAGCATAGAGCCCAATTTATCAAAACTAAAAATTAAAAACAATTGAAGATTCGTTGTTAATAGTACATTGTTCACCGAGGGGAGAAAGTCACCGATTACTAACGAGGGCGAAGTTTGAGGCCCGACGCGAAGCGGAGGGCCTTAATTCGCTCGAGTTAGGAATCGCACTTTCTCGCCGAGTGATACATAGTGCTTTATACTACACCTACGAGGAAAATAAAAAATAAAATCTCTATTAATTAAAGTTTATATTAAAATTATTACAGTTGTTAAAACATAATAAATCAAAAATGCAAAGAAAGTAAACAGCCAATAAACCAATACTTTTATTTTATTTTATTTTGATTAAAATTTCGAACTTGTAAAAAAAAACTAGGCTGTATGGCTTTGAACCCTTGCCTTTCCTAATTTGGAAGAATTGAAGAAAAAAAATTAAAAAAAAACTAGCACGTTAACAATGAATTTTCATATACTTTTTCCTCCCGCTTAAGCACGTTAACAATGGATTTTCATACACTTTTTCCTCCCGCATTTGTACGACTACAAAGACGTACTTTCTGACCTATTCTTACGCAAGTAAGAACCTACTTTCCGAGCAGGTGTAGTATAAAAGTATTTTATCACAGTTAGCTTGCCGTCGTGATACCTCTATGTTAAAATTGCAAATTACGTTGTAGGTCTTAATTGTTGTCATTCAAACCATTCCTTCGCATCTTACACTATATTCCTGAAAAACGCGCTGTATTAAAGGAAAGCCACTAATTTTAAGGCTGCTTAGCCCAAAGTACAACCTTTCAAATTTACCATGTATGTTTAAATAGATATATTACCTGTATGTCCTATGCTGACATAGAAGGCAGTTGGCCACACTTCGAAGTAGCCATCCACCATGGAGAATATGAGGCTGCCCATCGTGGCTAATGATGCAGGCCAAGCCACTGCCACTAGCCAATATGGTATTTTTATTTGACATTTTGTCCTATGAAGATACCATGCTACGATCATTCCTGAAATTGAAATAAAGTTGTTATTTTTTTTATTGCAGCACGGCATGTGACTTTGTATCTACCTGACGGTAAGCCGGTAGCAAGAGACTCGAGGTCCACGTAATAAAACGAAAACAGATGGTAGTACTTTTAATTAAGTTAAATATTTTTTTGGTGCATTAAATCTGTATTTTCGTCTGGAACTAACATAATTTATGAACGCTCATAATAAAAAAAAGGCAAATATCAAAATATATAGTAATCGTATCATTTAGCCGGCATAGTGGGAGCGGTCAATATTGTTAAACAGCAATTTATTTATCGACCCCATTCATGGAGTTTGTAGGTCTGCTTACAATCAGATAGATACATTGTCACATGCCGTGATCCAATAAAAATATAAAACAGTTTTTAAAATAAATGAAGAAAAACTTTCAAAACAACAATTTTATGTTTTCAAGAAGTTGTAAAGTATTTTTCTAGAGATGTCTTATTATTTCTAAACTAGCAAGATCAGCGTTGAAGTGAAAATTGAAAGAATTCGTTAGAGCATGGAACGCTCGGCTCAATGAGATTTATTTTTATAGAGAAGTCTAATAGTCACATAATATGAATCATCATAACACACTAAGGGCTGATCTTAAGTTAAAGTTATTCGACAGTTAACTTGTATATATAAAGATCTGTCAAAGTTATTATTCTCTATACAGATTACCTGTTGAATAATTTTATCTGATAGTTGAGAAATCGGCTTTATTATAAAGTATTTTTCTAGAGATGTCTTATTATTTCCAAACTAGCAAGATCAGTGTTGAAATGAGAATCAACAGAATTTGTTAGAGCATGGAACGCCCGGCCCAATGAGATTCATATTTTTAGAGGAGTCTAACAGTCACATAAACTAAGGGTTGATTTTTTAATCTTAAGATAAAGTTATTCGACAGTTAACTTGTATAATATGAAGAACTGTCAAACTTATTATTCTCCATACAAATTATCTGATGAATAATTTTATCTGACGATTGAGAAATCGGCTTTAAATATGTATTAGCAGAAATATTATTGGTCCCGACGACATTATTTATTTATTGCCGATTCGCTCGAATATTTTAGCGTGTAAACTAAGTCAGTATAATATATTGCGCGCTAGCGAGCGAAATAAGTTTAGTCGGTACAAAGTTCTATTTTTTAATCTTCTGTAATACATAACATAATAATTTTTAGTGTTGTGATTAGTAAATATGTGGTGATATGTTTTTTAACGAGAAATGAGTATTTAGGAACTTTATTGTATTATTCCTACCGTTTCAACTGTACGTAACAGAACTACTTATATATTATTTATATTACTATTGACAACTCTTCACCTACTAATATTACGTGACGATAAGCATACATATTACACCTTTGTGGTTAAGGCATATACAATTATCACGTCCTGTTATAGCCCTTTAGTTAAAGCAAGATTGTATCGCTTGTACGTTATTATCACGAGATAACGTTGGATGTGTTTACGCCAGGGTTAAATACCTTTAGGAGGCAGATCCGTGATGTCTTTAATACCGTATACGGGCATCAGACGAATACTGTTTAAAAAAAAAGTACATATAATTTTAAAACTTTTGTTTATACACGTTTGTATACAATTCCCATTGTAAATAGATAAATATATCAGTAATACGGCGTCATTCAAACTAGGCTTACAGTTAATTTCACCGAGTAATATGCGTTAGCGGCTCTATACATTAATCTCCTTAACGCCGGTGGATCTATAGCGAAATCGTTTTAGGCGTGCTTATTGACCTAATAAATTCGCTGAAGAGTTCTTTCTTGAACAATTCCTTTGTCTTTCTAACTTCATTACATTTTTAAACAATTGCTTCTTAAAGTGGACAAAAGACCCTTACACTCTATATCGCCGGTATTCATAAAAAAATATTGAGTCTTAAAGAACACTTTATTTTATCTCTCTTTTTTTAGCTACAAAAATAAATATGCATAAACCTATTTTTCTTCAAGGACTTAAATAGTTTAATACATAAGGTCATATGTATAAATAAAAAAATATAGCTACGTAACATATACGTATACGTGAGCAACAACTAATAGGGCCGCTTTATTTTTGGTAACGGGATTGAAGAAAGCAATGCTATTGGTTGTTGCTCACGTATACGTATACGTTACGTTGCTACAAT
Source organism: Monopis laevigella (assembly GCA_947458855.1). Lineage (NCBI taxonomy): Eukaryota > Metazoa > Arthropoda > Insecta > Lepidoptera > Tineidae > Monopis > Monopis laevigella. The sequence goes on from OX381581.1 coordinate 20,904,191, forward strand.
GCGCAAACCCATGGTAGAGCCTCAGTAGGTGTATATATATTTGTATATAGGGATTACTTGGGTAGTTACTAAAAGGGGCCGATTATGAAAGAAAAATATGTTTCGGGAGAATATTTTTTACTAGAGTGTAAATTCCGAAATAGAATCGGTTCGATTTCAGAGATGAATATCGGCTGATGCGCATTATTTCTCATACAACGATTTTTAATATGTAGTTGAGGACATATTGCGTCTATTAATAATAATAAAATCTTCTGTATTTAATGTCACACCACCTACTAGTTATATATATTTATATTATTGAGAGTAGGTGCAGATTCATAAAACTTCCGAAATACTCTTGATCGCAAATATGATAACATATCTATAACTTGGCCAAAAAAACACCCATAATAAAAAAAGTATTACAAAAATAACATAAGTGGTTCTCGAGTTGTAAGCACATAAATGACAGACAAAAAGAAAAACGTTACGTTTAAGTAATTACATGTTTTAAAGATAAAATATAACTGTAATCCAGCGCACCTTTTATGCGCCCGTACAATATTCTTAATTGTACTTCTAGTACCTATTACAACTTGGCTGTTAGTCATAGGGTGCAAAAACAAATAAATAACAATTTAAAAGACATATAGCGAATAGTAGGTATCTACTTAAATATTACATGTAAAAATATTGTATGGGTTTTTTTTCTTATAAGAAAAAAAAAACATTAGGTGATTGGCTTTCATCTATAAAATATACATTACCATAAATCGATATAAAATAAAGGTACCGCATGCTAGTAAAATTGTATTTACCCACCTATAAAATAAGGCCCAATCCTAGACCAGGGCTTATCGTAAAGAGCGTCGAACATCTCAAAGGGTTCTTGTATGCGGGCCTTATACTGAAGCCAGACCGAGATGTAGATAGTGGTAGCCCAAGAGCTAGCCAATAACACTCCCACTGATATCATTGAAAATTTTATGTGTCTGCAAAAAAAATATAGTTTAATTCCTAATATATTTTTACGTGGTGGCCGAGTTGGTTAGACCTTGGACTTAAAAATACTTAGGTCCCTGGTTCGAATCCCGGTGTGTACAAATGAGTTTTTAATTAAAAAAATATGTACATTTGTTTGACAACACCACTATAGTGTCTCGGAGAGCACGTTAAGTTGTCGGTCCCGGTTTCACTATACCAACTTGTGAAACTGTTTATAGATGAGTTATTGAGCTTATTCAAAACATCGCGACGAGCTAGCCACTTGTTCGGTGTAGATTCATACCATCGGCTACGACGAGGTGGGATTGAAAATCCCTCCGCTGGGTACTGAGGCCGTCTAGGCGGTCTCGGGCGCCGTAAGGCACCCGTGATGATATGTATGTTTGTATTTTTGGCTACAATATGCAAAAGTTTTTCTAGACAATTGTTTTTCTTGTCCTACTAACCGTGGGTGATATAAGACAGTGCATTAATAGTATAATATCGACTATAAAATGATATAAAAATTCACGGAGATGGTGGAATATGGACCAATTATACCTACAGAATAAACTTTCTAACAGTAAAAACTGTACGTATATTAAAATTATATTTTACCTTTCAGCGTACTTAAATAGAAATTGTTGAACATATTATTAAAGTTTACTTTCCTCTTGTGAAACAAATTGAATATAAGAGATAAGTAGGTATTTATTTATTTAAAACGTATTATCGACCGACTTACTGGCCTACCTCAAAACCTAGTCGTTTGGTCAGCAATTTATTAATTTGGTCAACAATTTAGAACTTGATGTTGCTATTATTTATATAGTAGCTTTATAGCACATCTACATATTACTGCAATTGCCTAACATATTAAAAGTAGAAGTTTTTTTTAATCTATTAATAAATTAGAATACTTACTTGACAGATACCAGCAATAAGAAGATTCCCACAACATAGAACTGTGTATCATTAGCCATGTACCAAGACCAGACCATACACATCTCCCTCTGAGGATACAAGTTGTTAATGTACAGAAGATTTCTCCACCAGAAGAGGTCACACGTGATGTGGTCAAAAATCGCTGGCTCAAACACCGAATTACTGTGCGTATATCTCAAAGCTATTTCGTTTACCCCGATCACGAACGCGTAGGCCGGGGTCAACCTAATAAATCTATAGAATACGTAGAGCAAAAATGTTTTTGTTAGGTGTAATAATTCTTTTAGAGTATAGGCTTTGTTTTTAGGTTTGTCCATTAAATCTTGGCCAAAAGATGTTTGGCTAATCACAGAGACGGATAAAGCAGAGTTCGTGAATCCATTTTTGTTTAGAACTTCTTCTTGGTGTTCCGGTTCTTTGTTCTTTTGTTTCTTCTCTTCGGTTCTTAAGAATAATATTGTTACGAGTAAACCGCTGAAATATAAAAATTAACTTTAGACAGTTTGTAAGACTATTTAATTGTGCAAGTGTAATAGAAATAATAACAAAAATCTTGTAGCACTTTCTGTTATTATGACACATTCAATAATGACGGTCTGATGGAATCTCAAAGTCTCAGTTTCGAGAAACATAATGTAAGCAGGTAAATTTGTCCAAAATATTAAATTTAAACAAAATTAAATAGCCTCAAAATGCACGTCCCTGATTTTCACTAATGACTGGATTTTATTTTGTTTATACAACACCTATCATTAGCCTCGCCAATGGCTGATCAGTGTATATCCAGATAATCATACATATGTAGGACATTTCTCACATATACCCATCCCTATATTTATCACATACTAAGTTTTAGACTTATACCTACTATGTGTATTAGAAACAACACACATTTTTTTACCCATAATTACCCAGATCATATACGAGTACATCAATTCTGGACTTACCTTATAAAGAAGAAGGTATCAACGCTATAAGAGGCGTTGCCTATAGACTGGTACCAGATATCTCGCTCTGTGACAGTCCTCAGGGTCTTGTTGTCAGCAATGTAGAACACTGTCAGGTAAGTGTGTACCATGATCACCCAGATCACGGACATGAATCTACAATATAACAGGGATAAAACATATTTTTTTATACAGAAATTTACAAGTATTTCTTGCCAAACTATACAAATAGTTGTCGGCAGATTCCTCTCGTTACATTGTTTTGGTACTTACTTAATTACAACACAGATTATTTATTTATTTTCAATAAATATCAAACAGAACGAAGTAGGTTTATAAACTGCTTACTTTGGAAGAAACAATCTATTTATATTGGATTCAATCTGATCTAACAAATATTTTTTAGCTTGTATCTTTGTGACTTTTGACATTTCCGTTGTTCTTAGGTCTTGTGATAGTGTGTTTAAAATCCTAGGAACAACGTACTGTCGCGTCCTCTCGCCGTAGTAGTTTCTACTGGTGCTCGTTTCCACCAATTCCTTGTTTTTCTTTCTCCGAGTGTTAAAGTTATGTCTAATTGATTCTTTATACTCTTGTTTTTATAAGTTAGTATTGATGAGGACGTAGAATGATTTAACGAGTATATAGTATTTGAACGGAATTGACTAGCTAAAAGTAATTTAGGTAAATTGCAATTTATATATACGTGGTGGCTGAGTTTGTTAGGCTTTAAACTGCTAACAGACGTCCCAACTTGGTTGGGTCCGACCGCCCGATTACGACCAAGTTGGAACGTATATAGCGCGGCCGGCCCGACATAGTTATTATTATTACTGATCGGCAGTGGTCAGTAGTCGACACGGTCGGATGCTATCAGTCGGGACGTGCGTAGGTATTTGTTCGGACCCAATCAAAGCTGGGGCAAGTCGGTTAGCTTAGTCGTGCCCTGGTTTCATTATACCGACTTGTGAAACTGTTTATAGATAGTTTATTCAGTGTATAGGCAACGAGCTGGCTATTTTTTCGGTGTAGGACTAGAATACCATCAGCTACGACAAGGTAGGATTAAAAAACCCCATCGCTGGGTATCCTGAGGCTGTACAGGCAGTCTTGCATGTCATAAGGCGTGATTGTACTGTGATGCCTAAGTTATAAAGATACTTTTTTAAGTAATGCCCATCACAGACTACTTTCGGATTTGTTCTTCCTTTTTTTTTCATTGGAGCACGGTATGCTACTTTGCCATTCTACCTGGTGGTAAGCAGACGTAAACAACATTAATCGCTGCCACTATGGTGGGTAAATGATGCGATTACAAAATGGGCGATGACAAAGAAGAATTGCAAGTATATTTTAATATTAATTAACTTATAGTTAATTCAACCACCCGTTTCGTAACCGCACCTGATCCATTCAGGGACTACCACCTCGACAAGAAATCGATGCAGTAATCTCCTGAAAATTTCCCAGCATTATTAATAATAATTCCTTGGTTCAAATCCCGGTGTTTACCAATGAGTTTGTAATAAAATAAAAAAAATGTACATTTGTTTGATAACGCCACTATAGTGCCTCGGAGAGCATGTTAAGCTGTCGGTCCCGGTTTCACTATACCAACTTGTGAAACTGCTTATAGATGGGTTATTGAGTCTATTCAAAACATCGCGACGAGCTAGCTACTTGTTCGGTGTAGACTCATACCGCCGGCTACGACGAGGTGGGATTAAAACCCCTCTGCTGGTTACCCTGGGGCCGTCTAGGCGGCCTCGGGCGCCGTAAGGCACCCGTGATGATATGTATGTATCAACAATAATTATACCTCATTCCGTGTAAACACGTTAATGCTCCATCTGCTGGCCTCTGAGTGCTGAGTATGGTGCGACCGTTTGTCAGCACCGAGAAAGATAGAAGCAACTCCGACCATACACCTGTGAGACAACAGTAATTAAAACAACAGTGATTATATAAATGAAAACTATTTTTTTAATGTAAATACTTGAAGTTAAAGTTTAGGGGTGAGAATTTTGACTACTGACACTAATGACTTGATATACCCAGTGAAATTTGTTTTACGCAGGAAATATTGTTGGACGTGCTCTATTCAGAAATACACATATACTATCATATTTATCCTAAGCCTGGTAATATATGTGTTTATCACTTTTGCACCATATCAATGTGACACGGAGAAAACGAGGTTTAGCTAGCCTAGGTTAAAAATTAAGTATTTTCTTATTTAGGTGAAAGAAAGGTCGCTATAACTTCTTTAAGCCGACCGAGCGACGTTACCATATAAATGCAAAAACCGTCAAGTGACAAGTGAAAGTTTTGATTTTAGTCTATGGTTTTACCGGTTTACAGGAGACTACGACAACAACTATTTCTTATCTGGGTGGTAGTCTCCTTTCAGGGTGCGGTTACGAAACGGGTGGTTGAGTTGACAATAAAGCGATAATAAAATATATTCATAATGCAATTCGTCTTTGTCGCCGCCCATTTCGTAAACGCATCATTTAGCCGGCATAGTGACAATTATTGACCGACCCCATTCATTATAGATTATAGGTCTGCTCACCACCAGGTAAATAAAAAGTCACATGCCGTGCTCCAACAAAAAAAAAGTATGTAAATTATTTCAATAACTTCCTTATCCATAATTTGAAGCCATTTAAAGCCTAGAAACAGATAAACATACAAGACAGATCCAAGATTACCAAAACCAGTTTATCAATTCCATTACCAACACCTAATAATTGATTGCATTGTAACACCAAACCAGTTCCAGTATTACCAAGATTATCTAAACTAACTATCTCCCACATGGTATTCTCCGATTGTCTCTGTGGGCTACACTGCTTCCGATATCGTCATCAATAATTGAATTGTTCGAAGGAAATTGCACTTTGGATAGAACTAGTAGAACTAATGTTGCCAGACCGTATTTCAAGGGACGTCCCGTATTTCGGGCGTAATTTTAAATGAGCCGCCGGGACTAACTTTGACCCGTATTTAAATTTTAACCGTGCTCGATTTGTTATTGCTAAGTCAATCGTGCTACGGCAGACGAGCCGTACTCACACACATGTTCGTATGAAATAAATGTACATTTATTTATAATATTTAACATACACTACCATACATAATATAAGATACGTCCCAGTTTCACTATACTAAATTATGAAACTGTTTATAGATGGGTTATTGACTCTATCCAAACATCGCGACGAGCAGGCTACATGTTCGATGAAGACTCATACCATCGGCTACGACGAGGTGGGATTAAAAACCGCTCCGGTACCCTGAGGCCGTCTAGCGCCTTGGGCGCCGAAAGGCGTGATGATATATATAAAGATAAGAAAAAAAAATAAGAAAAAAAATTAAGAATAAAACTTTTTTCATGAAAAATTACATTATAAGAAATATATTTTTTGTCCATTTAAGCATTTGTCCCTTAAAGTCTGAAGTCTGGCAACACTAGATAGAACATAGCGGAGTTAATTTTGTCGGACGCTGAGTAGGTAGATGCAAGTCCCAATTAAATAGAACTCCAGTTCAAACTGAGAGATACTTGTTGCGGGAACAACGAACTAAATTAGTACTATTTAATGTGGCCGAGTTGGTTAGACCTTAAAAACACTTAAGTCCCTGGTTCGAATCCCGGTATGTACCAATGAGTTTTTAATAAAAAAAAATATGTACATTTGTTTGACAACACCACTATAGTGCCTCGGAGAGCACGTTAACTACGGTTTCACTATATCAACTTGTGAAACTGTTTATAGATGGGTTATTGAGTCTATTCAAAACATCTCGACGAGCTAGCCACTTGTTCGGTGTAGACTCATACCATCGGCTACAACGAGGTGGGATTAAAACCCCTCCGCTGGGTACCCTGGGGCCGTCTAGGCGGTCTCGGGCGCCGTAAGGCACCCGAGATGATATATATATATATATTAGTTAGATAGAAAAAATAAGTTACCTAAGTATAAAGTTAATATTAATTGACTAACCACATGTATCACGGCGCAGGTCCTTATTTTGATATTCTTTTTCACTCTCTATTTCACATGGCTCCAAAGTTTCATTCGGCTAAAAAAAAAAAAAAAATTTATATATTCAAGTCCGGAAACCGAATATGGATTGAAAAATAATATTTTGCGATTGTAAACTTCCGATAGATATGGCAATTCATATAGAAAAACAGATTTATAAAAAAAAAGTCTTCTTATTTTTCTTCCGTTATTTACATTATTCATATTTAATTATGTGTGTTAAAAATATCGTATTAGATTTTTTATCTAACTAAAACTATACCCTGGACACTCGACTCAAAATGTATGACGCGGGCGTAAAGTAATTATCTATTCTCGGACACTGTTTTTGTTCACACAAGTAAAAAAAATTAGGGCTAGCACCATGCTCGCACTGACATCGCGAGCGATTCAAAAATGTCTGTAAGTGCCAGGCCAGTTGAGCTGACATCGTAAGCTTTTCAAAAGTGCCTCTAAGTATCGGGCCAGTTGAGCTGAAATCATGAGCGGTTAAAAAATGTCTCTAAGTGTCAGGCCAGTTGAGCTGAAATCATGAGCGGTTAAAAAATGTCTCTAAGTGTCAGGCCAGTTGAGCTGACATCGTGAGCGGTTCAAAAATGTCTCTAAGTGTCGGGCCTGTTGAGCTGACATCGTGAGCGGTTCAAAAATGACTCTAAGTGTCGGGCCTGTTGAGCTGACATCGTGAGCGGTTCAAAAATGTCTCTAAGTGTTGGGCCAGCTGAGGTTTAACGGGCCAGTTGAGGTTTAGAAAAAGGCGTCTATTCTATTCTGATTTATGTCATGACCAAAATTATTGTTTGAAAATTTATATAACAAACACCTAGACCGAGACAACATGTGACCCATAGACTAGTGGTTGGCGTTTTATCGGGAGGTCGTCGGTTCGATTCCCACCCATGGCAAAAAAAACAGATTTTCTGTACATTTTTTAATGGTTTGGGTGTTATATACATAGTGACTTTGAAAGGTTGTACTTTGGGCTAATATAAGGTTCTGTTGGTCAAATCGAACAACTTTTCACATGAAATAACAAATGAAAAAAAGCCTTCTGCATACAAACTAGTAATGTTAAAATGACCAATTTATATGAGGAATCCAACATTCTTTTTTATTTGCGCCACATGTTTCCACAGGAAAAGTTGTTTGATTTGATCAGTAGAACCTCATATTATCCCAAAGTACAACCTTTCAAATTCAACCTGTATACATATAATATGTATTAATAGTATCGTTGTTTCTTGTACACATATTACATAAGCCTAGAGCTTAGTATGTGATGTGACTGATGACTGATGTAGCAGTATGAGTGTAATGTCCTTAATATTATAATTATTTATTTGTCTACATTACTGCATCAAGCCAATGGGAATGAAACCAGACACCGGCATGGACATCAAGAACATTCATAACTATTCTATCACTATTTTTTTGTATACAAAAGTTGTTCCGATTCATAGAAGAGTATTTAATATTTAAGGGTATAAAAACAAAGATTATGGGGCTTAACATAACCAAATCGATATAATTTGACAGTCCTAGTCGATAAAATGAAGATAATGAATGAACATTCATTCATTCAGCTGATATTTGAAACTTCTCCAGAGATATAAAATGTGTGTATATATATATATGTATATTTATATCATCTAGGTGTATAAAAATAATGTGGTGTATGTGTATGTATGTATGTATTAATAATAGTGTGCATGTATTTTATGTATGTATTTGTGTGTATGTAGGTATATGTATTGAGTTAACATCAAAGTGGGTATGTTGACTGACGCACTATATACACCCATAATCATCAGGACTTTGACTGAAAATCAGTGCTGTGACTTAGTTGCAGATTATGCTGAGCTAAAGCCCTTTTTGTGTCTAAAAATTTAAGTGATTTTTTTTTGTAACATGTTTTGTAATGTTTTTTTTTTGTAACATGTTTTGTAATATGTTTTTTTTAGACCAAATAAACGTTTTTTTCTTTCTTTCTTTCATTCATAAAATCGATATGTATCGATTATGTCGATTTATCGAGCCTATCGATGCTGTGCTAGGGCCCATTGTTAACATACCGCGGTTTTGTGTATTTGTTCCACGTTGTTATTGTGATTATTCGACATCTCCAGGTCTTTCCGGTGCTTGGCCTGGTTGATTCGGTACTTCCGCTCCAGGTACCCCTCGTATAGGGAAGCGAAGAACATCAGAATAAACACCAGCACAGTTGTGGACCTGAAAAAAAAACTTTTTATAAAACAATAAGTTTTGAAAGACAAAAACCAGCTTTGGTATAAATACGATTAGTTGGTTACACCTACTATCAATAACAATTTTTTTTAATTTAATTTCTAAATAAGTACAGGCACTTAAAGTTTGGGTTGACCATTATTTTACGTTTTTGCCAATGAATTCTCACTGAGTTTAATTTTGTTATTTTTTAATTTATACTTTTTTTTTATATGTAGGACAATTTACACATACTGCTTCGGTCACAAACTAAGCTCTAGGCTTGTACTACTACCAGAAGCAACTATTTAATACATATTATATTTTATAAACACCCAGACCATGACAAACTGTACAGAAAAAGCGCACTAATATTTTGTTGCCATGGGTGGGAATCGAACCCACGACCTCCGGATACAACGCCAAAGACACAAGACCACTAGTCTACGGAGGCTGTCAATACTAATATTATAAAGCTGAAGGGTTTGTTTGGTTGAACGCGTTAATCTCAGAAACTACTGGTTCGAATTGAAAATTTAGTGTTGGATAGCCCATTTATTGAGGAAGGCTATAGGGTACACAACATCACGCTACGACCAATAGGAGCGGAGCATCAATGATAAATGTTGCAAAAACGGAAAAAATATTTCTTTTGAGAGCTTCCGTTGCATGCGCTGCGGACGCACTATATCTTCTCTATAAATAAAAAACAATGTTTGTTCCGAAACCAATTGTAAAATTTTCATGAAACCCAAAAAGTGCACGCATGGAAAAGTAAAAAATTTGGAATAAAAATCTTAATATAAAAAAAGTGAATGAGTGCAGAGTGAGACAGAACATTTTATTCATTAGTACACCCGTGCAAAGCCGGGACGGGCAGCTTGTAATAATATAATAATACCCAAAAATTTGCTAAATACCGACCCTGAAATATACTTAAAAATTTAAACGCAAACTTTTCAATTAGTTCCAAAAATAACTTTCAGAATTTTGCTGAAAATCTTTCCCTAAACCGTAAACTTACACTTAATTGGTTCAATAAGGTTTAAACTGAACAAACAGGCTTTAATCGGTCAATTAGACTCAAGTCTAGTAACTTATATATTTCTCGGGCATCTAGTTAAAACTTTAACAGCCCACACTTTAGGACTTCAATTCAATTTTGCGTCTTCAGTCGTAGTTTGTAAAGCCGTAAGGAAAATTTATAGGTTCCTACTATATTTTAATTTGCACTTACAGTAATTTATGGGTGTTTAAACAAAGGGAAATAAATTCTTTAGGTGTAAAGAATAGGTGCTGAAAAAGATTTAGGTTTATCTCGAAATATTATTTTGTAAATCCACAATAAATTGGTAGCAATTTTGTGGAGAAAATAACGGGAAATTAAATCATTGCCAGATGTTTCTAATAGAACGCGGACGATTTCATTATCGTAATGCCTTCACAGGTTTACAAAAGACATTGTGAGGAAAATGTACCTACATTAATTATTACACGAACAAAAATATTCTCAGCCTTTAAACATGGTTTTTATGGACTTTTTTCGTAAAATAAATTCTTTATTAAGAAAAAAAAAGAATGAAGGAAAAGTAGAGATATTAACTTAGAATATCTGTAATAAATATAATGATATTAAGCAGAGCAAGAAAGTCAATCAATGATATTGACTAATATTTATATATATATATATCATCACGGGTGCCTTACGGCGAGAGCGCCGAGACCGCTTAGTCGGCCCCAGGGTACTCAGCGGAGGAGTTTTAATCCCACCTCGTCGTAGCCGATGGTATGAGTCTACACCGAACAAGTGGCTAGCTTGTGGCTATGTTTTTGAATAGCCTCAATAACCCATCTATAAACAGTTTCACAAGTTGGTATAGTAAAACCGAGACCGACAGCTTAACGTGCTCTCCGAGGCACTAATATTTCTTCAAGGACCCATATTGGGTCCTTGAAGAAATACTTGAAATGCTTACAAGACAATAAATAGATGCTATCTAATATAACTTTTTGTGGCTGATTCTTTTAATAAAAGACTCAATGTACTCTCCAAAGCACAATACTGGTACTACAACAAATTCATAAAACAGTCATCTGAAAACTAGTGATTTCACATAAATTAGCATGGTTTCCTAAATGTACGTTTTTAAACCGTACGGCAGAGACTTGCAACTCCTCCCAGCTTCTGTTTTCTCAGACAGTTACAATCTTGATATTTTTAAGTCTAGAGTAAATACCTACTCAGTGGCATTTATAGAGTGCTTTAAGTGCTTACATATATATATTTTTTATTTTTTTATTTATTTCTGTAGGTAATTTAACAAAGACCACTATTGTGCTTCGGAAAGAACATTGAAGCCTATTGGTCCCATCAGTTTCACTATAAAAACATATTTTTTTTAAATATGGGAAGTTAATACCGGTATTCATAAAACTAATTGAGTTGGAAGAGAAGACTCTGGAAGAACAATTAAGTTAAAATAGGTTTTGTTTCTTTTAGGCATATTAATTTTGTTGGTAAAAATGAAAGAGATATATAAACCTACATTAACTAAAGTGTTCTTCAAGGACTCAATAAGATTTTATGAATACCGGTGTGAGAATATGGTCAAAAGATATATAATAATAATCACAATATATAGGTGGATAATGAATAAATTCCCATACCCGACCCTACCCTACCATTTGCACTTACCTGATGGTAAGCAAACCTACAAAAGTTCACTAACGGGGTCAATTGATTTATTGCTCTCACTCTTCCGGCTATATAATGAGGTCACAAAATGGGCGGCGTTAAAGACGAATTTGCATTACGAGTCTATTTTAATATCCTTGCTGCTTTATCAGTAACTTAACTGCTCCTTTCATAACTAACTAACCCTGAAAGGAGACTTTTACAACGACAAGAAATTAATGCTGTAGTCTGCTGAAAATCGGTGAACTCACATATTTAAAACTTGACGGTTTTTGCATCTAAAATGTTTTATTTATTTTATTATAATTATGCAGATTTAGAACCCAAAAAGAAATATGTCATAGATACTTACAGTGACATAACTTAGTTTCCAAAATGTAGGTTTTGCTAAGGAACTATAAATTTAAATTCCCAATCCGGCCTAAAACTTTTGAAAGTTTAACCAAATTCAGAACTAACATAAGCATAAATAAGCACAACGGGCCGGATGTTAGAATTCTGTAGGGAGAGAAAAGGACATTAAACGCAAAGACTTTCCCTTTGTAGACTGTCTATTTTTAACAATATATTTCTTCTTAAGACTTATTCATAAAAACTTTTTGAGTCCTTGAAGAAAACTTTAGTTATAGAAGGTTTAGTCTCTTTCACGCAAATTCATAACTAAAGTGTTCTTCAAGGACTCAATAAGTTTTTTTATGAATACCTGTGTAAATACAGGGTGAGTTTGAAAGGATGTACTTCGGGTTAATATGAGGTTCTGCTGATCAAATCGAATAACTTTTCACATGAAACCATGTGCCGCAAATGAAAAAAAATATTGCCTTCTCTATACAAACTAGTAATATTTAAATGACTAATTTGTATGGGGAAGTCAAAATTTTTTTTCATTTGCGACATATAGTTCCATAGGAAAAGTTGTTCGATTTAATCAGCAGAAAATCATAATAGCCCAAAGTACATCCTTTCAAATTCACCCTGTATATTTAGTCTATGATAATTCATATGATAATTCTCTTAAGATATATATTTAATCCGTGAAAATCGTGCGTTTATTTTTCTCAAGTTTCACTGACTAATTTGTGGCTTCATGTTTTTGTTTTATAAATATGTACGAGTATGTTACAATATATAATGAATGCTTTACGTAAAGTGTCAAGTGATGAGTATTCTTTCCCTACTATGATATAAATAGCGGCAAATAATTTTAATATAGTCTGCCGTCGTAGTGGAGGTAAATTCAAGCAGAATTTTGAGAACAAAATAAAATACATTTGTTTGTGCAGGTAAACATCACGACGAGGTAGCCACTTATACGGTGGAGACTCACACCCGTATTCATATAAACTTATTGAGTCCTTGAAGAACACTTTAGTTATGGAAGGTTTTGTCTCTTTTTATTATCAACAAAAACGTATATGTAAAAGAGAGAAAACCTTCTATAACTAAAGTGTTCTTCAAGGCCTCAATAAGTTTTTATGAATAAGGCCATAATACTAGGAACATCGGCTACCACGCGGTGTCTAGGCTCTTCTCGGGCGCGTAGGTAAGGCACCCGTGATGTTCTTTTTAGTTCATTATTATAACTTTGTTTCAAGTTACTTTCCGGGAATTATTGTAGGAAGAAAGACTTATTACCATAAATAGGTATATACTTCGTAGCCTTGCTTAATAGGCAAAACAGAGCGTATCGATTTTATGAATGAACATCAATTCTCAAATTTCATTTTATCAAACTATAATCTGTCAAACTATATCGAAATCGACATTGACCGGAGTATCATGAGCTAACACCCTAGCGGTCGCTATCGATGTCAGTCTAGTATTGAATTTCTTTATGTTGTATAAACATATACTTAAATTGTAGGTAAGAAATTATATTTAGCGTACATGTTGTAGAAGCCTGTGACCGGGCGCATGTTGAGTAGGGTGTCACCCCAGCTGTTTGTGCCTGGTGCTCTACCTGAGTAATGCCAGTTTAGTACTAAAGCTCTAAATATTATATAAACAAAATTAAATTCTAATTCCAATATAAGAAACTTTTGTTCAGCAATGACGTTGTGCAACCCTGGGACAGGGCGCACATTGAAAAGTGTGACGTGAGCGGGCCCCCCAGCAGATTGGCCCGTGTTCTACATGAGCGATGTCAGTCTAGTCTAAAGATCCCAACGTTATATAAACAATATTAAATCTAACCCCAGTATATGAAACTTATGAACAGCGAAGTCGTTTTACAACCCTGGGATGGGGCGCACATTGACCAGGGTGACTTGAGCTGGCACCCCTGTGATCTGTGCCCATGCTCTACTGCTCTCCCTAAGCCTGTCAGTCTATTACTAAAGATCTAAATGTTATAACTATAAATAAAAATAATTTCTAACCCCAAGTTGTACAACCCTGGAACAATAAGCAGGGAGCTCAAGTAAGCGGACACCCCAGCGGTTTGCCGCCGTGCTCTTCTGCTCTACCTGAGCGATGTCGATTTAGTACTAAAGATCCAAATATTATACAAAGAAAAATCGTTTCTAACCCCAATATAAGAAACTTGTGGTCAGCGACGAGGTAGTACAACTCTGGAACGGGGTGCACATGCTCTACACCCCTACCTGACCAATGCCAGTCTAGTACCTAGATAAAAATGTTATATTAAAAAAAAAAATCTAACCCCAGTATAAGAAACTTGTGGTCAGCGAAGAGTTTGTACAGCCCTGGAACGGGGCGCACGTTGAGCAGGATGACTTGAGCGGGCACCCCAACGGACTTCGCCCGGCGTTCACTCTCGGTTATGCTCCCCTGAAGCACGCTGCGGATGGCCGGGACTGAGCAAGACTTTGGAAAGCATTGCCCTATCTGCACCACTCTGCTCTGCAAAGGATTTAAGTTTACATGATTACTAGGTTTGCCTCTTAGGTTTTAAAATAAGTGAGTAAACTTTTTTTTTTCTTTTTAATTGGAACACGACATGTGACATTGTATCTACCTGATGGTGAGCAGACCTACAAAGTCCATGAATGGGGTCATTAAATAATTGTTCTTAAACAATATTGATCGCTCCCACTATGCCGGCTAAATGATGCGATTACGAAACGGGGGGCGACATTGACGAATTGCATTACGAGTATATTTTAATATACTCGCTGCCTTATCGTCAATCCAACTACCCATTTCGTAACCGCATCCTAAAAGGAGACTACCACCTCGACTAGAAATCGACGCAATAGTCTCCTGAAAACCGGTGAACCTACAGATTAAAACCGAAAATGACAAGTCACTTGACGGTTTTTGCATCTGTATGGGCGGTGGTAACGATGCCAATTTTAACAAAAAAATATTTTAAGGCGTAAAAGTAAAGCCAGTTGATCTAAATATAATGTTTTTTACTAATTTCGAAATAAATTACAAGGATTTCTAATATGTTTATGATACGTGTGACCTATACACAATAAGTACCTATATAAATATAAATTAAAGTTATAAAAGGTTTAACGTTAATCCATAATTAGATTTTCACATTTTAAATACATAAAAATTTTCGCTAAGAACATTTAAATGTAAAGTTCGCATGCAGCTACTCCATTAACATATATGTTAATATTAAGGCTAGGAGTTTTTACCAAATCAGATCCCATTAATGGAATTTCATGATCCCCTACTACTTGAAAGCCAATTTCAACAAATCATTAGAGTACATACAAACATATCATCACGGGTACCTTACGGTGCCCGAGACCGCCTAGACGGCCCCAGGGTACCCAGCGGAGGTGTTTTAATCTACACCGATCAAGGTATGTGTCTACACCGAACAAGTGGCTAGCTCGTCGCAGTGTTTTGAATAGACTCAATAACCCCATCTATAAACAGTTTCACGAGTTGGTATAGTGAAACCGGGACCGAAAACTTAACGTACCTACTCTTCGAGACACTATAGTGGTGTTGGCAAACAAATGTACATATTTTTTTTAATTAAAAACTCATTGGTACACACCGGGATTCGAACCAGGGACCTAAGTGTTTTTAAGTCTAAGGTAAACCAACTCGGCCAGCACGTATATACTCATTATCAATCATTAGAATACGTTGATAAGATATCACTTATTCCTTTTAAGACAAAAGTAAATTTCTGCCAGTTCACGAGTGAGTATGTATACCTATGTATAACATTACCTGTGGTAAGTGTCCATCATATACGGTGACGTTTATTTTAAAAGCCTTAAAGCTGAAGGGGTGAGGAGGCACATCGTCATAGTACTTCTTGAGCTGTAGGTCTTTGCAGGCGTCACTAGATCCCAGCCAGTAGTCACTGCCAAACAAAATGTTCTGTGAGTATCGCCCTGACGAATCGTAAACTGAAACAAATATAAAATATACTGTAAAAACATCCGAGTATCATAAAAATGTATCTGAAAATTCTCCTATAAAGTTTACAGTTAATTTATTTAAAGCTCTTTAGCTTATAAAACAAGCAATGAAATTTGCTATAATACTGGTTAATATAACGTATTTTAATCAAGTTATTTAAACAACCACCTCTGTTGAGTAGTGATTGCGCCTTTGGCGTTGTATCCGGAGGTTGTGGGTTCGATTCCCACCCATAGCAAAAAAAAAAAAATACGTTTTTCTGTATAGTTTTTCATGGTCTGGGTGTTAAATATAATGGCCTAGTATTAAGGCCAACAAACAAAAACATCCGTGGGGCTATAGTTTTTGCGACACGCATGGCAATTTATTTGTATTATAATGATAACCGCAAGGATTATATCTTCTATTATAATCTAGAACCTTTTTATAAGTTTTTTTAAACCTATAGTAAGTTTTATTTAGATTCAATCTCATCTATTTATTTAGAATCATGTCACAGTTTTATTAAGGTTTTGCCAGTCGTGTTGACGCCCCATTAAACACAATTCAAGTATTACATCTTGGTAGTATTTTTATTTTTTATTTTGGTAATGGTACTTAAAATCTTTCAATTTAAATTAAATACTTAACATTTTTCTATTATTAATAAATTTAATAACGTTTTTTTCATTTTTTTTTTGTCTTTAACAAAAGGTTAATGAATACAATGATGACAAAGACAAGAAACGCAAATCGCGATCTTAACTAGCGGGTATGTTCTTAAAAAAAGGACATGGTTCTAAGGTGGGCCAGCTGTTACGAGTATACCTATTAATAAACGCTCTTGAGTATGTCCGCGTTACTGTACGAGTAAACTCCGCAATTTTCTTGATTTATTAATTCTGTAAAGCATTACCCTGTCGAGATTAAGCCTTAATGGTTGCTTGAATATTGAAAGCTCTAACCAGACCTAGCGTGTTCATGCATATTCTAAAAGCTTCGGCCAAAAGTGCTTAGACGTATGTAGTACATACAATCAAGGTTTACACCACCTTTCACTAATTTGTGGCTTAGGCCCCTTTTCACCTGACCTATTAGTAAATTTTGACAGTGCAAATAGAAGAGGATTGTGAATATAATAAAATAAAAATAAATAGTTTTAACAAATTAATAAATTATTTTCTTGGATAGAGGAGAAATTTGTTTTTTTAAGGTATCACAACTTATGTTGTTATACCTTAAATAGATGTCCCATCTAATAATAGAAACTACAAAGAATCATAATTATGCAATTTGCTTTCAACATTATGGTGAAAATTGAAAATATTTTAATTCAGGCATTATAATTCATTTACAAAGCGATGAGGCGCTGGCGGTTTTATCTTTCAGGCGTTATAAACACGTGACGCAAAACAAATATATTTATACTGCCCAAGTGCATACACAATTAAAAGTTTAAAATAACATATAATTTAAATAAACGTTTTTTTTGTGGGCCCATCCGTCTCACAAAATAAAATCTAACTCCTCTGCATTTTTAAGATATATTAAATTTTCTTAGATTTTTTGTTTGTTAGAATAGGTATTTTGTGTGGTCACTATCGTTGGTCAGTATTGGTCAAAGGAGCATCGACAACACCCCATTGAAGTATGTTCTCATAGGAAAGTACCCTAAGGCCTAAATCGCCTTTCCAAACAAGTAAACAGAAGATGCATGCCCGCTATATAAACCAAATCAAAAAGTGAGAACTAAAACTATTATAACCAATCAATGTTCAAAGAGTGAGAAGAGAATATGGCGGCAATGACGATAATGTTTGACATTTCCACACATTTCAAACGATAAACGATTTTGTGTTTGGCGGCTTCCGTTGTTATTCGTATTTTCATGCAATACCCACATGTCACATAACACCGTCATATTTAGTGGCGGGGGCCGCAAATTCAGATTGACTATCTCAACAAACTCTCTCTTCAAACTTTTCGTAAACTATTTTACCTAGAGTTACTAATAATAATAATATCTAGGATAATTTACACAAATGTTATGGCCACAAACCAAGCTCTAGGCTTGTACTATGTGTACCAGAAACAATGATATAATAACAATAACATATTATAGTTTATAAACACCCAGACCATGACAAACTGTACAGAAAAACGTACTAATATTTATTTTCCATGGGTGGGAATGGAACCCACGATCTCTGGATTTAATGCCAAAGGCATAACCACTAGTCTACGGAGTCTGTCAAGAGTTTTTGTTATAATAACAATCTTTAACTGTTACAGTTTAAAGTAGGGATAAACCAATTGGATTACTTTTTTTTTTTCGATAGTACATATCCTCCCTGTAGTTTAAACTGTTTAGTATGTGAAAGATTTTTAAACAATAACTGGTACTGGCATTTTACCGCACTATCGCATTATGAAAAGTAGGTATAGTTGTATATTTAGATACATAAGAATCAGGATTGAGGGGCCACATTATTTATAATAAACTAACTAACCAACTAGTCTTAAACTAGTTGGTTATGTAGCATGCGTTCGGTAGGTATTATTTTCATATCGCACGTTTAGTTCCTATATAATTTAATGAACAATAACCTACCTACTTTTGGAGATGAATAGCAGCTTAACCAAACGCACTCTAAGATCTTATATATATGATCTCTATTTCTTACGCATTTTTTTTTTTGACTCAACATAAATATCTGTAAAGATTTACATGAAATAAATAATTTAAAATTTTGAATAAGAATATGCGAAGTTGGCAAAAATCGAGTTTAAGTTTTTAAATAATACTTAAAATCAAGAAAGAAAAATGGGTTACAATTGGCCCCTAAAGTGCACTTCATTATCTTCAAATATACACTAGTTACAAACTTAGAAAATAGGTCTAGTTCGTGAACAAAAAAATCCACGCAAACCTCACTTCAATCCGTTTAGTATTGACAGAAATATTTGAAAAAGAAAATACAAAGTTTTTTGAAAGAATTTTTTTTTACAAACTTTTGCACGATTTTTACCAAATACTTGCATAAGAATTATTGTAAAATTCGTATTATCAAAATGTGGTCCCTCAATGCTGATTCTCATTTTAAATACAAGTATACCTTTAGTTCACATTTGTGGTCATCTGGACATGATGCGTGGTTAAACCGCAGAATGGGCATATCTGCAGTAGAGGGTAGGTAATTCATTTAAGCGAAAGTAGGGTCGGGCTAAGAGCTACAGGGCATAAAATTACTTAATTAGGTAAAAGAGGTCTTTCAAGTATATTTCCAGTAATATATTTCTTAGTAGCTATACTCGTACATACATACTATTACGCCTGTATCATCAAATGAGGTACCTGAGTAACATTAAGCTAGTATATAATTAAAATATAATATAATTTAGGTGGGAAAAGATCTCTATAACTTTGCTAGGCCGCGGCCGACCGGTTCCGCTACCAGCCCATACAGATGCAAAACCGTTAAGTGTATGTTTCATAACTAGTATGTTTCAGTTTTAGTCTGTGTCTTTTCAGGAGATTATTGCATTGACGTCTTGTTGAGGTAGTAGTATCCTTTCAGAATTAACGGGGATATTAGAGTGGTCTGTTAAAGCAGATTCGTCGCTGCCCATTCGGCATAGTGAGAGCGATCACTGCTGTTGTTTAACAACAATGTATTGATTGATCTCATTCATGGACTTAGTAGCTACTACTTTTGTTACAATCAAGTACATACAAAGTGAAAGTGCCGTGTTCTAATAAATAATAAAAATAAGATCTCTACGTCAATTCACCTATTTATATAGGCGCGTCTTAACAAAGACTTATTTATTCTGCTCGCGACTTTCTTTGAAGTTTTATTTCTTTGGATTTGATCCATAGCAATTGATTATATTTATGACCTGGTATTTCCAAGGAATTTGCGGGATCGTATTCGAAACGATGAGATCCGCAAAAGGACCAAACTAACCGACATAGCCTCCAAAATCGCCAAACTTAAGTGGCAGTGGGCAGGCCACATAGCTCGCAGAACGGACGGCCGTTGGGGCATTAAGGTTCTCGAGTGGCGACCGCATGCTGGAGGACGCAGCAGAGGCAGGCCCCCCACAAGATGGACCGACGACCTGAAAAAGGTTGCGGGAAGCCGATAGATACAGGCAGCGCAGAACTGGTCGTTGTGGCGATCCTTGGGGGAGGCCGAAATATATGTCCAGCAGTGGACGCGCAAAAGGCTGGCATGATGATGATGATGATTTCCAAGGAAACTTTGCGCATTTTATAAATATTCCTTATATTTATAAAATGCGCCAGAATTAAGTTATAACTAATAAGTGCATGCCTTGGTCCAATAAAAAAAATACATTTAGGTGGGAGGAAGGCATCTATAACTTATATTATAAGGCACTAGGCCGACCGTCCGGTCTCGTTACCACCGCCCATACAGATGCAAACACCGACATGTTTCGTTTTTAGTCTGCGGATTTACCGATTTTCTAATCGTTGCTTTCCATCAGGCAAGATGGAGGGCAAACGCAGACTTTTTATAATAATAAAAAACACAACAATTTTTTTTTGTATAGGTACTAGGCGTCCCATATGTAATTTTAATCCGCTAGGCGCGCTTTAAGTGTAACGATAGGTTTTAAAAAAGCCTTTTTGAAAATTCATGAAATAGACGTATATGGAAAAGCAAACAGTAGAGTGGCAAAATTGGCAAACTCCGCCCGAGGCGACTATACGAGTGACCGGAGTAAATTTTGTAGCTTTATTTTTTCAGACTAAAATTTTTTGAAGGAAACGCGATTTGAAATTTTAAGCACTGAATATCAAAGTATAAATATAAAGTAAAAATCTGCGTTCTCCATATTAAATTAGCACTTCTCGATGTACGTACGACATATGTAAGTACTTCCATTATCCGTACATGTATCCGACGCTTTTTCTGCAAGGCCAACTTGGTTACGATTCTATAGCTATATAAGGAGAGAATTAGCTCTGACAAAATTTCTTTTAAATCTTATTAGAAATAAAATAGACTGCATGTCACTTGTAAATAGGATTCTAACACTGTATGTGCCTGATAACTACACAAGAAACAGGCGTCATAGTCTTCTTGTGACTCCATCCTCACGGACTAACGTGTATCGGCACTCCCCACTGCCTCGTGGACTTGCTCTACTCAACTCCTGGCTGGATGAAGCTCCACAGTGTGACCTGTTTGTGGATGGAGTGGAGTGTCTGATGAAAGAATGTAAGAGAATGCTAGAAGGATGAATGTATAAATAATATAATAATAAATAATGTAGATATAATATGTACTTATCTCATTATAACTATCAAAACATGTATTTTGTTTCATAATAATATATTTTGTTCATATTGTAATGTTTTAGTAATATGTACTGTCAATTACAATATTGTGTTTTATAAATAAATAAATTAAAAAAATAAATAAATATGTATTACCCAAATACATTTTGTTGTACAATTAAAATAATATTTTTGTCGGTGATTATGTTAATTCATATTTCAGTGTTGAGTATTTAATGTAAAAAGTTTGGGGGATAACCCATTGAATAATTTCAATGGGTTATCCCCTAAACTTTTTACATAAACACATGAACAGGCCATAAGGTATAGAGTAAAAACAAAAATAATATTATACATTAAACACACTATGTACTCTATGTGTATCAGAAACTATCGATGTTTCTGGTAAATACAAGTGTATAATTTATAAAAATCCAGACCATTACAAAATGTACAAAAAAAACACTAATATATATTTGCCATGGGTTTGAATTGAACCCACAACCTCTAAAATATATTTTCCCCTCCATTTAGTACATAAAATAGGTACCAAGCCTTATGCATTTTGGAACAACATAACTTGGTTCTAAGTACTTAGTAGGTAATTTACGAAATCCTAAACCGCAGGTCGTTAAATGGTCGCGCAACTTCTCTATACGACTTGATGAACAAGTGTGATTGTGTGCCAAACACTGCAACCGACTGATGCAACCTGCATCAGGCAAACTCACTCATTATTTTCTATGTTATTTTATAGTGAACACTATCAAACTATTAGCAATAGTTATTAACTAACGTAATTATATTTAATTGATAATAATAATGTGTAAAGTACACATAGTACAGGTCTAGAGCTTAGTTTGTGACCAGCGGCCACATTCTGTTTCTTATAACGTAAGCGTTAGATTGTCAAAATAACAAATTCCGTTATTAGCGCTCTCTCCTCCAATCAGCGAAGATTAAAAAAACTATTCTAATTGGAGGAGAGCGCGCTAATAGCGGTAATCGTTATTTTGACAATCTAACGATCACGTTATAAGAAACAGAATATGGCCGCAGAGCAATATGTGCAATTTGTCCTATATATATTTAAAAAAAAACTGTATAAGATTTTTTTTTTATACTACTGTAATTTTCTAAAGCTTATAAAAATAAAATCTAAAATTTTGCCAAACATATAAGCCAGTTTAAAATATGCTCCTAAACATTTTTTTTATAACACTGTAGGCACTTGGACTTCGAAAGCCTAAAATTTGACTACAAACCAATCATTTTTATTTTAGCCATCCAAGTTTTGAATCGTATGAACATCTGAAAACCAATTATAAATTGAGGCAGAACAGAATATGGCGACAACGAACATGTTTGAAATTTCGATCAATAGGCTATGTTGTGCCTTTGAGCAATTCCGTATACTATTCTTACTTTCATGAGTGTAACTAAATTTGGATTAACAATTTAAATCCGAATAAATATAATAATAATGCGATTTAATTACAATCACAACGAATAAATATAATAATAATGCGATTTAATTACAATTACTTCGTTCAAAGTTAGAAGGAATACCAGGGGGGTCATTCCAAGATTGCAAGATTTCAACACTATAATTAACAGAATAGAACATATATTTCCATATTTATAGTTTACGCAACGTCTTGTCGTGTTTAGCGGTTGCAATCTTGGAATGAACCATGTCACCTAGGGCTTGAATATCGGACCATTTTTCAATTCCGGTATTGGGTTTCAATATTAAGCTATTCAATTCCGGAATTCCGGAGTCCAAAGCTTCCTTTAAAAATGTTATACAAGGGAAGCTACATAGACATATAGATCGACGCGCCGATTGTTAAAAATGTATAGGAAAATGTACAAGTACCTACTCGATTGAAAAGAAATGTCAAAAGGCATACATTTAAGTTTCGATTTCTTTCGATCGACACGTCGATGGGAGTATCGATGGGCTTCCTGGTAGGACCCCCTGATCCATGAAGTCCTATAAATTTGGTTGCTAGTGAAATTTAGAGAACATCAATGCGTTTAAGCTATTGTAATGACGCGCTACACCTATGACAACCGTGACAAAATTATATTATTTTTATATCGAAATTCCGGTTTTGATTTACCAATTCCGGTATTACAAACGATACTAAAATATGTCGGAATTCCGGAGCTCAAGCCCTGACAATTTCGCACCCATATACGAGTACATGGTGACTTCAAAATAATTAATAAGACAGGTAAATTTATTTCGCATATATAGATTATAATAACCGAATTTAAGTTGGCGCATATTAAGATCCCCACAATATAATTTTACCAACAACTAATTTCGACTATGATATCAACAACGATTTTTGATACAGGAAGGAAAATTTTGAAGGTTGTACTTTAAGCTAATATGAGGTTCTACTGATCAAATCGAACGACTTTTCCCAATGTGTCGCAAATGAATAAAAAAATATTTTTCATACATAATAGTAATGTTAAAATGATTTTTTTTTATGGGAAAGCTTTTTTTTTTCATTTGCGAAAAGTTGTTCTTTCATCCGTAGATTATTATATTATATTAGCCCAAAGTCCGACCTTTTAAATTCATTCATTTTTGGTACAATATACAGGATATTGTACCAAAAATGATTGTTGATTCTAGTGACATAGTAGTCTAAAGTAGTTGTTAGTAAAATTATATTGTGGGGATTTTATATGCGTTAATCTAAATTCGCCTATTATAATCCGAAATAAATTCACCTGTTTTTTTAAATAATTTTGCGCATTTCATAATATTCGAGTTACTAACTTAAGGGCTCTGTAGTACCCATACTAAAAGTACTTCCAATATTACAACTTGGCTGTTGGTCGAAGTTCATCTATTATTATTATGTTGATAAAAAATAAACGATTACCGCTATTAGCGCGCTCTCCTCCAATCAGAATAGTTTTTTTAATCTTCGCTGATTGGAGGAGAGAGCGCTAATAACGGAATTTGTTATTTTGACAATCTAACGCTTACGTTATAAGAAACAGAATGTGGCCGCTGGTCACAAACTAAGCTCTAGACCTGTACTATGTGTACTTTACACATTATTATTATCAATTAAATATAATTACGTTAGTTAATAACTATTGCTAATAGTTTGATAGTGTTCACTATAAAATAACATAGAAAATAATGAGTGAGTTTGCCTGATGCAGGTTGCATCAGTCGGTTGCAGTGTTTGGCACACAATCACACATGTTCATCAAGTCGTATAGAGAAGTTGCGCGACCATTTAACGACCTGCGGTTTAGGATTTCGTAAATTACCTACTAAGTACTTAGAACCAAGTTATGTTGTTCCAAAATGCATAAGGCTTGGTACCTATTTTATGTACTAAATGGAGGGGAAAATATATTTTAGAGGTTGTGGTTTCGATTCAAACCCATGGCAAATATATATTAGTGTTTTTTTTGTACATTTTGTAATGGTCTGGGTTTTTATAAATTATACACTTGTATTTACCAGAAACATCGATAGTTTCTGATACACATAGAGTACATAGTGTGTTTAATGTATAATATTATTTTTGTTTTTACTCTATACCTTATGGCCTGTTCATGTGTTTATGTAAAAAGTTTGGGGGATAACCCATTGAAATTATTCAATGGGTTATCCCCAAACTTTCCTTGATTTTTATTACAAATTCTTTTACCGCGGATAGAAAGTGAATGTGGTATAGACCGTTTTGTGTGCGACGTGTGGCAACAACTGTAATGCAGATACTGTAAATTGTTGGTAATTTTAAAATAAACTGAAGTTGAAATATTATGATTATTATAAGTAATATCTACATCTAAAAATGTTATGTTAGTTTTAGAAATTTCATGAGTGAATCTTAGACTGCCAAATGAATTTAGTTGACTAAGGAATGTATTAAGAGTTTGTAAACTATGAGGCCATTTGAAATCATGAAACTATCATCTATGAATCTTTACCATGATAAAGGTTTGAGAATTTGACTATTTAAAAATTTTGTTTCGAGAGAACCCATATATAAATTTGCATAAGGAGGTGCCATGCATTATATTGCATTTATAAGCTTAATTATTGTTAAATTACTTTTGCGAAAACCGTTATGTATTGTAAATATTTGTTATATATATATAGTGTTAATTTAACTGTATATATGTAATATATGATTTCCTGAAGATTCTTTGAGGGTAGCCCGAACACTGTAGACGCGTGTTTATATTATATTTTTCAAATTTAATTTTATTGAATATTATTGTGCAAAAGTGTACTAATTTTGTAAAATAAGCATTCGTATAGTAATATTAAGTGTGAAAAGTGTAGCATTTACGCAGTGATCTCGGTGTTTGTGTTATCTCAAATAATCCCACAATCTTCAGTAAAATGGCGGTACCCATTTTACTGTAGATTTTTCCTTCTTCTTCACTCGACATTGGCAGGACTATACCGTATGTTTGCATACGGTCATGTCGCCATTCCTTTCTCTACCCTAGTCCTTTCCCAATTCTTTTCCATCCTATTATCCAACTTTTACTGCAAATATTTTTTTTTTTTAAATCTACCCACTCGACACTGGCAAAATTACGCGCACGCGTAGAGGCCATTAATTTAAGTTAATAATAATAATAAAATGATTTCCTAAATAAATAGCTAATACCTATTTGTTAAATCTTGTTATATTTATAATGTGTAATATTGTGTTTAAAAGCTTTTTATTTAATGGCTTCTACATATTTATATAGCATTATACACTATTACGGCTAGCATTCTGTTACAGAATGTTTATTTAACAATAACATTTAAGGTTTAATGTTTAACATTATATAACTTTGTATATTTTCAACAAAGTACAGTACAAAATTGTATTCCAGTTATTACTCAGTTTATTTATCTAACTACTAGCTGACCCTCGCAGCTTCGTCTTCGCCGTAACGGAAACTCTCAAAAGGAACAAATTTCCCCCGTTTTCGCAACATTTTTCATTGATGCTCCGCTTCTATTGATCGTAGCGTGATGTTATATAGCCTATTAGCCTTTCTCGATAAATGGACTATCCAATACTAAAAATCTAAAAAAAAAGTTTATTTTTTTGGACAAATTATTAAATTTATTAATCGTTAAAACTAAACGATTGCACGTCAATCTTTCAACTCTATAAAACCAAATATTCCCTTTATGACTTTTTTTTTACCTTTTTCATAAAGCAATCAAATCAAAAGAGTTTTTTTTTTGACAAATTATTAAATTTATTAAACTAAACAACTAAACGACAATCTGTCAACTCTGTCAAAATTTTTAAAGATCTTCCTAGTGTCATCTGTCTCACTCACTTACTACTTTTTTTTATTTTCCATATGATGTTTACAAATATTTTCTTTTATACAAACCTTATCCTGACAAAAAAAAATTGCCAAATAGGTGCAGGCGTTTCGAAGGATGCTCTTATATATATATATATATATATGACAATTAATTTTATTTATAATAAATTTTATTTGTATCGATTATGTATTTTTATTTAAAACTCTACACAATTAGTGATTATCAAATTATCATTTTACTTTGGTTGCAGTCTCGGTCACCTTAAGGCACCGCGTGAAGGAACAACTCTATTTTAACTTCTTGTGTATAGTACCCCTAGTGTGAGTTTTCTAATAATTACTTTGCGTTTGAGTTAACTAAAATTTGTATGGGAAATAGTTCAGCGGTCCAAGCGGAAATTTTGAGAACTAATAATGCGAACGTGTGATTGGTCAAAATGTTAACGCAGTAGTAAAGTTAACGCGAAAGTAAATGTTAAAAAACCTCACATGAGGGCTATAGTTAACGGCAAGGTAAAGTATAAGTTTTTAAAGTAAATTGACCCTTAATACAAAGGCATAGAGTGCATGGGGGTATACCATACCAGGTATACAGACTACAATTCTTATTGAAGAAAATTTAATTCAAACTTTAATACCCTTACTTATAAAAATATTTAAGTGATGTTTAAGATAATTAATTACTCTTGTATTCTTTTGACAAAAATCTGCCATATAGTAACTAGGACTTCTAATTTCACTCTAATAGAGTTTTTAGAAGAAAGCACATAGCTGTCTGTATATAATAAGTAGATAACAAGCAATGAAAAATTTCTTGAGGAGTGATTGGAACTTGGTTGGATCCGTGGGTTCGAATCCCACCGACCAGGAATTATGTGAGATTTGATGAATATGTGAGATGATGAGCTTACTTGTGACCAATAAACAAAACTTATTAATATGTTTCCACATATTTTTAGTAAACAAATGTTAAGTTAATTAATAATTGTGGCTGATTTACAAATAGTTATTCATTGATTACCTATCATTAAACGTAACAGTGTTCCGGTAATGAAATGTTGTGGTCAGGTGATATTTAGATTATTAATTAGGTAATCCGTTCAGTATGATGAATCGTTATTTGATTAATTTAAATCTACATTGAGGTGAATTAATTAATTAAATTACAGTAAAATTTAATGTTAATTTAAAAATGTTAATTTAAATCTTTGAAAACCATTATTACTGATAGACTGGGAGATGATGACAGAAAACGTTCTCCCATTTTCTACTGCATGCCTTTTTAAGAATTAATAATTAACCCTAAAATATGAAAGAGAGGGATTATTGACCGCCGCACGCTTGCACGTATGAGTGTATGTATATAGGAGTAAGTATGTTTTAATTTTAGTGTGTAAGTATATTTAGATAAACAGAGTAGTTACTCATATTATATATTTTAGCAGATCTTCAGTTTCATGATAGCTTAAGATTTTCAGCCATGTTTCTAATTTTTGTTTACATTTACGAGATGTTAAGGGATATATATTATTTGTTTTATTAAGGGTATTATAGAGATGGGGTGATTGTTTTTTAAATTGACGAGCAGCAAAGGCTGTTTTGACTGCGACATTATGGATGATAATATCATGTCTTCTTTTTTTTACTAGTTGGGGGTCATATATTAAACTTTTATGTACTTTTAGGGTGGCACGTAAGATATATAATTTCCTTATTGTAAGTAACTCACAGAGGGAGTACAGTTGTTCTATTGGGAATCTGTAAGGCTTAAAATGCATAACCTTGAGCAAAGATCGCTGCGCTCTCTCCGTTTCAATAAATAAGGTGTTGCAAGCTACGCCCCATATTGGTATACAGTATGTCATAACAGATTGTGCCAGGGCAATGTATATTCTGTATATTAGAGTTCTAGAGGTTACATGGGGGAGGGATTTGAAGACCATTTTCTTTATGACGTGCAAGCATGCGGCGGCTAATAACCCCTCTATCTTTCATATTTTAGGGTTATTAATTAATTCTTAAAAAGGCATGCAGTAGAAAATGGGAGAACGTTTTCTGTCATTATCTCTCAACCTATGAGTATTTATTATAATTTTGGTTTAAACCAAAAACAAACGTCGATTAAAATAAATCTCTTTAAAATGGATTCTGAGATAAATTTTCCTCTTCTACTACTTTTTTTTTTTAAATATGATACAGGCACCGAGAATATACTCACTCTCTTATTCATAAAAAGTTTATAGAAATCTCTTTTCTGTCGAAGATGATTTTCATTTGTTACAAAGAGAAAAAAAAAGACTACAGCTCCAAATTTGAACTTTTTACCTGATACGGTTTTGGATATATCGGTTTGGACAGACAGACAATTTTTTAAGCGACGGAACCTTTTAAATGCGCCTGAAAATAAAGTAGGTACTAATCCACATAGGTGCAGCATAATATTCAATGCCACTATAATCAAATATTTTCAGTATTTTTTTACTTACCAATATTAGTTTGTATAATAACGTAACGCATATAACTTGGCCGGAAAAGATAATAGAGACGAGACAATGTTCTTAGCAAACCATGGATTCACCGTGCGGGTGCCGGGTCCATCGCGTGGTTGAAAGGCAGGGGAATTAACTGCAGCGTTCCCGGACTTGAGACCGCGAAGTAGGTTTAAGGCCTTTTGAACTCTCACCTGCACTGTGTTCACTACCCTCTCTACTCAACCAAATACTATATGATCCTGTTAGCGCCATCCTAGAAACACGCTCCATAAAAGTTCCGACGGCTGTTCTCGGAAGGCCAAGATCTGAAGGATCTTATACATAGACGATGCAAAGACTTTGCTGGAATACCTCTTGCACCAACTTCCACTGCATAAAGTTGAGTTTTAAATCCGTTTCTAGTAATTTCGTTTGTGAGATAATTAATAAAATAACGTAAATCGGATGAGTGGTTCTTCATTTATAAGCACACACAAACAGATAGAGAGACTTTGCAACTTATTTATTAGATTTTAGAATAAAACATTTTAAAAATCACTCATCTCAAATGTTATTTGGTAAAAAATAACTAAGGAATTAAACTTGCATATGTACAATTTTGTGCAACAAATAATTTTTAAATAAAATATACGGCAGTAAAGTTTTTTAATTGGAACACGACATGTGACTCTGTATCTTAATTAGTCCAAGTAGTAATGGTAATTAGTCCTTAAAATTATATTATGAATAGGGTCAATTAATATATTATTGTTTAACTGCATTGATCGCTCCCACTATGCCGGTTATAAAATACAAAGAATCGGTGCAGAAATCTCCTGAAAAAAGGTGAACCCACAGATTAAAAGCAAAACATGACTAGATCAGTTGACGGTTTTTGCTTCTGCATGAGCGAACGAAATCGGTCGGTCGGCCTAGCGAAGTTATGGAGACCTTCCTCCTACCTTATATAACGTAATTTAAAACCGCGTAACGTAAAATAAATGTAAGTAATAAATTTAATTAAAATAGTTTAATTAGCTTGAATGGTGATTAATATTATCGGCTTGAATTAATTGAATTGTTCTGCCCAGCTCTGTCGGCTGTGGCAATGTATGTTTAAATAGTGCTTAATTGAAGCGCTCTGGTTAAATAATGTAATGAAGTTAAAGGATATCAGTCAGGGGTTTTCCGGTCACTTTAGTTCGGTATTTAACTAATCTATACTATATACTATATTATATTATTATATATATTTATTATTATAAATGCGAAAGTAACTCTGTCTGTCTGTGTATTACGCAATCGCGCTTAAACTACTGAACCAATTTAAATGAAAAGACATTGCCCATTTGTGGGCCATCATTGTGCCTAAACAAAATATAGTAAGAAAACACTCTCTGTTTTGGTTTGAAGGCGGATATAGTTAAAAAAAAATCAATTTTATTAATTTCTTTTTCGGGGTGAAATTAACGCTTATATTTATTACATTTTTTTTTAATGAAGTAATGATTTGTGTACTATATTTTGTTTAGGGCCATCATTTCTCTAACTAATTTAGGCAATAGCCTTTGGTACAGAGATAGTCTAGAGCCTGAGAAAGAACATAGGCTACTTTTTAATGCGAAACAAGGGCTGTAAGGAGTTGAAATAGGGGATGAAAGTTTGTATCCAATTAGATAAAATTTGGTATGGAGATAGTTTGAGACCCTGGGAAGGACTTAGGGTATACCCATCACTTTTTGATATGTTTGTGTTTTAAGAATCTCTTAGGAAAATTAAATAAATACGCCAGATAGAGTAGAAATGTTATATGAAGAAAAGTTAAGGGAAGGTATATTAGAATGACATAAACTGCATTACTGATAACTAAATTCTGACAGCCTCCATAGACTAGTGGTTGAGCCTTTGGTGTTGAATCGGGATGTCGTGGGTTCGATTCCCACCCATGGCATAAATATTAGTACGATTTTCTATATAGTTTGTCATGGTCTGGGTGTTTATAAAATATAATATGTATTATATCATTGTTTCTGGTATACATAGTACAAGCCTAGAGCTTAGTTTGTGACCTAGCAATTTGTGAAAATTATCCTATGTATTATATATTATATTACGTATTTTACTAGATCTTATAACTTAAATTATAAAAGATAACTATTTTATAATTGACCTACTTCATATTGAACTAGTAGGATATATAGATAAAAAATTAAAATAAAACAGCCAAAAAAAAACAGTCTATTTCAAATAACTGTTTTTTTTTTATTTTGATATAATTTACATAATCGAAGATTTAAATTGCTGATTAATGTTTAATTTTTGATTTATACATAATAATCGCACTTTAGTTTCGCTGAAAAAATAGCTGAATAGTTATTTCGATACCTAACTATAAATTCATTGATATTTCGAAGCGCCATTTATATTTCAGCTGGTCTTTCAGTTCAGCCGAGAATATATATTGACCTAAAGCTATAAACTGGTTTGGAACTTAGAAGTAGGACTTTGTTGAATGTTAATGCGCTATAAATAGAGGAAAAATAACTAAAGTTTAAAATAAAGTTAAACAAGTGGTTTCAACACATCGCGATGAGCCCATTGTTCGATATACAAGGGCTCTGGAGTCGACTTGACGCCCATACAAACGTACTTCCAATATTACACCTTGGCTGTTAGTTGAATTTCAAATATTATTTTTATGTTGTTGATTGTACGCAAAAAAGTTTTGTTTGTTTGATAGATGCGCTAATGTTAGAAACACAAAAAAGGTTCGAAAAGAAAAAATATTTTAGTGGTGGATAGTCGATTTATCGAGGAAGGCTATAGGCTTTATAACATCACGCTACGACTGGGAAGATACAGAAGCGGAGCATCAATGAAAAATGTCGCATAAATGGGGAAAAATTATTCCTTTTGTAAGATTCCGTTGCGTGTGCTACGTAAATAAAACGGTGGAAGACTCAGTTGCTACTTAGGTTCAGCTTTTGGTACATTAACATTGTGGCTAGAGTAAATCGTTTTATTATAATTTCGAAATCATTATGTTTACCTACAGTGTACAACCACCTTCAGTACACGTTGTCAAAGTAATTTGAGCCATAATACAACGGCATAGAGAACCAAGATTAACTAACAGCTCACTATATATATCGCGCTAAAAATCTTTTAGCACTTTTCTATTTGTTACCTTACTTACATGTGGAATACACAAAAACCTATTTGCTAAAATGGTGAGAGTTGTGGTGGAAGCCTTGGTTGTGTTGTAATACTTTGGGAGTATATATGAAAGATCTACTTTCCCGGTCGGTAATGAAATTTACAATATATTACCATAAGTAAATACACATAAATGTATATATAAACTATGTTTGCCCAATATTTATATATATATCTATATATATGAAATAAATAAATAAATGTTATGTAGGACAATTTACACATATTGCTCAGCTCCCTACATATTATATTTTATAAACACCCAGACCATGACAAACTGTACAGAAAACATACTTATATTTTTTTGCCATGGGTGGGAATCGAACCCACGACCTCCGCATACATTGCCATAGGCGCAACCACTAGGCTACGGGTGCAGTGTGTGTGAGTGAATCTTGTCTTATAGGTATTTACCGAATTTGTAATTTTGTATTAGTTTATTAACATTTTTATAAATGCCTGTATAGGGATATTTGAGTACCTTTATTTAAAAATATAAAAAAAGCAATCAAAAAAATCGTGAAGGATGAAAACCTGGTTGGGTCAGGGATTGAGTACCTTTCCGTAAAAGCGAGGGATTCAAGTCCTGCCCACCAGGAAAATTTTCATTACATTTTTAATTTTAAAATTTCAAGATAAAAATGCAATGAAAATGAGAAATTCAGAGGGGCAACTAGTATTTTGGGACAACAGTGGCCCAGTGTCCCAAATTACTGAAACGTTATTAATGGTATAATTATTTAGTTTAAAAATAGTTACCTAATTATTTAGGTATTAAAATAAAACTACTTAGGCCACGGAGTTGGTCCAATGAAGACAAATTCACGGTATTACGATCCCACTATAAAGTACATATATCTTCGCTGCTTTATTGTTAAATTAACTGTCGTTTTATAACCGCACCTAGTTGACCTTTCCGACAAGAAATTGATATAGTTGGCTCCTAAAAACCGAAACTGACTAGGTCACTTGACGGCTTTTACATTTGTAGGGGCGCGGTGGTAATTGAAACCAGTCGTTCGGCCTAGCTAAATAGCTTTTCAACAAGCCACTTTCATTTCATTTCACAAAGAGTCGTCAGAGTATTTTCACTGAATGCAGTTTGACTCAAAAATCTGTAATTTTAATTATGTATTTTGAGAGATCTATTTCTCTAATTTGTGTAAATAAATGTCTGGCCAGAGAAGACTATAATAATTTAAAAAAAAAATAGAAAAATATTCGTTTAATTAGCACATAGGCGGACAAACATTGAATTTTATATATCATAGAGAAAAATAATTAAAACTTGCATTGCGACCATACCAGTTTATTTAGGTCATAAGTTCAAAGACCTATATATTACATAGCTATTTATAACCTTATACAGCTATGACACAGTATGCTGCTTGTAAAGTGCCTTCAACACTGGTGTCGTTAAACCGGACTGTTATATCACCATTCACCAGTACCAGATACCATTGCTTAACCACGTGCTTCTCTGCTTACCCGGCTTAACAAATTATACTTATTTGCTAATGGTACATGTTTATTGGCTGAGAAATTAGGAAAAATCTATTTAGATAAGTACGTTTACGAGTTTATCTAGGATAATATTTAGGACATTTCATACCATGGCCCTGATCACAAACTAAGCTCACTAGGCTTATATTAAATGTATTAAACAACGATACTAAATATATTGTTTTAGCCATGTAGGTAAATCGAACCCACGACCTCCGGATATAACGTCAAAAGCCCAACCACTAGACGACGAAGAAGAGAGTTTATTTTATGTATGACGGTGCAAGGTCCCCCTTATTTATTCATACAAATAAAAATAATCTTTCACAGGAAATATATAGGTAAACCTCCAGTTTAACTAAAACTGTTAATAAAGATGCAAAAACCGTCAAGTGACCTAGTCATGTTTCGGTTTTAGTAACTGCATTGATTTCTTTTTATCAGATTCGACATCTTGTTATCAGAATTGCAAATAAATTAATTTTCTTTCTTTCTTCCTTGACGAGGTGGTAGCCTTTCTGATAGAAGACAGGTTACGCAACTAATCAGATTGCAATTTAAATAAAATGCTTTTACACCCTAAATGCGTACTGATTGTCAACATACTATATTGCCTCGGAGAGCACGTTAAGCTGTCGGTCCCACATTCACTATACCAACTTGTGAAACTGTTCATAGATGGGTTATTGAGTGTATTCTAACACCGCGACGAGCTGCCCACTAGTTTTAGTTTGGCTTACACTCAGAATACCATCAGTTACGACGAGGTGGGCATAAAAATCATAAAACTCCACTGCTGGGTACCTGAGGGCGTCTAGGTTGCCCCGTAAGACACCCGCGATGGTATATAATAATAATATGTAGGACAAATTACACATATTGCTCTGGTCACAAACTAAGCTCGAGGCTTGTTCTATGTGTACCAGAAGTAACGATATAATACATATTATATTTTATAAACACCCAGACCATGGCAAACTGTAAAACGTACTATGTTTTTTTGCCTTGGGTGGAAATCGAAACCACGACTCCTGGATACAACGCCAAAGGCGCAACCACTAGTCTTAATTATTGTTGTTATTTCGTAGCCCTAAATTAATTTATCCTCCAACTGTACTTTATGAAGTTTATGAACTTATTAAACTTTTCTAGTTAACTTAACATTCTAATTTAATTTTCTGTCATGTACATTCTTGGGGTTGTTTGGCTATACGCATTTGGCAAGTTATAATAGTGAATCTATTTTTATACCCCTATCCTCAAAGACGTCAGTAGGGGGAGGTGAACTGTACGAGTATAGGTAACACGTATTAAAGATACACCAACTATTTTTATCCATCAATATTTTATTAAATTTCCAAAGATTTTCATAAAAAGGTATATTGGACTGGATTGTTTTTTCCACGAATAAATAAATTAATAAATTAACAGTTTCTTTCCTTGATGATTTCTAGGGTTATTTTTTAATAACAGAGACTGCGTTAAACCTAAACATTCATAATGGACTGTCTCATCTACAAGTAAAATCTTAAAACTTAAAGATTATTGGCCTTATCCATAAAAACTTATTGTGTATATATAATAAAATAGGTTTGGCTCTTTTACGCATAATATTATTTGTTGCTAAAAAACGAGACCATAAAAGTTCTTCAAGGCCTTAATAAGTTTTATGAATACCGGTGTACGAGTAAGTCACTAAAAGCACCCTCAATAAAAGCTTGATTAAACCGTGTTTATAACTTTGCGGAAAAGTTCGCTCAGGTTTCTGTATTCGTCCGTTTAAAATAATAAAGCTCTTAAGATTTTGACAGCAAATATGTTGGTGGGTTTGTAAGTAGGGTAGGTAAAGTGAAATAATTGTCGTCTAAGAAGATGGCTCAGGGCCAAGCCACATCGCTGCAGAGAGGTGTTATTGAAGGTCGTTTTCAGCATAAATCTAATCTCTCTCTAATATTTAAATGTAGCCATAGATAACTGCCTCAACCCCAGTTTTTAGAACGTTTATCATTTTAATCTACGATCAAAATTAGCTAATAAGGTTGATTATAGTAGACTTATTAACGTATTGTGACATTACACCAATAATATGCCTTGAAAATCTGTATATATCTAAGGTATATAAATAGCCGTTCGTTAGTCTAACTAAAACTTAAAAACGGCTTGGCTGATTTGAATATTTATTGTTTTCTTTTGATCGCTTTAACCGTGGAGATATAATAGGGAGGTGCTCGTTGGTTTTGAGAACATAAGATGGCCGCTAATATGGCGACAACGAACTCGTTTGACATTTCGTTTTATAGGGCATTTAAGGCGCATGGCGGTTCTATTATTAGTTTCATGGCTTTAACAGAGGGGTTGTTTAAAAAGAAAAATAGAGAAAATCCTAATGAGAAATTAAAAAATAATATAAATTAATTTTGTATGTAAAAAGACGGTACACTTCGTTTTAGTTAATTTTGATCTGCTATCTCAATCTATCGCATATAATTGTATATTTAATAAAATCTTTTCTTTCTTTAATGTAAACTGTATTATGATGGTGGCAGCCACGGAATAGAAAAAACAAGTGGAAATGCTATAAATCACCAAATGTATTAGAACCGGTGTCGCCAAAATCATATATCTATAAGTATTGAATCTATAACCACTTCGTTCTGATTGGTTGCAAATATACACAGCAATTTTAAACACTATTCTCCAAATAATTAGATTTAAATTCATATAAAAAATTTATCATGCCATCTATCATAAAGTAGTAAGAACCTCCTATAAAAGGTTCTGCTATTCCAACACAGATGGCGTGATTACTACAACATTCGAATAAATGTTTTGTTCAGTCGACATAAGGCATATTATCTTTTATATAAAAAAAGTATTTTAGTTTATTCTAGAAATTTCCTTGCATAAAAATATAATAATTCATAATAAAATATTTAAAGTATCGATATCGATGCTTTTTTTAAATATAAATGTGCTCTATATATTAAAATCGATAATATCTCTAGATAAATCGTACTTATCGATAATACGAAACACCTCCATTACGAAGATGTTTTCTCCTACTATCGTTTTTGCACTCCAGAATGCAACAATACGGCATATTTACAATAATTATGCAGAAAAATCAGGAACGACGCGAGACTACCAACTCGAAGCGATGTTAGACACGACTGATAACGACTGGGATCAAATAAGCGCACTAAACACGCCTACTTTGCACTTCCACTTGTTTTTTCTATTCCGTGGTGGCAGCCATCATGAATTGATTGGGGCACTCAGCACATTGTTAAGTGTAATTTAATTGAATAAGTTAATAATAAATAAATATATATTCTTATATCGTCAGAAAGCCATCATCTTAGTATGTGATACGAAGTTTCCGGGTTATCTAGTATAAAATAATAATAAAATATTACTTAGATTTGAAATATTGTTGTTTAACAACATTCGTCGCTTCCACTATGCTGTATAAATGATGCAGTTACGAAGTAGGCGTCGTCAAAGACGAATTTTCATTACGAGCCTACTTTAATATCCTTGTTGCTTTAGCATCAAATAAATTGTCTTTTGCGTTAACGTTCGTATAAATTGTTAGCATTAATTTAGCTGACTAGAAATTTTACCATGTGACTGGGATGGGTCTCATTTATGCGTAAAAGGTTTAAGCTAAATCTTGTTTAGGATAAAGTTTAGTTGAATAGAGCAGTGTAAGTACTAAAGTATCTGAATACCGAACAAGTAAAGATTTGAAGGGTGCGGTTAGTAAAGTGCGCGACCCACAAAAAAGTTGTTCGTTCCCTAATATACTTTGTTTAAGTTGTTGTCCATGTGATGAATTAACTTTCTTGTTATTGGTACATAATCCAGCCTCCGTCCAGCTGAGATGAACTCTTATAAAGGTCACTCTATCGCTTCAACGTCTTGTTTCTTTTATTAGAAAACCTACAGGGTGTAATATTTTTAGTTATAGTAGGTTTTGTCTCTTTTTTTAGCAACAAAAAATTATATGTGCAAAAGAGACAAAATTCAATAAGTTTTTATGAATAAGGCAATTGGTCTTAACTAACGTTTGAAAATAAAACCAAACTGAAAATACAACGAGGACTTTTTTATATTAAATAAAATAAATGAAAGAATAATAACTAACTTATTCTCTCGTTTTTATTTTCCTGTTCACCGTGTTTTTATACACTTTAGTTTTAATAACTCAGTGTAGACTCATACCATCGGCTACGACGAGGTGGGATTAAAAAGGGCCGTCTAGGCGGTCTCGGGCGCCGTAAGGCACCTGTAAAGATATGTATGTACTATGTATGTATGTAGTTTTAATATAAAAAAATCGTATATTTCTAATTATTATTTGAGCGAGATTAATAATATATATATATTTATCTTCACGGGTGCCTTCCGGCGCCCGAGACCGCCTAGATGGCCCCAGGGTACCCAGCGGAGGGGTTTTAATCCCACCTCGTCGTAGCCGATGGTATGAGTCTACACCGAACAAGTGGCTAGCTCGTCGCGATGTTTTGAATAGACTCAATAACCCATCTATAAACAGTTTCACAGGTTGGTATAGTGAAACCGGGACCGACAGCTTAACGTGCTCTCCGAGGCCCTATAGTGGTGTTGTCAAACAAATGTACATAAATTTTTAAATTAAAAACTCATTGGTACACACCGGGATTCGAACCAGGGACCTAAGTGTTTTTAAGTCCAAGGTCTAACCAACTCGGCCGCCACGTATATTAAAAATAACAACTTGATTATAAGGCTTCAGGTCTTATAAAAAAAATATCTATATTTCCGAATTATATTGTCTCTTGATGTCGATTTGCGCTTGATTTAGTTTCATATTCATGTATATATCATATTTTTTTATTTATTCGATAAAAGCATTTAAAAAACTAGTTGTCCAGTTCACTCTAAGCTATCTACTGCCAAAACATACTGCTTTCTCAAGCGTTCAAAATACTTCTTTCTATTCTTGCATTAAAAGATATAAGTTTTTGGTCAATACATTTTGTTATTAGGAGTCCCCCTATATTGATAGGGGTAGGAGTCCCCCTCCATAACAAAATGTATTGACCAAAAACTCGTGCTATTACGAAACGGGCAGTTCATTTAACGATAAAGTAGCGTGGATATTTATATAATACTTCTGCGTTAACATTTTTACCAATCACACGCTCGTATTTTTAGTTCCCAAAATTTTTGCTTGAGGCGCTGTGCTATTTTATATACAAATTTTAGGTAACTAAATCAAAGAAGATGAATTAATGTCTATAAACAATCAAAATATAACAATAGAACTATGTTGGATTCCTAGTCACTCAGGTATTTCTGGAAATGAAATAGCGAAATCATCTATAGGTATCAATTATTGTAATAAATTAGTCCCATATTCCGATTTAGAAATTATTGTTAAAGATACCATGATAAAACGTTGGACAGTAGATCTACAAAATTCTAGAGTAACAAAGAGAAAATGGTTAGAAGAAATCGCACCAGTACCGACTACCAAAGCCTGGTTTCAAATATCTAAGCAATATTTCGATGAGATCCGCAAAAGGACTAAAGTAACCGACATAGCCTCCAGAATCGCCAAACTTAAGTGGCCACACAGCTCGCAGAACGGACGGCCGTTGGGGCATTAAGGTTCTCGAGTGGCGACCGCGTGCTGGAGGACGCAGCAGAGGCAGGCCCCCCACAAGATGGACCGACGACCTGAAAAAGGTCGCGGGAAGCCGATGGATACAGGCAGCGCAGGACCGGTCGTTGTGGCGATCCTTAGGGGAGGCCTATGTCCAGCAGTGGACGCGCGAAAGGATGATGATGATGATGATGAAGCAATATTTTGGCAGAAGTTATATAACTACAATTAGCCGTTTACGCATAGGACATTGCCGTTTTCCTGTACATCTTAATAGAATAAACTTAGAAACGAATAGTAATTGTAAATATTGTAATAGTAAATATTGTGATCTCGATCATTTATTTTTTGAATGCCGAAAGTTCTCACTTTATCATTTTCTTTATTGCAAAATGCAAAGATATGTCAAAAACTTTAAAATTTCCAAATACTATACAATCTTTATTAAAACATGAAATGTTGTACATTGTAATTTATAATTATGTTATTAATACTTTTGGGAAATTGTAACTTATCAATTTTAATCTATCTATCTCTTATTTTGTATTTAATCTTTCTAAGTCCTAGAATTACCTTTATTTTGTATTTTTATTTAAGTTTCTAGTGAAATTAAAGAAAAATATTTGTATGTATTGTCTAATTTTATAATTTTCTGTGTTTGTATGTAAAGTTTAATTTTATTATTGTAATTTGGTTAGGTCTAATGAATACATATGCAATGCCCTGAAATAAATTAAAATAAAAAATAAATCAAAGTACCTAATAGTTACAAAATTCACACTAGGGTTACACGAGTAAATAGGTACACATTTAGAGTACACATAAGCTATGCTGCTCCAACATTCTGCTTTCTCAAGCGTTCAAAAGATTTCAGAGTCGTCTATTCATGCGTTAAAAGATAAAAATTATTTTGAAATTAAATGAAATAAAAATATTTATTTCCTTAGAGATTACCTAGTAAGTATTAGGATAGTTGAGTTGTGCGAGCTCTCTCTTACCTAACTATAAAAAAAATACAGAAATAATGGGTTAGTACAGTAATAACCAATATTGACATTACTCATGTAGAGTTATTTTAGTTAATCTATACTAATATTATAAAGAGTCTGTTTAGTCGAACGCGTTAATCTCTGGAACTAGAGATTAGGCAGACATAACATCACGCTACGACCAATAGGAGCGGAGTAACATTAAAAAATGTTGCAAAAACGGGAGAAAGATATTCCTTTTGAGAAAAACGGTTAAAGTTACGCAGACGAAGTTGCGCAGATCAGATACAAATTTAAGATAGGTATATATTTACAGCCAATATTGAGATATTTAATGCAGTGTGTATGTACCTATGCTTGTCTATATGTACGTGTGTATATGTGTGTGTACCTATTCGTGTGTATGTATCTGCGTGTCTGTTTAATAATGGTAGTATGTATGTATAAGTTGTATGTGTATGTATGTGTATATTGCCTGTGTTTGTGTAATATATGTGTGATATATTAATATAAAATTATTGTTAACACATTTAGTTACACCCTATAAACGGGATCACATTCACTATATTTGTATGCTATGATAGAGTGAGATGGATTGCTCAATCAATTGTGGCGATGGTAACCAAACTTTGGTGACTATATTACGCGACAGGTGCTGGGGACAGGAAAACTTGTAAGTATTTTTGGGGCCTATATGGTTTTATTTATTGGAGTAATGGCCTTATTCATAAAAACTTATTGAGGCCTTGAAGAACACTTTAGTTATTTTCTTTTATTTCTACTTTGGTTTTCTCTCTTTTACGCAAAATCATTTTTGGTGTTAATAAAAAGAGACAAAACCTTCCATAACTAAAGTTTTCTTCAAGCACCCCATAAGTTTTTATGAATAAGGCCATTGTTACTTTAAACAATACAGATGTAAAAACCGTTAAGTGACCTATACATGTTTCGGTTTTACTCGTAGTCTGTGGTTTAAGCGGTTTTTAGGAGGCTAATGCATGGATTTTTTGTGTAGGTAGTAATCTTCTTTCAGGGTGCAGTTACGAAACGGGCAGTAAATTTTATGATAAAGCAGCGTGCTATTAAAGTTGATTCGTATTGCAAATTCGTTTTTCATCGTAACTGCATCATTTAATCGGCATTATGGGAGCGATTAAAACTGTAACCCAACTTTTAACACTGTTAAACAACAATGTATTGATTGACCCCATTTGTGAATTTTGTAGGTCTGCTAAGCATCAGGTAAATACAAAGTCATTTGCCGTGCTCCAATATTATTATATTTGCTATGACAAAGAGGAAAGTTTCTTATAAGTTCCGAGAGGTGAAACATAAGTGACGGATAAATGGAACTTTGGTGGCAGTTCTTTTGCCGATATAGTGTTTACTAGAGACGCGCTATTTGGCCGAATATTCGTATTCGGTATATTCGGCGTATATTCGTAATGATCTTTGGGCGAATATTCGATTAGTTTGCCAAATAATTACCGAATATTTAAATAGTGATACTTTTTAAACAACGCATCTCACTGGCAGTTCAAAGAGGCAACGCTGCCAGTGTTATGGGTACCTTCGGAGTAGGCCAGAGCCTGGATTTAGTGGACGTGTAATGTTTTTTTTTTGTAGCTATTTTGTTTTTATTTTTTGTTAGGCATTATATTGATAGGATTTTTTTTTCTCTTTTTACTTTACTTTATTTAATTTGTTTTTAGGTTGTTTAATTTTAATTTGCTAATGTTATTTAAGTTTTTATTTACATTAATTTTTTTTTTAGTCTTAATGAAAATTAGATATTAAATAAATATAATGCATAAAATAAAAATAATTTAATCATTTTTAAATAAAACATGTACCATCTAAAATTCAAAAAAAAAATCAACATAATTCAGGTTTTATAAAATCAAATGTTTTTTTCTAACAAACTACATTATTCTTTAAAATAAATTTACTATGAAATCAACAATTCTACCGTTTATTTATATAAAAATAATTTAGATGAATGTTCATGATTATTTAAAAAAAAAGTTCTGAACCAAATAATTCGGCCGAATTCGGTTAGGCACATTTTGTACGATTGAACCCATGTTTGGCGCATCTCTACTAATCTCTAGTATACAGTGAATATAAAAAAATATTTTAGTCAAATCGGGTAAAATTGTACCTATTCTCACGGGTGCTGTATAAATTATAAACGGTCCCAGAGGTTCTACTATGGGTTTGCGCATTGTAGAAACTTAACGTATTTGTATACGTATACGTGAGTAACAACCAATAGGATCGCTTTATTTTTGGTAACAGGATTGAATAAAGCGATCCTATTGGTTGTTACTCGCATATACGTCTACAAATACGTTACGTTGCTACAATGCTCATACCCGTGGTAGAGCCTCAGGAGACGTTTTATTCCCCGTCGCCGATGGTACATCTGAATACAAAAACAACAAGTGGCAAATACGTCACTATTTTTTTATGTAGGGCACACACATATTGCCTTGGTCACAAACTAAGCTCTAGGCAAACTGTGTACCAGAAGGAACGATATAATACATATTATATTTTATAAACAACCAGACGATCACAAACGTATAGAAAAACATACTAATATTTTTTGCCATGGGTGGAATCGAACCCACGACCTCCCGATACAACTATGTGCATAAAACATAAATCATACAGCTATGTATTTTCAATTGCGGAATTGTATTTTAAAAGAAAACTTCATCATAAAAATATAGTTTTCTTCCCATAACTTTTAGGTAAATACTCCAATAATGGGTATAAAATAGGTACGTATTAATTTTGTGGTCAACTCGCCTTGGATTTTATAAGTTTCTAAAGAATTATAAGTTTCTAAAGTATTATACCTCTATAAGTTTCTAAAGTACGCGTTGCAAGGATTTATGGTTATATGCCCTTGTTTCCTTGAAAAGGGTGGATTAGAGAACTCAAAAGCCGTGCCAGAAAGCAATACGAGAATGCTAGCCACTTCTCTAAGTTCAACAACTTCTTTGGCACATCAGCTTTGGCTTTTGCTCTGAATTCAAGCTATTTTCAGGAACTGAAACTTCAGCTATACTACATTGAACACTTTACTTGTTCGTAGCAGGGTTTTTTTTATTAAAATATTAGCTATAAGATTTTGATGTACATATATATATATATCTTCACGGGTGCCTTACGGCGCCCGAGACCGCCTAGACGGCCCCAGGGTACCCAGCGGAGGGGTTTTAATCCCACCTCGTCGTAGCCGATGGTATGAGTCTACACCGAACAAGTGGCTAGCTCGTCGCGATGTTTTGAATAGACTCAATAACCCATCTATAAACAGTTTCACAAGTTGGTATAGTGAAACCGGGACCGACAGCTTAACGTGCTCTCCGAGGCACTATAGTGGTGTTGTCAAACAAATGTACATAAAATTTTTAATTAAAAACTCATTGGTACACACCGGGATTCGAACCAGGGACCTTAGTGTTTTTAAGTCCAAGGTCTAACCAACTCGGCCACCACGTAGATTGATGATGTACATACCTAATTAATAATATAATATATATATAGGTACCTAATATTAAACTTTTCAGACCATATAAATTTGGACTTTTTTCTATGAAATATATTTTTAGTGAATAAATAGCAACAACTTTAAAAATGTCGAGCGTTGTATGTTTGTATGTTTGGGGTATGTCTTCACGGTTTTCACAGAATTTTACGAATAAAATTAATTTTACATTTGTTAGAAAAATTGTTTCTGCGCAGGTGCAATGTTCAAGATTTTAGTCGAGAGTTTTACATATAATAATATTTAGGCCCTC
Organism: Monopis laevigella; assembly: GCA_947458855.1. Lineage (NCBI taxonomy): Eukaryota > Metazoa > Arthropoda > Insecta > Lepidoptera > Tineidae > Monopis > Monopis laevigella. Next base: position 20,948,631 of record OX381581.1, read on the forward strand.
TGGTTAGTTGGTGTTCATCTAACCACAGAGCCAAGTTCATTGACGAATTTTTATTTTTTACTGCCAGGATCTTGATACGGACTCTGTGGTCGACTTGACGTCCATACAAACGTACTTCCAATATTACACCTTGGCTCTTAGTCGAAGTTCAATTATTATTTTTATGTTTGTTATTGTACGCAAAACTTTCTGTTGTGGGTAAAAAATATTTTGTATTATTATATTAAGTTATTTTTTACTGATTTCGAAAAATTATAAATAAAAACCAATACCGAAAGATTAATAGTACCATCAAAAGTTTTATTTTAATTCTCCGGCCAACAGTAATCGACTATTAGTGGAAGTGCGAAAGAATTTTGTATGGAGAACGCTGACTTCGCGATTACGAATGCAGTGTCCTTAATATTCAGATAGGTACCCCTTTTTTAATATTTATAATATTTTTGTAGAATAATATTAGTTGATAGTTAAATAATATTAATAAATATTGGGTACAATAATATACAGCAAAAAAAAAGTAACACGCACAAGCTAAAGGTACGCGCGTTCAATACATTTAATATAATGTTTTCTTTTGTTGTACTTGGTAGTTGGTATTTTAAAGAATTATATTATTCTATTGTATTTTAAAAGTGGCTCAAAATCCTGCGTTAAACAATTTAAAAATCACCTTCACACGTATTAATATGAATGTAGAGAAAGCACATTTTTTTGTTCTCAGCTAAAAATGATTGTAATATTGCGTCAGAGGGCAGGGTCACGCGCAGAGGTACCAATCACAACGAAATCAATCGTAGGTGATATAATCTGTGTAACATGTTTCGTTACTTCCAATAAAAAAAAAATACTAAACTTAAATTTAAATTACAACTCAAACCTCTTAATAACAAAGTTCAAAATTCCGCGTCGTATCTGTCAGTTAGGTTTACGCTAGTCAGTCACAAACAATGAGGTTTTATATCTGGAGGTGCAATTTATTTCAATATTTAAAATTATTTTAAATAATTACCATAGACCGCCTAGACGGTATTAAGGTACCTAAGCGGAGGGGTTTTAATCCCTCGTAGCCGATAATATAAGTGGCTACACCGAACAAGTGGCTAAATCGTCGCGATGTTTAGATAGATTCAATAACCCATCTAAAAACAGTTTCACAATTGGTATAGTAAAACTGGGACTGACAGCTTAACTTGCTCCCAGCAAAACATTACAGGCATTATAGGCATTATTATAGAGCATATACCACTCTTTCAAAAAATTTCCCCGGTATTATATGAGGTTTGAACCGGGATTTTAATTATTACAAAAAAAATTTTCAACAAAACACTCCAGCAAATAGACAAAGAAATTGACGCTCATTGATTTAAAGTAGGCACTTTCAGATACCGTTACGTCACTACGTACGTAGCAGTAAAGCTGCGAGAATAATAGAATAGACTGGTGCTTCGATAAAAATATAGGTTTTAAGTTCATAAAATATTACGCATTGCATATTTATTATTTGCTAACTATTAGATAATTAAAAAGTCATAATTATGCCTTTCTCCAATAAACATAATCTTGCTTTTAGTATCTATGACAATTTTATTGCCTTCAATTACCACTCTATGTTATATTCATCTCAATGGTCACACGCATTTTTCTCACGTCAAGTCGTCGATAGAATCTTTGTGTGTCAGAAACTCGTCTCTACTGACCTTATTAACACTTCAATGACTTTCCATTGTCAAGAGCTAAGGGAAATATGTCAATTTTATTTTTTAAGTTTTACCTCAATTATACTCATTATATGGACATTAATTATATTATTATCTTTTAATTTATCTCTATTAAAAATTATTGCTTAAATCTTAGATGAAATTGCATCCGTGGAGGCTTTTGAACTTTCGATTTTTCGACATGAAATAATACCTACACCATCATGAGTAGATAGACGGCTTCCGGGTCAGTCCGGGTGGGGTACCGGCTGAAGGGTACCAGCGGTACCCGGACTGACCCGGAGTGTATTCCCACTTTGTTGTAACCGATAGTATTATGAGTCTACATTGAACAAGCCACCTTGTCGCCTTGCTGGAACAGACTCAATAATTAATCTTACTGCACCAGTTTGTAAAACTAAGACCGAATGAAGCAACGGCTCTCCGAGGTCTTTTTATTATCATACCTATAAAGTTACATTCTTATAAAAAAACGACAGATTAAAAACGACTTTTTTGTATGGGAATATAATATGGTATTGTCAAAGAAATGTTTTTTTTTTACATTACTATACTGATATAATAAAGCTGTTACGGTTTAATATGGTTTTCAGAGGCTCTACCATGGGTTTGCGCATTGTAGAAACGTAACGGGGAATTTTTAATTGCACCTCTTTTTTAAAATTGAAGCAAACAACATTTCTCCACTAATAATCTACCTGCATATCAAATATATGATTGTATATCAATTTAAATAATTGTATAACTAAACGTGTTGTATTAGAAATTGTTTAAAAAAAATCAAAGTTAGCGACTTTTTTTATCTAATTTTACTACGAAAATCTTGCTAAAACCACAGATTTAAGCATTCTAAAACAAAATTACTCACCGTATAACAAAAATACTGATTTGCTCACTAAACTATCCAATATTACAACCGAATTACTAAAATCATTATCTAAAATTATGTGCCAGAAAGGCTTTCTACACATACGAGAATAATTACTCAAAAGACTCTTTATTTAAAAAAAAAATGGCCAGACTAGGTAAAGGATAGGTTAGGTTAGTGTTAGTACATGACAATACGCACGAGCCGAGCGAAGCGTGCCGCGGTAGCGGCCGGCGAGTGCCAGAAAGGCTTTCTACACATACGAGAATAATTACTCAAAAGACTCTTTATTTAAAAAAAAATGGCCAAACTAGGTAAAGGATAGGTTAGGTTAGTGTTAGTATATGACCATACGCACGAGCCGAGCGAAGCGTGCCGCGGTAGTGCTCTCTCATTTGATTTTTTCAGAACTTTAATTTAATAAACATGACTGATTAACTGGTGTTTTATTTACTATAACTCATGTTCTTTAAAATTTAATAGGTGATGGATTCCAAAAAAAACTGATTACATGTTTCGTTCCACTAAAAGAATAATTTGATTTACTATAAGTTAACAGATAGTCATTCAGTAAAATAGTTTAAATTTAAATATTAAACAGTATAGTATATTTGATTTATTTGATGCGCAAATTTAGTGTGCAATTCAGTATTTTTGTTAGCAATTTCGAATACTTTGATAGAAAAACGTAGATTTACAGTTGTAAGATTAAATACTACCCAAACGTAACGTATTTATTTACGTATACGTGAGCAACAACCAATAGGACCGCTTTATTCAATCCTGTTACCAAAAATAAAACGATCCTATTGGATGTTGCTCACGTATACGTAAATGAATACGTTACGTTTCTACAATGCGCAAACCCATGGTAGAACCTCAGAAGTCAAAAAGGCACCCGTGATGGTATATCTATAACTATACTAATATTATAAAGCTGAAGAGTTTGTTTGTTTGGTTGAACGAGCTAACATCAGGAACTACTGGTTCGAATTGAAAAATTATTATAGTATTAGATAGCCCATAGGAAGGCTATATATATGCTACATAACATCACGCTACGACCAATAGGAGCGGAGTAACAATAAAAAATGTTGCAAAAACGGGGAGGGGCTTAGCACGCGGACAACGATAAGATATATACCGACTCGACTTATACCGTCTGCTGTCGAAAAATATATCGAATTGGTGAGCACGCAAACCGACATCGATAAGTTTCTCGAGCTTTGTCTACTAGTTAAAACAAGTGTGTTTTCGTTGACAATTTCAAAAACATTTATGTAATAAATAAATATTTATTACCTTATACGATGCATTTATTTTATATTATTATTAATAAACGTTACAGAAATATATTTTTTTATTTAAAAAGATTTAAAAATACATATATTTACCAAAATAAAAATAAAGCCGAAGAAAACTCGTTACCTTGGCCTAAAAAAGATTTTGTTTTTTGGTGAGTTTTTTTTATTTGTTAAGGCATTGGATAGGATTAAAAAAAATTAATGGAAAGTACGCATAGATACGAAAGTGGTCTAAGACCTAAAAACGCTATTCAAACGAATTTCTGACATATTTTCTTGGGCATTGATTGGTTATGATCGCATTTGTGACACTTTTTATTTTGGTTTCTATTGCGGTCGGCTATCTTTTGTTCTTATGACTGGTAAGGCGATTAAGCCTTAAGGTACTATACTTCAATGATGCAAATCAAATATTTTATTTTATGGATGTTTTGAATTTTATGCAATACGGTGACGTGTGAATGATTTATTTTAATTATCAGCCTGAATTAGTCGCCTGCTGAATAATCAAATTACATTACACAATCAATACATTCCGCAAGACCTATCTGAACTTGAAAACCTCTGAACTTCGGGGGTTACCGAAGTTTTTGTTCGCTGTAAAATATTAAGACTAATCTACTGCCACTTCATAATAATAAATAAATAAAATTATATAAAAAAATTACACCATAATAAAATAAAACAAGAATTTTAATATTAATTAAATTATTTTTTCTAAATAGCATAACTCTAAAAACATAAATACTTATTTTCTGATAATCTTATTTTCATAATCTATTTCTTGGTTTGGGCATCCAGATATTTTTTTTAATCATTGTTTTTTGAGGTTCCAGTTGTTCCAGCAACTTTTCTATAACACGCACATTTATAGACACTTAAGTATAACAGTTTTTCTAACGAGAATAAAACAATTTTGGTTCTGTTTTTCGCTTTTAAATCAATAAAAATATCAAAGCAAAAGTATTTTCGACACTTATCAGCACCTAAAAGAAACGTGATAAAATTTTTATATATATATCGACTTTTGTCTACAATCTGATAGTTTAGTCTTCATGTTAATAAGCTGCGTGCTACCGTTTTCGATAAAAGTCGACATATATCTTCCAATGTGTCAAATTAGTCTATTCGGTATATATCGTGGTCGCGCGTATTAGCTTTGTAGATATATGTCTTATCGATCGATATGTATCGAACCGAATGCCGCGCGTGCTCGGCCCCTATATGTACCAGAAGCAACGATATAATACATATTATATTTTATAAATACCCAGACCATGACAAAACATACTTTTTTTTGGCCATTGATGGGAATCGAACCCTTGACCTCCGGATACAACGCCAAAGGCGCAATCACTAGTTTATGGAGGCTGTGTGAGGAATGCGCTAAACTCAGGAAGTAGGTACTGGTTCGAATTGAGAAATTCTTGTAATGTTGGATAGCCCATTTATTGAGAAAGGCTTATAGGCTATATAATATCACGCTATACGACCCTAAGGATAAATAAAAACGGGGAAAATTTATTTATTTTGAGAGCTTCCGTTGTTAAATATACAAAGGTCTTTTTTCCAAAAATAAACAAATTTTCGCGCAAAGCACACGCCCGTAGATTTATTATAACCGGTCTGATACGAGTTATCAACAATTTAACCTTTGAACACTTTTTTTTTTCATTTTCTTTTTCACTTTTTAGACTACGAACGATGGATTCGTTTATAATATAAAAGAGCTGAGAAAAACACGTCATATTTATTTCATTGATCGCTAATGGAAGGTAAATCCTAAATGAATACCTTTAGGTTAACACGAAGTAGGGTATCCGCTCGGACCACCTGCTGTGTCGTAACCGCGGCGTTACTTAATATCGGACCCAATGAGTCGACCACTTTGACATTTGCAATATTTTCCTCGAAGAGGTAGCGTTTGAATATCCGTTATATTTTCCCAAAATGCTACCAATTGCGGCACATTGCTTACTTATTAAAATGAGCCAATATTTAACAATTTCCATGTTTTAAATAATTTTAGATCAGATTTAATTTATATTATATTGTTATAACTCTCAAAACTTAGATTTTACTGTTTTTTTAAGGTTTAATTTTTACACATATTGCCCTGCATACATTTAGTAAGCTCTAGGCTTGTACTATGTGTACCAGAAACAACGATATATTGGATTTTATAAACACTTATGGCCTTACTCGTAATAACTTATTGAGGCCTTGAAGAACACTTTAGTTATGGAATGTTTTGTCTCTTTTACGCATATTATTTTTTGTTGCTAAATAAAAAAGACAAAACCTTCTATAACTAAAGTGTTCTTAATGGACTCCACTAGGCGGCACCACGGAGTCGGTCAATATGAACAAAAAAAATCTTGAATTTATGTGTAAGAATTTGCTTTACTTCTGAAAATTATCTTTCGCTACAAATCAAAACTAAAAAAAATATATAAAAGTATTTGGATTTTTTTTTTATGAAAGAGTTACCAATCCCATGTATGTTTTTTGTGAAGATCGCAATAACTTGGTAAATAATTATATGTAATTTCTATTGTTGAAAGAATCTTTAAAAGAAAAAGCTTTCTTTAATATCATCAACTTCAGAGCAATATATGTTAAAAAGTTATGGTTGCTCTTGCGCACTTGTCCGCAACCTCTTCGCAGCCAGAGGCTCTACCGTGGGTTTGCTTATTGTTTTAACATAACGTTTGCTTATTGTATTAGAATACGTTAGATTCTTTCAACAATAGAAATTCTGAAAGCTGAGTGAAACCGAAGGCTCAGCTAGTAACTAAGAACTAAACTAAGTTCCGGGATTAATCCTGAAGTAATCTTAGAACTTTTGTTTGAACAATGAACCCGCATTAATTTGAAGGTCCAACGTTTACGTGATATACGTATACGTGAGCAACAACCAATAGGGCCGCTTTATTTTTGGTAACAGGATTGAATAAAGCGATCCTATTGGTTGTTGCTCACGTAAACGTATTAGAATACGTTACGTTGCTACAATGCGCAAACCCATGGTAGAGCTACAGGTGTAAACAGGTATTACTTTGTTACATTTATACGTTAATGATGTATATTAATGGTTTATATACGCCACAAAAATGAACAATAAATAAAATTGCAATGAAAAGTTCCTGTGAGCGGGAAACGAATTCAGGACCCACATCTATAATAGTGGATAATGTGTAATAATTGAATTACGATTCGATTGAACTAAAGTTAATTTAAGAGAACAGTACCTTTACTACAAGTTTTACTAAAAAAAAATACTATAGTCGCTATTAACTATAAATCAAAATCAACCAATAAAAGAGATTTATTTGAAAATAAGGCGACCCTATTGGTTGATACCTATCTATAGTTACTAGCGATAATATTATTATAAAAAGTCTATCCTAGAGTCCTTTAAACGAAGCGTGAATAGGCATAATTATGGCAACCAGTGCACCTTTATGCATCCGCTTGTTGCTATGATTCCTGGACATTGCATACTGCTTAACATCAGGAAGATGTAAGGTCACATGTTAAGCTCTTATAAAAAATATTTTAAAAAACTCGTTTTTAATAAAAAAAATTAAAAGCTTGTCCATGAGTCCATGCAGGTCACGTCCCATTCTCAAAAGATAAACTTAATATTCTCGTAGCTTTAAGTTTAAGAAAGTAATTTAAAATGTTATGCGAGATGACATTTACGAGTATTATGGTGTTACACATAATCACAACACACCACATAAACATATAAGCATACCACATCCTTCTCACGTACTGCCACATTTTATTATGGTGTGCATTTCATTTGTGAGCGAGAGTTGTATAAATTTTCTAAACAGGTTTATTTTTATACGATGAGTAATATAACCAAAACCACTAGGATTATGAAGTAAAACGTTTACTAAACATAAACAATAAAACAATTGGAGCACGGCATGTGATTTTGTATCTGCCTAATGGTAAGCAGATCTAGAAAGTCCATGAATGGCGTCGATCAATACATTGTTGTTTAACAATATTGATCGCTCCTACTGTGCCGGCTAAATGATGCTGTTAGGAAATGGGCGGCGACAGACGTAGGTACTCGTATTGCATTACGAGTTTATATTTGCTATTGTTTTTTATAGGTAGGTATATTTTTTATTATAAACAGAGTCTGCGTTTTATCTTCTACTAAGTATTTTGCCTGATGAAAAGCAAGGATGAGGTCGAAGAGATAGCAGCCTTACCCTGTAAAAAGAGACTATAATCTCGATAAGAAATCGATGCAGTAAACCCCCGAAAATATATTATTGCTAAGCGATTATGTTGACCGTGGCTAACATGCATAGCTCCGATATGGGCCAGGAATTATGTAGATATTAAATGTAAGCTTTAAAAAAATAAAAAAAACGATAATATGTTTTGGAAGTTAATAATAGGTATATAGGTAATTGTCTAGAAATGTATTGTGACTACCAAATAATGTTTTATTTAAGATAAATACAATTTATTGTACATTTTTTATTCTTTATTGTACATACAAAATTGTACTGCCTTAGTCATTACCTACCAGCTAGGCTTTGGGAGAGTGAAATTTATATTCAAGGGTGCAGAATATACCTACGACTGAAGTAAAACGCGTCAAAAGATAATGAAATCAAATATCATTCATGCAGAAAAGAAAAGAAAACAAAGGCCTGTAATGATCCGCTTTGCCTAATGAAATTTCGCGCATGCGCATGTGAAAGGAAATACCCTTCCTTACACAAGGCCTATAACAGCTGTTTCATCGTTTGCAACCTTTATAACCGGGTTTGGAATGGACGCTTGTATTGCGTTTATTATTTATAAATTGGTGAATTAGCCCTTTTTATTAGAACATTCATTTTGAAAGAACGTCCTGGTTTATTATAAGTCGGAATTTTGTTTTTGAAAGGTCCTTTTTAGCTTATATTATTATGAAGCTCTACCGATCAAATCAAACAACTTTTCCCATGGAATCTTGTGCCGTAAATGAAAAAATATTTGATATGATCACTAATGTCATAAACTCAACCTTACTTAATGCTAAAAAAGCGGTGGCCCAGCCTAGTGGTTAAGTCACTGCGCAACTGATAACAAGGTTTAGCAGATGACAACAAGGCCGGTCCAGGAATGGCTTTATACAACGAGGCTATTTCATCATAAACACCGCAACACGCTCGCCACTTGTTAGGTGTTGCCTCCGAATACCATCGGCGAAATAAGGAAGGGTTAATCCCTCCGCTGGGTACCCTGAGGCCGTTTAAACGGTTCCCAGGAGCCAAATAGGCACCCGTGATGGTATTTATTATTATTTATTATACGAAAAATATATACACCATCACAGGTGCTTTCAAGCGCCCGAGCCACTATTATATATTGGTGTAAACAAACAAATGTACACATTTCTTATTTTTAAGTTACTGGAGTGCGAGTACACTCTGGGATTTGAACCCATGATCTAAAAACTCGCCACTATTTAAAAATTAACTCGGCCACTGCCTATATACCGACTCGGTCACTACGTATATACCAACTCGGCCACCACGTATATAATTTACCAACTCTGTCACTACGTATATACCAACTCGGCCACCACGTATATACTAACTTGGCCACCACTTATATACCAACTCTGCCACCACGTACATACCAACTCGGCCGGCCACCACTTATATACCAACTCGATCACTACGTATATACCAACTCGGTCACTACGTATATACCAACTCGGCCACCACGTATATAATATACCACCTCGGCTACCACGTATATACTAATTCGGTCACTACGTATATACCATTTGGCCACCACGTATATTTCAAGTCTGCGAACACATATAAAAAGCATCGGATTATGGCGGCTAAACGTTTAAATAAACATTCCAAGAAACTTTAATAACTTCCTCAACCAATAAGTATCCAAAGTTGATAAAGAAGTAATAAGTTTAAAAAGTTACGTTTACGTAAAAGATCTGATCCGCCCTTTGACCCGTTTCGCCCGGATCTGATAATTATAAAGAGAAACGACAACACTTGTCAAATGGATTTAAATATGTAAATAGCTACTATAACAGTACCTAACTACATTTGTATTATTATGCACACTCATAAGTTGTAATTCAGTTTCGTTGAATACGTCGACTGACCCACTTGCAAGCAATCGAGAGAGCGTTCGGCGACCCGCTGGCTGAGTAGCAAGTACGCTAAAGCTTCCGTACATACGAATTGTAAATAGCAACCTGTCATAAACCTTTCCGGGCTAATAACAACCTTAATTCCGAGGCGCAAGATTGTATATCCGATGTTCTTGCCCGCTGTACTTAAGTTGTAGAACCTTCGTCATTTCCAAGTTATGCAATATGGCGAGAAGCAATGCCGTTTCGTCTGATTATTGCATTAAATTGTCTCACGTTATCGGTGTAGTAGTACTAATTGCATAATCACTAGGTCATTTAACTTGTATCGGTGTTCGAAAAAAATACAGGCCCGCTATACAATTAAAGTATTCAATTGTTATGTATGACAAAGAGTTCGTAATCTTGATTGTTATAGGTTTTATTGATCGAATCAATTTGATTTATTAGCAATTAATTTTGGTTATAGTACAGTCGACAGCAAGTACCTATGTTTTAACGTTTACAATTTACCCGACTATTGACTTAGTGAATAAAATTTCTTAAGCCGGCATAATGATATCATTCCTGGTCATTGCTTAACATCAGGTGGATGCAAGGTCACATGTTGAGCTCTTATAAAAAAAAAGATCAGTTATAGCAATTAGTAATTTTTGGGACCTAAAAATTATAGTGTTTTTAAGTCTGAGGTCGAACCAACTTGGCCATCACGTATATGTGGCCAAGAGTCCTGAGTGACAGTTAATCCTGCCTTAGACTCTCAATAAATGTCTGAAGAAAGTTTACATTAAATAAATATTTTAACTTAAAAATCATAATAATTATGATCATGCAAAAATATAACAGCACTACAGCGTTAATTATTAGCATTATGCAATGTTTTAAACCTAACGAACTGCAAATAAAAGTTATCACACAATTATTATTTATAAAATGGTGCACATTAATAAATGCATATTCATGAAATAATAATGGCTTTAAACAGAATGTGAAATTATTTGCAATTAAAACGAAAATTCTTTGGAATTTATTGGAAATACTAAAAGCTTTCGTATAGTATAGTCTATAGGAAGGTGGTTTGATATAGTATAGAGATGTTACGGAACTTCGATTCCGACTCCAAAAATCGGAACTCCCGATTGATTTTACACTTCCAAATGCGACTTTTAAATCGGAGGTCGGAGCATGCTAAATCAATGGAAATAAACAGATTGATTTCTGAAAGATCTTTTCTTCAATTTCGTAAAAGGTGTTCGACAACTTTTACAGTTCATTGCGCCGAATTATCAGTTGAGGGGAATAAGTTTTTTACTGGCTATATATGTGGCGAGTTTTATGCAAAATTATCAAAAAATAAATTAATGCTGAAGCAATTTAACAAAATATCATTTTATCATTTACAGCAGTCATTCGATTCCGACTCCGACAACACCAAATTTATAAACTTGGGCTCCGACTTCGATCCCGATAAAACCACCTTCGTAACATCCCTTTAGTGTATTTTAAGTTAAAGTATGTTTGTACTTTATTGCACTTTATGACTTAGTATTAAGGTTTAATTTTCATTATGTAGGTATACCTGGCTAGCTACCATGAGAGGAAGGATAGTTTTTTTTAGGTTGTGAATGTTTTATTTGCATTTAAATCAAAGCGTCTCTATACCCTATATTGTATTATTGCCATTTTAATAAACCACCTTCTCCTTCCAGCTCGTCTGAGCCGGTGGTGTTCTAAATCTACACCGAATAAGGGCCATGCTCGTCACGGTGTTTGTATCAAGACCTCGGTTTGCGGTTTGTATGGACTTACGAACAACTTCACAAATTGATATATACCCCCGTATTCTAAGACGTTTCCTTAACTCCACTCTTCACTCAAGGAGCGTCTGTCTCAACTTGCTTTTTATAGTTGACATTTGGTGGAAAGAGACAGACGTTCCTTGAGTGTAAAGTGGAGTTAAGGATACGTCTTAGAATACGGGGGATAGAAACTGGAGCCGACAGCTCAACGTGTTCTTTGGAGGTACTGCACTATTGTCAAACTAATGTGAGTATTTTTTTTTAAATCATTAGTATACACAGGCGTTTGAACCTAAGTGATGCCTACTTATTATTAGTATATAGGTATATTTCGTTATTTACTTTATTCGTCTATAGTGCCTCGGAGAGCACGTTAAGCTGTCGGTCCCGGTTTCACTATACCAACTTGTAAAACTGTTTATAGATGGGTTATTGAGTCTATTCAAAACATCGCGACGAGCTAGCCACTTGTTCGGTTTAGACTCATAACATCGGCTACGACGAGGTGGGAGTAAAATCCCTCCGCTGATGACCTAAGATCTTGCTATGTTTCATCCATGCTTCAGATAAGTATCACACAAGAGTTTTTGCTGAAATAAACTCTACTCCTAACTTGCGTCTATTTTTTTGGGGGCGGAACAAATAAATTGCTTCATTTTGTAACCGCACCCTAATAGGAGTCTACTACCTCATTATAAACAGTAACAAATTGACGCGAATCCCCTGAGAAGCGTTCACTCTTTCCTTTATTATGTGGAATTCACAGACTTTCTTTAAGGTTATTAAACATTTGGGACACCTTGAAAAGATAGTTTTTAAGATATTGTTTTTTTATGTTTTGTAGTAATTAGATTTCTTCTCTTTTTTTGAGAAAACTGTACCAAAAAAGTAGTTTTACCCATTAATAAAGACAAAGGTACTAAGCTATACATCCTTTTGGTTAATTTCGTAATTATCTTTCTTTGAAGTGTCGTCTGCCTTTTAAAATGTGGTCTGACATCCATCTGATGGTATTCGTAAGTGACAATATGAAGTACAAGATTGTTCTCAGCAAAAATAGCATCATGCTATAAATCGTTGAGTCCAGAGTACACGTAGTTGTAGACAAAAAAAATATAATATCAAGTTACCATCTGATGGTAAGTGGCAATGAAAAGTCCAAGATTGTTCTCAGCAAAATTAGCATGATGCTATAATTGTTGAGACCACGTCGTTGTAGACTAAAAAGTTATAAGATCAAGCAAAGTCGTAAGTGACGTGACGTTTTTTATAAGAGCTCAACATGTGACCTTACATCATCTGATCAAGTAGTATGCAATGTTCAGGAATGATAGCAATCAGCGGATGCATACAGGTGCACCGCTGGTTGCTATTAATATGCCGGCTTTAGATGCCTATTCACGCTTCGTTTAAAGAACTCTAGGTTATAAGAAGAAGGAAACGCGCAAGCTGGTACTAGACCGTTTTAATAGTACGGCAGATGATGAATCGCCAAAACGTTTAATACGAGTTGATACATCCGCCACGGTATATGCACTTTGCAACCTGTGCGAGTTATCCTGTAACGGAAAAGGGAAGGGGGAATAATGTTGAAAAGCTCTTCAGAGCACTGTCCATGGAATAAGCGGGAAAAAATGCTGCAACGGCTCCTTGTATAGTATTATTCTTAACCTAAGTGTGAAAAACCGGCACACCTTATGTATGGTGTTGCATACATACATACTTACATATTATCACCGGTACATTACGGCGCTCTAGACCACCTGGACGGCCCCAGGGTACCCGGCGGAGGGGTTTTTAATCCGACCTCGTCGTAGCCGATGGTATGAGTCTACACCGAACAAGTGTCTAGCTCGTCGCGATGTCTTTAATAGACTCAATAACCCATCTATAAACAGTTTCACAAGTTGGTATAGTGAAACCGGGACCGGCAGCTTAACTTGCTCTCCGAGGTTGGTGTTGTCAAACAAATGATGTTGCAATTCTCTTGAAATAATTACTATGGTTAAGATCGAAACGTATATCTGGATCAAAGACATTAAGTGATGGTAAAAGCGATAGATGGAAAATTAAATAGAAATTAAAGAGATGGAAAATTAAGAAAAGATTTTTTTTTTCGTCGTCATTTACACAAGATTGTGTTTTGTTCGGATTAAATTTGGCCATGTTTCTATAACCCCGATTCGAAACTCTTAGCAGGGTTTGATCCAATTCACTTTCAAAACCTTTCTGAATAGCCGTCATATGGGGTATTTTAATTTTCACGCTTTATTTGTACTTAATATAACTTTATTTAATGATTGTATATTTTTAATGTTTCGACCAAATCAGATGCGTTTACAATAGAATTCAGTTTTATTTTGTTGTAGCAATACTCAGTTTTTTTTCGTGCTTATGCTGTGCTATACGAGTGTATAAGGTTATTAGTATATTTTATTTTTTTAGCTTTATTTTCAGGATTATTTTTTACGTTTACAAACTACAATTAATAACTCACCTTTAGATGCCCAAAGGACGCCGCTGTTTAAAGCATCGACATATCCAATCAAGTGTTCTCTGCAATCAGAAGGAACTACAGTATCGTTCATGATATCAGGAGTCCAGTCGTGGTGGTCCAGGAGGCTCTTCAGCCATGCCATCTTGGACTGGGTACCATTCCGACCACGGAACTCCTTGGAAGCAGTAACGTCAGCACTTAACACACTCACAATCACAAATACCACAAAGTACAACATAGTTCTAGAATCCATAAAGTTGTTTATTTTTAAACTCATTTTGAATTATATTGATTAAAAAGCTCGAGTAAAGTTATCTATTGATATGCGTAATTGTAACCATAGTTTAGTTTAATTATTTTCAGTTTTAAACTCGATTATTTTCTTGACCTGAAACAAAGAAATAGGGTTTAAGTAAGTATTGAGATTAATTTAACTGTAGAGTCGTAACTGAGGTAAAGTAGTATAAGTAAAATAATCTAAATTAGATAAGTGACTATTAGATTATTGTTGACTGCCTCCGTAGACTAGTGGTTGCGCCTTTGGCGTTGTATCGGAAGGTCGTGAGTTCAATTCCCACCCATGACAAAAAAATATTAGTACCCACGTTTTTCTGTACAGTTTGTCATTGTCTGGGTGTTTATAAAATATAAGTGTAAATTATCCTATACATTATTATTATTGATATTATATAGGTGGTGGCCCAATTGGTTAGACCTAAACTGTTAAGCATAGACTATCAAGACTGTTTTACTGAAAATTTAAAAAATAATAATCTATGTGATGATAAAGCATTGAGACGTATTTTTTTAGATGGTAGTATCTAAGTAGGATTTATAACTTCGCTAGATCGATTTTTGTTACCACCACCCATACACATGCAGAAACTGTCGAGTGACCTAGTTCGGATCGTTCGTTCTAGACCTGTTTCGGTTTTACTGGCTTCACCCATATTCAGGAGACTACTGCATCGATTTTTCATCGAGGTGGTAGTCTTCTTTCAGGGGCTTGCGAAACGGGCGGTCGATTTGTCGATAAGGCAGCTAGGATCTTAATGTAGACTCGTAAAGCAGATTCGTCTTTAAAAAAATAAGTTTTTAGTTAATTACATAATAACACATTTAAAACTTGTTTATAACAATATCTTTTGATAACAATAATACTAATTAAAAAAAATAATGAAAATAGTCCACTAAGTCCAAAAAACCCCGTCCCAGCCCGAAGGTACTCATTACACTGGCAGTATTTCCCCTTTGACTGCTAGGGATTTTTTTTTGTTTGAAAAAGTACCCTGACCGAGAATCAAAAAGTCTTTAGTTAAGTATCGACTAAATTGTAAAACAGCAAGGTTTCAAACACGTTTTATTTTTAGCTTTAATTGTGAAAGGACTCAAAAGCTTTTAATTGGTTTGTTGTCTGTAAATTTTATTGTTTGGTCGTTATTTGCTTTTGTACGTACTATTTTATTGGAAAATTATTATTTGGTTGGAAAGTTAACTCCTTTGTTTTATTTCGCTTTACTTACAGGTTATAAATATACACCGGTATTAATAAAAACGTTTGCGTCCTTAAGAATTTTATTTATTTAAAATTCTTTATTGCTTAAAACAGTACCTTCATAGGCTAACTTACTGCCTTAGGTATTTTCTACCAGCTTTGAGAGAGTGAAATATGCTTGTGCAAAACTGTTTTAAAAAAGAAATAGATATAATGTTATGAATGATACATAACAACACTTGAACCAATGAGTTGTGAGCAAGCGTTTAAACACTCCGATGGAAGGGGTTAAACTTGCAGTCAGAGGAAGCAAATTCCACTGGCGAGCAGCAGACACCGTAAACGAATCTGAATATTTGGTAGAGACATGAATACTTTAGTTATAGAAGGTGTTGTCTATTTTTTTAATCAACAAAAATGAATATATGTGTAAAAGAGACAAAATCTTCTTTAACTAAAGTTTTCTTTAAGGACTTGATAAGTTTTTGTAAATATTTAATATTAAATATTTACGTGTCGTATGGTATACAAATCTATAGAGTTATTTATTGAAAATTTATTACAAATATTTACATAAGATGTGAATAAAAAAATCACTACAAAATAATAACGCTTCTCTAGACAATGTTACAAAAACTAAAATTTACTGAAATGATATTCCAATTTTATTTTTGACTAAGTGTGCCCTTCCGGTTTTACCCGCGTTTAATTTAAAATAATAATAATAAATACCATCACGGGTGCCTATTTGGCTCCCGAGAACAGTTTAAACGGCCTCAGGCCCCAGCGAAGGGATAAACCCGTCCTCATTTCGCCGATAAATAAATCGATTAAAATAAATCGGATCGAAATTAAAATATATCCCAAGACTCGCTGATAATAGAGATTTCTCTTTGTGAAAGAAATTTTAAAATCGGTTCTGTAGTTTTTGAGTTTATCCGAAACAAATAAAAATTCTTCTCTTTAAAAACTCGTACATTGGGACTCAGAAAGGTTGTACTTTGGGCTAATATAAGGTTCTTCTGATCAAATCAAACAACTTTTCTCAAAACACATGGTTCCAGTGTTGAAAATTTCCTTCCTCCATGCAAACTAGTAATGTTAAAATTACCAACTTGTATGGGGAAGCGAAAAATTTTGTTAACACCACTATATAATAGTGGCTTGTGCCCTGTAAAGCACCTGTGATGGTACATATATTTTCAGCATTAAGCAAGGTTGAGTTTATGACTAAAGTCATCAAATCCGTCTTCGTCGCCGCCCATTTCCAATATTTTTTTGTTCATTTACTCATGGTTCCATGCGAAAAGTTTTAATTTTTTATTTAATATGTAGGACAATTTACATATATTGCTCTAGTCACAAACTAAGCTCTAGGCTTATGCTATGTGTATGTAGTTTTTCGATATGATCAGTAGAGCCTCATATTAACCCACAAGCTTTCAAATTTACCCTTAGTATAGATTAATATTCAAAATATATTAGTGAATCAATAAAGTGAGACTCAATAAGGTGACTTAGAAAGGTTGTACTTTGGGCTAATATAAGGTTCTTCTGATCAAATCAAACATCTTTTCCCATGGAACCATGTGTCAAAAATTTCCTTCTCCATGCAAACTAGTAATGTTAATATTTCCAACTTGTATGGGGAAGCGAAAAATTTTGTTAACACCACTATATAATAGTGGCTTGGGCCCTGTAAAGCACCTGTGATGGTACATATATTTTCAGCATTAAGCAAGGTTGAGTTTATGACTAAAGTCATCAAATCCGTCTTCGTCGCCGCCCATTTCCAATATTTTTTTGTTCATTTACTCATGGTTCCATGCGAAAAGTTTTAATTTTTTATTTAATATGTAGGACAATTTACATATATTGCTCTAGTCACAAACTAAGCTCTAGGCTTATGCTATGTGTATGTAGTTTTTCGATATGATCAGTAGAGCCTCATATTAACCCACAAGCTTTCAAATTTACCCTTAGTATAGATTAATATTCAAAATATATTAGTGAATCAATAAAGTGAGACTCAATAAGGTGACTTAGAAAGGTTGTACTTTGGGCTAATATAAGGTTCTTCTGATCAAATCAAACATCTTTTCCCATGGAACCATGTGTCAAAAATTTCCTTCTCCATGCAAACTAGTAATGTTAATATTTCCAACTTGTATGGGGAAGCGAAAAATTTTGTTAACACCACTATATAATAGTGGCTTGGGCCCTGTAAAGCACCTGTGATGGTACATATATTTTCAGCATTAAGCAAGGTTGAGTTTATGACTAAAGTCATCAAATCCGTCTTCGTCGCCGCCCATTTCCAATATTTTTTTGTTCATTTACTCATGGTTCCATGCGAAAAGTTTTAATTTTTTATTTAATATGTAGGACAATTTACATATATTGCTCTAGTCACAAACTAAGCTCTAGGCTTATGCTATGTGTATGTAGTTGTTCGATTTGATCAGTAGAGCCTCATATTAACCCACAAGCTTTGAAATTTACTATTAGTATAGATTAATATTCAAAATATATTAGTGAATCAATAAAATGAAAATAAATTAAAATCAAAAATCGAGATCAAAGCCCCTGAAAGCTTATAACAAAGCGGCTCTGTATACCGAGCCGTGTTGTTTTTCCAGCTTTTCTCAAACAGAAAGCTTTATGAAGTCTTTTGTAGCCCGAGCTTTGATTTTGCGAGAAAACTACCTATCGGGGAGTGCACTCGGGCCATTATTACATAAAAGTCTGCTTTTAACGCCACTGTAAATATTCTTTGTGAAATGGTAATTTCTTCTTACAAACATCTTGAACGTTTTTTTTTAAATATTCTTTTAGTATTTATTCTTTAGAAACTTTGTTGGGTTATATATTATATATTTACTTCACAATAAAAAAAGACAACCTACATATTTTAGTTGAGAAGAGTGTCAAGGGATGAAAATGAGGATAATCTTCATTATCATCCCTTGACACTACCCAACTAAAATAAGTATAGTAAGTACCATTTTTTTATTATTATGAAGTAAAAATATTAAAAAAAAACATTTAAAAGAAGTACTTGTTATACACGGTGACCTTGAAAGGAAAGCGGCCCCAGCCTAGTGGTTAAGTCACTGCTGATAACAAGGTTAACAAGTTAAACCGGACTTGAGATGGGTGACCGCTTTATACAAAGAGGATATACCATCAAAAACACATCAACAATAAAACCACTTGTTAGGTGTTGCCTCCGAATACCATCGGTGAAATGTGGACGGGTTAATCCCTCCGCTGTGTACCCTGAGTCCGTATAAACGGTTCTTGGGAGCCAATAACCGTGATGATGGTATTTTTTACTGATCAAATCAAAAATCTTTTCCCATAGAACCTTGTGGCGCTAATAATAAAAGAAAAAGGCTTCTCAATACAAAATAAGTAGTAATTTTAATAAACCAATTTTTATGGAGAAACATTTTTTTCATTTGCGACATACCTATATATTCACTATATCGAGGAAGGCTATAGTATATATAACATCACACTACGACCAATTGGAGCGGAATATTAATGAAAAATGTTGCAAAAACGGGAAAAATTTATTCCTTTTGAGAGCTTCCGTTGCGCGCGCTACTTAAATGTTAAATTTGGTCAGCTAGTAACAAATAAAACCAATGATATTATTCTGGAAATATACTAACTAGTACGGCTACCGTAATTATTTTAGTATATTTTTTTTGTACAATTACTTGTTACAATGAAATGAAAATAACTTGGTTATCAAGTTTTACATTACGAAATATTTGGTTATACTATTACATACCAAACGTTACGAGTATGTATCAAACATACTTACTAATTAGATATACAACTTTACCTCTACTGCATAATACTGCAACTACCGGTTACGTCCATATTTGTTGTGGAGGTCGTGGGTTCGATTTAGGAATATTTTCGACATAGGTTTTGTTGAACCCACTCCCTTCATAAATAATATGAAGACGGGTTCGGTTCAAGTAAAAAACACATCCAAATTCCTGTAAATAATATATTCCAAAAATCAGCCCATATTTTACCCTTCCCCTATTGAAATTTGAAAATTCATGTAATTCTGTTGTAGAACCTTTCAATCCTGAGATATGGAACAGTTAATAAAACAACCCCTTTTTTTTCCCTGTCCCGTACCAAATATATAAAAAAAAATTAACATATTTTTGTATGCGTAATTTGGTCATATATATAACAATTATTCTATTATTATTTTCATTATGTGAATTGTGATCTGTGCATATATAAACAAATATATATATATATCATCACGGGTGCCTTACGGCGCCCGAGACCGCCTAGACGGCCCCAGGGTACCCAGCGGAGGGTTTTTAATCCCACCTCGTCGTAGCCGATGGTATGTATATGGTCTACACCGAACAAGTGGCTAGCTCGTCGCGATGTTTTGAATAGACTCAATAACCCATCTATAAACAGTTTCACAAGTTGGTATAGTGAAACCGGGACCGACAGCTTAACGTGCTCTCCGAGGCACTATAGTGGTATTGTCAAACAAATGTACATAATTTTTTTAATTAAAACTCATTGGTACACATCGGTATTCGAACCAGAGATTTATAAACAAATATACGAGTATATACTGTTTTATTCGTGTGTTTAGGTGGGAGGAAGGCCTCTATAACTTCGCTAGGCCGACCGACTGGACTCGTTGCCCATACAGATGCAAAAACCGTCAAGTGACCTAGTCATGTTTCGGTTTCAGTCTTTGGGTTCACCGGTTTCTAGGAGTTGCACCGTTTCCTTGTGGTAGTCTTCTTTCAGGGTGCGGTTACGAAATGGCCGTTTGGTTTGACGATAAAGAATGTCGATTTAGCGATAATATTGTTAAAATAGACTCGTAATGCAAATTCGTCCTTGTTGCCACTCTTTTCGTAACCGCATCGTTTAGTCACCATAGCGAGTGCGATCAATATTGTTAAACAATAATTTAATGATCGACCCCATTTAGTATAGTGGCGATTAGTGGTGTCAAATAAGTAGGTCTGCTTAACATTAGGTATATACAAGGTCACCTGTGCAAAGTCTAGTTATATATAATATAAACAAATTTTAACTAAAGGTACCCAATTTAAATGTTTTTAGTTTACCAACTCTTAATAAATCACACAGAAAAAATATACAAACTTTTTTAATTTAAGTAACACGTAGATAAGCTTTAAGAAGCTATAAATAGTAGCAAGCAAAATTAATGCAAGTATATTTTCCAAACACCCTTTGAGAGCGCGTTTCCTGAGAATTTCCACATAAGCTCTCCAGTCAGGTAAATTAATAAAGCATACATTACACGAGACGCCACCTCCTTGAGCGCGTAAATCTGCGCGTACTGAAGCGGAACACGCTTGTAACGACTTTCATTTGCTCTAACCACCCCATAACACTGTATTACATTCGACCATAGAAAAAAAATAGTTTAGAGGGACAGAATGATCATTATTTTTACTACGCTATAACTTATAAATATATTGAAGGATCTTAGCCTTCAAAGATCAGCCGTTGAAACTTTTATGGAATGTGTTTCCAAGATGGAGCTGACAGGATCATATAATATTTGGTTGGGTAGAGAGGGCAGTGAACACAATAAAGGCTCTCCCCTTGAATTCGGAAAGCCCTTTAGTCCTGGTCGCGATCTCAAGTCCGGGAACACTACAGTCCACTCCCCTGCCTCCTAACCACGCAATGGACTCGGCACCCGCATGGATAACTAAGCATATAACTGCATGAACAACTGGATTTCGATCATGGTCATCAGGTTCCCACGTTTAGGGTAGCAATTAATCGTACCCGCAGGTTGTAAACCTCAATGTGGCAAATAGCCAGACTATGGTCTATTCACGTCCAAACGTCAAAAGTCCTCTGAAAATCATACGGCTTTGTAGTTTTGTTTTCCGTGACTAAGAAAACTCCTTAAAAAAGAGGACACGTCCTATTTCATTGTTTCTGTTGTAATAGCGATTTAAAAAAAAAATGCACATTCCACAGAAGCGAGTGAACTCAATTGTTCAAAGTGAGCCGTTCATAGTCATATTTACCGCAAAATGGATAGCCCTATACCTAATATAAAGACGTTTAGTGCACGTAGTGTAGGATGCCCTGCAATTCAATGGAGTGATGGCTGAGGTATGGCTGGCGGTCTTGTATGCAAAGTTCATAGTAATCGTAACACACCTTGGAAGTCCATCGTTGGACTGCAATAGGTTGATGATAATGATGATACTAAATGTGGATATAAGATATCAAAATCGCTTTAATGTTTAGCATTCTATGTGCCTCAAATATTTTCCTACACTGAGAAAAATGGATATTTGATGTAATTGAAAATCGTCAGTTAATCGATAAATTTTAAGTTTTACGCCGATAAGATCAGTCTTTACGAATGCAATGTCGTTAAACTAACTAATGCCTTTTCTATCACGATACTACGAGGCGCTTGTAGTGGGAAAATATCACAACTCTTCATGTTAAATGTTGCAACGATAAGTTATCATGATGTCTTACATGCAAATCATTTCATGCCGGTCAACTTTTACCGAAACTTTCATGCTAACGTGTGACTCGGACTATTAATTTCATTTAATTTTCGATTTTAACAGGATGAGTAATGATATATTAGAATGCAAGAAAGGAATACGGATGAATTATTGGTTCGGACGCCTAGTCGTTTTTTAAGAGGTATTACGCGTAGCGGGCGCTGATTTCATATTAAAAACTTGGGTATATTTTTCTCAGTGTACTAATACTAAATAAAATAAACATTAAATACTTCAGGCTAGCAAACTATTTAATCATTCTTTTATTTATTAGAGCACGGTATGTGACTTTGTATCTACCTGATGCTATTAAGATCTACAAACGTCCACGGGGCTAATCAATATTGTTGTTTAATAACAGTAATCGCCCCCAGAAAATCGGCTAAATGGTGCGGTTACAAATACCCAATCACGAATTTGCATTACGAGACTTTTTTATTTTACTTTCTTCGATTCCATTTGTTCCTAATGGTTGCAAAGAAAAAATATATTATTACAGGGTCTCAATATTATTAATTTATCACATTCCTTACTCTGCTATTATTAACTAATTTCCCATTAAAAAAACTGTCAAAAAAAATAGAGGCCCTGGTGACATATTGTGGCTCTACATGGTGTAAGGCTAGCAAAAAGAAAGCACGCGGGTTTCTACTACCACCATATATATTCCACTTCTACCTATTCAGTTCTATGCTTGCATCTTGGTCCATATCGTTACTCAACCGAAACTACTTAACTCGTATATTGACCTACACTTAGGTACATTTGCCTGAGTCGTTATTCCATTGGTATAAAACTCAAGTTGCTTTAACAATTTTGGAAAGTGTAATATGATTTACTGAATAGATATACTTACTGTTCCTGGTCACTGATTACTTTTGTAGAAAATCTAATAATAGTAGATTTTATTTAGTAATGACGTACTAATGCCAATGTAACTTCCTAAAACTTTTAATGCTCACGGGTGCCTTAGTGCATCCAAGACCGGCCTCCGAGTACCCAGCGATGGGGTTTTATTTCTACCTTAACTTAGTGGTGGTATTCTCAGTCTGCACCGAATAATGAATGAAAACATATTTTTTTATTGGAGCATTGGAGCGGCATTGTGAGCAGACCTTGCATTACGAGTATATTTCAATATACTCTCTGCCTTATAATCAATTCAACCACCCATGTCGTAACCGCACCCTGAAATGAGACTACCATCTCGACAAGAAATCGATGCAGTAATTAAAGGAGATTGACCAATAACAGGCAGAATGCAAATATATAATAAGATTATATTATACGACCGTAGACTAGTGGTTGCGCCTTTGGCGGTGGCCTATATCCGGTGGTTGTGGGTTCGATTCTCACTCATGGTATAAAAAAATATTGTACGTTTTTCAGTTTGTCATGTCTGGGTGTTTATGAAATATAATCTTTTAGTTTGTGTGATTTTTTTACTTACTGGTTTCTTTTTCTCCGGGGTGTTTCTGAGGGAATCGACTTTACAGTTAGTGTTTACGTCCTTAAAAATACCTATCCTTATAGCTTTACTTATATGTGATTGGTTTCTTATATGATCTATGAAGTTGGTCGCCTTGGTTCTCTTGTATGGCAGATAATGATTGATAGATCAATGGAATCAGCTAACCACCTAGTCTTACACTAGTTGGTTATGTAGTCTGTGTTCGGTTCGGTAGTATTTTTGTAGTGAGTTTTTAATCTAAAAAAATATGCATACCTATTTGTTTAACAACACCACTATATTGCTTCGGAGAGCACGGTAAGCTGTCGGTCCCAGTTTCACAACAGTTTGTAAAACTTTTTATAGATGGGTTATTGAGTCTATCCAAACATCGCGACGAGCTAGCCACTTATTCGGTGCAGTCCCACACCATCAGCTCCGGCGAGGTGGGATTAAGAACTCCTTCGCTGGGTACCCTAAGGACGTATAGGCGTTCTCGGGCGCCGTAAGGCACCCGTGATGAAATATATAATAATTATTGTTATTTTTATTATTATATGAACCACCAGCTTGTGGCAGCGTGCGGCATTTGGATATATTCAATAACCCATCCTTATAGAGTTTCACAAGTTGATAGTTAGGAATAATACCTAATAACTAGAGATGTGCCGATTATGACTTTGGCCGACTAGCCGACTAGCCGATTAGTCGTTGTAAAGAGCCCGACTAGTCGGCCGACTAATCGGCCAAGCCGATCACGGTTACGGGGATTTCCGTAACGTTTTGTTTACAGCTGATTCGCGCGAAAGTCGCAAACGCCGCGCCGCCTAAATCGATTGCTGCCAGAAAGGGCAGAAGTTATAGTCTTTTTACATCATAATTTACCTTTAATACATTTTAAGAACTTATTTCCAAAGGAAAGTTTTTTTTGCTTTTCATATCAAAATGTGACTGATGATAAAATAATAATATTGATAAATAATCAAGGTTTTTATATAATGTAATTTCCCCTACATACTGGGAAATTTATACAAAATAAGAAGCCGGATAGTCGGCGCTCTTTGCCGAATATTCGCCGACTAGTCGCCGACTATGATAGTGGCCGGATAGTCGGCTTTACCGACTAGTCGCCGACTATTCGGCACATCTCTACTATTAACCAAGTGTAGGTCGTTAATTTCGGCTTTTGCCAATGGTTTTCAAGAGACTACTGCTTTAACATATTGTATAATATAATAATCAGTTGATATACCTACTGTATATAATATCATAATAACAACTTAACGTGCTATCCGGGGCATATAGTGGGGCTGTCAAACAAATGTAATTATTAGTTTTTCATTATACATTTGGGGGTTTGAATTCGTGTCTAAATATTGTCTAGAGTCTAACTAGCTCGTCGCCAACGTATACTACTAATGTTAAGACCTCATAATAATTTTAAAAAAACCTAAAAAAAATCACTAAAACCAAAATTACATTTAAAAAAAAGCTTTTTATATTTTTTGCCTTTTTAACAGTTTCTTTTTTATCAAATCATTCCATGATTATGCAAGAAGGCACATCACGATTGATAAAACTTTACGTGACCTAACATTCTATCAATCTTATTAACTAATCCGATCATTGAATAATTTTGATCACCGTTTTAAAAACTGGGGTTTATTTTAATGTAGGTATAGAAGTACGGTACGCTTTTAGTTACTTCGTAGCTCAAAGCTAAACGTAATCCAGACGTGCTATATCACAGCGTTATGTATATTTAATGCACATTGTGTGAGCGATGTTAAGGAAACTGGGATACCTCAAGTGACAGAGGAGAGTGAGAAGCTTACACCTGTCTGAAGTATATGAAAAGGATATTCTTTTAACTTTATTTTTATGTTTATCACTGGAAATGGAGGTTGTTTTAGTTATAAAAAATACATATATACATATCATCACAGGTGCCTTAAGGCGCCCGAGACGGCCCCAGGGTACCCAGCGGAGGGGTTTTAATCCCACCTCGTCGTAGCCGATGGTATGAGTCTACACCGAACAAGTGGCTAGCTCGTCGCGATGTTTTGAATAGACTCAATAACCCATCTATAAACAGTTTCACAAGTTGGTATAGTGAAACCGGGACCGACAGCTTAAGGTGCTCTCCGAGGCACTATAGTGGTGTTGTCAAACAAATGTATATATTTTTTTTAATTAAAAACTCATTGGTACACTCCGGGATTCGAACCAGGGAATATTAAAAGAAAATGAAAAATATAAATAATAGAATACTGGTTTTATATCTTTAAACCCCAGTTCCTAGAACCTTAAAAATATATGATCAAAATTAGATAACAAGACACATGATTTGTGAAAATTATACATGATTTGATATTTTATTAATGATTGTTAGCTAATTTTGATAATAGTTCGTTCTATAAGGTTGATTAAATGAATCTGAGATCTAAATTAGCTAACGAAAAACATGATTTGTTAATGTCACGTCACGAAAAAATTCCACCAACTATGCGCTTATTAGGTAATTTTAATCATTGTTTAATTTAAATTACGTTCTTGTAAATGAGGGTAACCCCCAGTTTCTACAACGCTGATTAAAATTTGCTTAAAGGCACACGATTGGTTTTTCACCAATCATTATGTCTTGGTAGCTAATTTTAATCATAGATTAATGCAATTAGCGTTCTAGAAACTGATGGTTAGTCTTTCATATTCAATGCACATTATTAGAGCAGTGATAAAGGGAATCTAAAACTTCAAGTGTCAGCGAAAGCTTACACGTCTGGACTGTACGAAAAGGGTTTTTTATGTTCACCTACTTAACAATTTGTCACGATTTATAATAAAAGTTTGGTAAAAAATGTTGGATTTTTAATGTATGTTGTTTTAAGAAATTCAAATACCTACTTCATGTAATAGAGAGAAGCTTACAACTGTATGTTTTTTTTATATTCACCTACTTTACTACTTGCCGTGGTTAGTTATTTCATATTTAATAAAAACAAATAATTTTAATTAGTTTTTTTTTGCCAGGGCGATAAAATATTAATTTTATGGTATATTTATAAATATTTCTAATTGAATATTATATATTGTTCTCTAAAGTCACTACGCCAGACTGTGTTTAAAAAGTATTTGCCGAAATTTATAATCACACGCGTATTTTTTTTTAGGTGGGAGGCCTCTATAACATTGCTAGGTGGACCGATCGGTCTCAATATCAGCCAGCATAGTGGGAGCAATCTTTATTGTTAAACAACAATTTATTAATCGACCCCACATGCCCCAAAAGTAACATGCTGTGCCCCTATACAAATATAATTTATATACAGGGTGAATTTGAAAGGATGTACTTTGGGCTAATATGAGGTTCTGCTGATCAAATCGAACAACTTTTCCCATGGAACCATGTGTCGCAAATGAAAAAAAAATTTGGCTTCTCTATACAAATTGGTCATTTTAACATTACTAGTTTGTGGAATAGTTGTTGGTGATTTTGAGAGGTTGAACTTTGGGTTAATATAAAGTTATACTAATCAAATCCAACAACTTTGTATATGGAACAACTAGCAATGTTAAAATAATCAATTTGTATATGGGAACTCAAATTTTCTTTCTTTATTTGCGACACATGGTTTCATGGTAAAAGTTATAGGATTTGATCAGTAGAGCCTCATATTAGATCAAAGTACTAACTTTCAAATTCACCCTGTACCTATATATAAAATTGTACTACACTAATTTTACTACTTTTTTTTTCATATAGTGCCATAATGCACACAGTGCAAGCGATGTTAAAGCAAGCTGTGTGGGATACATCAAGTGACAGAGTAGAAGCTTATTCATGTCTGAACTGTACAAAGGATTTTCTATATTCTATGTTAACCTACTTCCTATTTGTCACTGGGGATTTAAAATGGAAGTCGTTGTGTTGGTTCTAAAAACCTAATAATTTATGTAAGTTTATATGCAATGCACATTGTTATATATTTTAAGAAAAACTGAAATAGTTGTTATTACATCTGTTGAAGGTAGGATCCGAAAAGGATTTTTATTTTCACCTCAAAATTAAATAAAAATAATAAAAACTAAATAAAACCTACTGAGTACCTTGAGGCCGTCTAGGCGGTCTCGGGCGCCGTAAGGCACCCGTGATGATACTTATTTGATTTGATACATAATAATAAATTACTAAATATTACAGCAACAGCACAATATAGCATTAATTATAGTTATTTAGTAACAATAATATTAATATAGATTTAGATTTTTTACCTTAACCTATTCAACATTAAAAAAAAAAACTCTGAATATTAAATACCTATAAAAGATCCTTTCAAAGGATTTACCATAAAACCACACTCTTTAAAAGCATCAATCTAAATATGAATTACCGTACATTTAATATGGTGCCGCATGCAATTTTCAGGCAAACTTCCGCTAAAAGGTTTCAGTATGCGGTTCTGAAACAGTATTAACGAGTCTACTAAATGTCGGTGCAGTGAATTCCTGACACTTACTTATGTTGCTATTTTGGCAAGTCCTTTGAGAATTTAGCACTTATGTACTGAAATAAAATAAAATGGCTTGGTGAAGTATTTTTAGGGGTTCATATATTTGACTGCTTCGGTAGACTAGTGGTTGCGCCTTTGGCGTTGTGTCCGGAAGTAGTGGGTTTAATTCCCACATACGGCAAAAAAATATTAGTAAGATTTTCTGTACATTTTGTCATGGTCTGGTTGTACATAAAATATGTATAATATGTATTATATCGTTGTATCTGGTACATCTTGTACTAGACAAGCCTTGAGCTTAGCCAGGGCAATATGTGTAAATTGCCGTAGGTACATATTATTATTACTACAATTATTTTTATAAAATAAAAAAAAGATAAAATGAAGTCTGAATTGTAATCCTGTCAATCTTTTTCTCTGCGATATATGGAACTGGCAAAAAGTAAAACTGGGAATAGTGTTAAATCTACTTATACTATACGTTTTTTTTATTGGAGTAAGCAGACAACACTTAAAAAAACTTAGGTCCCTGGTTCGAATCCCGGCGTGTACCAATAAGTTTTTAATTAAAAAAAATATGTAGGTACATTTGTTTCACAACACCACTAGGTATAGTGCCTCGGAGAGCACGTTAAGCTATCGGTCCCGGTTTCTCTGTATCAACTTGTGATACTTTATAGGTGGGTTATTGAGTCTATTCAAAACATCGCGACGAGCAAGGTGGGATTAAAACCCCTCCGCTGGTTACCCTGGGGCCGTCTAGGCGGTCTCGGGCGCCGTAAGGCACTCGTGGTTATATGTATGTATGTATATAGTAAGCAGACCTACAAAGTACATGGATGGGTACATATTGATCGCTTCTACTATGCCGGCTAAATTATGCGGTTACGAAATAGGCGGCGACAAAGACGTATTTGCATTACGAGTCTATTTTAATAACCTGCTTAATCGTCAAATCAATAACCTGCTTCAGAACCACACAAAAGCCTTTTACTACCTCGACAAAAAATCGATCTAGGAGTCTCCAGAAAACCTGTGAACCCACAGACTAAAACCGAAACATGACTAGGTCATTTAACGGTATTTGCATCTGTATAGACAGTAGTGGTAACGATTCCGGTCTTTCGGCCTATGCTTTTACACTTAATTTATGCAATAAAGTGTTTAAATATGTTCTACATAGTAGGTATAAAGGGAAGTCGCCCGGGCGCGATGTCTGCCTGTCTGCCATTTTGCGCTAATTTTAGAGAATAAACGGACATTTGATGTTAAAGCAGAGAGGATTTATAAAATATAATAACATCTATAGTAAAAGCCCCAGCCTAGTGGTTAAGTCTCTGCGCAACTGATAACAAGGTTAAGCTGATGACAACAAGGCCGGCCTGGGATGGGTGACCGCTTTATACAAAGGCTATTTCATCATAAACACCGCAACAAGCTCGCCACTTGTTAGGTGTTGCCTCCTAATACCATCGGCGAAATGAGGACGGGTTAATCCCTCCGCTGGGTACTCTGAGGCCGTTTAAAACGGTGCTCGGGAGCCATATAGGCACCCGTGATGGTATTTATTTATCTATAGTATAGTTGTTTCTGAAGCTAGATGCTTGTGTAAAGTATCCTAAGTACAATTTATAACGTAAGTACGATCTAACATACTATATTCATACATGTAACATTTGTATCTGATTATATTTTTATTTGACATTTAAAGAGACTATAGACTTAAAAATTAATAAACAAATATAATCACGGGTACCTTACGGCTCTCTAGTAGAGGGGTTTAATGCCACATCGTCGTAACCGATGGTATGAGTCTACACGGAACAAGTGACTAGCTCGTCTCGATGTTTGGGTAGACTCAATAATCCATCTATAAACAGTTTCACAAGTTTGTTGGTTGTACACCGACATCTTGGTGTACAACAAACAAATGTATTTTAAATTTTAATTGGATATATCACACACGTGAGTTTTCTTAGTATAATTTTGCGTTTGAGTTACCTAAAATTTGTATGGGAAATAGTTCAGCGCTCCAAGCGGAAATTTTGAGAACTAAAAATACGAGCGTGTGATTGGTCAAAATGTTAACGCGGTAGTAAAGTTAACGAGAAAGTAAATGTTAAAAAAACTCACACTAGGGCTACTGAAGACGTCCTGATCCCGTAGGGTAGGTACTAGTAATTGTACTATAATTAGAACAGAATATATTATCCTTTGTCACTTTCACATAAATTTTCATTCCAGCGGGCTCAGTAAAAAATACATTAAATTTATTCTGCTGGCTTATTTTGGAAGCAATAGCGGTCGTGACATATTTGTTGATAAATTGCTATTGGATATGAATATTTTCATATGAGATGGTAATCGTAGGGCATGTTAACGATGTACACGTTTAAGGGTATGCTGTTATTCAACGACCTTAAATGTTCTCTTCTTGACATTGGCAAAATTATTTTTATTGCAATAAAAATACATTTGAGAAATACAAAGTTGAAAAAACTAGTCCAAACTAAAACCTTTGTTTGGAAAGGATATCTAATAACAATATAAAATAATATGTAGGACATTATATACCTACATATAGCCCTAATCACAAACCAAGCTTTAGGCTTGTACTATGTTTACCAGAAATAATGTTGATATTGTGTGACAGCCTCCGTAGACTAGTGGTTGCGCCTTTGGCATTGTATCCGGGGGTCGTGGGTACGATTCCCACCCATGCCATAAAAATATTAGTACGTTTTTCTGTACAGTTTGTCATGGTCTGGGTGTTTATAAAAATATAATATGTATTATATAATTGCATCTGGTACAAGCCTAGAGCTTAGTTTGTGACCAGAGCAATATGTTTAATTTGTCCATATTATTATTATTATTATTAATGTTACTATACAACTTATAATTTACTACCTATTGCCCGCAGTTTAATCTATACTGTAATATAGTAATAAAGAGGTAAAGCTTGTGAGGTTGTAGGGGGTAATCTCTGGATCTACTGAACTGATTTTGAAAATTCTTTTAGTGTTGGATAGCCCATTAATCTAGGAAGGCTATAGGCTATAACATTACGCTACGACCAATAGGAGCGAAGCATCAATTAATAATGTTGGGAAACGGGGAAAATTTGGTACTTTTGAGAGCTTCCGTTGCGTTCGCAGACGAAGTTACGCGTGTCAGCTAGTTTAAAATATATCAGTTTAAAAATAAAATAGCCTTTTTACGCGCTGATAATAAAGTTTCCTATTGGTTAAACATTTTTTAAATCGGATTGATAGTTTTTGAGTTCATCCGGGACAAACAAACAATCAAATCTTTTCTCTTTATGTTATTAATATAGATAAACACCCAGACCATGATAACTGTAAGAACGTACAAATAATAAGTTTTATGGCATAAGTGGAAATCGAACCCAGGAACTTCAGCCCCTCTGTTGGGTACTCTGACCCGTCTAGACGGTCTCGGGCGCCGTAAGACACCCGCGATGATATTTATTTTACTATATTATTTTTGTAGTTGTATATTTACGTATGTATATATATAATTATATGTAGTTTATGCATTGTGCTTTTTTTTTATTTATTCTGTGCACCCTATACTTACTACAATTTTCACTTTCCTAAAGGTTAGGTTAGGATCACATACCGTAACTGGTGGAATAGGCGGTCAAAGAAAAAATGTAATACCAACTATATACCTTATTCCGTGAATAAAGATTCATTCATTCATAGCTGGTAGATAATACCTAAGGCATTAAGCTTGCCTTTGTACAAATATTATAGTGCAATAAAGAATTTTTAATAAATTAAAATATGAGTAAAAATGACACCTATTTTAACTAGAGCGTTATTCAAGGACTCTATAACTTTTTATATTTATATAACGCCATATGTCTATACGAAATATAGGTATCTATCTAAAATCCGTAAAAATCTTTCATACCAAAATAGCCAGCTATTTTTGTATGAAACGATTTTAGATAGAAGGCCTTTTTCATCCCCTTTCAGAACGTATGATATGATATCTGATCTTCAAATATTGTCATGTAACTGAATATATCTGATCGTAATAATATACCCTGAATATTTGGTTTAGGAAGGAGTATAAGTCGTTTTTGATTATATACGGGGCTTAAATATTATCCACTCAATTTTTTTTTAGTAGTTAATGGAGCACGGCATGTTATTTTATATCGATTTGATGTTAATATGCAGACCTACAAGTCCATGAGTGGGGTCGATCAATACATTGTTGTTTAACAACATTGATCGCTCCCACTATGCCGGCTATATTCTATTCAGAAACGCTTCGCCAAAATTAGGTTTAAACTAAATCTGGTTTAGTTTTAAGTCACTTTTGTTTTATATTAATAAAAAAGGGGGGGAAACTAACGTTTATCTAGTCTAATGCCTCAATTTCACCAACTTTAAGGGAGCCCGTAACAAAGTTAAGGGAAAATTAATAACAGTTGTTTCATAGCAAAAAATGTCAAAATTCTTATGTTCTTTAGAGTTAGGGATCCTTGGTAAAATCGGGCATTAGTCTATCAAAACGTTTTTGAATAGAGTCGTATTACATTACCCTTCTTTTTATAAAAGTGTACTTATAATATTAGCATTGGTTATGGTAATTAGTGTTTTGCCAAAATATAATATTCACTCATAGTTGTGATTAAAACATCATATTTAGAGAATAAAATAAATAAATACTTTTCAAATATAATGCCCTAATTAAAAAAAGGCTTTTTGTGAGATAAATAAACCATAACAAAAACATAAATACCTATATTATACCACTATAATGTGATATAATTAAGGCCAATGTAAATAGGTATTTATGTAAACGGGGAGGGTGTCGCTTTTGGACTAATTTAGTAAGAAAGAGACAATAAAGCTCAATACATTACAGTTACAGATACCACAGACCTAGTATTTTATTACCTTCTATGATTTATATTAATACGAGTGGTGTTCTGCAGTAATTTTACAATAAAAATAATTAAATGGTATTATTTGTTTCTAGTCAAATACCATTCAAAAGTAGCGGTTTTAATTTAAATCATCACAACATAAATGGTGCAAAACAATCAGGTAGGTGGGAATATACTTAACCCCTCCGTTGGGTAACCTCGAGATTGTTTAGGCGGCTTCGGGCGCCGTACAGAGGCTCTACCATGGGTTTTCGCATGATAGCAACGTTTTTCAACTTCATTATTAGATTTTTTTAAATATTCTCCTAGCCGGAAATCGAACTGGTTGATTTTGAAAAAAAAATCACCGGATAGGAAAATATTTTTTTCTAAAATGTAACGTTTTAGTTTTTAACGAAATCCGGGGCCGATTTCTCCTCGCTTTTTTCTCTACTCTTTGTTGTTTGGGCTTGAAGGCACACTTGAAAAATTCAGCCATCGTGTAATGGAATTAAAGATAATAGGTATACACCTATTATCTT
This sequence comes from Monopis laevigella, assembly GCA_947458855.1. Taxonomy (NCBI): domain Eukaryota; kingdom Metazoa; phylum Arthropoda; class Insecta; order Lepidoptera; family Tineidae; genus Monopis; species Monopis laevigella. The sequence continues at coordinate 20,982,435 of OX381581.1, forward strand.
TAATTCCATTACACGGTTTAAATGAAACATTATAAGTAAATAAACACTTTGACAAAATTAAAATCTATACTAGTTGGTAAATCAACTTAACCAACAAAATTAAACCTTTGCATAAATTTGGAACGTAGGTAGTTTGAATTTGGAATCTGGAATAATTCCAGCAGTAATTTGACAGCTACTGGGCCGATAACGCCCGTCAAATGCAATTAATAACCCACACGTGGCACAGAATACAAACTGCCAAAGCTGATTGTGTTCTGCCTCCTATAATTCTAATTAAACTCGATCGATTAACACCATCGATGATTGTACATTACGTATTTAACGAACGACTCTAAGGGTGAGTTGCACCAAAATTAACTGTCTGTAAATAATAATAATATGTTGGATAATTTACATATATCTAGGAGGGAAGAAGGTCTCTATAACTTCGTTAGGCCGACCGACCCGTCTCGTTACCATACAGATGCAAAAACCGTCAAGTGACCTAGTCATGTTTCGGTTTTTGTCTTCACCGGTTTTCAGGAGGTTACTGCATCGATTTCTTGTCGAGGTGGTAGTCCCCTTTCAGGGTGCGGTTACGAAATGGGTGGAATTGACGATAAGTCAACGAGTATATTAAAAAATACTAATACGTAATGCAATTTAAACATGCGTATTTATAATAATAATAACAATAGTAATTATATGTAGGACATTACAAACAAATTGCCCTGGTCACAACCTAAGCTCTAGACTTGTACTATGTGTACCAGAAACAACCATTCTAATACATGTTTTATATTATTAACACCCAGACCAAGAAAACTGTATAGAAAAACTAATTAACATTGCTTTGCCCTGAAAGAGAACCGAACCCACGACCTTCAGTTACAAAGCTAACGGCATAATAGGCTTTTTAATTGACACAAAGTCGATGTGTTTTGAAAGCGTCCATGTATTTGTTAATATAATTGATAATTGAGTCGTTACCTTCTGCAAATGTCACCCATACATAATAGTGTTCTGCTATCCAGTCACTACTCATTCAGAATGAGGCAACATAACACTTGAACGAACTCTTAGCAATAGGTCGAGATTCTTTGACACACTTTCTTAGACTTTAAGCCTATTTGCGAATAAAAATATTAATTTATTTTTATTTATTTAATTATTTATATCTATTAGTCTTTATTATCTATTTTATTAGCAGCAGAGGCAGGCCCCCACAAGATGGACGACCTGAAAAAGGTCGCGGGAAGCCGGTGGCTACAGGCGGCGCAGAACCGGTCGTTGTGGCGATCCTTGGGGGAGGCCTATGTCCAGCAGTGGACGTGTGAAAGGCTGGTATGATGATTAGTCTTTAGATTAGGAGCTTATTATATACCTACCTAAAATCTTGACATCGGGTTTGCAGACGTGTTGACGGCCATACAAACGTACTTCCAATAATACAACTTAGTTGTTAGTCGTAGGGTAATTATTATTTTCATGTTGGAAATTGTACGTAAAAATCTTTCTGTTGTAATACATTACTTTTGTATTATTATTAATATTGAAACAGTAGTTTTTTTCTTATCTAAAAAAAGAGGTTTAAACCAGGTTTAAAAGTTCAATATTGGTTGGTTATCTCTTTTTCACTCACTCACACTTACTTACAAAAAACAAATGTTTTATGCGTTTTTGTTTTAGTTATGGCAAGGATGAATTGAATTTTTTTTTTTTTAATTAAAAATATAATATGTCATGTCAATATACCTATTTTATATTGTAATATTGGTGCCTGAAGACGGCCTATTAAGGCGAAATATAGCAAGTTATTTTTATATATTGTGTTTTATGTATGTATATTATTGGATGACCTATGAAAAATAATAAAGCAGTTACTGCAAATAAAAATATATAATTTTAATACCAAAAAAATTTACCAACACAATGATTAATAAATACAATAACCGATAATGATGATAATAATAATATGTAGGCCAACTTACACATATTGCTCTGGTCACAAACTAAGCTCTAGGCTTGTACTATGTGTACCAGAAACAACGATACATATTATATTTTATAAACACCCAGACCATGACAAACTGTACAGAAAAACGTACTAATATTTTTTTGCCATGGGTGGGAATCGAACCCACGACCGCCGGATACAACGCCTAAGGCACAACCACTAGTCTACGGAGGCGGGCAAAATATTGTTAATAATTATTAAATAACGATAATAATATTCTTTAATTTTTGCGACAAACAGTAGTGGATACATATTTTTTTCGACAAACAGTAGTGGATAAATATTTTTTTCGACAAACAGTAGTGGATAAATATTTTTTTCGACAAACAGTAGTGGATAAATAATTTTTGCGACAAACAGTAGTGGATAAATATTTTTTGCGACAAACAGTAGTGGATAAATATTTTTTTCGACAAACAGTAGTGGATAAATATTTTTTTCGACAAACAGTAGTGGATAAATAATGGAAGTGCGAAAGGTATTTTTGTATGGAGCAAATTATTGTATCGCAATTTTCATGCACACAGATTTTCCTTGTTTTTCCTCATGGGCTAAGCTTGGCGTCACAGCATTGCGTGTTGCTTGAAAGTAGGCCTTACTCAGTGTTGCCACATTATAAGTTATTAACTTAGGTATAAATAAATTAAAGCGTTAATTAACCATTACAACATCTGAAATAATTATATTTATTTAGTTAATAAAATAAATTTGTTTAACATTTCTACACCATTATATACTTATAATATTGCTTGTTACAAAGTGCTCTTTAAGTTGTTGGTCCTAGTTTCACTATACCAATTTGTGAAACCGTGTATATATGGGTTATTGAGTCAATCTAAACACAACGTCGTGCTAGCCTAACGTTGGGTACCCGAGGCTATAAATAATGGTACCTTTTCTATTATGAAACTTACTCAATATCATTTTATTTTATTAGTAAAGATAATAAAAAATAATTACCTATTGATATCATTTTACTTATTAAAAAAAACACCACTCACACACAATACCACTATAGTGCCTCGGAGAGCACGTTAACCTGTCAGTTTCACTATACCAACTTGTGAAACTGTTTATAGATGGGTTATTCGATCTATCCGAAACATCGCAACGAGCTAGCCACTTGTTCGGTGTAGACTCACATCATCGGCTAGGTCGGTGAATAAAAAGTTACCTGAAGCCTTCTAGGCAGTCGTAATGATTTTTTTTTTCATCAAAAAAAAATATTTTTTATTTTTTTATTTTTTACTTATCTATCAAATAACCCTTTGGAATAAAAATGTATATTAATGGTAGAAAATTATGGAAATCATATTCACATAGTAATCACATTGCTTAGCATAATCTACAGTTTAAATGACAGCTATTTCACCACCACTTAATGGGTTTAAACTCGTCCCAACACTCCTTGTTATATTTTTTTCCTTTCTAACTATAAAATAATAATAAAAATATTAAAGTGCGTAGGTATAGAGACCGACAAATATGGTAAAATATTTACTTTCACATCTTAAATTACATAAAGATGACTATTATTTCTTGTATATGACTCATGTATCTACGTATGTATTATAGAAACTTCGACAAGTATATGCTAGTAACTATATGTACTAATGTTAAATATGATTTTCAAGAAGTATTTCAAACATCGCGGTGTGTACCAATGAGTTTAAAATAGTACATTGTTCACCGAGGGGAGAAAGTCACCGATTACTAACGAGAGCGAAGTTTGAGGCCCGACGCGAAGCGGAGGGCCTTAATTCGCTCGAGTTAGGAATCGCACTTCCTCGCCGAGTGATACATAATGCTTTATACTACACCTACGGGGAAAATAAAAAATAAAATCTCTATTAATTAAAGTTTATATTAAAATTATTACAGTTGTTAAAACTTAATAAATCAAAAATGCAAAGAAAGTAGTACAGCCCTTGCCTTTCCTAATTTGGAAGAATTGAAGAAAAAAAATTAAAAAAAAACAAGCACGTTAACAATGAATTTTCATATACTTTTTCCTCCCGCTTAAGCACGTTAACAATGGATTTTCATACACTTTTTCCTCCCGCATATTTGTACGACTACAAAGACGTACTTTCTGACCTATTCTTACGCAAGTAAGAACCTACTTTCCGAGCAGGTGTAGTATAAAGCATATTTATTTGACAACACCACTATGCCTCGGACAGAGAGCATATTAAGCTGTCGGTCCCAATGTCACTATAACAATTTGTGAAACTGTTTATAGATGGACGACGAGCTGACGAGTTATTCTGTGTAAAATTTTAAGAATACCATTGGTTACGACGAGGTGGGAATAAAAAACCACCGCTGGGTACCACGTAAAATTATTATACACACATTGCAAAGATGTATGGATGTGTAACTCCTTCGCGCAAAAACTACTAAATAGATTGTTATGGAACTCATAATAACGGAACTCATAGGAACGAAAAATGACATATTTAGTCATTTTTCGTTTAAAAATCTCGAATCGAGATGAATCTCGAAAGTGCGAGAATCGCCCACCTGGATTTAGTGAACGTGTAATGTATTTTTTTTTTAAGTATTGCGTTTTAATTTTTTGTTAGGCATTATTATTGATTTGATAGGGGGTTTTCTTTACTTAATTTAATTTGATATTTTTAGGTTGTTTAATTTTAATTGCTAAAGTTATTTAAGTTCTGATGAATAAATAATAAATGGCGTAACTTATACCACTTATTAGGGTACCTATATAATACGCTAGCAGCATTTCCACGTTTTATAGCAATGCTGTTTTTTTTTTAAATAGGCCTAGCATTTGGGATCTCCACATTCTAAGAAAATTTGTTTCTCGAAATCCGCGAGCCTTGGTTCCGAAGTTTCCAGAAGTTTTGACCCCAGGGGTAACCATTCGCAATTGATAAATCTACGCAAGACTAATATTTTCGAAACGGGGAGAGGGGAGGGGTCGCTAGTTAGTTAGGGTTGTTTAGTGGCTCTCATAACAAATAGTTGGGATTTGTTACTGCCACTTGCACCACACTAAATTGCGAGATAAAACGAAAATGAAGCTTTTTTACCTAGTTTGAGTCGATGATGTTAATCTCGTAAATGTTATTTTTTTAATATCCAGATATTAAAAAAATAACTTTTACATTTAGGGCTGGAAATAGATGATGTTTGTTAGTTTTTTTATAACTTTCATTACTATATATATATATATATCATCACGGGTGCCTTACGGCGCCCGAGAACGCCTAGACGGCCCCAGGGTACCCAGCGGAGGGGTTTTTAATCCCACCTCGTTGTAGCCGATGGTATAGTAACTTTCATTACTTATAGCTTTTACGTGGTGCACTATACTGGGTATTTTTTTACAGTGGCAAATATATAGTACCAATTTTTTAAACTAAAAAAGGATATTTTAAAAAATTCCAAAAAATCGTAAAATTAAAATCCTTCAACAAATAAAATAGTTTTAGATAAGTGGCGGGGTTCTTAATCGGGAGTTTAGTTTAAAAGTTAAAGTAATTGTATAGACCTTTTTTGTACTTAAGTTATTTTATTTTGTTTTTTTGTGTCGCCGACACTAAAAGATAAATATGTGTTCCATTATTTTCATCATAAAATACATACTGCTGTGACAAAATAGTAAATCATAAGTACATAAAAAGTCCATAAATGGGGTCGATTAATATACTGTAAACAGAAATGCACACTATGCCAGCTAAATGATGCGATACGAAATGAACGGCGACAAAGACAAATTTCCATTACTAGTCTATTTTAATATTCTCTCTGCTTTGTCATTAAATAATATCTATAAATTATGACTTGATATTATATTTTGTATATACCTACGTGGTTAAGCTTACCTTAGACTTAAAAACACTTAGGTCCCTGGTGCAAACCCCGGTGTATACCAATGAGTTTTTAAACAAAAAATATATGTACATTTGTTTAACAACACCACTATAGTGCATCGGAGAGCACGTTAAGCTGTCGGTCCCAGTTTCACTATACCAACTAGTGAAACTGTTTCTAGGTGGGTTATTGAGTCTATCCAAACATCGCGACGAGCTAGCCACTTGTACGGTATAGACTGATACCATCGGCTGCGACGAGGTGGGATTAAAACCCCCTCCGCTGGGTACCATGATGCCGTCTAGGCGGTTTTGCCGTAAAGCACCCGTGATGATTTACACCTATATGATTTGAGGACAAAACACGTCTATTCAGAAGCATATTTTTATAAACCAAGGCCAGATAAATGCCTGTTTTCTCCCTGTCGCATTGATATGGAATCAAAGTGACAAAACACATTTATAACCGGTTAGGTAAGCCGTTTCTGAATAGAGCAGAATAAGTATTTCACAAAGCACTACATTCTTATCCGTAAAATAATAACAACCAGTGATTTATGAAAACTATAAACATTCCAACCTTTCACGTTTATAGTTTCAACATATATATATATATGTATTATAATAATTTAATAATGCAGGTTGGTGCAGTTCAATGTACCTAATACTTTTAGATTGGCAATATTGTTATAAGCGCTTATAAAGATAACTAGTGTTATGGAGTTGTAGAAATAAAACTGTAAATTAATTTATCAAAACCTGTTGTTTTACTTCTAATTCCTTTAAATAATATAATCATTTTTAATATAAACAAGCTAAAAGGTGTTTAAAGAGGTAATGATGTTTTTTTTTAAGTAGGTCAATTTACACATATTGCTCTGAGGCTCTACCATGGGTTTGCGCATTGTAGAAACTTAACGTATTTATTTACGTATACGTGAGCAACAACCAATAGGATCGCTTTATTTTTGGTAACAGGATTGAATTAAGCGATCCTCTTGGTTGTTGCTCACGTATACGTAAATGAATACGTTACGTTTCTACAATGCGCAAACCCATGGTAGAGCCTCTGGTCACAAACTAAGCTCTAGGCTTGTACTATGTGTACCAGAAACAACGATATAATACATATTAATATTATATTTTATAAACACCCAGTCGATGACTAACTGTACAGAAAAACGTACTAATAGTTTTTTTGCCATGGGTGGAAATCAAACCCACGACCTCCGGATTCAACGCGAAAGGACACCCACTAGTCTACGGAGGCGATTAACCAAATATGAATCGAAAAATAATATGATTACTGAAAGAAATATGGTTATTAAGAAAAGTTTTTCCCGGTTTTTTTTTTTCATTTAGTACCTAATAATTTCTCTGAGGCTCTACCAAATGCCGCTTTATTTTTCGTAACAGGTTTGAATAAAGCGATCCTATTGGTTGTTGGCTCACGTATACGTATACGTTGCTACAATGCTCAAACCCATGGTAGAGCCTCTGGTATAAGTATCTACGAGTATACACGTACTATATTTTACTATCTCTACCTTTGTAACATGTTTCCATTCGCTAAGTCTCACCGTAATACTATAAAGGTACATAGTACATACATTAAAAACCGGTGACCCATGTTATAGATATGACACAGGCTCCCAAGGGTACGTACCTAAAGATACTTAACAAACCCTTTCCGAAGCATAATAGGTACTAAATAAACTCCCTTGTGCCTCACTTTGAATAACTAAAACTTCTCAATTTTACATAATAAATGTAATTAGTACACCGACCTCCGAAACAATTTCATCTTCTTTTCAAAATAAACATTATTCAAATTGTACCTTAGTAAAGACAACTCGAGGCGAAAGTTAGTAAGTCTTAAATACCTGTCGAACATCTCTCAAAGGTGCTGAAACTGTTAAGAGGCGGTATTAAGGTAAATAAAATAGGTGAAAAAATGGCAGTTTTATTGCTATAACTTTCAAATCAATAATAATACAATGAAGGACAATAAACACATACTGCCCTGGGGGGCAATTACGCGACTTAGTTCGCTCGCACGCCAATCGTTATGACGACGTTCTGACGTAGTTTAAGCTTGGCTTCTTAACAATGGCTTCAAAAAATCTTAGAAAATTCATCGCAATCGACAAGCGAGCTAGTTAACTTTGGTGCTAATCTAGTCACTGGTCATAAACTATAAGCTCTAGCTTGTACTTTGTGAATAAGAAACAACGATATTATTAAATATTATATTTTATAAACATCCAGATAATGACAAACTGTAGGTACAGAAAAACGTACTACATATTTTTATTTTGTTATGGGTGGGAATGGAACCCATGCCCATTAGTTGATATCTACTTACATAACAAATTATATAGCCATACATTTTTGTGAGTTATGTACGCAAGTACATAATTTATTAAAAAATGGCTACCTATATAATTTGTTCCATATTAAAGTAATAGGAATTATCGATAAAAAATAGAGTTATTTTTTGTATCGAGAAAACTTTATGCTAAATTAATACGGTTTTCATAAAGCCTCAAACTTCTAAAATACTTATCTTGTATGATTAATATTTTTTTTATATATTTCTTGATTTTTAAGTATACTCATAATCGGAGATCTACATTGCTGATTTGCTTAATGCGGGGTCTTAAGTATCTCGTGCGGCGCCGTCAAAAATGATAAAGGATCCATCCATCTGTATTTATGTAAGGAAATTATGCAGGAAAAAAATGCGTGAAAAATCCGCTGGGAAATAAGGCTCTGTTTTGTATCGCAGCTCAGGGGAACGGAACGTTGGTACTAGTATCGGACGCGCCTCTAAATATTATATAAACTCGTTAAACGTACATTTCAGCAGTACAAACGAAAACGAAATGTACTATTCAGAATTCTATTACCGGGTTTTATAGTTATTCCCAAAACAACAAAGTTGATATGAATATCAATTGTTATCTACATATTAAATTTCGTATATACTTATTATCTATGCAATTATATGTAAATAATAATTGAAAAGAAGAATTTTCGAAATGTTAATTTCTCTGCCTCGAGTATATAAAAAAATATAGGCCGTATTCAATAAAGAATACAGTATTATTATTGTTTATATTATGATTAATCCTCTTATTCATAAAAAAAATCGTTTCTTCTTTTGTTTCTTTAATTAAACTGATAAGACACTAAAATCTTAGACTAAAATGCAAAGTTTTTATAAATAATAGTTATAAAGAAAATGCCAAAAAAGCAAGCACATGCACAATAAATACGTTAAATGCTTTTTTTTTATATAAAGACTAAAATGCTATTAATATAGGTAATATGTATTCTGCCATGAAGTAAGAATATTATGGAGTTATCCTAAGGCTTGTCTAAATAATAATAATAATATGTAGGATAAATTACACATTGCTCTGGTCACAAACTAAGCTCTAGGCTTGTACTATGTATACCAGAAGAAACGACATTATATTTTAAACATATTATATTTTATAAACACCCAGGCCATGACAAATTGTACAGAAAAAACGTACTACTTAATATTTTTTTTCCATGGGTGGGAATCGAACCCACGACCTCCGGATACAACGCCAAAGGCGCAACCACTAGTCCACGGAGGCAGTCAAGATATACATTTACAATTTCAACTTTACAAAGAGTCTTAAGGCTCATCCCTATTATTCGTACTTCCAATACGATAAACAAGCTACTTCAATACAACTAGGTAGATACTAAATCTACAACCCAATTGGCTGAAACTAAAGACTAGTTAATCAAAGAGATTTGGGGTAATTGCAGTGATGAATGAGTGGCGAACAAAGCCGTGATATATTGTAAGTCCTCAAGAGGGAGAACCTCATGTACCTAATACCGACCATCATTTATGGCTGGAGACCAGAAGCTGCAGAAAGACATTCGTTTAGTTATATTTAGTGTATTTCACTCGTACCTATATACGTGGTGGCCGAGTTGGTTAGACCTTGGACTTAAAAACACTAAGGTCCCTGGTTCGAATCCCGGTGTGTACCAATGAGTTTTTAATTAAAAAAATTATGTACATTTGTTTGACAACACCACTATAGTACCTCGGAGAGCACGTTAAGCTGTCGGTCCGGTTTCACTATACCAACTTGTGAAACTGTTTATGGATGGGTTATTAAGTCTATTCAAAACATCGCGACGAGCTAGCCACTTGTTCGGTGTAGACTCATACCATCGGCTACGACGAGGTGGGATTAAAACCCTCCGCTGGGTACCCTCGGGCCGTCTAGGCGGTCTCGAGCGCCGTAAGGCACCCGTGAAGATATATATATATATATATACTCGTATATGAATACCTAAGCTTGCCAAAATGTCTGTTTTTATTAAATTAATCACTAGCTTTTACACGCAACTTTGCACTCAATAACTTTAAAAATAAAATAAATATCAAGACGGGTGCCTAATTGCCTCCCGAGAACCATTTAAACGGGTACCCAGCGGAGGGATTAACGCATCCTCATTTCGCCGATGGTATTCGGAGGCAACACCTAACAAGTGGTGAGATTGTTGCGGTGTTTATGATGAAATAGCCTCGTTGTATAAAGCGGTCACCCATCCCAGGTCCGGCCTTGTTCTCATCTGATTAACCTTGTTATCAGTTGCAGTGGCTTAACCACTAGGCTGGGCCGCTTTTTAATCAATAATTTTAGTGTTTAAAAAGTTAATATTATTTTCACCTTAAATCTCTACTGAATACATCAGATTTAATATACTGTATATAGACTCCAAAATTACAATAAAGAAGTTAATATTATTACCTACCTAGGAAATTTAATATAAAATAGTTAAGTATATATCAATAATAGTGCGAGTTTTTTTAACATTTACTTTCGCGTTAACTATACTACCGCGTTAACATTTTGACCAATCACACGCTCGCATTTTTAGTTCTCAAAATTTCCGCTTAGAGCGCTGAACTATTTCCTATACAAATTTTAGTTAACTCAAACTCAAAGTAATAGTTAGAAAACTCACACTAGGGTACAGTAGTTTAAACGTGAGTTTTAAAAATTTTGCCTTCCCACACATAAATTAATCATAATCATTTAGTTTCAAAAATTTTGCCTTCCCCACACAAAATTTTGCAAGAATAATCTAAATTCATTAACGATCGTTTTAAATTCTGAATTTAAAATTTGTCATTATGTGGTAAATGTGGTAAATCTTGAGCAATCAGTTTCTTAAAATACCTGACAAAAAATGAGGCAGTTATAAGACTGTGGTAACGTCATTTTGACTCTACTATTTATAAACAGTATAATTTTCTAATTTAATGTAGATATAGAAAAATAATTTAAGAAATACCTAATATTATTTTTTTTTTATGTAGGACAAATTACACATATTGCTCTGGTCACAAACTAAGCTCTAGACTTGTACTATGTGTACCAGAAGCAATGATATAATGCATATTATATTTTATAAACACCCAGACCATGACAAACTGTACAGAAAAAACGTACTAATATTTTTTGTCATGGGTGGGAATCGAACCCACGACCTCCGGATACAACGCCAAAGGCGCAACCACTAGTCTACGGAGGCTGTCAAAAAAAACTACAAATGAAAAAAGGATTCCAATCCAGTACCGTGTGACAAAGTTCCAATGACGTTTTCCCTCTGGACGGTTCTGAAGTTCCAATTATCATCACCCTAAATCTTAACCTTCTTACAACATAGCAATAAAAAATATCTTTTACCCGCAGCTTTGCTCTCAATAATTTAGTTTTAAAAACAGTTAATATTATTACTACCTTAAATCTCTACTGAAGACATCAGGGGCCTATTTCATAAACGTGACAATTGTAATTTACTATGACAATTTATAATACATTGCTTGGTTTAGTTAGTTTTAAGTAAATATTTACTACTAAACCAAGCAATGTATTATAAATTGTCATGGTAAATTACAATTGTCACGTTTATGAAATAGGCCCCAGATATAATATACTCTTGTCTTGAAATACGAGGTGGGAATAAACCCCCGGTCGGTACCCTGAGACAGAATAGGCCCATAGTCGTCAAACTGCTGCCCGCTGTCGATATTTAAAAATACATAGGTTTTACATGTAAACCGGTCGACTCGGAACAAGGACGTCTGACTGTGCCGAAACCGAAATATGCATTGTCAAAGTCAATTAAAAGTGAAGACGATGTTCACAGCGTTACGTGGCGTTTGAGACAAATTTTGTCGAAAAAGACTGATTTGTAGAAAGATGGATTTTCCACCACGATAACGCGCCAAGGCTATCGTTGTGAACGAATTTCTGGACAAAGCTCAACAAATCTTAACGAACATCGTATTCACCTGATATGGCTCCAGCCGACTATGTATTTTTTTAGGTGAGAGGAAGCTCTCTATGACTTCGTTAGACCGACTGATTTCATTACCACAAACCGACAAGTGATACAGTTATATATTTCGGTTTTAGTGTGTGGGTTCATAGGTTTTTTGGAGGCTATTGCATCGATATTTAGGATGCGGTTACGTAGCGGGCAGTTAATTTTACGAAAAAGCAGCGGGGCTATTAAATAGACTCGTAATGCAAATTTGTATGTCATTGCCTGTTTCGTAACCGCATCAGTAACCGGCAAATATATTAATCATAGTGGGAGCGATCAATTCTGTTAAACAACCATGTATTGATCGACCTCATTCATGGATTTTGTAGATCTGCTTACCATCAGGTGGATACAAAGTAATATGCCGTGCTACAAAAAAAACGAACATGTGGTATATAACAAACGAACAGGTGGTATATAAGAGGACAACACCCTTAGTGTGCGGCCCGACAGTGATACCCACATGGCCCTATGTGGCCCTTGGCCGAAAAAGTGTAACGACCATTGGTCTAGGCGGTTTCGGCGCCCGTAAAGCACCGGTCATCGTGCAATAGAGTATTTCTTGTTCTTATCTATCTGATATCATCAAACAAAGCTTGTTGATTTTCCAGAGTACTTTATTTGGTGGAAGGAAATCCTCTAAACTTTTCTAGGCTGACCGACCATACAGATTCAAAGACCGTCAAGTGACCTAGTCATGTCTCAGTTTTCGCCTGTGGGTTCACCAGAGATTACTGTATCGATTTATTGTCGAGGTTCCTCCTTTCATGGTGCACTAACGAAACAGACGATAAAGCAGCTAGGATAATAACATAAACTCGTAACATAATGCAAAAATAATTCGTAACCGCATCATTTAGCCGCCATAGTGGGGGCGATCAATATTGTTAAACAACAATCTATTGATTGACCCCATTCATGGACTTTGTACTGTCATAAAGTCACATGCCGTGCTCCAATAAAAATGTACTCCTTTTGTATACTATATTCATAATTCTACCCATACATGCTCATGTCATTCTGTATAGTTTACCCATGCCTATTTCGGTGCTAATAATATGTATTTAAAAAGAACCTTTCGTCTGTCAATAGGTCAACCTTTCTAATTTGGTCATGGTATGGTACGTGAGTAATTATTGACCCATATCCTTTATTATTTGTGTTCTAAGCAAGAATAAGAATCGGTAAATGCTGGATTATATCAGTACCTGCTACAGTTATAACAGTACAAGTTGATTAGTTTAAACAAACAATTTTTTAAGTACCTACCTAATAGATTTTTTTTATTCTATTCAAAATAAAAAAATCTATAAACTATATTATTACTTACAATATAAATGAATTTACTTCAGAAGGTATGCAGGGAAGTAAACTAAGTGAAGTGGTCCCGACTTGGGACCAGAAAGAAGAAAGTTTAAGGGCCATTTCCGGTATATCTCCTCTGCATTAATTTGCGTCTCAACCAAATACTATAAGAACCTGTCAGTGTCTTGGAAACCCGTTCCATATACTTCCCGAAAGCAGATCTTGAAAGACCGGACCTTGGAAATATGTTGTTTTGATTCTGCTGTTGGTTGCGAGTAGCCCGAAGATATATCTAACACCTAGAACTTGGATTTACCAAGAAATCCAGCCCATTAAGCCCATAAAATTATAGTACACAATCTTTGTTATCTTAAAAAATATGTCACTTGGTCAAAGCCCAGAAAACAACAATAGACTACTCTCACTACACAAAATATTTGTCGGTCAATTTAACTAATTAACAAAATAAACACCTCACAGTTATACAAGCTGGCAGAAATGATGCAATCTCTACAGCATCACCGAGTGAGACCATAGACCTAAACTACAGTCTGTAGTAGTATGTGTATTGGTATACTATCAGACTGTATGTCATCAATACTAACGTCCCTAATAGTTCATTTACTAATAACGGGAACAGCAAACATATAGGTTCCTAGAGTTCATTTACTAATAACGGGAACAGCAAACATATAGGTTCCTACGAGTTATTTTACTAATAACGGGAACAGCAACCATATAGGTTCCTACAAGTTATTTTACTAATAACGGGAACAGCAAACATATAGGTTCCTAGAGTTCATTTACTAATAACGGGAACAGCAAACATATAGGTTCCTACGAGTTATTTTACTAATAACGGGAACAGCAACCATATAGGTTCCTACAAGTTATTTTACTAATAACGGGAACAGCAAACATATAGGTTCCTACGAGTTATTTTACTAATAACGGGAACAGCAACCATATAGGTTCTTACAAGTTATTTTACTAATAACGGGAACAGCAAACATATAGGTTCCTAGAGTTCATTTACTAATAACGGGAATAGCAAACATATAGGTTCCTACGAGTTCATTTACTAATAACGGGAACAGCAAACATATAGGTTCCTACAAGTTATTTTACTAATAACGGGAACAGCAACCATATAGGTTCCTAGAGTTCATTTACTAATAACGGGAACAGCAAACATATAGGTTCCTACGAGTTCATTTACTAATAACGGGAACAGGAAACACACAGTGTCCTTATTGCATTATATAAGCGGCATTATAAAAATTAGGAACTCGACTATTTTTCTTAGTGGCCTGATATATATATCATAGTAATCAGACGAGACCTTCTAACCCAAAACGATCTGTGACACAGACGCACCCGTTGAGATGCCGCTCAGTGAAAGTTCATTGAGCACGTGCGCAGGCGCTCGAAGCCTCTTGTCACCGATTAAATGTCAGCTGATTGATTGGGTACTTCTTCAAACAATGCAATTATTTGGGACAGTTCACATAATTACAAAAATGTTAATACTCAAATTTATAAGGCCGTTAAATTTTAAGAAAAATATCTTTGTATTTTTAATATAGTTTAAAAAAATATTTATGGCACTCAAAATTTGTACAAAGACGAGTTTAATGCCTTAGGAGAGTGAAAATTGTAATATGGGGTGCACAGAGTAATGTAAATAAAAATCAAAATACAAATAAACAAACTACATTCATTTAGAGATATACATAAGTAATATAAATACATAAATATATGTTTAAACCTAACCTGAATTTTGATAATGAGAAATGAGTAATTTCTTAAAAATGGCGAGAGACGGTGACTGATGTTGCAGAATATTTTTAAATTTTGTAACTAAAATATTTTTAACACTTATGTTTTCGGACTTGAAAAAATAACTTCGGAGTTATTTTCTTAGTTCATTTTTTATTATTGAATAGTCATAAAAAAAATCTTAATATTTACTTTCCAAATAAAAAAAAGTCAACTTTGGATTCAACGTTTTCAGGAGCCTATTGCATCTATTTCCTTAATAGGTGGTGTTTCCTTTTAGGGTTACGAGAAGGGCAGTTACTATGATGATAAAGTAGTCTCGTAATACAAATTCATCTTTATTTAGCCGGTATAGTGGAAGCGAACATTGCTGTTAAGCAACTGCGGAGGTGTCGCGAGGACGGAATGAAACACGACTGCTTGTGTCGACACACGTTTATTAACTGTTTATACATTACAACATCACACCACCGGGGTAATACAAAAAAATAATTAAAAAAAATGAATAACTTACATATCTAATAATAAAATAAAAAAAATTACTGAATTACAAAAGTTCTAAAATTAATTATTTATATAAATCTTATAAAATAAAAGTAGTAGCAAATAAATTTAAATTTTTAACAGTGTAAATACAAGTTGATTAAAAGTTACAATATTTTATAATTAATAAATGTTTTTGTTCGCTTCATTATAAAAGAAATCATTCGAATAGTGTACTTATATTCACTACATACAGTTTAGTTCTATTTTTGTGAACGGTACTGTTCTTGCCATTCTTAGAAATGATTACATTGGGTGATTCATCGTTTACAACTAAATATGGACCATTGAACAAGGGTTCTGCTTTATCTACAGTTTCATTTTTAACAAGAATTAAGTCGCCTTTGTTATAAGAAATCGGGTTACATTTTAAATCAAATTTTGTTTTTCTTTGTTCTTTACGTTGTAACAAATTATTTCTTGCGTCATTACAAGCTGTTTGTAACCTAAATTTTAATTCTAAAGCATAGTTGTCTGAATTATACAATGGTTCTACTTTACTATTACTTAAATTTGTTGGTATATTGCAAGTTTTTCCGAATACTAGTTCAAATGGAGAATATTTGGTTTCTGAATGAATGGTATTATTATATGCAAAACTCCAGAAGGGTAACCATTCAGACCAATTATACAAGCGTTGTTCACAGTAAATTCTTAAAAAGCTACGGAGATGTTTATGTGAATTTTCTAATGCACCTATTGATTCGTGGTGAAAAGCAGTGGAATGGATTTTTTCTATATTTAATAATTTGCAAACTTCTGTCATAGTACTTGACATGAATTCGGTACCTCTATCTGTACCTATTGACATGGGTATTCCGTATCTAAGAATAAAATTGTTAACTAAAGATTTTGCTACTGTTACCGTTTCCTTATTGGGTATGGCATAAGCTTCTACATACTTACTTAATTCGCATTGAAGCGTTAATATATAATTATTATTAAAATTATCCTTATCTAAAGGTCCTACTAAATCTAAATAAATTTTCTCAAATGCTGAATTAGCAGTTGTCGTTACTGACATAGGTTCCTTGACACCTTTTTGATATTTCATTATTTGACATTTTTTACATTTTTTAACAAATTCTATGACGTCTTTTTCTAAATTAGACCAAGTATACTTTTTCTTAATATTATTGACCATACGACGGATGCCTTATAATCATTTATAATTACCTTTTTCTTTTCATCATTACAAATTTTTATTACCTTTGACAAAACATTTATTTGTGGTCCTTCCCACTTATCTCTTTCATTTATTTCACAATTTATTTCTTCTATAAATGATGAGTAATAATCATCTTTAACAAAATTTATTATTTTAATATTCAACTTTTCACAAAAATCTCTAAGCAAATTAACAAATTCCACTCGGGTAAATTGCAATAAATACTTAAGGTCGAAATACATTGTTTTCATACTCGATGAAAAACATAAACAAACATACTCATAATTAATTAAATTCTTATTTTTCAATTCCTTTAAATCATTCTCCTTTATTAAAATCAAGTCTACACTGTCTCAACTTTTCCCAAAAATCTCTAAGCAAATTAACAAATTCCACTCGGGTAAATTGCAATAAATACTTAAGGTCGAAATACATTGTTTTCATACTCGATGAAAAACATAAACAAACATACTCATAATTAATTAAATTCTTATTTTTCAATTCCTTTAAATCATTCTCCTTTATTAAAATCAAGTCTACACTGTCGCTAGCTTTTCGCAACATTTCTACTACTCTGGGGTGATCAATCCTGTTGTTCATAGAAATATTTCGAGAAGTGTCGCTTACATTGCTGTCACTGATATCACTGGACTGTTTTTCTAGTCTTTCTCTTTGTGCTCTAGTCATGACTGAAACAACATTTTCAAACGTGCTCTTTAACTTGCTCGAAGTTAAGTCAATGCGTGAAAGTGCGTCTGCAATTACGTTATCTTTACCTTTTATATAACTTATTTTAAAATCGTATTCGTCTAATATTAATCTGAATTTCATAAGTCTACTTGAAGGATCTTTCATGTTATACAAGTATATTAGGGGTTTTATTATTTTTTACAGTTATTGATTGTTCTAAAATATTCGTTGTAAGCTCGCATCTCGGTGGTATCGATAATGAGAAATTATGACTAATCGGTTCTTCGCTGGTGGCCTGGTGACGTAAGTCACGTTCCATTGTATTGAGTTCCAAAGTGACCTCATTTTGTTTGTACACTAAACAAAGGGTTTTGTTTTGTATATTTATGTCTTTTGCGAATAATTCCAAGAATTAATTCCTAAAGTTTTTGTATTTCCTCCAATAATTGCAATTCCTTATATAAATTTAAAGCATAATTATATATAAAAAAAAAAAAATAAAAAAAAAATTAATTTTCTTAGTTCGACTCTTACGTCTTCCAATTTAGTATGTATTTCCTTAACTGTATTCATTAATTATTTAACATGTTACTCGACATGATATACCATGATGGGTATCAAAAATAGGATCACAAACCCGTGTAACGTCTACTAGCTACATTAATTATAGAAAAGATAAAATTACATTAATAATTTTTCATGTCACTCGACATTTTATACTTATATAATAATAATAGTACATTAAGTATGTTAATAAAATAATAAAAAAAAATACACAAACACCTGAAATAAAAAAAACACTGCACAAAACACTTTTAGAACATGTTAATCATTTTTAATTCACTCACTGATACTCGATCTAGGAAGTCATCTCCACTCGCTTCATCAGGAAAGGGCGTTAGATATCTGCTGGCTGCTGTAGCCTCGTCGCTATCGATTCTCTTGTATGTTCTCGAATTTGGCTTCTTATCATTTTCTTTTGGCAATCCAAGAAAATTTTAAATAAGATGGCAATGAAGAGTATTATTACTACGATTACTACCACAATTAATAGAGTTCCATTGTATTTTGTCACATTTGTAATGTTTGTGAAATAATTGTCCACCTTTTGTTCTTGGTTATTTATGACAGGGTTAACTTCAAACATTTTAATTTAATACTGTTACTGTTTTTGCACTACATTTTATTAATGTTCTTCATATTAAAAAAAAATAATAATTATAAAGTTAAAAATTAAACTAAAAAAAACTTAAATTTAGTCGTTAATAAAAAAAAAATATTCTTGTCGCGGACTGCTCGGGCGGCCGGCCGGAGCCGCGGCGCGTGCCGCCGCGCTCTGCGCGTGCGTCACGTAAGTCTCACGCCATGATACTGACGCGGACTGGCAGGGTCGCCATGCGGAGGTGTCGCGAGGACGGAATGAAACACGACTGCTTGTGTCGACACACGTTTATTAACTGTTTATACATTACAACATCACACAACAACGATTCCAATCATTGATCTTGTACACTTCACTATGAGGTAGTCATGTCTCGGTTTTAGTCTGTGGGTTCACCGGTTTTCAGGAGATTACTGCATCGATTTATTGTCGAGGTGGTAGTGTCCTTTCAGGGCGCGGTTACGAAATGGGTGGTTGAACTTACGATAAGGCAGCGAGTATATTAAAATACATTCGTAATACAATTCGTCTTTATCGCCGCCCATTTTGTAATCGAATCATTTAGCCGGCATAGTGGGAGCGTTCAATATTGTTTAAGAATAATTATTGATTGACCCCATTCATCTACCACCAGGTAGATACAAAGTCACATGCCGTGCCCCAATAAAATTAAAAAAAAAGATACAGATTAGCATACAGTGCCCTAATAAAAAAATAAACGTGCTGCAATCCTATATATAGCATTGATATAGCTATTTGTAGCTATATATTAGAAGTTACAGTCACAAAGGATATTGAGGGAAAACAGGTGTTTACGACACAATCTAGTGTCGGCACAGCACTCGTCTGAAATGGAGCGGCAACTCAATGAAACAGGACCGGTTCACTTTACGCAACTGTTAACGCAATATTTGCCTAAATTCCAGTGCGATGAGTTTTGTTAGTTACGTCTGTATTGTGGGCGTAATTAGTGATCGGCAGGTGAAAACTTCACATATTATTCTTGTATGTCGCAATACTGTAGGTGTACACGTTAGAACAGCGGGGTAATTACGCGCACAACGCTAAGCTAAACTTTAATCGATATGATGCAATTCTGACGTAATGTAAATCTGTTAACATTGAAAATTGACACGTCATTTTGGTTTAGCTTAACTTTGTGCGGCGTAATAGGCCTACAGTTAGCTAAAATCTTAGGATTTTAAATAAATCTATCTAAAAAAAGTATAATTATACGGGTTGAATTAATTATAAACCACATTCTTTTGGAGTTGGTAAATAAAGTTTGATGATAATAATAATTTAATAAAGTATAGTCTACCCTTCTTTACTTACGACAAGGAGATGTCGAGATGATGAGAATTAAAATATTTCTCATAAACTAAAACTAAAATAAAAACTTTTTTTTTTTGTAGGAACACAGGATGTGACCGTGTATCGACCTAGTGTTAAGCAGACCTACAAACTACTACAAAGTTCATAAATGGAGTCGATCAATAAATTGTTGTTTAACAATATTAATAGCTCCTACTATGCTGGCAAAACTATGCGGTTACGAAATGGGCGGCAATAATGATGAATTTGCATTACGAGTCTATTTTAATAATATCCTCGCTGCTTTATCGTCAAATCAACCGCCTTTTCGCAACCGCACCGAGAAGTAGATTACGACAAGAAAACGATACAGTAGTCTCCTGAAAACCGATGAACCCAGAGACTAAAACAGAAACATGACTAGGTTATTTGTATGGTGGTAATGAGACTGGTCGGTCGGGCTAGCGAAGTTATATAGGCTTTCGTCCCACCTATATATGTATATATCGACATATAGTATACCCTATGTTGACTCTTAGGCTTCATTATACCTTCCTACCAAATTTCATCAAAATGGGTTTAGTAGAACATCTTTCCTGAACAGATAAACTTACTTTCGCATTTATAATACATATAATAATATAATATATATTTATATTAATATAATAAAGAGGTAAAGTTTGTGAGTTTGTCAGGTTGTAGGGCCTAATCTACTGAACTGATTTTGAAAATTCTTTTAGCTTTGGTGTGTATAGCCCATTTATCGTGGAAGGCTATATAGGCTATATAACATCACGCTACCACCAATAGGAGCGGAGAATCAATAAAAAGTGTTGGGAAAACGGGGAATATTTGTTCCTTTTGCTTCTGTTGCGTGCGCTGCGTAAACGATTAAAGTTGCGCAGACGAAGTTGCTAGTAATACATATTTTATAGTACGGATAATTGTTTATGCAAAGTAATAAAGATAATCAAAAGAAACAATATTACCGCAGGCAAAAAAGAAATCGACATTCATTGAAGGCGCGCGGACAAACGAAGGTTGCAAAAAATATGAAGAGATCTCTTCGTTAATTTGATTGTAATGGATTATGTAAACGAACTCGGTTTCGTTGTTTACATTTATATAACCTATATCTAGCCGCTGACTCTCTCTTAAACTAGTAGAACAATCATTGTTATAAAACAGTGGCATTGTATTTTAATATTGCGTTTTAAGATTAGGTATTATCAGTATCTACAAATGCTTGTACCTACATCATTGCAAAATAATTTTGGCCGCCTACGTAATAATAATAATAACTTTTTTTTTTATTTCCAGAAATATACACATCTACATTCCTACACCTTATGCTACACAAAACACAATTTAATAATATAGTAGAAGTACATAATACTGTTGTAAGATTTTGGTAAAATGCGATTGTATAGTGATACTCACACTAAGCTAAGTGGTTTAGTTGTTGCGATATAGGCGTTGTATCGTGGGTTCGATTCTTACTAATGTTTTTACAATACAGTTTGCCATGGTCTATATAGGTTTATATAAATATAATATATATTAATATCTTTCTGGTACACAAAGTACAAACCTAAAGCTTAGTTTGTGGACCAGGGCAATAATATTGTGTAATACGGTAAATATAATAAAATTATGGTGCAAAAATTCATAAAAATCGGATCAGGAATTTTGGACTTATTAAATAGGTATCAGATCGTTACTTACATTTAACCTTTTACATTTAATAATATTAGAATAGATTTTATTATGGCTTGTATTCAGCGCTGCAAGGCTTTTGTTACAAAATACCTAGAACTCAGACGTTTTAAATTTTCTTTTATCTTCACCTTGATATTTAGAACTCTAGGATTAGTAAATAATACATTATTATTGAGACAGAATGAGTTTTATATATTTTTTCGAATGAAAATACTTGGAAAAAGTGGCCCCAGCCACTGCGCAACTTATAACAAGGTTCACAAGATGACCACAAGGCCGGACCTGGGATGGGCGACCTCTTTATACAACGGATTATACCATCATAAGCACCGTAACAACTTGTTAGGTGTTGCCTTCGAATACCATCGGCGAAATGAGGACGGGTTAATCCCTTCGCCAGGTACCCTGAGGCCGTTTAAACGGTTCCCGGGAGCTAAAAAGGCTACACACTGTTTTTTTTTTATTATAATAATATGAAGGACATTTCACCCATATTGCCCTGGTCACAAACTAAGCTCTAAGCTTTGAAAAGTACTATGTGTACTAGAAACAATGATATAAAACATATTATATTATATAAACACCCAGACTATGACAAACTGTACAGAAAAACGTACTAATACTTTTTTGTCATCGAACCCACGACCTCCAAATACAGCGCCAAAAGGCAATCACTAGTCTACGAAGGCTCTCGGTTTTTTTATATAATTGGAATTTACAGTATTTATATTTTTAAATTTTTAATGAAACGGAAAAACCTATTGTAAAAAAAAAGTTCTTTAAAAAATATAGTCTCGTTTAGCTTTATGTCTTTCCGTATTATGCAGCCTGCAGGTGCTTATGTTAGCAATTCAAAATAGACGCATTGTTCAGCATAATGCATACGTGCTTTGTGGAACAAGCAAATCTTATACAGCAATCTTATATACGTATAGGCGCTATAAGTTTATTATTATAACTAGCTGACACGCGCAACTTTAACCGTTTACGCAGCGCACGCAACGGAAGCTCTCAAAAGGAATACATTTTCCCTGTTTTTGCAACATGTTTCTTTGTTGATGCTTAGCTGCTATTGGTCGTAGCGTGATGTTAAAAGGCCTATGCCTTCCTCGATAAATAGGCTATCCAACACTAAAATAATTTTTCAATTCGAACCAGTAATTCCTGAGATTGGCGCGTTCAACCAAACAGACAAACTTTTCAGCTTTATAATATTAGTATAGATGTGTATACTAGATGGTCGCATAATGCTGAAGATCGCATAAGCTGTGCTTTGAGTTTTGGACTGCTTTACTATTTTAAGTTTATTTTACATTTAGATTTGGTATTTATACTTCTCTATAATAATATTTAAATTTTATAAACTCAAATGTTTTTTTGTATTTCTTGAACTTTTGTTGTTATATTAGTGCCGCGGAGAGCGACGGTCCCAGTTCTACTATACCAACTTGTGAAACTGTTGTATATTGGCTTATTGAATCTACTAAACACGACGAGCTGAGCACTTGTTCGGTATAGACACAGAATACTATCGTAGGATAGTATTCTGTGTCTATACACCCACCCGTCGTAGCCGTAGGGCTACGACGGGTGGGAATGAAATGGTAACCGGAGGCCGTCTAGCCGTTCTACTTCGCCCTTATATTAGCAAAACAGACCAGTTTGTTTTTAACATGCTACGTAATAGCAGGGTTAGTTCATCCTATTAGGCCCGGATACTAGTAGCTAACCGATGTTAAATAAACGTAGAAGTTAACATATTTTTCATGAATATACAAAGTTTTTGACCTGATGGTAAGCAGATCTATAAAGTCCATGAATGGGGTCGGTCAATATATTGTTTTTTTAAAAACATTGATCGCTCCTAGTATGCCGCAAAATGATACGATCACGAAATGGGCGGCGACGAAGACTTAATTGCATTACGATCTATTTTAATATCCTCGCTGCTTTATCGTCAAATCAATCGGCCCGTTTCCTAACCACACCAAGAAAGAAGACTACCACATCGACAAAAAACCGATGCAGTATATTTCGGAAAACCTGGGTCACTTGACGGTTTTTGCATCTGTATGGGGAAAAGTTTTGAGTAAATCTAATCTAAAAAAAGTAGGTAATTTAATTGTAAATTTCACTGTTCATTTTAGCCACTCGTTTCTCTTATAAACTTCGTCGATTTTGACTTTGATGAGCGATTTAATCGCTACAACCCTTTCATCAACACGGCCTAAGTTACTTGGTATAACGAAAAGCTTAGCTGAATAAGGGTTAATACTTTATAGCATCTCTCCTCGCAACTTTAACCTTTAAATGCCACAACGTCTCTGTGACCCAGCATAACCTGCCAGGGAAAATATGCAAAATAATTATGCATGCACTTTGCTAATTACTATTGTTTGCACATTCATGTTTAGATTAAATTTTAAACCTTTACGTGTGGCGTTTAACCAGCCATTATAATGCTATTTTCAGTGTGAAAATTCTAACTAGGTATTTTGGTTAGAAAATAAATTTTAAACCTTTTTTAAACGTCTATCTTGGCAAAATCGTTTAATTATCGTTTGTAGACTTGGTTGGTTATTTATTAGCACATAGTAGTCCTATAGCCAAATGAATAGACATATTTTGTTAATCAGGGTAGTAGATTGTCTCAGTTTTTATAGTATTTTTTTTTTATAGTATGTATTAGTAGAAGTTTTTCTGTAGATAGTTTTTTTTTCTATTTTTATTTTAAATTTCCTATGCATACCTATATATTATTACATAATGTATGTACTATGTTTACAGCCTTTAGCCCTGTCTTGAAAATAAATATGGATTGTTAGCATTGTATCCGGAGGTCGTAGATTCGATTCTCACTTGTGGCAAAAGAATATTAGTAAGTTTCTCTTAGTCTGGGTGTTTATAAAATATAATGTGTATTAAATATAGTTGTTTTGGGTAATATATGTAAAATCCACAGGTGAAATATGGCCTGCTACATATTTAAATACATTAAAAAAATCGTAAAAGTGGTGTCAAAATTGTTATCTTCATACATATTCATTGTTATTGTCCGAATAAAGTTTTGGGCCTACGAGAATGTTGTATAATTGTGTCGATTATGAAATGGTAACGACTTACTTTCCACATTAACTAACAAATATTTCAGTTATACACAATGTAGAGTATTGAATAATAAATCAGTACAATCCGAAGTTACGATATTTATTTGACTGTTAATTAGATTCTAACCATTAGAATTATGAAAAAAAAAACATTACCTTTTTTTTGTAAAATGTTACTGATTGTTTTTCTAAAAATATTTCGTAACCGTATCATTTAGCCGGCATAGTGAGAGCGATTAATATTGTTAAACAACAATGCATTGATCGACCCCATTCAAGGAGTTTGTAGGTCTGCTTACCATCAGGTAGAATCAAAGTCATATGCCGTGCTCCAATAAAAATAAAATATATTTAGGTTAAATAAAAGCTCAGTAGTATGAAAAGCTCGTTAAATTTCTAACTACTGTAAGTTATTTAAACATGTGCAATGGTTATTTAATCGTGATTACCTATAGAGCCTTCTGGTAGGGTTGTCAATAGGCCTATAAAGCCTTCTGGTAGGAATGTCAAAGGGCGATTACCTATAGAGTATTATATACTAAAGAATGTTCAGTAAAAAAATCGAAAAAAAAATAGGTTGAACAAAGCCTATAAATTATGCAAAATTATTATTCAAACTTTTATTTATAAAAAAAAATTACATATTATAGCTATAACACATTTTTTTTTTTTTTGATATTAATTTATTTTAATTAAGTATTAATAAATTATATTTTGTATTTTTTTTAATGACCAGGCTATGTAGAGTCTAAAATAGAATCATATAAATATTGTATGTAGGAATATAATCAAATGTGATGATTAAAAAAAAAAAAAGTTTAAATGCCGAATAAAAAAAAATAAAGGTAAGGTTTAGTAGAGTCTCCTATAGGATTTGGGGCATCAGGTTTTCTTGTAGCTCTACTACTATCGTAAAGCAACAAGAAAATCTTTTATCCCATCCAAACATATAAACTGTGTAACTTATTATATGTTTTGTTTATATTTTATTTAGCTACTGTGGAATTTATATTATTATTATAGTGTGTAGAAGTACTGTGCTTTTTTAAGTCGGATACACACTACTTTTTCAGGGCGACTAGTACGGTCAAGCAAGGCATATTGCTAAATTGATACCTAGTCCACAGGAGTTTACTTTACTTTGACAGTTACAACCCTAATTAAGAACCATATGTCATTGCGTATAGATTTTAACTAGTTTATTTTATAGGGTACCAAAACTTTCTTTATACCTAACTAAATTACTTATTATAAAAATATTTAAAAAAAAACAAACCTTTAATAAAATCCAAACACTATTTGTTAATGTTAATCAAAACATATACAACACTTTTGTTAGTAAACACTGAAGTATAACTTTTCACTTTTATTCGGGTGTTCGTGAAAGCGGCACAGTGAGCGGCAAGCGGCTTCGAGAGCGGCCGAGCGGAGACTGCGCCGGCGCAGCGCAGCCAACCGGTATGAAAGTATGCTACCTACTCACAATTAATATCACTTATTTTACCTCACCACAGCAATGGCTAAGTGGTTAAAAACTTATGACATTAGGGTTATTGAGGTTCTTTTCCACTGCGTTAGTTACGCAACGTAATCTTCTGGTAGCATGGGGTTTCTGGGTGTTTTAGATCTTATTGCATCAAGTGTGGTTTGAGTGTTTTTTCATATTATATGCAAGTTTTGTGTTTTGGAAATTCGTTTTATAAACTCGAGAAAAAATAAGAATAGCTTAGGTAAAATAAATTACCTACGGTAATAACTAGTGAACGGAAGCTCTGGTACAATTATAACTAAACTTAACTTTTTTCCGAAAAAATCCAGTAATATCCAGCATTTTTTCTGGAAAAAAAAAGAAAATTAGGTATATTTGCACTCGAATTTTCTAGTAATAAGTAGTAACTTACAAAATAAGTAGGTAATATTAAAATATAAATATAACATCAGTAATTGGAATATATTGGAATTAAGCGCAGACCAAGTCTCGTAGGAAAAGCTCGTTAAATTCCTAACAATTAAAAGTTATTTATTTATAAAGTATTTTTGCCATTATATAAAAATTAAATTAGCTAAATAGCTTATTGTATATCTACATATATATAACTCAAAGGTAACTGACTGACTGACATAGTGATCTATCAACGCACAGCCCAAACCACTGGACGGATCGGGCTGAAATTTGGCATGCAGGTAGATGTTATGACGTAGGCGTCCGCTAAGAAAGGATTTTGATAAATTCTACCCCCAAGGGGATAAAATAGGGGATGAAAGTTTGTATGAAAAAAATAACTATTCCAAGCGGACGAAGTCGCGAGCACAGCTAGTTCATAATATAAACATGTTATTTTATATTCGGATATACGTAGTTACTAAAATACAATCCTGAGTACTTTCCTGCTTTCGTCGTAACCGATGGTATTCTGAGTCTACACTGAACAATTGGTCAGCTAGTCGCGGTGTTTGGATAGACTCTAATAACGCATCTTTTAATAGTTTCACAAGTTAGTATAGTAAAATTGGGACCGACACCGAGACACAATAATGGATGTTGTCAAACAAATGTACCTACCAATATATATTTTAATTAATAAAATATTGGTACATAAAAACTCTAGTAAACAACTCGGTCACCGAATATATATTTTTAATGAGCATCAAGATTGAGGGCCCACATTTTTTATAATAACTATTTGCTAAAAAAATATTATGCCTGTTAGCAATAATCGAGTGTAAGTTTGTAAAAAAAACCTCAAGTTTCTAATACTTAAAATAAAAAATAATTAAAGGGTTAATAGGCCCCTCCCGTGATGGCGTTTTTATGAAAGTGCACTTTACAAATTTACACACTTTACTAGTTACAAACTTATAAAATAGATCTAGTTTGTAAAAAAATCACTTTCGAAATCCACAAACCTCACTTCAATCCGTTTAGTATAGACGGAAAAATTAAAAAAGAAAAATCCCATATTTTTTTAATATGCGCTTTATTTTTTACAAACAAGCTCGATTTTTACCAACTTTTGGCATAAGAATATTAGCAAATACATATTTAACAAAATTTAGCCCCTCAATCCTGATGTTCATATATTTTTCAATCCATTTTACTAGCACAACACTCAAGTAGCAATAAACGCTCAAAGCTAACAATAAATTAAATTTACTGTATATTTCATTAAAATTGCTGAAGGGTTGAGGAAAGACGTCGTATGTCTGACGCATGCCCCTAATATCGTGGCGGCTGACAAATTGCTGGTCCTTAGTATTCCCAGGGGATCTCCTTAGACATTAGCTCGTTGCAATATACGCTGTAATATGCATGGGACACGAGACTGGATCACACGGCGGGAGAGTAAGCTAGAGAAATTTATCCTCCTAAGCGAGCAAGAACATATGAAAACCGATTTATATGAAATATTTATTATTTCTTTTTAATCTTTATTTCATATTAATTTTTAAAAATAAAATGCAATGAAAAAAATCCTGGTGGGCAGGAGTCTAACACACGATGCTCGCTTTCGCGGCAAGGCAATCAAAAACTTAGCCAACCAGGTTCCAGTCACCCCTCACGAATTTTGTCGTTGCTTGGTATCTACTTGTACACAGACGCCCTCTATTAGCTTTCTTCTAATAACTCTATGAGAGAAATTATTTTTGTTAAAAGTCCTAATTTCCACAAGATGGCAGAGCAATCTTTATTTCATAAAATACAAAGGCAGATTTAGCCAGGCATTTTCTACCAGTCAAACCTTCGGGATATTCAAAGCAGTTAATAAGTGAGGTAGGTGCAATAGCAGTAACTATATAAATCAATAGTGACTATTATATAACATACTTACATCTTAATCTGATATATACTACTTAAATAGGTATATATATACATGGTGACTTTGAAAGGATGTACTTTGGGCTAATATGAGGTTCTACTGATCAATACGAACAACTTTTCCCATGGAACCATGTGCCGCAAATGAAAAAAAATATTGCCTTCTCCATACAAACTATTAATGTTAAAATTACCAAAATGGTCATTTTAACATTGGTATGGGGAAGCCAAACTTTTTTTTCATTTGCGGCACATGGTTCCATGGGAGAAGTTGTTCCATTGGATCAGCAGAACATCATATTAGCCCAAAGTACATCCTTTCAAATTCACCCTGTATAAATAAACTACATTACTCTAGAAAAAAACTATTTGGCTTCCCCATACAAATTGCTCATTTTAACATTATGAGAACTAATTACATGGAGAAGGCATTTTTTTTTCATCAAACTTTCATGCATAATAATAATAATATCTTGTAGCTTGGTGTAGTCCAAGCATTACAGCTATAACACGGGTGACGTCACATCCGGCAGGATGAAGGCACTCGCTCTTTTAAAGCAATTCATTTAGCTCTCTCTAGACGGGCGGTATGCACTTTGTCCTTACATTGTTAATGTATAGAAATTATTTTAGGACGTAACACGCTGTTTTTGCCTACAATTTCTCACGTAATGTATATTTTATGATTCAGAAATTTTACCCCATATGGTGAGACCCAGGCAGGATCCGGCTGTCTCTCAGGCTGGATGCCTTTTTTATTATTTGGTAGCTTTTGCCCATCTAAAAAGTTGCTGAGATTATAAGTTATTTTTGTAAAATATTTTCCCATACGTATATTACATGGTGGCCGAATTGTTTAGAACTTGGACTTATAAACACTTAGGTCCCTGGTTCGAATCCCGGTGTATACCAAATATTATATTCAAATTTCGAAAAATATTAAAACATATCATGCTCATTATTTTTATAATAAGAGTGTATCAACATACATAGAAAGTTTTCCTATTATAGCACCCGTCGTTTCTGAGATATACTCAGTTAGAAAAATAACCCCTTTAATAATAATATATTTATTCAAGTAAAGGTACGTAAGACAGTTCTTAATTAGGTACAATTTTTAATAATGTGATTTTATAAATAAGTAGCAAATCTTCTGTGCCTGAACTAGGCTAGGTGCCTGTATCTCAGGCAAACCGATCTCTTACGTTGTTGGATACGTATAATTTTAAGTATTTTATTATTATATTAACATGCATTATATAATTTACTAGTATAAAAAAATATGTTATTGTGTGATTTTGTAAATATAAATGTGTGATTTTATAAATAAGTAGCAAATCTTCTGTGCCTGAACTAGGCTAGGTGCCTGTATCTCAGGCAAACCGATCTCTTACTTTGTTGGATACGTATAATTTTAAGTATTTTATTATTATATTAACATGCATTATATAATTTACTAGTATAAAAAAATATGTTATTGTGTGATTTTGTAAATATAAATGTGTGATTTTATAAATAAGTAGCAAATCTTCTGTGCCTGAACTAGGCTAGGTGCCTGTATCTCAGGCAAACCGATCTCTTACGTTGTTGGATACGTATAATTTTAAGTATTTTATTATTATATTAACATGCATTATATAATTTACTAGTATAAAAAAATATTAATACTAAATAACAGTAGCTGGGCGGTGATGAGTAAGTCAGAACTAGCTCTTATATATTTATGTATCTACCTTATACAGTGTTTTCACAAAAGGAAGAAGGCAAAGGTGATAAATTATGAAAATAAATTTCGTAGCACAACATTTATTTTGTTCCGGGCTTCAGTAATCCGAGGCAGACCTCCAGGTCCCTCCGGAGTCGTTTTGTCAAACGTGCATAGATTTTGTTCACGAAAAGTATTCCGCCATCCCGACCACAGTGGATCCTTTAAAAATATTTGAAAATAGAACCTAAAACTAGTAGACTATAGGTATCATACCACCTTTGTTCTTCTAAATCGTTTGCAGTGGTCGCTGCAAGACTTTGGAATAATTTACCAGTCAAAATAAGATCACCAAATAGAGTCATATTTAAAAAAAAAGTATATGATTACTATTTAAATTCATAGGTAGTTTTTATTTATCTTTCATTATTCTATTCCTTTCCACTTTGTTACTTCTCCTTTCTCATTTTGTAGTTGGTAGTATTGTGTATATGTAGTTTATGTATGTATATATATAAGATATATTTAAGTAGTGTATATTAGATTGTAAGTATTTTATATAATATCACTGGTTTATATACTCAGTTACTATATTGCACCTACCTCACTTATTAACTGCTTTTATTGTCCCGAAGGTTTGACTGGTAGAGAATGCCTAGCGGCATTAAGTCCCCCTTTGGATCATCCATGGCCTTCTCCAGCGCCACCCTTCCTAGGGACTTAACTAACAACACCTTACTGCTTACAGATAGTATTGGTACGGGAATGGGTAAAATTTTTAATTTCCATTTAGATCATTCTGTGACTAACTACTGTATGCCAGGCAATAGTTTTATGAATATTGTAAAATCCAT
Organism: Monopis laevigella; assembly: GCA_947458855.1. NCBI lineage: Eukaryota > Metazoa > Arthropoda > Insecta > Lepidoptera > Tineidae > Monopis > Monopis laevigella. Next base: position 21,013,832 of record OX381581.1, read on the forward strand.
TTCCTCTAAATTTTACAATTCATTTAGTAATATAGTTATTATGGTAGGAAATGGATTAAACACAAGCAAAGGAGATTTGTTGGACAGTGTGGATCTTTTGTCTCAACTTGGAGTAAGAAATGTTACATTATGTACATTCCTTTATTCAAAGGGATATACTGTCCGACAAAATAAACATTTACATTATCTAAATAATTGTATTTATAATATGACTCGCTACAATAATCTGTTTACTCCTTTTGATATAAACATATTTGTTAAAAATGTTAATAGGACACTGGATGGCATGAAACTACCCATGAAGGTACAAAGAAATATTGCTACATTGGTAGCTAATAATATTTTATCAAGCATTGACTCCACATCATCATTTAGTAGTGGTACTAATAATGTTGTGGTACAACCAATTTTAAACTCTTAGATTTGACAATAGAGAAGGACATTTGCAAAATTAATTTAATTCACCAAAATATTCAAAGCTTCTCTAGCAAGGTTCTTGACATAGAATTATTTATTGAAAAATATAACTTGGATATAATGTGTTTTACAGAATCCTGGCTTAAGTCCGATAAAATGTGTTTCAATGTAAATAACTTTTTAGTTGCTAGTTTTTTTAATAGAAACTCCTGTGAAGGAGGTGGGTCTATAATTTTAATTAAAAATACTTTAAAGTATATTGTAAAGGCAAGAGCGCAAGGATATTGTAAAACTATCTGTTGAACGTGTTTGTGAGATTTCATGTGCAGAGATGGACTCATATATTATTCTATGCATCTATAGACCCCCAGCATCGTCTTTAAATTCTTTTATAGATATTATGGAGGATGTACTCTCAAAAATATATGATTTAAATAAACAAATTTTTCTATGTGGGGATTTTGATATTGACATTTTGTTAGATACATGTGACAAACAATAGCTCGTTTCTCTTTTTACTTCCTTTAATTTAAATAAAATATTTACTGAACCGACTAGGATTACTTTATATAGTCAGACTTGCATTGATAATATATTCACAAATTGTCCCGTTCCAGACCACTCTATTATTACTGGTGTACGCTCGGATCATAAATGTCTAATGATCAGCTTTCAAGCACAAGTAAAACCAAAAAATAAAATAATTAAATATAGACTTCTTACTGATAATAGACTAAAAATTTTTAATAATAACATTATACAAAAAACTAATAATTTCAAATATAATATTAATAAACCTGATACAACCTACTCAAATCTACATAATTTCATAACCCTAGAATTTGATAAAGTATGCAAGACAAAGTCTAAGAAAATAAATAATAAATAGAATTTTGCTATCTGGGCAACCAGAGGCATTAGAAAAAGCAGAGATACTTTATATGATTTATATGACAGGAGATCCTTTACTTTAGATCAAAATTTTCATAACTATGTTAGAACTTACTCTAAAATATTCAAAAAAGTTTGCCTCATGGCAAAATCTAATTTTATTAGCTCTAAACTAAAACAGTCAGAAAATAAATCTAAGTGTGTATGGACGATAATTAATAATGAAACTGGTAAAAACGCACATATCCAAAATGATATTTTAATCAGACAAAACGGAGTAATGATATCTGAAAAAAATGAAGTTGCCAGCTTATTTGAAGAGTTTTTTGTTTAAATCCCTTTGGAAGTCACGAATAGCATTAATTCGTCATCCAGTATTGCTAAGGAACTATTAAATCGTTATGTTAAACTACCTGATTTGCTAGAATTTAGTTTTATACATGTCTCAAGTGATGATATTATTAAACACTTTAAAATGTTAAATAAGAAGAAAACAGAGGATTTATGGGGATTATCTGTAAAAGCAATCGAACCTATTGTTCACACAATAGGGCCTATCTTGGCTGATATTTATAATGGTTGTGTGGATAAGGGTGTTTTTCCAGACCTTATGAAGCATAGTAAAATAGCCCCTATATTTAAATCGGGCTGTAGAACAGACCCTACTAATTATCGACCCGTGTCCATATTACCGGCTCTAAGTAAAATATTTGAAAAAATAATGTTAAGTCAATTATTAATACATTTTAATAGAAATAAATTATTACATAATCATCAATACGGGTTTACAAAAGGTAGAAATACAACAAATGCTGGTACTAGATTGATTGAGGAAATATTTAGTTCATGGGAAAAGTCTCAGGATCTTATTGGTGTTTTCTGCGATCTTTCGAAAGCATTTGATTGTGTAGATCATGAAACTCTGTTAGGTAAGCTGGAATTTTATGGTGTTGGCGGAGTAGCGTTAAATCTGATGCGGTCATACCTAACAAACAGAACACAATGTGTCAACATTGATGGTAGTGTTTCTAAAGGATCTCTTGTGAAAATTGGAGTTCCCCAGGGATCAATTTTAGGGCCTTTTCTCTTTCTTGTATATATAAATGACCTTCCACACATGGTACAGGAAATAGCGCAGATAGTGCTGTTTGCTGATGACACGTCACTATTATTTAAAGTTGATAGGAAAGACAATATATTGTCAGTAGCAAACAATACTCTGACTATGGTTTCTGAATGGTTTACGGCAAACAATTTGGTTCTAAACCCTAAAAAGACCAAGTGCCTGAAATTCTCTTTGCCAAACGTTCCAGTAGTCAACTGTTCACTTAAATTAGGCGGCACTGAGCTGGAATTTGTTGACTCCACTATGTTTTTAGGAATCACGATCGATTCCAAACTGCAGTGGAGAGCTCACATAAACACTTTATCTAAAAGATTGAGCTCAGCTGCATATGCAGTCAGAAAGAACAGACTTTTAACTGATGTAGCAACAGCCAGGCTTGTGTACTTTGCTTATTTCCACAGTATTATGACTTATGGTCTTATTATCTGGGGCTCAGCTGCAGACATAGAAACAATATTTATCCTTCAAAAAAGAGCTATTAGAGCTATGTATGGCATGAAGACCCGCGAATCCCTTCGGGAATTTTTCCCTAAAATTGAAGTAATGACACTGCCCTCCCAATTCATATTTGAAAATTTATTATACGTTAAGAAAAACTATACTACGTTTAATAAAAACGCAGATAGGCATACTCGTAACTTAAGAAATATAAACAAAATTGATATACCAAAATTTAGATTACAAAAAACTAATAAATGTTTCCTAATAAACAGTATCAGGTTATTTAATAAATTGCCAAATTCAATTATAGAACTTAATGATATAAAATTTAAAAATTGTATTAAGCAAACTTTAATAGCAAAAGCATATTACAAAGTTAATGATTATATTAATGACAGAGACGTCTGGAAACATACCTCCCTGCGACTGGAATCTCTCAACTAATAAATGTGATACAGTAATAATTCATTACTAAGTACTTATTATATTATTTTTATTCTACATTAGGTAATTTGTTATATTTGGAGAAGGTAATAACTTGTTATTACTATTTTTTTTTTTGTTTTTATTTTTTTTTAATATTAAGTACTTTGGCTAGGTAATATACCTACTATTGTTTTTCATATATTTAAACTATTATTTTGTTAACAGAGCTACATAATACGAATCCGTTTTCTATGTTTGCGCGTGTCTCAGATTCTATAATGCATATGGCCTAGTAATGTGTCCTAGTAATATGATGTGTCCAGCGGATTTCCTCTCCTTTGAAGGTCATTGCAGTGGTGGCGCGTGTGCCGGGTTCTGGTCTGCACCCTAAGGGCCTGGTTGAGCAGGAGGATGGCTGACACATATGTTACGTCCGTGATCGGGTGCTGCTGTGGGGGCCTTGGATCTCCGCTGGACATGCATAGTTTAATTATTATGTTAAAAGCGGAGGTCTCGCAAAATTGTCGGATAGACTAGCGCGGGCATCGGGGGGCTTTGGTGTTTTGTGATTCTGTACTACCTCTATATTGTAAAATGGTTTATCTGCTATGGGGTGTTCTACTCGTGCTCTTCAGCAGGATGAGGGTAAATTATCATATATAAAATATCACATATTATAAGCTAGTAAATAAGCATATCTCCTGATGGTCAGGTACATATGTGGAACGCCAGAGTTTTTTACTTGCTGGTGCCTTTTTCTCCGGGGTGTCTCTGGGGGACCAACATGCGGTTAGTGTTTGCGCTCTGATTGATACATTTTTGTACTTTTATTTTAATTATTACTTATAGTGGATATTTGGGGCGTAGATATAATCTGTTAGGTTGGTCGGCTCGGTGGCACCTTTGCATGGCAGATAACGATGGACAGGTCAATGGAACCAGCTAACCACCTAGTCTTACACTGGTTGGTTATGTGGTGTGTGTTCGGTTTGGTTTCTAATTATTTTATGTATGCAAAAGCCTAACCAAGCGCACACTTAGACCTTATACTAAACATAGTTTTTTTTTTTTGACTATGCATAAATACCTGTAAAGGTTTACATGAAATAAATATTTTTGACTTTGACTTTGTATTTTGTATGCAACTAACGTATTTCTTATGCAAAATTTTACACATTTTGTATGGGAAATTTGTCCAATTTTTACTTTAATTTGTAATTTCAGGTAGGTCTACCGCCTATACAGATGCAAAAACTGTCAAGAGACCTAGTCATGTTTCGGTATTAACTGTTCCATTGTTCACCGGTTTTCAGAAGACTTTTGCATCGGTTTCTTGTCGCGGTGGTAGTCTCCTAACAGGGTGCGATTACAAAACGAGCTGTTAAACGATAAAGCAGACTATTATAGTAGACACGTAATGCAAATTCCACTTTGTCGCCGCCCATCTCATAACTACTTAGTCTTGATTTAGGCGGCATAGTAGGGAGCGATCAATGCTGGTAAATATCGTATGATAAATGTATTGATAAGGTCCCATGTCGCCAATAAAAATGAAATAGCCGAATAAGCCCGCTGGCCATTTGTTCGGTGAAGACTCAGCATACCATTGGCTACGACGAATTGGAAATAAAACCCCAACGAGTCCTTTTATAGTCTCGTTGGCTCCTTCAGCACCTCCTTTTGCACCTGTGAACACATTAAAACAGATATCAACACAATTTGAAATAACAAAATTATGTACCCTGGATGAATGTTATGAAGTTGCGCGGATCAGCTAGTATTATAATATTAGACGTATGTATAGAACAATACTACTTTTGTAATTTTGTTATCTAAAATATTTCCTAAAACTAAAATACCAGAATATATAAATGAATGCGGTAATATAAAGCGGTGTCAATAAGCCCCATCGCACCCTAATCTTACCCGGCAGCCGCCTATCTTTGCCCTTCAATTGCCAATATCCTTTCAGAAATGGGTAATAAACGTATGTTACATATTTGGGAGCACAATAACAACTGTTAGTATTCTACACCAAATTTCGCCCACACAGTGGCTTGGAATATCCACAACGAACGGTTACAAAACTGGAATGGGCACAACGAACGTGGTCGTAGTACGACATACGAATCAGAGTTTTGGCTGAATATTTATTTATATATTTTTATTTCATAAAATACAACATACATAAAATATACGTGGTGGCCGAATTTTTTAGACTTTGGACTTAAAAACACTTAGGTCCCTGGTTCGAATCCCGGTGTGTACCAATGAGTTTTCAATTAAAAACATTATGTACATTTGTTTGACAACACCACTATAGTGCCTCGGAGAGCACGTTAAGCTGTCGGTCCCGGTTTCACTATACCAACTTGTGAAACTGTTTATAGATGACGAGCTAGCCACTTGTTCGGTGTAGAATCATACCATCAGCTGCGACGAGGTGGGATTAAAACCCCTCCGGTGGGTACCCTGGGGCCGTCTAGGCGGTCTCGGACGCCGTAAGGCACCCGTGATTATGTATGTATCTATGTATGCATAAAATACAAAGGCGAACTTAACGCCGCTAGGCATTCTCTACCAGTCAAACCTTCGAGACAATCAACAGTTAATAAGTGAGGTTGGTGCAATACAGTAACTAAGTATAAAGCAATATTGATTAATATATAAAATACTTACATTCCAATATTGTTATATACACTACAATAGTGTTGATATATACTACTTATATATATATTTACATACATAAATAACATATATATAATACTACAATTTAAGAAGAATAAAAATTACCTATGAATTTAGATAATAACTCTTTTTTTCGGTGCTTGTAATATATAGAAATAAACTGTTTAAACCGACATTCCAAAAAGAGAAAAATAATAAAATTGTAGTACATAACGGTACCTACTACACGGCAATCGGAATGTAACTAACTGATGGTAAGCGGGTGTAACCAGCACATATATATAGTATATTTAATAGATTTAATAAGTAGCTAATAGCCGAAGCTTTTGCAACAAGTCATGCATGTATCCACAGAGCATCCGCTCTGTGCATGTAGATACCTATAAATTTTGTGTAGGTACGCTATTTTCCAAAATGTATGCCAATTTCAAAAGCAGAATACAAAACTCCAAAAATTCCGTTATTTTATACTTTTACTACTTGTTCCTTTTAGCCCCGGGGCAAACTATTTATTTTTAGGTATACCTACTAAATCTTCCGCTTTGCCCTGAATCCAAACATGTATGGCCCCAATATAATTGAAAAAAACTTAAGCAATATCAACGTTTCGATTTTATAATGCAATAAAATATTAAAACAAATTGATCTATAGGTACTTATTTAAATACATTTTTTACAAATATTTTAATTGTAGTTTTAAATACATTTTTTACAAATATTTTAACAAGGGATGTAAATAATTTTAAAAATATATTAATATGTTTTTAATACGAATATAAAAATCAACAAATCATGTATTAATATAAAAAATTAAAATATAATTTAAGTTTAAATAACACACACAATATGTTGTTTGTTGACAAGTGACACCTGACAACAAACAACATATTGTTTACAAATATTTTTTTATAATTCCCTTAATTTATTGTTAATCTTATTGAAAATTGACAAATTTTAGTGCACAAAAATAATATAAAATCATATGTGTTTACGTGTTTATTTTTTACGAATATCTACCTACTAAAATTAACAGTTGCTGTAAACATTTGCTCAAAAACATCTATATTAGAATTTTCAGCCTTTTTCAGCCTTGAAACTTATACCTAAATAAAGGGATAACCACTACCCAATGCACACCAATTAACAGTATACATACAGCAAGAATAAACATTTTCTTTTCTAGTATTCAAAGTCCGAGGACCATAAGTTTAATTCAGTCAAATTGAAGAATTGTGAAAATTTCTTTCATTATACCTTCCTATATTGATTATACCTATAGAAGATCCTAAATAAAATCTAAAATAGATAAACTATATTTACTTGGAAGACTATTTTTTTAGAATGTTAAAAGGTTAATATGCAAAATAAAAACAATTAGAAAACCTCAAAAATCAAAGAAACTTTACAGCGCCTCTACCTATCAGTCTGCTATAAACAAGGACCGAACTTTACTTTTTAAAACTGTTTTTTTTTTTGTTGTTTGGTGTTTTTTTTGGAAAGAGTTTTATTTAATTTTTATTTATTTTTATTTAAAAATTAACAAAAGAAATACAAATAAACAAAGATGGGTGAGTCCCTGATTCCCACACTAGGTTTTCCTGTCACGTGAGAATCAGTTGCTACCACTGTAGGAATATAAAAAAATATAAAATAATTGCGGGTTTATAACTATTTGTGTTTTTATAATTAAGTTGTGAGCCATCTAAATGCGTGCGTGTGTATCACTATAGTGTGTGTGCATGTGATAATATAATAAAAATATAACAAAAATAAAAATATGACAGCCTCCGTAGACTAGTGGTTGCGCCTTTGGCGTTGTATCCGGAGGTCGTGGGTTCGATTCCCACCCATGGCAAAAAAATATTAGTACGTTTTTTCTGTACAGTTTGTCATGGTCTGGGTGGTTATAAAATATAATATGTATTATATCGTTGCTTCTGGTACACATAGTACAAGCCTAGAGCTTAGTTTGTGACCAGAGCAATATGGGTAATTTGTCCTACATATTATTATGAAAAAAAATATGTAATATATATAAATAAATATAAGTGTGTTTGATTATGCATTATTATTATGTGTGTAAGTACCAATTTAAGTGTGATGAAGTGAATGCTACCTATGGTACGGCTGTTTGATTATTTATTCGAAGTGTGGATTATATTATTTCGTAATCTCTAACAATTCTTCGGTTTGTATACAGTTTAGGGTCATGAGCCACTTGCTGATGCATATTTTGCAGGAAAATTTGGATAGGTCGATGATGTTAATAAATTTGCTAATCCTGTTGTATAAATGAAAGAGACTTTAGTGTTTTATATAATTTAGTTATACTTTAATTTAATTAGATATTTTAACTTTTTAATTGTAAATTTCTTAACATATTATTTACGTTTTAGTTTAGGTTACATTTTTGTAGGATTTTTTTTTATGCTTTCATACAAGATTCCAATTAATTCATTATTATTTTGACAAATTATTTAATTTTATAATATTATAGGTGGTTTTTTTTCGTTTTAAATGTTTAGGAGTTTTCTTTTTTTAATATGATCAATTTATTACGTTGTAATTTATGTGATAATGGTAAATTATACAGAGGTGAGCGTGGACTGAAAATTCACGTAGGTCATATTCACAAGAACAACATTCCACTCTCATGTCCACTCCCAGTTTCACATCCCACACCAGTGGGCCTATCGCGTAACTGCAATGGTAATGGTAATGGGGTTTATTTTGACGCAGAACGCAATGGGAATGGAAACCCATTATCATTGTAAATGAATCCCATTGAACGAACGAAATATGATAGTTCATACAGATTAGAGCGATCGCGTAACCTTATTGACAGTTGAGAATGATATTCATTACCATTTTAAAACGTCAAATGAAGCAGGTTACTCTTGTCCAGTCCGCATCAATATCATATATTTTTTATAAACGAAAACTTTGTATTTTTATCGGTAAATTTGTTATGTACTTGATGAAACAAAACGCAATTGAATGATTGAATGATATAAATTTTTGAAACCCATTACGATCCAAATGTTTACGCGATCGCTCTTATTTGCTTCAATGGTAATGACAAATGAACTTCATTCCCATCGAAGTTACGCGATAGGCCCGCTGATCTGATCTTAAATGCTAGTCAAAATTTTAGCCAGTCATTTTTAGAAAAATGTAAACTATATAAACAATGTTTTCCTGTTTATGTGTAATTTTGAAATGCATTAATTATAACGAACCTTCCAATTAGGAAGATCTATTACTTTTTTGTTATAATTACCTGCATATTTCCAATAATGACTCTAAAATTAAGTATTTATCGGCAAAATTAAAATATAATATTACAAAAGACAACTGTCAAAATATTTCTGATTGTAAAATTTTCCAGTCTAAATCTAAATCAATCTATAAAAAAGCAGAAGATAAAGTATTTGATGGTGACGTCCGATGCGCAATTAGGCTCTTGTCTTCTACGGATGCCTTAGCCAAGAACGACGACGACACTTTTCAAGAATTAAAAAATAAACATCCTGCACCGTCTTCTTCACAAGATAATTTTCCTCCTTTATTAGATTCACAAGATTGTATAAAAATCACAGTACAAGATGTAAGCAATGCCATACATTCGTTTTCCCCCGGTTCAGCTTCTGGTTTTGACGGATTATCACCCCAACATATCAAAGACCTTACTAATGAAAATAATAATACCTCAGGCACACATCTATTGGAATCAATTTGTAAACTTTGCCAGTTTATTATCTCAGGTTCAGTTCACATAGATATAACTCCTTTCTTTTTTGGCGCATCATTAATAGCCCTAAAGAAGAAAAATGGTGGCATACGTCCCATAGCAATTGGCTGCACACTTCGTCGTCTGGTTTCTAAAATTATATGCAACACAATTTCTCCTATTCTTGCGAATTCTTTTCCACCAAGACAGTTTGGTTTTGCAGTGAAATGTGGAGCTGAAGCAATAGTTCACGCGACACGTACATACTTAGAAAAAAAACATAACGATTATGATTTTTTAATTAAAATAGATCTAAAAAATGCCTTTAACTCAATCGATAGACATACTATGCTTGAAACTATAAGAGAACATTTTCCAACTATATACAACTACATTCACCATAGTTACGCTCATTCTTCTCATCTTCTGTTTAATTCTCATTGCATACCTACTATCCTCAGTAGGGTGTCAACAAGGGGGACCCTCTTAGGCCAGCACTTTTTAGCATAACCATACATAAATACATATAAAAATTAACTACCGACCTAAACGTTTGGTATTTAGACGATGGAACATTAGCGAGAAAAAAAGAATCTTTAATTAATAATATCAACTCTTTAATTGATGATTTCAGATTATTGGGGCTGGAAATAAATTCATCAAAAACAGAAGTTTACTTTAATCCAAATATAAGCCATAATGATTTCATTGAAATCTCTAGACAATTAAATACCATACTTCCAAATTTTAATTGTCTAAATCAAAATGAACTATTTTTATTAGGAGCTCCACTTACTACTGAAGCCATACAACCATTAATTAAAAAAAAAACAAAACCAATTAGATTTCTTTACACAGCAGCTCACCCACATTAATCCACATACACGTTTTTTTTTATTACGCAATTCTTTCGGGATACCAAGATTAACATATTTTATGCGCTGTAGTCCACTCTGGCTACAAGAAGACCAACTTCAAGTCATTGACACTACTTTAAAGAATAGTCACTCTTCCGGTACGTTATAGAGGTATTGGTGTTCGATGCACAGCAGACGTAGCATTTCCAGCATTTCTCTTCTCTGTCCATGCTTGCTCAACTCTCGTCGGTAGTGTATTATCCCCGTCTGTAGACGTAAGGGAGTTGAGCTATATGACTGAGGCAATAGATTGCTGGAAGTTAAGATGTCGAAACACTTTAATACCACATTTTGCATGTACACAAAAAATATGGGATATTCCTCTAATTTTACCAAAACTAAACACGCTTAAATCTTCAAGTAATTCTCTTGGCCAAGCAAGACTTTTAGCTTCTTGCTGCAATGAATCCAGCTCTTGGCTCAAAGCCATCCCCTCACCATCGCTTGGCACCCTACTTGACGGTAACGCCATTCGCATTGCCATTTCTCTCCGTGTAGGTGCTGCTCTTTGTCAACCACACAGATGCATATGCGGGACTATGGTTGACGATTCCGGTGTTCACGGCCTCTCGTGCAAAAGAAGTGCTGGACGATGGCCGCGGCACGCGAATTTGAATGCCGTAATAAAACGTGCCTTGGGTTCCGCGGGTATCGCCAGCATTTTAGAGCCACCAGGAGTGAGTCGTGACGATGGCAAAAGGTCTGACGGCATGACCATAGTCCCGTGGTCTAAGGGCCGATCCTTAGTGTGGGACGCCACCTGCATGGACACATTAGCTCCATCTAATTTACAGCTCACCTCTGTTTCCTCTGGGGCCGCAGCCCTTAAAGCACAAAATTTGAAATATGATAAATATTCCCAGCTCGCAGACCACTTTGAATTTCTGGTCTTTGCGGTGGAAACTTTAGGCCCCTGGTCACCTGATGCTTTAGCATTTACTCAATCTTTGGGAAAATTGCTAATAGAAAAATCAGGTGATCGACGTGCTAGATCCTACTTTGTCCAACGCATAGGGCTAGAAATTCAAAGAGGCAATGCGGCTGCAGTTCTCGGCACCTGCGCGGCTCCAGAGCACTCAATCAATTATATTCATTAATTTAATTTCTATTATTATTATATAATGTGTTATATTTAATATATTTCCATACAAGTTATAAAATTCTCTATATAAAAGATAACATAAAATGTCAACATTTAAAAAAAAAGTTTAAATAATAATTAAAAAAAAAAATAAAAAAAATTTAGTATATATTTTGGTATACTGTTTTAAATATTGGATAATAATATGCTTGATAATACCGCTGGCAAAGTACCTATTGAATATAATCTTAGCAATAAAATTTATATGTTAATTTGAATATAAAAAATACAATAAAAATAATAAATTTGAAATAGGTAAGTAGGTACACGTTAATTATATAATAATAAATTGTTAATTAGGTATTTAAATATAAAAATCATAATATTTTTAAATATTATTTAAACTTAAATTGTGTTGCTAGCTGTACAATTTTAATAGTTTTTTATACAATTTTATATTTCAGGGCAAAGACACTTGCTTTTTCGGAGCACACGACGATTTTTTTTAAAACCTACTATTTTGAAGGCAAAACTACTTACCTATTTAGGGCAAACAGGAACATAATATTTAGGGGGAAACGTTTGAAGGCTAAACGGAACAAGCCTACTAGGATAAAATAAATAATATAATTTATGCAAATTTTTCAAACGAGCATAAGTCGCCCCAATAAATTCGCAGAAAAAAAGAGGTTTTAAAAATGTACGCCAATCAGGGAATTTTTGATCATCTTTTAAAACTTTTCAATTAATTTCAATAGCTGTTATACTTGTATTTTTTTGACTTTGTTCATGCAATTTCGCAGTCTAATTAAACCCATTCTAATTACTAGATTGGAACTGTTATGTGCCTAATCACTAAGAAGAAAAGGCCTATATTTATGGCTTTATCAGGAAATTATATCTACCCATTAAAAAGGTAGGCTTATAGCTAATATGTCGTCGCTTCGTGAGAAAAACTTGGGCACAGACAAAACAGCAATACCGGATGAATAATTATAAAAGTAACTATACTCTGTGAGGTCATTACATTGTAATACTACTTCTTCATTATATGTCGTTTTTGTCTTACCAACATAGTAATATTTAATTACATACCCTAGCATGGTCACAGACGATGTTTTGATGATGGTCATCAAGATATTGAGAGACTGGGGACTAAATGAAGTGAATTAGAGAATACTGTATCCATAGAGAGGCCATCTATTTGGCTTTTTTTTTAATAGAGCAAGACATGTGACCCTACAACCACCTGATGGTAAGTGGCAATATAACGTCCAAGAATGTTCTCAACCAATAGTATGCATTTTATTGCAAGTGCGAATAGTACTGTATATACACTGTGAATTTGAATGGGTGTACTTTGGGCTAATATGATGTTCTACTGGTCAATACGAACAACTTTTCCCATGGAACCATGTGTCGCAAATGAAAAAAAAAAATGCCTTCTCCATACAAACTAGTAAAGTTAAAATCACCAATTTGTATGGGGAAGCCATATTTTTTTTCCATTTGCGACACATGGTTCCATGGGAAAAGTTGTTCGTATTGATCAGTAGAACATCATATTAGCCCAAAGTACACCCATTCAAATTCACCCTGTATAGTGTAGTAGTAATTTAATCTCTATGTACGTGGTGGCCAGGTTGGTTCGACCTTGGACCAAAATCATTACAGTTTTTAGGTCCCCAGTGAGTACCAATGAGCTTATTAATATTCAAAAAATAGTATTTGTTTGAGAACAGCACTATAGTACCTCGGAAAGAACGTAAAGCTGTCAGTCCCAGTTTCACTATACCAATTTGTGAAACTGTTTAGAGATGACGACGTGGGAATAAAATTACTGCTGGGTACCTTGAGCTCGTCTTTAACGCCGTAAAGCAAACGTAGTGGTACACGTGGTACAGAAGACGGCCGCCATACTAACCCAAAACAAAAATTGAGATTATAACCAATCAATCCTCAAGAAATAAGAACAGAATTGACATTTCGTTCGAAAATTAAACGAAACAAAAGCTGTTTATCTCTTTTATTTCCATATGTAGATGTAAACGAGTGTGACCGAAGCAGATATCTACTTTATATAGGTTCTTATTATTCATACTTGCAGCATTAATGATAGTATAAAGGCCCGGGTGCTATGTTATATCTGCCTGTCTGCCAATTCTCAGGAAGTTATAAACGTATTTTAATTTAGTTTTCACTATGTTTTATAAATTTATATTATGCATAAGTATCACAAATCAGAAAATAGTGATTTCTGTAGTTTTTTAGTCTATTCATAACTTTGCTAGACCGACCCACCGGCTTCCTTACCACCGCCCATACAGATGCAAAGACCGTCAACTGACCGCCCTGCCCCTTATTTATTTGAACACTTTATTGCACAGTAAATAAAAGTTATCTAAAAAGGCGAACTTGATGCCTTGGGCATTATCTACCAGCTAACCTTTAAGATTGTGGTCGAAGTCGGGTGCTTAATATAAATTTTAATAAACTTATATAATTTAGGATATAGTAATACAATAACATATATATTATACAAGAACACATGGACAACGCTAACAATCAAATATTAAACCCAATGTATGGAGATGACATTTAGATTTCATGGAACGTGTTTCCAAATATAGTCATATTTAGTATTATATCTGTGGTTTTACTGGCTTTCAGGAGACTTTTGCATCCATTTCTAGTCAAGGTGGTAGTCTTCTTTTCAGGATGCAGTTACGAAACGGGGAGCATTTAACGATAAAGTATAACTCATAATGCAAATTCGTCATTGTTGCCATGCATTTCATAGACGTCTCATTTCTTCACTCCAGCCGGCATAGTTGGAACAATCAATGCTTTTCAACAACAACCTATATTATATTATAAATCAACCCAATTCATGCATTTTGAAAGTCTGATTACTTATTATGTAGATACATACCTAATCACATGCCGTACTCCAGTGGAAGAAAAGGTAAGAAGAAATGGACTCATTCATGGTCTTTGTAGGTATGCCTACCATTAGGTAGATGCAAAGTAGCATGCCGTGCTCCAATAAAAGTAATATGGATTATTTGCAATTTAGTATTTAAATTACCTGTACTTTTACTGCTATTTATTTTTTTAATGACTTTATTGCACAATAATATTGGCGTAAATAGTATATCTATGCACAGTAAACAAAAGTTATGAACAAAGGCGAACTTAATGCCTTAGGCATTTTCTACGAGCTAACCTTTAAGATTGTGTGCGAAGATGAGTTGGGTGCAAAACTATTATATAGCCTTCCTCGATAATTTATTTTACTGTTCGATAAACTAAAAAAATTTTCAATCGAACCAGTAGTTCCTGAGATTAGCGGATTCAACCAAAAACTCTTCAGCTTTATAATATTAGTATAGATTAATCTACCTAATATAAGGATTTCTAATTTAACAATAATTACATACATGAGAATATTTATGACTATAAATTGCCTTGAGCTACCTAGCTCTCAAGGCAGAAGATCCAACAAATTAGGTATCTATCTATAAACATAATTTATTTGTTAAGTTTAATACCTAGGTCACCTCGGACTTAGCTATCTAGGTCCATTTTAGAATGGTATTTTGTATGTAGCAATCTGTTGTTTGCTAGTAAAATTGTTGTTTTTTCTATTTTTAGTTTAAGATGACTCCAGTTGTGTTGATATCCATGTCTTTCTGTCTCTAAATAACTATGTGTACCTACTTATATTGTTTTTCCGTAAGTGAAAATTGAAACCACGATATACACAACGCAACCACTAACCAAGTGGTCTCAATTGCCTCATTTATAAAGACATTGAGTCCTTGAAGAACACTTTAGTTAAAGAGTTTTGTTAATCATTTATGTTACTAAAAAAGAGACAAAACCTACTATAAATAAACTCAATAAGATTTATGAATACCGGTGTAGGTACCTAAATATTTATGAATACCGGTGTAGGTACCTAAATATTTCGGTTGTTGATACCTTTTTAGTAGTATTTATTTAAAATTTAAATAGTTACTAGTAGAAGTAATATACGTGGTGGCCTAGTTGGTTAGACCTTGGACTTAAAAACACTTAGGCCCCTGGTTCAAATCCCGGTGTGTACCGATGAGTTTTTAATTTAAAAATGTATGTACATTTGTTTGACAACACCACTATAGTGCACGTTAAGCTGTCGGTCCCGGTTTCACTATACCAACTTGTGAAACTGTTTATAGATGGGTTATTGAGTCTATTCAAAACATCGCAACGAGCTAGCCACTTGTTCGGTGTAGACTCATACCATCGGCTACGACGAGGTGGGATTAAAACCCCTGGGGCCGTCTAGGCGGTCTCGGGCGCCGTAAGGCACCCGTGATGATACATAGAAGTAATATTGAAAACTTTAGATGACAAACTTCTCGATCGCGAATGATGTGTTCTTAATAATGTCATTTAAAAGTGATGCAAATATTAATGTCGCCACATTATTAAACTTTCAAAATATAGTCAAGGTTCTTCCAAAAAGCTCTAAAAATAGACTTGGTATAATATAATAGCTTTAAGATTTTGACTTACGTAAAATCATTTCATGCTATATTTCATTAATTTTTGGAAGTTTCTAAGAATTTTTCTAAATCGTTTTGATAGTCGTTTTTATTTACTTACGAGTATTTTGTTTTAAATGCTCCTAAATAATTTAAAAGTTATACAGGGTGAATTTGAAAGGATGTACTTTGGGCTAATATGAGGTTCTGCTGGTCAACTCGAACAACTTTTTCCGTGGAACCATGTGTCGCAAAATCAAAATAAAATTTGGTTTCCCTATACAAATTGATACTTTTAACATTACCAGTTTGTATGGAGAAGACGATTTTTTTTTTTTTCATTTGCGACACATGGTTCCATGGGAAAAGTTGTTCGAGTTGACCAGCAGAACCTCATATTAGCCTAAAGTACATCCTTTCAAAGTCACCGTGTATAAGGATTACGTAATAGCAGAAAATTTAATATATTAAAAACTACTACCAATAATATGTTCCTTATGGATCAATAGAGAACCAAAAAGTCCTAAAACTACCTTATATTCTCACCTAAAATCGCCTTTCCAAACATGAGAACCCAGGTCACAAACTAATCTCTAGGCTTGTACTATACCAGAAACAACTATATATTAATACATAATATTATATATATATATATATATATCATCACGGGTGCCTTACGGCGCCCGAGACCACCTAGACGGCCCCAGGGTACCCAGCGGAGGGGTTTTAATCCCACCTCGTTGTAGCCGATGGTATGAGTCTACACCGAACAAGTGGCTAGCTCGTCGCGATGTTTTGGATAGACTCAATAACCCATCTATAAACAGTTTCACATGTTGGTATAGTGAAACCGGGACCGACAGCTTAACGTGCTCTCCGAGGCACTATAGTGGTGTTGTCAAACAAATGTACATAAATTTTTAAATTAAAAACTCATTGGTACACACCGGGATTCGAACCAGGGACCTAAGCGTTTTTAAGTCCAAGGTCTAACCAACTAGGCCACCACGTATATTATATGTTATACATAATATTATATGTTATAAACACTCAGACCCTGACAAATTGTAGAAAAACGTACTAATAGTATTATTGCCATGCGAGTGGGAATCGAACCGACGACCTCCAGATAGATACAACGCTAAAGGCGCAAGTACTAATCAACGGAGGCGAACTGGTGGTATGGTAATACTCTGTCCTCTTTTTTAGACAAGTGATTTAAGAAGCCTTAGGGCAGTTCTTTAATATTTATAATTCCATAGTTCCTACCTATTTTAAACAGGCTTGCAAATTTAAAACACAAAATCGCAATGAAATATCTCTTTGTGGGCGGGAACCAAACCCGCACTTTCGGTGATAAGGAATAAAAAGAAATACCCTAATAAGGAATTTAATATATTATTATTAAAAATTATAAAATAAATAGGTACTTTAAAATTTACAATAACTTACACATTCCTCTGGCATCTAATGATATCAAAAATATCAGTTACAAAATGTAATAATATGTAACGAAACCTTAAAAAAATATTTTTCATCCACATCTTAGCTACCCCACTGCAATGTCTACAATAACATATTTGCAAGTATTGCTAGTATAGGTAAGTAAATACGTTGTTTAGACCTTAGACTTAAAAACACTTTGGTCCAAATCCCGGTGTATACCAATGAGAGTGGGTACATTTGTTTAACAACACCACTATAGTGCCTCAGAGCGCACGTTAAGCTGTCGGCCAGAGTTTCACTACACAAACTTGTGAAACTGTATATAGATGGGTTATTGAGTCTATCCATACATCGCGATGAGCTAGTCACTTGTTCGGTGTAGACTCATGCCATCGATTGGCTACGACGAGGTGGGATCAATAACTCCTCCGCTGGGTACCCTGAGGCGGTCGCTGTCGCCGTAATGATATTTTTATTAAAAGCAAATAGTCAGATCTTGTCTAGGTTTTATCCTCATGTTGAATCTCCATAATAATATCTGTGTCACGGGACCTGAAATATACATGTTGGACGGTAACTACGAAAAGGTATAAAATCATTTTGGAGCAAATTTCAATCTTATGGCATAGAGTACTTAGAAGCAACTATTGTGGAGTCAGTCAACGAAAGTGTTTACATGTGCAATACGAGTAGCTTGACCTCGGGATTGTGAAGCAGTTCCCGCAAAACTAGTTTCCCTCACTCGGGAACGCTGCAGCTAAACATAGCAAATAAACGTTCCAAATTGACGTCGCAATGTTTGCTGTTCAACTCAGTTTACTGTCGAACTGTCGACTACAGTAACATATATAACTCCGCAATGGACCTCTATTTATTTGTTCTTATAGTTGAGTTTTAAGCACAGAAAACTGATGAAGCTCTAGGATGAAGTGAACACATCGTATAGACATCGTAGGCGTACTATGACATATAAGTCAGAGATAGCATGCTGATCTTTTACTACTATGATACTTTTAACCATTCAAGGTGTAGTCAGTGATTATTATTGCTAGTCCATAGACCTTACAGCAAATGGATGGATGTTTCCTCTATCAACTATAAACTTTTTATAACCGACTCTACCGTAGTGTCTAATACACATAAATCAAGCCTTTGTGACCAGGTAAATTGCGTGAAATTACCTACATATTATTATAATTATTATAAAAATACCATATAGTCATAGGGAAACCTGGCGCCGGAGCAGGTACTTGATTTAGAACCTGTATGAATTTTAGCTCCATCAAGTTTTAGCTCATCTTTGTTTGCTTTGAAGCCATGCCAATTAAATTCCCAAATATTTAAAACAGTAAGTATTCCCAGCTCGCAAACTATTTTAAATTTCTGAACACACCGATGAAAATATTGGGCCCTTGGTTATTCCATAGTTATTTCTCAATTATTGGCCAATCTACTAATATAGATAAACCAGGTGACTAACGTGCTGAGAGTTTCAAAAAGGCTTCTTTTACTTTAGCTTTATTTTTTATTATTATTTATACTTTACTTATAAGTTATTAATCAGTAACAGCAGTAAAGCTGGAGGTGATTATAAGTGAAGTCCGCGTTTTTGCCCGTAACGAGACTGGCAGATCTTCGCTGCTAAGACTAAGCCTGCATCATCCACCAATACAGTCAAAGAAACGTATTATTTTTACGGCGTCAAGAGGTGACACTGTGTGACAGGTGGCGTCGGAGGTGTGTCCTTCCGCCTCGAGCCTATAGAGAAACGAAGGCACGCGATTTCTACTCGAGACCAGCATTCCACCTAAGTATATAGAGATTCAGGTCTATGGTTCCAAGTGTATATTATGAGGGGTGGTGTAAGGTTTATGCAATAAGTTGCGTGGTTAGACGCGGAAGGCGATCGCAGTCGGCCAATGGAGCAGCGCTGCATTCAGATATTTTGCGTGCATGTGCTGTGCATCGATGCCTGCTATTTTTCGACACGCCAATCTTATTTTTCCACTGTAATGAGCTTTAGTATTGTTTTACTTAATATTTCATTTATTAATTATGTAACTGCAATAAATTAGACGCGTTCATTCATCGTAACGCGTTGTTTGGCCTAATTTTACATATTATTATATTATAGGTAGGTTAACTGTAAGTTGATCGCCCGTGACAGTTATGAAAATATATAGTTACAGTCGGAATGCAAATTCATTACCTTCCATTTTGTGACCGCATAATCTAGCCACTACAGTGGGCCGATGTGTTAAAATGTAACAATGTATTAATCAACCCACTCATGGACTTGACACTGTAAGTCTGGATATTTTTTTACCATCATAAAATTTTAGTAAGACTAACAATTACGTATTTGATCTAACGATTTTTGACATAGGATGGTTCGGTTAAGATAGTTCGATTATTAAAAACGCGTTAAGAAAGTAATACAAAGAGCACTTACCGAGTTTTTTTTTTATCGAATTTTATGTAATGTGTTTCAAATGACAGGATCATATAGTAAGGTATTTGGTTATGAGTGTTGGTCGGAAAGCCCTTTTACCCGGCTTAGCGGTCCCAGATCCAGGAACACTCCAGTTCACTCCCTTTTCTCCCAACCACCCGATGGACCCGGCACCCGCTTGAAGAATCCATGGATAGCTAAGAACATTGTCTCTCTTTTTTGACGAACAATAAGCAAATTACTACACATAGTTACACTACTTCAGAAAGTGCCATCCATGTATTCATTTATGGACTTTGCAATGACTCCTTATCATCATATACAAGTCGCATGCCGTGCTCCAATTAAACAAATCTACATACCTACATAATTTCGGAAATGTTCGAATGTAGATGAATTGCGTAGGTAGAGAAAGTACCTAATAAACTTGTAAAATCGGATAGGTGGTTGGTATATTATTAACCTTTGGGTTTTTACGTCCAAATTCTTTATTACAAAGGTCAACGTTAATAATGTGCATTGTATTAGGTGACAGGTCATCGCTGAAACAGGATGTTGAAATTACCCTCGTCTATAAAAACGAGGCTGACTAGAAAATCAAATATTTTTTGTTGATTGATGATAAGTATACCTGGTAAGGGTGTTTTCGGTATTTCAATTTCGCTCGGGGTTTGCCGTTTTGATGTTATATTATCAACCATTAGGTGGGTACATGTAATTTGTTTGTGCGTTAATTAAAAGGTTTTTCATAAATTTGACGAAAAATTATTTATCCAACCTAAATTGCGCTATCCTAACGTATGCTACGTTAGGATCCGAACGGCGTCTCCCCAAAAAACATATTTTGAAAGAGAATGCATGCAGTGGAAAGTTTAAATGTAACTAAATAATAAACATAAATATTATGGATGGGGGGAACCAGGCAATGGCAAAGTTATGCCGAAATAGATAGAAATAATACTATCAAAATTACCATGGCATAGAGGTTGTGTGGACACTCTAGCTCCAAGTTACCTCTGTATCCTCGGGTGGTGCCGCAGTACCCAATGTAAAAAAAAAATGCCTAAAATAAAAAAAATACGAAAATATAAAACGCAT
Organism: Monopis laevigella; assembly: GCA_947458855.1. Lineage (NCBI taxonomy): Eukaryota > Metazoa > Arthropoda > Insecta > Lepidoptera > Tineidae > Monopis > Monopis laevigella. The sequence goes on from OX381581.1 coordinate 21,035,074, forward strand.
TGGTACTGTTTTGTATTTCTAAAGTTTTCGGTGGAAACTTTAGGACCATGGTCTCCAAATGCATTAAAGTTTGGTCAACAACTTGGTAAATTATTTATTGATGCATCTAGAGACCATCAATCAATTCTTAGAGTTACAGTTGGATACGCACAGACTTTTTCTAAAAACATCATTTTCATTTCTGAGACTTCAAAACATGCTTCTATGATGTTTTTAAGAATAGAAAAAAAAACGATCATTAAGCTTTCTGTAGAAAGCACGCAACGGAAGCGCTCAAACGGAATTTTGCAACATTTTTTATTAATGCTCCGCTCCTATTAGTCTATTGCCTTCCTCGATAAATGGGCTATCCAACACGAAATTATTATTTTGTGCTTTGAACGTAATCTCAAGAACTACTCCTGAGATTAGCGCGTCCAAACGAACATACAAACTCTTCAGCTTATAATAATTATATACAGATTTTTTCGTTTCATCTCGGACTGGCATTTATCTTGATTTTGTTTATTGCATCAGTTTCGCAAATATTTTGAAGAATATACATGATTTTAGTACCTATTGTATAAAAATCAAATACCTTCTCAAAATAATGTCGAGTTTATTGTTTAAATTGTTTGAAATTAAATTTTCTTGAGCAGCTTCAGTTTAATTAAAATTTATTAAGGTTATTAACAAGTTCATTTATTTTGTATCGTCGTAAATTTTAAACTTAATTTTACAAAAGCAAATAAAATCATTTTAGAAATAGTAAAATCTTATTATGGAATCTTATTAATGAAATATTGTAACAAAGCGCAGGAATTATTTTCTCCTCAGGGTCGATATGTGGTATAGGGAATGCCTGGATACCTTTTTAGAAACCATTGCAAAATACCTACTGATTTTTCACATTCCTATTGGTGGGTGGCGTCTTCAAGTAGCAAGTTTTAGTTAGCATACTCGTAATAAAGGCCGGCACTCACCAGCAACATGTCATGGCATCGGATTTATGTAAGCGAAAATTATTTTCTATATTCAGCCTTCGAATATACTCGTAATATACAAAATCACATACGTTGAGAGGAGTATCCATAAAATACGTCACACGAAAATCATGATTTTTTGACCCCTCCCTCGTACTTGTCAAAGCTGGTCACATTTGTGAGACTCCCCCCTCCCTACTGTGACGTCACATATTTTGCAATTTTTCTACAAAAAAATATTAAATTTAAGTTTTTCGTTAATAGGTTAAATTCCGTTTATATACGTGGTTTATATACGTGGTGGCCGAGTTGGTTAGACCTTGGACTTAAAAACGCTTAGGTCCTTGGTTCGAATACCGGTGTGTACCAATGAGTTTTTAATTTTAAAAATTATGTACATTTGTTTGACAACACCACTATAGTGCCTCAGAGAGCACGTTAAGCTGTCGGTCCCGGTTTCACTATACCAACTTGTGAAACTGTTTATAGATGGGTTATTGAGTCTATTCAAAACATCGCGATGAGCTAGCCACTTGTTCGGTGTAGACTCATACCATCGGCTACGACGAGGTGGGATTAAAACCCCTCCGCTGGGTACCCTGGGGCCGTCTAGGCGGTCTCGGGCGCCGTAAGGTAATAATAATAATAATAATAATAATAATGTACCCGTGATGATATATCGCCGTGTTAGAGCGAAAACCAACTAACTCATTTTTTTTGGTAAATTCACTTTTTTACACCAATCGTTTCAAAAACTTCCGCTTTCTCCAATGATAAAATCGACTAAGCTCTGGGACGTTTGGTTTCGAAGATAGTGGGTGTTAAAATCAATTAAACGAATGGTTTTAGCCGAAAACATAAATTCAAAAGTAATTAAATGTGGATAATATTTTTGATTTCATATTTATGCTGTGGTAGATACAACTAATTCCCTATAAATTGTTTTTACTTGGATAAGTTCTTAAGCAAAAATCGATTTGTTTGAGAAAAAAATCCGATTAAAAGTTTTTAATTTCTTTTTTTCTCCATTATATTAGCATGATTCTACTAAAATCTAATAGTAAAACATTATACCGAAACTTAAGTGTTTTTAGCATGCGAAGTTTTTTGGTTTTTAATATAAATAACCAACTACAAAAATACGCTATAATGAGATAGATGGTTTTAGTACTCATATGCAAATGTATCTTAACATTCTTAACTCATAATATCGAGAGCAAAAACCAATTATCTCATGTTAGCTGTTTTTGTTTGGGAGTCAGCGTGCGATTATCCGGTGTTTTAATGGTTTCTAAGTCTTGGAGTGATTAAAACGTGGCAGAAAAATACAAATAATCATACAAAGATACATAATTAGTTAGCAGTTTAAAGGATTTTCTTAGATTTTAAAGGGTAAGTCTCCATTTCTTTATATTTGAGGTAATGTTGCGGAGGGTTTTTAATTGTTAATGTTTTACTTATTTTGGCCATTTATATTGTATTTGAAAATAAATTTATTCCTTTCAGTACGTACGGTACTAACACACCATTATTTACAAAACATAATTATTATTTCCAGGCTAAGTATTCAGAAAATTATGAAACCTACCTACTGTTAGGCAGTAGATGATTCCCGAAAAAAAATGTAATGGATGATAAAGAGGACTTTTTAATATCCCAGGCCTACGACTTATTTCAAAAGCCATAACGAAAAACTTTTGGTATTTCGATTCGATTATCGATTGGCTCTTTGGTAAAGCCCCTGGGGTCTTAGAGATAATTCGGGCGAGGCGACGTGTCGCGTCGCCTTCAATCAAAACTGTATAGGCTTTGACAGTGGTAAGTTTGTAGGTAAGTGGGTAAGACGTAATGATCTTTGTCTATAGATTTGTTGGACCTGTGTCCAACTTCTAAGAGGCTTCAAGGTTATTTTTATTTGACTTATTCATTACAAAATCATTTGTATTTTAGGGTTCTGTACCCAACTATACAGGTACTTAATATGTTATTATAGCTACCTTAATATGTTGGTCCATTTGCCTGACTGTTACATGGCCAAATTGTCGTCTTCAGGGCCCAATGCTTAAAAAAACATTAATCTGTACCTGTAGTGTGAGTTTTAATTCATAGTAGTTTACGTTAACTGTTGCGTCTATCGAACACTCTCCGCCAACCAGAACAGTTCACTTACCTAAACATTTAAAATCATCCTATCTGATTGGTGGAGACACTCACACTAGAGGCACTAAATTATAGTTTTTAAATCACCTCTACTGACTTAACGCCTGCTTAACGTCTCAAAGTACGGGATCATAACCAAACTAGAAAATTTCTGGGCAGAAGGATCGATTTTAAAGGAAGAACACCATCCTTAGATGTGGTTGTGGAACGCTTTATTAATGACATAAACAAGGTAGATCAACAGCCAATTAGTAATGTGAAGAAAGCTTGGATTTATGACAACTACCTAACATCTCGTCTAACATGGCCTTTTCTTGTATACGACTTTCACAAAACTATTCTGGTAAATCTGGATGCAATTGTCATAAAAAAACTTAAGTCTTGGCTTGGGTTAGCACAGGGCGCTGACTTCTCCACGCTGTTCAGGGGACAGCAACAATTTGGGATGAATTTTAAAAAGCCATGCTGGGACTGCGAGACATATACTTCCTTGGGTGCAAGACTCTACTTGAAAAAGGACATGATAAAGTTCTAGAATAAATTATTCGTGAAGTTGTAAGTCTCAGTATTGCTGGAGCCAGAAAAGGATTATCAACAAATGGAAGACTAACTACTTTTGTAAAGGAGACAACTCAAGAAAACTCAAAGTAAACCTTTCTCAATCCTGGACAAAGCACAAGACTGAAAAATATTCATGGATGCATTCAAAACACATTACAAAATTCCAAACGAACTAGCAGTTTCAGCCTATAGACTAAACATACTGGTGTACTCTCGGTACTTGAAGAAAGTAATACTTATAGAACTCACCGTTCCGTGGGAAACAAACATTCCTAAGGACCACAACATCAAGTCCAACAAATATTTTGATCTCATAAACGAAATTACTAGAAGCGGATTTAAAACGCAAATTTATTCAGTGGAAGTTGGTGCAAGAGGAATTCCAGCAAAGTTTTTGCATCGTCTATTGAAGGATCTTGGCCTTCCAAGATCAGCTGTCAGAACTTTTATGGAGCGTGTTTCCAAGATGGCGCTAACAGAATCATATAGTATTTGGTTGAGTAGAGGGGGTAGTGAACACAGTGCAGATGAGAGTTCAAAAGGCCTTTAAACCTACTTCGTCAAAATAGTTGACTGTTTAAAATTTACTTTTAAATGTACTACAAATTTTACAGAAGATGACCGAGTAAGCATTTGTAGAAAATACTGGAGTATGGACTATACCAACAATGAGAACTTTCTTTTGGGATGAATTAAAATTCATCGGCCAAAAACAAAGCATATAGTTGAAGCGTTGAGAAAGCGATCAACTGAACAATCAAACACAAAAATGTATTTCCTTTAAATTAATGACACAAAGCACGAAGTTTGTCAGATTTTTTTTTGTAATACGTTTTATAAATCGATGAATATCTTTATAGTCAAGCTTAAACTAACCCTAACTACTTAACTATCTACATATAAATACACACACCCACACCAACACTCACTTCCACATACACAAACACACACACACACACACAACACACTACTTGTGAAAAACTCAACTTTAATTTTAAGAATATTTAATTAAATAATAAAGCTTAATAATACAAAATGTTGTTTTTTTTATACATAATTTAAATAATAATATTTATTAGAAAATAAAAGAATCTTTCCTTCATTGTGTAGGTTGTGGATTGACGATTGACCTAACAAGACCTAGTGTCAGAGTTTAAAACCGCCTGTAACATGGCTAATGAAAAAAAACCATTTGAACAGTGATTGAAACCGACGGTGACGGTTTAACGTGTCTTTGAAGCACGGAACCATTTTTTTCTTATCGGGGTATTAAAAAATAATAAGTTTCATTTAATTTTGATGACTTGACCTTGCATTTGGTATAAACTTTATAAAGTTTAATGTTATCAATTAAATATTAAAACCCCATATATTGTTAATTTTAATTTTTATCTACTGGTAAAACCAACTATTATTTACATTTTTGCCAATAACTTCTACGCAGTAAGTAAAATATTTCGTTTTATGAGCTAGTATGAACAAACATGCTGTTATTTAACTTGGAAATTAGTTATTAGCTGCCTTCCTATAATACCTTGTAAAATAAGTTGTGATTTTGGTTCAAGAAGAAAAACCAATTAAGTAAGTCACCCAAAAAAGTATTTAGCTATTTTAACAATATTGTAAGTTGTATTTGTTTAATTTATATAAATACACTTAAAGGTTATAAAATTTTCTACCTACCTACTTGCTCTTATATCTCTCAATGTCTTGACAAATATATGAAAAAAGACCACAAACTTTCAAAACGCATTTCCTCAAAATATTAATTGTGCAAAAATGGCTAACTTAGTTGGTTTTTGTTCTAACACGGCGATATATGTAGGTTAAATTCCGTGTGTAGATATTAGATTTTGAAATGTGACGACATGAAAGGAGAACGGTCATTCTGGACCCAAACGTAAAAGCTTAGCGTTCACAAACAACGATATGCTTACTTAATGATAGATAACTTAAGCATTATTTTCCAGCAATCAAAATAATTTTAGAAGTTGAGAAAAAAAAGTTCTGACTCTTTTATTACGTGCTGACTCTTCTGCCTTTTCTGTATATTTGTCCACATTATACAGAAAAAAATGCTTTATACATTAAAAAATATTATTTTTGCTTATCTGGATTGAGATTAAACAAAATAAAGAGAGATTTCACATTATTTTGAAAGAAAAAAAAAGGCATAATTCGTGGACCGAAATTGTTTGCTATACTAACCTAATAACTAGTCATAACATAACCTCAAATTGAATTTCAAATGAGAATAACTTTTTTCTCCCAACTTCTCAAACTTCGATGTAATTAGCAATTTTATTATATGTATTTTCCTCTATCGAACTGGATAGGTTTCAATTTTGAACGCGGCTTCTAAGCCTGGGTCTGAAAATACATGGGCTATGACCGTTCTTCTTTAGGAACCCCTCTTGTCACACTTCGTCGAACTCCCTTCCTCTTAAGCTCACAAGAAGACCACGGCAAGCTGTGATATTCGGTGGCATCCCGCAGGAGTATTCAGCCCAAGGCACAAACTGATTGAAACGAGCCAGTCTTTTGTACAGTAACATGGATTTTTTTGGCATGCCACGGGATGCCCCAGCATGCCGAGGAATCCTCAGCATTCCATGTTGTACCGCTTGTAAACGTCGGCCTTAATAGCAGTATATTTCGATAGAGGAATAGATATACTTTAAAATTAATGAAATACAAATACTTATTTAGAATGCATTTCAGGAACTCACTTACCTTAACATGTATATAAAACTAACCACTTGTTAATACATTAATTCTTAAAATCGGACATTTCTGGAACGCTATGTTTTAATAAAGTAATAGTAAGGTCGCCGGCAAGTGTTTGGTCCTTCGAGGGGTCGTTGGCCGCGGAGAAGGCTGGATAGGGCCGGAATTTACGCAACGCCTAGTATTGCTGCCAGGCGTCGAGGCCTAGTTGCTGTCGAAATGACGTTACTTCTAGAAGCTGATTATTAGATACTACTCACTAATTACTGACTTAAGTGCCATGATTTGTAAGTTTTATTACCTATAGGGGAGAGTGTGTAGTTTGGTCCTCGGAGGACTTGATCATTCTTATTTAGGTATATCCGCTTCAGTAAAAAAAATATTAATAAATACATTTATATAATTTTTATTTGCCAATAAGATTTTCATTGAAATATTATTTGTTTTATGTTGTTTTGTTTTGCAAAAATCTAGTAAAAAATCTCTATAAAAGTAAGCACTGACCCAAAAAAAAATTTAAAATATAATATTTTTACTATTATAATAGTGATAAACAGTTTATATAGTAAAGCTAAATTATACCTTAGTATTACTTAACTCTCCACCGATGGAATAAGTTTATTTTCCTAGACTGACAAAATAATCCGTTAGAAAAAAAAGTGGTCCAAGTTTCCACACTCTCCCCTACAGGTAAATAAGTCAATAGCTACATCAAAATCTAATATTAATATATCGCTTATTATTTATGTCCTTAATATTGCAATATCGCTTATTATGATAAGCCTTTCGGTCCAACTGACACGCTAATGGCGGTGTTATCTACCGTTTTAAAAAGCTAAAAGAAAAATACACGGAAGTGACTTAAGGCCTAAAATTCTCTTTTAAACGAAATGTTAAAAATCTTAGTTGCTGCCATATTCTGTTTTCTTTCCTTGAGCATTGATTGGTTATAATATTTTTTGTTGTCACTTTTTGTTTTGGTTTGTATGGGAGGTGGCCATCTTCTGTTCTCGTGGTTGGAAGGGAGATTTAGGCCTTAGGGCACCTCCCTTTTATACGGAAGAAGGAATAAAAGGGAGGTACCCTAAAGCCTATCATATCTCTAAAAAAAACATTAAACTAGACTTATTTTAATTAATTTTAGTGGTGACAACTGGGTACGTCCCGATTTTTTTCTGCTTACCATCAATTAGATACAAATTCACACCTGGCTACAAGAAAAATGTATTGACATTTATTGAGTTTTTACCTAATTTTAGGATTCTTACTACTACAGCACTGTGGCCATAGTGAGTATTTTTTACTTCCCTCGTCAATAACTCCCAATACCAACTACCAATAGGATCGTTTTATTTTCACAGTCTGTCAAAATAAGCTCATATATACTTAAAACCTGTTTTGACCCGCGCAACTCCGTCTGCACACGCAACAGAAGCTCTCAAAAGGAACAAAATTTCCCCGTTTTCCCATCATTTTATCGGTCGTGGGTTCGATTCCCACCCATGGCAAAAAAATGTTAGTACGTTTTTCTGTACAGTTTGTCATGGTCTGGGTGTTTATAAAATATAATATGTATTATATCGTTGTTTCTGGTACACATAGTACAAGCTTAGAGCTTAGTTTGTGACCAGATCAATATGTGTAAGTTGTCCTACATATTATTATTATTATTCATTGATGCTCCGCTCTTATTGGTCGTAGCGTGATGTTATAGCTTACAGCCTTCCTAGATTTTCCCAACAATTTTCATTGATGCTCCGCTCCTATTGGTAGTAGCGTAATGTTATATAGCATATACAGGGTGGCCACTTTTTTTCGGATACGAATTTCCCTGACCTTTCCAGTCACTTTTTTTTAGATTTTCCCTGACCTTATGAGCTTTAAAACGAAAAGAAAAAATACCAAAAATATATTATTTGTTTTTTTTTAAATTGATTTTAGGAGAAAAAAAAATAGTATTTGAGATAAAAAATATTAGAAAATTAGACACAATTATTTTTAGCAATATTTTCGGAAAATATAGAGCAAAAAATTATATTCTTAAAAAAATAAGCATATTTAAACTTAGATAGAATCGCTCCGCTTAGGTTGCCAGTGGTTTATAGTACCAAGTCTTATGAGGATATTTTCCCTGACTTTCTAACGTTTTCCCTGACTTTTCCAGTCTCCGAAAATTCCCTGACTTTTCCCGGTTTTCCAGAAAGTGGCCACCCTGCTACAGTATTCCTAGATAAACGGGTTATCCAACACTAAAACAATATTCAAAATCGGTTCAGTAAATCCAGAGATTACCACCAACCTCACCTTTACCTCTTTATTATTTAAACTTACTAATATAATAGTGAGACGTATAGTTCGTTAGGTTGTAATGGTTAATCTCTGGATCTAATGAAGCGATTTGAAAATTCTTTAGTGTTGGATAGCCCATTTATCGAGGAAGGCTATATAACGAAAAATATTGGGAAAACCAGGAAAATTTGTTCCCGTTGAGAAGAAAAACTTCCGTTAATTACGCTGCGTAAACGGTTAAAGTAACGCAAACGAAATTGCGCGTGTCTCAATATAAATGCTGAAACTTGACATTTCATCCACTGTAATAATTAGGTATGTACAAAATAAAACACAAAATTTAATATATTCATATATTTTTTATATTTATATAAAAATCAAATGCAAACTTCATTGCTCCTTCTATAAATACACTGTTAGCAGTTTGCACTCATCCTGTGACCATTCATCGGCGACGCGACAACATTCAGCTAGCGAATATTATTTAACTATTTACTATAGGCCTACAACTCTATAGAGAGCCTTGTGATGATAAAAAAGTGATGATGTGGGCGTATACAGTGACACCTTTAGAATTATTGTTTGATATATTTGAATCATATTGTGATTATGTATAACTACTATGAAAGTATGAAAAAATTAACTATTAGGGAATGGCAGCCAAACTCATTTTAAAAATCGTATGACAGCTGGTACATTTGAAGCCATTTTTAACTTTAATTGTTACAACTAATTTAATGGACACTTTGTTACACTTTGGTGTATCTCAGCCTAAAACTTTATTGTCAAAATCATTTTTTGAATTTTCTTAAATAAATATTATTTAAGAAAAATTTACATGAAAAAAATATTTTGGATTTGAATTGCTGCAATTTTCGGCATAGTATCAAGCATGTCCGTTGCCGCAATATTATTCTCAATTTGGCAAAAGTATTTGTTGGTTATAATATTTTTTATTTTAAGTTAGACGACTATTTTTAGTTCTCATGTTTGGTAACCGATCTTCAAGCCTTATGACCATTCCCTAATATTTACTTCTACGCATTTTGACGTCTATCTGTCACTGTAATCAGCTACATCTCTCTCCTAGTACGTCACAAAGATCTCTGTCGAGTTGTACGCCTTTTATTATAAGGGCACTTTACAAAATTATACATTTTCATGTGAGATATATATTGTAATAAGACAATAGTCTGCCCAACTGATAATGCGTATAACCGAATAAAAATTATTTTAATAATGAACAATCAGTATTTTTTAATAGAAAATATTCATTAATTCTACAAAGTCCGTCTGTGAGTAAAATTAAATAAAAATTAACATAAGTGTTACCTACTAATTCAAGTAAAGATATGTATCGTATTTTTTTCTTTAAAAAAATATATATTTATTATGATATTTTGTATCTTCAATTGAAAGACAGACATGCATTGATGTCAAATGAAAATGTATAAAATATTATAGATGTGCCTTATCGAAGCATTATATACATCATGTGATATCATAGAATACATTACGTAGTAACGACAAGAGAACTTCCATATTATTGTTGAAACGGTCTATGGAGCAAAAATAATAAACCAAAAAAATTGCAATAATATTTCCAAAAAAACTAACATTTCATTTACCGTGTGATTATTTTGATATCCATATTATGTATATCGTAAAAATAATTAAACACGCATTTTTTTTGTTTTTTGTGTCACAAAAAGTTTAAGATAATAATATGATATGAAGTGATTTTTTTTTTCGTGCTTAAGAAAATGATATGAATGTAAGCATAAAGGAGTTCATTTGACTAATTTTATTTTTTGATTTTTTTTTTTTTTATATTTACATTTTTTTGGACACATTTAGGGATTTTGTAAGTTATACGAAATGCCAAAAAAAAAATCGGTAGGAGCGAAAATATCAGCCAGAATAATAATATATTAAATATTAAATAGATATAGAAAATGATTATTAGTCTAGTATATTTTTTTAAGTCTAAAACAGTTAATGTTATTGCCTCAATAATATTATGCAAATTAGTTCTGATATTGACATTTTGCTCATTCTAGAAACGACAAGAGGCCTCGAATTTTATTTGGTTGACACATCATTTTACAGCATATTATTTGAATAATTACCCAAAAATGTTAATGTTGTTCAATTCAATATTTATATACTAAATAAAACAATTTTAGAAATTAGCTAATATTTAATTTAGGACAGCGTTTTTAATCACAAATAGACCAAAAACCGTTTCAGCGATAACAGTTTTAATTAACCTTAAAGCCTTATAATTAAAATGTCAAATAATTTTAAGTTTAGGTACATATTTTACAATTGAAATTATTTATAACTATTTTGGCTATCAATTTTCAGTGAATGATTCGTATAAAATCAACTTAAAATACATTTACGCTAAAACGGTAAGTACCAAATTGAACCTTACGCAAGCTGGCACAACGAAGACAATCGCTTGTTGCGAACAATTACATTGCTAATTTAGCATTTCTTTAATAAAAAATATATAATCCATGTTTTAACTAGAAAAAATAAAAAATGCATCGCCTAACTAAAACTTGTAAATAATATTAGGTATATACAAACACATTAAATCTTATTTTTATTATTTACATTTCTTTTGATTCACAATATTTTTTTTTCTTAACCTTATATCTTTCTTTATTATGCAGATTGTATATAAGCTATTTACTTATAACAGGATGGAAAAAATAACAGGTCATGGAGAGAAGGTTCACTAAATTTTCAACATAGGAAAACTGCATTTGTACCCATTTTCGAATTTAGAAGTTTTCATACAAAATTTTATGGCCTTATTCATAAAAACTTATTGAGTCCCTGAACAACACTTTAGTTACAATAGGTTTTGTCTCGTTTACAAGCGTTTTCATTTTTATTGTAGGAAAAAGAGACAAATCTTCTATAACTAAAGTGTTCTTCTAGGACTAAGTTTTTATGAATACTGGAGTTAGTCTTTTTGTTTGTTGTTTTTAATTTAATGTTTTTTTTAATAGTGGGCATACTGTTTATAAAAAAATATTTTATACAATAAATTAATGGTTACTAAAAAGTTATTCTATTTTGCATTTTCCCTTTGAACTTTTCTTATTGATGACGGGATGTCGTCTAATATATTGTGAAATATTTTGCAATATATTTACATATTACCTAATAAGAAACATCGAACATGTTTTTCGGATTTATCTTCAATATAAGATTGCTTCAATATTTATTCCACCCTGTATAATGTTTTTAATATATAATCAATAACACATGGATTAAATCATCGAATGACGAAACGTTTAGCAGTAAATAACTTATATACAACTTTTATATTTTAGGTAAAGATAATATTACATTTTGTAATAAAAAAATTAAATGTTTACTTAACTCTTTAATAAAAAATGAAATAATAGAAAGGTCCTTGCTACAGAATGTTGGCACGCTTAGCAGTAGAATTACTAAATTAGTTAATTTATATTAAATATTATTTCCTTATTATAGAAATTAGGTAAAAATTATTATGATAATCATTTCATAATTTTTGAACACCCCAGTTTTTATAACATTGATCAAACTCTATGTTCAGAATTAGCTATAATAGCAGGACACATGATTGGTGCTTGACCGCCTCGTAGACTAGTGGTTCCGCCTTTGGCGTTGTATCCGGAGGTCGCGGGTTCGATTCCCATGGCAAAAAATATTAGAATGTTTCTATGTACAGTTTGTCATGGTCTGGGCGTTTATAAAATATTATATGTATTATATCATTGTTTCTGGTACACATAGTACAAGTCTAGAGCTTAGTTTGTGACAAAGCAATATGTATAATTGTAAATAAAAAAAAAGTTACATAACGTAAAATGTGCACTAATCATGAGCCTTGCTAGCTAATTTTAATCATAGATTACTTTGATCAACGATTTTGAAATAGGGAAGAAGATATTCTAATACTAAGCGCCCCACATCAAAACTAGCCACAGACTAAGCGATGCCATTCAATATGATAAAATAGGACAATTGTTCATCTGACATTTTTTTTATATTTCATCTTTTCTTGACTATAAATAACTATTGTTTATAGTAACAAATTTCGTCAGTCAAATACTATTTATTATTATTATATTATTTATACGATATTCATTGACAATACAAAAAAATAATATAGTTGTTAGTTATACCGAATCTTTCTCATACATAAGCAAAAGGTACTTTTTTAGGCATTCAGTGCGTTAACAGTACCTATTATTGAAAAAAAAACACATTGTATGTTCATAACTCATGTTAAAATACTTTACATGTTTATTCCTGCAAAAAAAAAAAAACTAAAATAATTCTTAAAAAATAATTACTAAATATAACAAAGAATAATGATTTTCCTATCGAAAAATTAATTACTAAAAACAATAGTTAAAACGTAGTACTCATGAGTAGCCGTAGTGTTAGTTAGTTACTTTTACTACCTCGTTAATCGTTAACTCTCCACCAATAGGATTGCTTTAATTTAATGGACTGACAAAATAAGCTTATTTGATTGGTGAAAAAGTTAACACAGTAGTACAGTTAACTGGATAGTAAAACTTATACTAGGGCCTTGGTACAAATTTATAGACAATAGATTATCAATTTAACTTAAATAAACGACGTCGTTAAGGCAAAATCAGCAAAGTAACGATTCTAAACAAGCGCCTACACTGACGCACAACTACTAATATCCTAAAACCAGTCCGTACGTCTATAATACACAATAAATAAATCATGGAATGTTATTGTGATTTCAATCTGATACCAATATCGAGGCACTGAGCCAAATACTAGAGGGACGAGTATAAAAATATATTCTACCACCATCTTACTTTAGCCAAACTTAAAAAAAAAACTGAAATAGAAGACAAACATCTATATCAATCTATCACACCTTCAATTGTTGATGGTTAATGCTAAATATATCTGCTTGTCAAGTTTTAAAAAAAAAGTTGAATTCAAGCCCTAACAAACTATTTTTAATCTTGATAGCCTTGAATTAATCATTGACAATAAATGTTTTTATATAAACTAAAAACGAAATATAAGTTGTTAAAATATTTGAATGTTGGCCAAAGTCAAGATGGCCGCTGTATAATCTGATTCGTTAGATTCGTATAGGCCGAGAGTCCGCACACGCACTACACTTGCACTGTCTTCTTGCCGGTCACTCCTGCAAGTAAAAAATAATTATTATAAAATGTAAAATTTTATAATAAACAAGAATAAAACTTATTAGAATATTGATAAATATGAACAAAATTATTCAAAGGCATATTTTTATTATTTAAATGAAAGAATAGCACAATTGAGGTATTACTTAATATTTTGGTTTCATTCTAGGTGTAACTAGGTAAGTTCTTTTTTTTTAATCGGAAATAAAAATTATTTCCGATTAAACTTATAGTCAAAATAGTAACGCTCTTGTTCATCAAATTTTATTGAGCGTTTTAGCTTAAATTATATTTTATCTCTTTTCTTTTAAAAAATAGGTTCATTGGTAAGAAAGAGACGAAACACGATTTAACTAAACTTAGTGATATAAGGTTTTGACAAAACATATTTTAACTAAGTGTTCTTCAAGGACTCGATCAGTTTTTTTTTTTTTTAATGAAGAAGGCCATAAGCTAATAGAGTCTCACAGGCGGTGTCGTAGAGCGTGCACACGATGTAGGTAGTAGGCACGAAGCCTTCCTCGCGCGTGGTGTCTCTCCGCACGCGCGTCCACCCGTCGCCCGCGTCGGTCTCCAGCACCAGTAACCGCTCGCCGCACTCCATCCGCATCATGGATCCCGTGCCGTTTGCTGTGGAAATAACAAACGTGTAACTACGACATCGCCACAAGCTTTTTAAAACTAAAATTAAGACGACTTTAGAAGTATAATGGCCGGTTTCTCAAAGTTTTTAAGATGAAAACTGTTAAAAATGGCGGATTTTACAATATATTATTAGTGAGTCCTTTGAAAATCCGCTATTTTTAAACTTTAAAGAAACGGGGCGTTACTAAGCTGTTTGTCTTTGCTTAAGATATATAGAAAAAATAGCATTTATTTACGACAATTTAACAAAATAATAAGGCGGACTGAAAGTTAAGAAAGGAAGTATTAACGGCTCTAAGTATCCGATATTTATCCATATCGCTTTGGGTGTATGGCTATTATTCCAATGGCCCCTACAAATTATTCCTGGTTAACCGGACAAAGCATTAACCGAGCGGCCTTGCCTTATTCACGACGACAATAGCAATGGTGTCGCATGTTCAACGTCAGATTGATGACACACGTCTAATACTTAAAGGATTCGGCTCATTCGACTTTCCCTAGCCAGAGTTTTAAGTTGGGTGGACGGACTTCCGCCATCTGTCGAGAGACGAAGGAAGAATTTTGAACCTTTTGATCTAACTCGTCGGCACGCGATCTCGCATCATAAGGAGATGCCTTATTAACTTCGAACAGAGCCAGGAGTTTTTATTAATTCTTTATTAGACCTTTTAAGTATTTGGCGTAAAAGGCAGGCGACTGACCACTCCCTCCCTCTATGGGATATCTGCATTAATGGAGTGCCTTCCCTTCCACGGCATATAGGCGAATCAAATATCAATGTAGATCTCCAGATAATGCCAGTGGAAGACCTTCTCTATATAAAAAAAATACACCATCCCTCGCCTGTAGTACAGGACCTAACCCAACAGTGTGGTGTCATATCGTTCGCGGAAACAGAATTACTCCGATCCAATATTTATGTAGAACTCCAGTTTCCAGAAGAACAGTCGCTGAATATTTTGTCCGAGTGCGGTGGTTACCCCGGTGACTACAGCACTATCTCATTCCCTGCTTTCAGGCGCTAGAAAAGTGATAACTTACCCTCAAACGGATACAGCGCCTTGCAGTACCCTAACGGCTGCAGACTGGGCTCGTAGTAGTAGTCGAAGTCCGCGTCCGGGTCGTGGTCGGCTCCGTTGGCGTGGTCGTGGTCGGCTCCCAAACCGGACTCGGGAGAGCCGCCCGCCGGACGCGCTCCGGTCGACACGGACGATTCCGACGCCGAGCGGGACAGCGAACCGCTGTTGTTGGAACCGATACTGGGAACAATAAATTTAATAGATACAGTAAATTTTATGATTATTTTACCTCGTTTGTGAAGACTTCGGGTAAGATGTACCAAAGTGTCTGTTAACGTAATGTAACGATTAAAATTAAAAATGGCGTCGAATGTACCAGCTGTCATTCGAACTGCAAAATAAAATTGGTACATTCGACGCCATTTTTAATATTAATCATTACATTTTCATAGAGTTCATTTTGGTACAACATAGCCTTAATAACCCAACTATAAACAGTTTCACATGTTTGTATAGTGTAACTGGGACCGACCAGCTTAACGTGCTATCCGAGGCACTATAGAGCTATTGTCAAGCATTTTTTTTATTTTCGTTGGTACACACCAATGTTTAGGCCCCCTAAAAACTATAGTGTTTTTTTTTAGACTAACCAACTCGACCACCACGTATAATCGCGATGAGCTAGCCACTTGTTCGGTGTATGTGACTTATACCATCGGTTACGACGAGGTGGGATGAAAACCCCTCTGTTCCCGAAGGCCGTCTAGGCGGTCACGGGCGTGAAGATATTTATTTTACCTTTCAGTTGTAAAATTAGTTAACCTGAGATATTGTAATTTTTATTATTAACAGTAGCTCTAGTGTGAGTTTTTTTAACGTTTACTTTCGCGTTAACTATACTACTGCGTTAGCATTTTGACCAATCACACGACCGCATTTCTAGTTCTCAAAATTTCCGCTTGGAGCGCTGAACCATTTCCCATACAAATTTTAGTTAACTCAAACGCAAAGTAATAGTTAGAAAACTCACACTAGGGGTACAGATGATAAAGATTAGTGGGGTGATTAACGCGCTCAACGCTAAACTAAACTGTAATCGATATAATGCAATTCTGACGAACTTCTTCTTTGCTTTAGTTTTTTTTTATTAGAGCAAGATGGAAGATATGAGATCAGACACTGGTTTAGAAAAATATCTTGGGTAAATTAAAATCTAAATTCATAAATATTCATAAAAACGTATGGAATTATTGAAGAACATATTAGAAGGGTTTGTTTATTTTTAAACAATACGTTTTTAACCAAAATATTCTTCAAGGACTCGATAGGTTTTTATGATTAAGGCCATAGAAGTATAGTGGATCACTATCTGAAGCTGCATAACAAAAACCATTACTGGCAAGGCCCATTGGCTGAAAATGGATCACACCCAACTTCTGTAAGACGATCTCCGAACTTACGCAGTTAACCTCGAAGTTTTTTTACTTTTAAGGTATTAAAGTCTACTGGTAAATATTACCTGATCGCATGGTGACCATTATGGGGTGGCGCGTGATGTGGCCCGTTGCTAGGGCCGTTGCTAGGGCCGTTGCTGGGACCATTGCTGGGCCCATTGGTGGCGGCGGGCAGAGGACCACCGTCGGCTTCTGTGAGGAGATCTTCGTACTTCCGCAGTTGCCCGCGAAGCTTTTTTAACTTGTCACAGCATTCGTTTAATTGTCCTAAAGAAAATATAAAATTATTGTTCACTAGATTTTCATTTCGCCCATTTCGTAACCGCGTACTTGTTAAGTGTTGTCTCCGAATATAATCAGCGAAATGAGGACGGATTAATGCTTCCGCTGTGTACCCTGAGGCCGTTTAAACGGTTCTCGGAATCCAAAAAGGCACCCGTGATGGATGATGGATGGCATAGTGGGAGCGATCAATATTGTTGAAACAACAATGTATTAATCGACCACATTCACATTCATGGACTTAGTAGGTCTGCTTAAAATTATGGAGATACAATGCGGTGCGTAGCGTCAAGAGATTTAAAACATTTTTTTTATTAATTCTGTAGGTCCATATTGATGAAACGCTAAATCATAATTAAGATAGAGCTTCTTATCTTTCAGTAATTGGATTGTTAATCTAATGAATGGCTTTCACGCGCGTACCAAACGAATATACAAAGCAAAAGAAAATGCTCTATTACTTATTTCTCGCGTCTTCCGATACTTTAATGTACAAATATGGAAAGTCTACGATTTTATTATCTGTTAAATTTATTAATTTTCCATACAAGTTATGTGTTGAATATCTTTATCTGGACAATTAGAAAATTAGTCCTAAAAGTTTTTAAAGAAAGATAATAAAAAGGCGTCAAGTACCTCAGTATAATATACTAAAATCTTTAAATGTTTGATAATTTCATTCAGAAAACTGATTATACAATATGTGAATAATGTTACCTTCTACAGTCATTGGATCTCCTAGTGAGGGGTTGGTTTCATACACGCCTTTCATCTTCATCAAACCATCCATGGCCGCTTGCTCTTGTGCTACCTGATAATTTTATAACACATTGTAATAAATTGATAGGTACTTTAACTAATTTTTTTTTGACCAATAATATAAACATATTATATTATTAGTCAAATTATTATCCGAAACTAATTAAAATTATTATTATTATTAAAGTAAAAATAATGTCTTCATTTCTTTTATAAACATATCAATATTAGTAAAATTCTGTAAGTTAGCGAATTTTATGTATTTGCAAGTATATATGTATGACAATAAAAGTTGGATTTAAATTTTGCTTATATAAATTAGTATGGTAATTTAAACTTGTAACAAATTTTGAGGGAAAACTCGCTCAAACACCTAAAGCGAGATAAAAAAACATACAATAACCGCCTTATTCATAAAATCTTTATAACTAAAATGCTCAATTTTAGTTAAAACGGTGTTACTCTTACGTTCTCTTACTTACCAATCAAAATCATATTTGATCTCAATATAGATTTTATGAATAAGATGGTAACTCCTGTACTATAAGTCTTTCCACTCCAGTTTCACTCAAGGAACGTCTCTTTCTACCAAATACTACACCAAGAAAGAAAGAATGAAAGAGACTTTCTTAAGTGAAAAGTGTAGTTAAGGATACAACTTAGAATATCGGGCTAATATTTTATGGCCAATATTATGTTCTTACCTGTTTACATAATTCCTGAACCTTAGCGGCTAGCCTCTTTCTCTTCTGATTAGGTGGTAAATCTGAATAATCCTCCTTCGCATCCATAGATATATTATTCTGAAAATATCAAACAACTTTACAATTTACCCAAACATACAAAAAACCGACAAAGGTGCAATTCTAAAAACATCAAAAATGCACTCTAACATCCTTAACCCTCCCTTACAAAAAATTTTGAAGTGCATTATAAAAATATCCTACAAGAATCAAATCTAATTATCAGTCAATCTAGCACTACAAATTCCCCCAACCAATGGTAACTAAAAAAATAGCAACTAAAGAGAGAGACAACAAAATAACTTATTGTTGTCTCACTCTTCTTCATATCAAACAAAAAAACAATAAATATTTTAACATTTTTTTTTTACCAAATAAATAAGTTCTAACAGTCACCACTACCTTGTCAAAACGCCCATATACAAATGTCCATCAAAGAAAACCGTTTTCTTTATTATTAATAATACATTTTTAAAACCAACAACATAGTTCTTGAACCTAAAAAAATAAAACCAGAGACATTGCAAGCAAAAGCAAAGCTTAAACATTCAAACAAGGCAACTAGCACACTATAAGTTAGCTCATCAAACTTTGCAACTTAATGCATCTATCCTACCTCGTTTGATATTGTATAAAATTAATTTCAGATATTACTCACAGCACAATACATAGATGAAAGACAAAACTTAAATTTGGTTGGGTTTTCCAAAGTAATTTTGTTGCCATATTAAAAAAAAAACTTTCTTAAATATGTCTGCTTTATACAAATTACAATTGGCAACATTTCTTTGGAACGACTTTCCTTTTGCCTAGCATAAAGAAGACGTTAAACAAAAAATAAAATCGAGTCTATTTAGAATTTATTTATGATCATTCCAAACACAAATCAATGACTGCTACAGTAAATAAAAATATGTAAATGTAATCAGCCCCTTTTGCTAAGAATTCTCGCAATATAATTCTGTCCAATATCAATTTCAATATACCAATAAATTAAATTTATTTGACATTTAAGAATAACGTCATAAATGTATGATCAACAAATAACTTCAAATCCATACTGATAAGATAGTATTTATACCGATTATAGAATTAACTATTTCGAAACCCAAAACGTAGATTATATTGATAGCATGAAGTTACAAAGTACACATCATGCGGTGGCAAAGAAGCGAACTGACCTTAATGTTGTTGCACGCCTCCGCTATCCTCTGCGGCGCCACCGACAACAGTCAATAGTTATCGTCAAGTATATACAATATACAACACCGCCCACACGAGCAATAGTATCGTCACGAACGATAGTCTTGTCACTAACGACAATCTCGTCACTAACGACAGTCTCGTTACTAACCACAGTCTCGTCCCTAACGATATTCTCGTCACGAACGATAGTCTTGTCACTAAAGATAGTCTCGTCACGAACTATAGTTTCGTCACGAACGATATTCTCGTCACGAACGATATTCTCGTCACGAACGATAGTCTCGTCATGAACGATATTCTCGTCACGAACGATAGTCTCGTCATGAACGATATTCGCATTATGGACCACAAACTTGTGCCATGATACGAACAAACGAACGATAGTCTCTTATACTGACAAATAATAAAATTAAAAACCATAAAATGTCAAATAAAAACATCTAAATAGGTATTATTTATAAAGTGTATAAAGATCAAGTTTTAATTTGATGCACCGAAATAATAATTTAAGTTAGGTTGAGCAAATAAACATATAACTTTATAAATTGTTATAATTACTTTATTTAATAGAGCAAAGTAAGATATTTAAATCACTATCTAATAATTAGTAAATTATATATATATATATTTTTGATGTATGTCAATCTAGTGCATTAACTTAACATTTTAAATATGTAGTTACTGCAATGTTGCCGCTTAGAGACGCATCTTTAGACAAAAGAAGCAAAAATAATACTATAACCTATGTTTTTTTTTTATATTGGGAAGTAAAATAATTGTTGTAGTAATAAAAATACCCGTAGTGTAGTAAGTGACACAAAGAAGACTATCGCAGTGAAATGTTATATAAAAATTGGTACAATCAAGACTATAGCTCGTGTAAGCAGAACTTTAAGCCCACACCAGTGAGGATAAAAGCGTAAAATATTATTGTATTTAGTTATTGGGTGTTAACTGGAACTTTGGGTCATTTATTTTGAACTTTTTATAAAAATATACAAAATAAAAATCTTAAATTCCAATAAAGTTAAAAATAAAATTAAAAAGTGAAATATAACAGGTAGTAAATAATTAAATAAACAAACAAAAAAATAAGTATGTTAAAGAAATAATAACATAGAGGTTAATAAAATTATAATATAATACCATGCATGTAAGCCTACTCTGTGGCACCATGTTAGACTTACATTATCCAATGTGTACCGCCATAGACCGCCATAATGATCAATGTTGCCAACAAATGGAAACCCAATATAACGGGAAAGGGATGTCGATAAACAAAATAAAATTAGTACATAAATAAACAATACATAAATAATATGTAAATACCATACCATTCACCAATATAATTAATTAATTTTATAAAATAATAATAAAAGGGATATAAAATATTGGTAAAAGTACAGAAATAATAAAAAGACAGAAGTGGCATGTGGACAGTAATAATAAAAATTGTGTCTGATATATAAAAAGGGTTTTGCTATGCCATTCTGCCTCATTATTATTTCTGTGAGTAAAGCATGCTTACATACAAATTACTAATATAGAATCAAATTTAATGCTAAATGATATAACCCAAGCAAAAATACTTTGTAAAATGCCCATAAGCTAATATCAGTTGTTAAATAATAATTTGCCTATATAACTACTGAATCTATATGAAAAAATATTATCTTGTATGTTTTTAAAAGACGTTGGTAATTGAAATAAGTCAACTTTTTTTAAATCTTAATTATTTAAATCTAAAATTAATTATTAAATAATATTTAAGATAATTCGTTCATAGTTGTCATATAAAATTAAATTAATACAGGAGTTGGTATCTTTATAAAATTGGATTATCTTAAAAATCTCCCACATTTATTGGAGCATTTATAAAGGAGTGTATTTTCCTTATTCGCCCGAAAACGCCCATGTGTAAAGGGGATATTCGTATCTATTTGGTATATTTGTGTAAATAACGCGTTAGCAAATACCCGTTTCCATCCACTTGTCGGTTTTTGGTCATATATCAAAGGACTCAAATACGCCAAATATTCGCGATGGCGTCCAGACATGGTTCGCTTAAATTCGCTTCATTGGCCTGCGCCGGCACTATTATATAATAATTACTTTTTTCTCAGTGTTTCATAGACATAGATCACATAGACTGGACAAACGACACTGATATTATATGATACTATTACAAATCAAACAAATGACAGGGCAAACATTAAAGTTATTTGCTGTTTGATTCCATGTGTGGATGGCCAGTTTCTGTATTTTATTTTTCCACAAATATTTGCCCAAATACAACGAACCAACATAACAAATATAACGCTACACCAACTGAAGTGCCACCATAACGGTTTTTGCATTTGTTAGCGAATGCACTGATACTGTCCTTAGTATATCACAAGTCTCTCAATTAACTGATCAGTTTCTTTAACCTCTAGAAGCTGAGCCTCGTGCTGATAATCGGTTGACCTGAAGAGGCACAAAGTACAGTAAAACAGGAGGTCGCTGATCCTCCAAAGATCTACCAATACCCTTAACAGACTAAAACTACTCAAAAACAAACCTTAGTAGAAGTCAGCTACCACGGTCCGAATAACAATATCATATTTTTTAGCGATAAGAGTCATGACTCCGGTCCGAATCAAAAAAATGTGATATTAATAGCATACAGGGTACGATCCAGTGATTTAGCGGGCTCACAAAAACACATAAACATATGCTCTTTTCACTCTTTTTTAATGTCAAATAAATTATATATTGTATATTTGTATACATAAATACCGAAAAAAAAATAAACACAACACTCTGTTTATAAAATATTTTAGGTATTTAATATTTTTCTTAATAAATGTAAAATTTTATGCAAAAGCAAAATCTAATTCAATATGGCGTCTGACATAAATCATAACGTCACTATTAATGTCATAAAGTCATAACATCTGCCGTTAGCGCGCTTACGCTGATTCGGACCGGAATTGACAGTGCTAATAACGACTTTTGCGTGATTCGGACCGCAAAGAGAATCTGGAGCATCGTGCAACTCTGCTCCTCCATATCATTAGTTAATATTTAACTAACAATTTATTAAATTTAACTAAAAACCGTACAAAAACGCACCTTATTGGAAGTGAATATAGACAGCAACCCGACCCGTTTCTTTAACCTATGTCCTCCAGAGACAGTGCCTCGAGCTGTTAGGTGGTTGACGACCTGATGAGGGACAGAATCTGGAGCGTCGTGAGGCCGTTGTTCTTCCATTTGATAGTCTTCCGGGGGAAGGAAACCTGACTTGTATCTTTCTATGACTAGTTGTGTGTCCTGGAATTTAAAATTAAAACATTATTAGCTTTAATTAAGTTAAGTTAACAAAAAGGGTACTTAAGTTAAAAATAATATTTTTTTGTTGAAAATAAGATTAAGGTAAGTAATATATACTAATATAGGGTGTCTCATTAAGAATTTAAATTTTTAAAAATAAAAAATATAATTAAATAAGTTATTTAAGCCAATTTAGTATAATTGTTGCCAAAAAAAGTGTGTCAACATGGCCTGGTAACGATTGCCGTCGACAGTCACGGCGGCACCTTCACCATTTTCAAGAAAGGTATCAAAACAGTGCATACCAGCCAACAGAGCAACGGTGACCATTAAACCGATATTTTGTTTCATGTGTAAATGTCATCAATCCTCCATACATATGTAGAATTTTTTTTTAATAAAATACTAAATAAATATATATTTTTTAATTTTTAAAATTCAAGTTTTAAATTAACAAAAAATGTACCTAAGTAGAAAATAAGTTTTTTTTTAGTTAACAAAAAAGGAAGGTAAATTTTAAACCCGACACAGTAGTTTTTTATTTTATCCACAAACAAAACCTATCATATTTTCTCTTTATAATATTAGTAGATATATTATCTGTGGCATAATATAAAAGCTTCAACTTTGATTATTACAAAACATTTTTTTATACAATATTGTTGAGGTTATTGTTATAATCAAAATTGGATATATAAGGATTTTTCATGAATAAAAGAATATAGATACTTACGCTTTTTTCATTTATACTAATAGCCGCCTGCTCCATACCGTCCAGGCATTGCATTATAATAGGGAATACTTTTCTTTCTACATCCACTGAACTTAACATGAAATTCTTAATATTTTTAATACGTTTCTCATCTAAATCCTGAAACAAAAAAAAATACCTTTAGTAAATTTGTCTAACACATAAATTGTATACACATTCTAACTAAAGTATAAATAATTATAATATAAAGGGGATTATTTTATTACACACATATTGCCCTAGTCACAAAGTAAGCTTTAAACTTATACTGTGTCAACCAGAGACAACAATATTAATACATATTATATAAAATATATAAAACACCCAGACCGTGACAAACTGTACAGAAGTACCTATCCATGGAGGCAGTCAAATAAATCAAAAGATAAACTGTTTATTTTATTTTTATTATGTACTAACTTAATCTGCTCTATTCAGAAAAGTTTCGCTAAATTGAGTCTAAACTTTGGTTATAAATGTGTTGTCACTTTTGTTCCATATCAATGTAAAAGGGAGAAAAGAGAGGTTTAACAAACAGCTTTATTAAACTTTTTTAACATGGACCTGGTCACAAACTAGGCTCTTAGGTTTATACTATGGGTACCAGAAACAACAATACTAATTTATAAACACCCAGATCATGACAAACTGTACGGGAAAACATAATAATAACTTTTTTTGCCATGGGTGGGGGAATCGAACCCACGCCATCCGGATACAACGCCAAAGGCCACTAGCCCACGGAGTCAGTCAAATAATTTAAGTAACAATACTTAAAATAGATCTAAAATATATTTCAAATATACATATACATATATGCCAAAATAAACCTTTAATGTTAAGTAAAAAGTTTTGAGCCAAAACTGGCATAATAAATCTTAAAATGCAAAGTGCAATATATTATATCTGTATATATTAAGAACATAAAAGAGATTAAAACAACACATTTGAAGATTTAAATAGAAGGTTGAATTTGGTTGAGTTTAAGCCTGACCCAGTTGGCAGAATGCCCGCTATGCAGTTTGGTAGAGGAAATGTTATATGAACATGTCATGTTAAAGGTCATGCTGGAACTGTTTGCATATACGATTTACATATAAACAAACTTGCTACAATGAGTTACTATAGTAAATTATTGTCAACTTGATTGAATGTAACTTGACTACAATTCAA
The DNA here is from genome assembly GCA_947458855.1 of Monopis laevigella. Classification (NCBI taxonomy): domain Eukaryota; kingdom Metazoa; phylum Arthropoda; class Insecta; order Lepidoptera; family Tineidae; genus Monopis; species Monopis laevigella. Next base: position 21,060,330 of record OX381581.1, read on the forward strand.
AAATTCACAAGCTAAACCCAAGTAAAACAGGTGGCTCATTATAAGTTTTTTTTTTAACATATCATTGGATGGAAGTCCAAACGTTTATTTTTTATATCTTGTAAGTAATAAGTAAGTATGCATTGCATATGATTTTGCCGATGTCAAGTGCGTAGATTGATATTTCACAACATTTAAAATAAAATGAAATAGAATAAAATGAGACTGAAAACATAAGGAATGAAAAGAGTTTAAAAGCTCGTGCTTCTATTTTATACTTTAAAAATTGAACTGTCACAGGTTATCCTCTTTTAATATGAAATTCCCATAATAACAACTTGTTCAAACAAGATATCCAAGATGGCGGCATTTGTATAGCCAGATTTATACAAATTTGTTCTATTCCCTGTCTAAGAAATAGACTTGCCCCTGGCTCAAAAGTATTATTGTTCTATTCTCTTTCAAGAACAGACTTGGTCTTTGACTGACTAACAGAAGTTTAAAATCAGGGTTTGCTAACAGCCATGGATTTCAGTATAGGTACTAGGCGTTAAACGTATAGTTAAGATACCCAGCAGCATAATGCGCGTAAATCTAGGTCACGATTAGCCAACTCCAGTCGGAAAGCCGCCATGGAGACGAGCTGGATGCATTTTCAAAGGATTGGTCCAGGACAGAGGACAGCTCAATACAAGAAGATATGGAAAAAGGAAAGGGAGACACTACAGGTTATAAATATAATTAAATATCAGCTCAATATTAGACACAAAATTTGACTTATTGATTACATTTATTTATATAGAGCTGATTGATATCCCATTCATATATACACGGTGGCTTTGAAAGGATGTACTTTGGGCAAATATGAGGTTCTACTGATCAATACGAACAACTTTTCCCATGGAACCATGTGCCGCAAATAAAAAAAAATTGCCTTCTCCATACAAACTAGAAATGTTAAAATGTCCAATTTGTATGGGGAAGCCAATTTTTTTTTTTCATTTGCGACACATATTTCCATGGGAAAAGTTGTTCGATTTGATCGGCAGTGCCTCAAATTAGCCCAAAGTACATCCTTTCAAATTCACCCTGTATATTTAAATCAGGGGCAATTCTCGCTCTTTCGACATGCATTCATACTGGCGCTCGATGTATATCAATAAAATTGCCAATATTCTATGGATATCTATCACTTTCTACTAAAATATATCTTACCGGCATGTAAGTATAAACTGCCGGAATTAGGGCCCTGGCCCCAGTATGAACGTTTGTGACATAGTAAATGTTGATCTAATTATAGATAATAATAAAATACTGAAAATTGCTGTTAGTATAAAAAGGTCTTAGTTACAGCCGTAAGAGAACAAAACATACCTGTAATTGTTTAAATACATGCGGCAACCTCTGCTCGTAGTGTAACCTCTGTGCCTCGTTGGTTTTCTTCAGTTGTTCGGCGTACTCTTGTTTGGCATCCTCTGCCGCTTGACTTCTCACTTTCATATTGGCTTTTTGTTTTTCTACTTCTGCTCGACTGCCAAACAAAATCAAATATGAAAATTATACCTTAAATAAGGCTTAAAAGGAATATAATTTACTAAAACTCTATATAGTATTCTGGTCTACACCGAACAAATAACCAGCTCGGTGTTTAAAAAGATATCTGACGATCTTTTGATTACAGCCTACGGAAACTCTGTCTATTACTTAGATACAAACGTCTCTATTCAGAAACGTTTCCATAAGCCAAGGCTAGAGTTTGGATTTGTGAGTTTGATCCATAAAAATGGTTATTCCAGTGAATATTTTTCTTAATCTTCTGTCCATCTTAACGTACCATAGATTAAGTTCCGCGTATGCTTCTGAAAGGTATTTTACACCCACCCATGTGCTGCTTCATTGGACCAGGGTGGCTTCACAACGGGCAAAAATCCTCGGAAAACCGTCGAGGTCGCTATTTAAGGCCTGTCAAACCCCGGACTTCATGTCGCCTTTCGGAATGAGCTGGGCTGGCTAAATAGTCAGTCCTACCATTTGGCTAATTGCAGACAACGAGTGTACATGAACGCTCTTTCGGACTCCCAAGCCGCTGTCTCATACGCTCTTCGCGCTCTGTCCATCTCTAACTTACCTTAGATTAAGGTCCGCGTCAGCTTTCTGGAAGGTATCTAACGCTCTTTCCGACTCCCGCGCCGCTCTCTCGTACGCCCTCCGCGCTCTGTCCAAAGCATTCACTGACGACGATAATTCTGACATTTGCCTAGATCCCTCTTGGAGATGTTGCTGAAAATTATACAAATATAACATAGTACAAATAACAAAAATACTTAACTAGATATTCTAAATATATATACGTACCAACTTAATATACATATAAGGCAGATTTAATCTCATCATTGAATATTTATAGCGAAGACAGTAACAATTTTGACTATTATTAAAAAACTCTAAAAACTCGAGTTTATCCTATACCTAATTGGTTATCAGTCTCATGCCGAAATATGAAAGAGAAACTACTAAATATACCTTTCTCTCCTCCCGGAGTTCCTTTGCTAGTAAGTGTAGCTCCCGGACAACGTGTGACTGTAAGTTCTCCGCGACCACTTCCCGCTGCCCGGCGAAGTCGCCCACTTCTTGAAGGAGTTGTCTAAACGATTTACATGACGAATATCTGAAACACAAAAACACGCTTATGTTTAATGTATGTTAATCTGCTTTCAAAAGTTCATTAATGGGTACGATCAAACAGTGTTATGGCACATCAAAGATGCGGTTACAAATTTACGAGTCTATATTTAACCAGCTTTTTATTCTTAAACCCAGCACACTCATAGAAAATAGCTTAACGGTAGAAAATCGTAATATCCTGAAGATCATCATTTGGCATTCCCTCGAACTGTCAAACCTTACATCAAATTATGGATCAAACAATAAATGATGAAGAGTTACTACCATATGCCACTATGCCTGTGATATATCATTCTTTTCCATACCGACATACTGGGTATCTTCGCCATAATTTTGATTGGTGATTTTAGACATTTTTTAATACTAAGCCAAAAAAAATATCTAGATCAAGGCTTTGGCCACTATAAAGTTCAGTATGATAGCCTATCGATCCCAACACATTGCCAAATTAAACAACGCCAGTGTGCTACTTATGTACGTACACTATTCAAGTTGGATTAAAGCCAAAGCCATTCCAAAAAAAATTATGAAAACAAAGGTTAGCTGTTAAATAATGCCTAAGGCATTAAGTCCGTTTTGTTTACTGTTCAATAAAGTGTTAAATAAATAAATAACACACTCACTCATCATTCTCACTAAGTATTTAATATTCAATTCACAAGTAAATTAATATACGTGGTGGCCGAGTTGGTTAGACCTTAAGACTTAAAAACACTTAGGTCCCTGGTTCAAACCCAATGGTGTACCAATGAGTTTTTAATCTAAAAATGTATGTATATTTGTTTAACAACACCACTATTAGTGCTTTGGAGAGCACGTTAAACTGTCGGTCACAGTTTCACTATACTAACTTGTGAAACTGTTTATAGATGGGTTATTGAGTCTATCCAAACATCTCGATGAGCTAGCCACTTGTTCGATGTAGACTTATACCATCGGCTACGACTAGGTGGGATTAAAAACCCTTCCGCTGGGTACCCTGAGGCCGTCTAGGCGGATCATATATAAGTAATTAAATATTTAGTAAATAATAAAGGTCATTATTCTAAAATTCTTCTTGTTCGGTTAGGTTAGGAAAACCATCACTTGTCATTTTCACTAAGCATTTAATAATTAATTCACAAGTAAATTAAATATTTAGTGAACAAAATTTTTAATCCTTATTTTACACAAAAAAAAAACAACTTGTTAGGATAGTTCCTGGTCACAAACCAAAAAAATATGGATTTGAGTTATGCCTCGAAGGAAAATTAACTTGTTCTAAGATTATAACAAAAAAAAGCAATACTCACTGATACTCGTCTTCTTCTTTTCTCTTCGGCTGGTAATTTTTGATGAGCCGCCTGAAACATATAAATTTAGAATTTAGACCAAAACAGATTAACCGGTTATACCGGCCACGTTATCTATAATAGGAAATTGAGTAAGTGACCTAATCGCCACACTAGTGGCCCGATTGCGCTAAAACTTGTATATTATACGTAATACCTAACCGGTAAATTACATAAAATTGTCACCCATTGACTACTTTAATATGTAGTCTAGTCCGTTTATCAACGAAGTCTTATTGCTCTATTCAGAGACATACTAAACCTGGTTTAACCTAAACCTGGTTCTAATTATCTTGTCACTTTTGGTCGACATCAATATGACAGGAGAATACAAAGGTTTATCGTAAGGTTTCTAAATAGACTCGTAGGGTCTTACCACAGCAAAAAATTCGAGCTTTTATTAATAGGTTATCCAATGCCTACAATTCAGATTCTGTCGAGGCACTGATTTTGGGTAATGAATGAGAATACAATAATAAAAAATTGAGAGCTTTTATAAATAGGTTATCTAATGCCTCCAATTCACGATCTTGTCGAGACCCTAATTCGTGTTTAGGTCACATCTGCCAGTGAAAATAGACCTGAATTGGGCACCCGTAAACGACCGTAGCTAGAAACGTAGTGTTGCAAGTAATAATATCGAAATAATTCAGGATATCTTTGACTTAGGGAACAAATAACTCATCAAGTGCCCGATTAATCGGATTCATGACCAGTGTAACATAGTAATATTGCGTAAGTAGGTACCTAGCAATAACCATATGTATTTTGTATGTGTCATTAAATAATTTTATTATTATTATCATAACTAAATCTATGGCCTGCAGAAGTATGTTGATGAAAATAAATAATATCATGTCAACTATAACCTGTTTGTCTTAAATAAATAATCGGGTGCCAGAATTCGGATACCCGAATTCGGTCAAACGACCAAGTGTAATTGCGCCATTATTATTTATATTTATGTCAACAATAACCTGTTAATCTTAAATAAATAAAGCATAACTAATTATATTTAAAACTCAGATCATGTTATTAAACATACGTACTTAAGCAATCAAGGCTATTAATTAATAGTTTATATAATTCTAACAGTCAAAATATCATTGTTAATTTATAAATATAATACATACAACGTATGGTTTGTTTTGTACGTGATTTTAATAATATTCACATTATAAATTATGATTTTATTTCAAGTAGTCTCTATTAAATTTTAATTCGGCAAATTATATGTAGATTAAAAGAAAATCCAACAAAGACATAAGTATATTTACTTATGAACGATAAAATAGAACTAAAAAAACTTATATTGACAGATTACAATAATATTCATATTTCATTTGGATCCATACAAAGAACAATAGATCTTTTTATTTCAGACGTTAAGATGTCACGAGCAGCATTATACATTTAAGGCGCTATATGAAAAAGGAAAAAGTAAGAGCCGTAGATATCGCGACCGCCCCTAATAGGATCTTAACAGAAGTGACAAGTGGCAAATAAAAAATCTATGAAATGAACCGAAATAAGAAACTAAAATTGATATCGTCTTTAAATAAGTACTATAAAATTATCAAAATATGTTGTTGTGGTTTTAAAACAAAAGGTATAAGAACGCATTTAGATCAGTCCTAGTTTTAAAACAGAGGCTTTACCATGGGTTTGCGCATTGTAGCAACGTAACGTATGTGTATACGTATACGTGAGCAACAACCAATAGGATCGCTTTATTCAATCCTGTTACCAAAAATAAAGCGGCCCTATTGGTTTTTGCTCACGTAAACGTTTACAAATACGTTACGTTTCTACTATGCGCAAACCCATGGTAGAACCTCTGTGTATTTTTATCGGATAAAATATGATTAAAAATAATTACGTTTTCCTTTTATACAGAGCAAAATTGAATGAATGTACTTTGGGCTAATATGAGGTTCAGGTGATCGAATCGAACAACTTTTCCTATGGAACCATATGTCGCAAATGAAAAAAAGTTTTGGCTACCCATACAAATTGGACATTTAAATATTACTAGTTTGTATGGAGAAGGCACTTTTACAATATATGACAATAACTAATATCAAAATAACAATCTTGCTGTCGTTTAGTTATCGAGATAGGTATGTACATTTATTTAACGTGTCTTCTTTTCATTCCTCGCCTTAAGTAGAAGTAATTCCGTTATCTTTATTATTAATGTTGTTATAAGTGATTAACAAATACATCATTGTTTTAAGCTACAAATTGTCATGTTATCTCTGCTGGTCGGTATGTATGTTAATGTACAAAACCATTTAGACTTACTATACCTATTTATATTTATCTTCACACCAGGTCCCTTACGGGGTAGGCAGAGACGACCTAGCGCCAACTGTCCCTATATACTCTGTTCGCCTCTTCCACAGTCATAACTCCTCTCATACATGCACGCCGATTTCGGAAACTTTTAATAGCACCGTCTTTTAAAACCTTTTCAATTTGGTCATGGTACGTATGTCTTGGTCTCCCTCGGCCTCGTTTACCCTTCACCTCGCTTTTATATATCTGGTTCGTCAGTCTTTCATATACATGTTTAAATTATATATATATCCGTTGTTACAGAGTTAGGTTAGATCGGAGACTTAAAAACACTACAGCTCTTAAGGTCTCGAGTTCAAGCCCCGGCCTGTATCAATTTAATATGAGTTATTTTTTTTATACGTGATGGCACAGTTGATTAGACCTTAGAATTAAAAATACTTAGGACCCTTAAGTTCAAACCCCGGTGTGTACCAATGAGTTTTTAATCTAAAAAAATATGTACATTTGGACATAGTGGAGACAACCAATAGACTTATTATCTTATTTCGACTTTGTTGTTTCCATTCTTCGACTATACGTGGGCGGCACTGAAAATTTCGGGAATCAAGGAAGTGACACAATATTACTATTTAAAAATGTATTTATTGCTTTTCGAAGTATTCTCCGCGAAATTTGACACATTTTTCCATACGATGGAACCAATCATTGAAGCAACCATTCCATTCGGAAGTTGGGCCGTTTTGTAGGCGTCCACAGCTTCTTCAGGTGATGAAAATCTCTGACCACGCAATTTATTCTTTATTTTAGGGAAAGTATAGAAATCATTAGGGCTTAGGTCGGGGCTGTACGGCGGATGGTCTAATAATTCTATGTTTTCTTGCTCCAAAAACTCTTTTGTTCTGTGCGCGGTGTGAGAACTCGCATTGTCGTGAAGGAGGATGATGCGGCGATTGCAGATTGTTTACGGAGTTCAGAAACGACCTGTGGCAAACAAATGCTAACATACCATTCTGCATTAACCGTTCTTTGTCCCTCAAGAGGAATAGTCGCAACATGGCCGGTTTTGAAGACAAACGTGGCCACCATTTTTTTTGCAACACTCCGTGAACGCATATTTTTGTTGGCTTTAACTCATTTTCGAACACCCAAACTCGTGACTGATTTTTTGTTTCGGGTTCGTACGCGTATATCCAGGATTCGTCACCTAATATGATGTTGTATACAGCATTTGAGGATCCTGCGTGGTATCTTTCGAGAGTTCTGACGCACCAAGTAACGCGAGCCGCTTTTTGCTCTTCACAGAGCGAATGCGGTATCCATCGGGAAAACAACTTTTTTACACTTAATTGTTCATGCAAGATTATTTGTATTTGACTCATGCCAATGTCTAAAGTTGCCTGAATTTCGCGGTATGTCACATGTCGATCTTCCACAATCAGCTTACGCACAGCATCAACGTTTTCTTGGGTGACTGCAGTTTTTGGACGACCTTGACGGGGATCATCACTGAGCTTGACACGTCCACGTTGAAATTCAGCAAACCAGCGATAAATTGTGGTTTTGGATGGGGCTTCATCACCAAATGCAGAAAGCATCCGATCAACACACTGTTTCTCGAGTCAATTCCATTTTCTCAACGACTAAACAAGTTTAACAAGTCCTTGTGACAAGACCAAGAATCTTTTTTTAAATAACTAAATGGTATTCGATTTTTAAAACCAAGGAGTTTTCAATTAAAAATATTTTAATATGACAGGAACAGTGGAAATATTCCATTTCCGATATTTTCAGTGCCGACTACGTATATTTAATCCATACACGTTAAAAATAGTAGCCCCAAAAAAAATGTCTCCGTTAGAAGCTTTTATTTTTGGAGAAGTAAATACATATCGTTTTATAAACATAATATGTATTTATTTATACATTATTACTATATATATATATATATCATCACGGGTGCCTTGCGGAGCCCGAGACCGCCTAGACAGCTTCAAGGTGGAGGGGTTCTTAATCCAACTTCGTCGTAGCCGATGTTATGAGTCTACATCGAACAAGTGGCTAGCTCGTCGGGATGTTTGGATAGACTCAATAACCCATCTATAAACAGTTTCACAAGTTGGTACAGTGAAACTGGGACCGACAGCTGAACGTGCTCTCCGTGGCACTAATAGTGGTATTGTTAAACAAATGTACATACATTTTTAGATTAAAAACTCATTGGTACACACCGGGGTTTGAACCAGGGATCTAAGCGTTTTTAAGTCTAAGGTCTAATCAACTCGGCCACCACGTATATAAATTACTGTCGTTATCAATAAGCAATATGAATGACCTCATGTTCGCATTTGGTTTTAATTAGAATAAGGCACTGAGGAAAATACATTACAAAAAACGGTGATGTAAAAATCCGTGACTAAACTCGTGTATGATACACATACCATAAGCTAATGGCCGACACCTAATAACAATATAGTCCTATTAAATAAGCTTGAATCGGCATCTAAATCCGGCATAATGGAGACAACCAATAGCCAAATGCTTACCAGCAGGTGGGTGTAACATCACATGCCGTGCTCTAGTAAAAAAAACAACATACGTAACAATACCACAGCCTCTTTAGACTAGTGGTTACGCCTTTGGCGTTGTATCCGGAGGTCGTGGGTTCGATTCCCACCCACGGCAAAAAATATTAGTACGTTTTCTTCTGTACAGTTTTCATGGTCTGGGTGTTTATAAAATATAATATGTATTATATCGTTGCTTCTGGTACAGACAGTAGAAGCCTAGAGCTTAGTTTGAGACCAGAGCAATATGTGTAATCTGTCTTACATATTATTAATACCGCAAAAACCACTTGATATTATACAATGCTAGCTGTTTGTGTCGCTAGCCGTTTTTGTTGCTAGCCGTTTAGCGAGTATCTCTACAAGTACGAGTATGAAGCAACGACATCACCATGAGTACAACGTAGGCGGAACCGGTATCTACATCAGGTTTCAGTAACACACAGATCGTCTTACAGATTCTCAAACATTTTTGCCAGTATTTTGGAAGCGTGCCAAAAACGTAAACGGTTTAGAATAAAGTGGACATAAAGTTTTTGTTATCGAAAGATCTCTACCATAATTTTTATATTATTTATTATTATATTGCACAAAATTGTACATAGGCGAACTTAATAACAATAATGCCTTAGGCATTTTCTACCAGATAACCTTTGAGAGAGTAAAATATGCTTGAGGGCAGAACTTTTTCGAAAAAAATAATATATAATGTTATCAATGATGCTTAACAATACTTTAAATAATATAATAAACGTAATACATAAACATACATCTCATACCAAACAAAATTGCCACTATTTAGTATTATTATGGATAGTCAGGTGTGAGCAAGCGTTTAAACACTCCGATAGAAGGAGCTGATATTATAGTCAGAGGAAGCAAATTCCACTGGCAAGCAGCTGACACCGTAAAATCTGAACATTTCGTAGAGAAATGAAATGAAATGATTTATTAGCTTAGATTCTGAGTAGAGTTAGTTGTTAGGATGTTAGTATCATCAGAAGCTGCCACAATTAATAGCGTGCAAATATTTACAAATTAATGTTATTTTACATACCTACTTAAATTGTATTATAATTCCTATATACTATTATAAATACAACAGTACAATTGCTAATATTTGAGGGCAGCTATCATTCTATTTATTTTTATTATCAAAATAGTCTTTAAGTGAATAGAAACATTTGTCTAATAGACATGCATACAGTAGTATAGAGACATGTGATGGGATTTTTAGAAGGTTATTGACAAAAGAACGGAGGGGACTTACTATCATAAACACCGCAACAAGCTCGCCGCTTTTTAGGCTTGCCTCCGAATACCATCGGCGAAATAAGGACGAGTTAATCCGTCCGCAGGGTACCCTGAGGCCGTTTAAATGGTTCTCGGAAGCCAAAAAAGGCACCCGTGATAATATTTATTTATTTTACTATAGTCTCTGGTATCTATAGATAGAGATCAACCATTAGGATCGCTTTATTTTGAAATATGCCTGTCTTATTGGTTGATCACTATCTATAGTTACTAGCGAATATAGTAAAAACTCAAAACTCATGGTGGATCTAAAGAGTCTAAAGTAAATTATTTAAATAGAGTCGGTCTAATGATTCGCCCGTCTCTCATAAAAGTACAATTAGTTATTTTTTATGTTATCCAAACTTGGTTACAACTGCATGTCAATTATGAACATGAAAAAAAAAACAATTGAACTTCGACTAACAGCCAAGATGTAATATTGGAATTACGTTTGTATGGGCGTCAAGTCGACTACAGAGGCGTTCTTTATTTTTGGTAACTGGATTGAATAAAGCGATGGTTGGTGCTCACGTATACGTAAATGAATATGTTACGTTTCTACAATGCGCAAACCCATGGTAGAGCCTCAGGCCCCTAACACACAAAAAATATTTAACATTTAAACGTTGCTACCTATACTTGACCTTCTGATCATAAGCCCTCTAAATATAAACCAAAACCTTTAAGCTACGAACCTGATCCTAATAACAAATAGATTAGTTGATAACATACATGACCAAACAATGACGTAAGACGGGGAACAAACCCGGCTAATTGGTGAGCATCGCTAAGTGGTCAAGTTTTACGGTATTCCTTATTACTCAATCTAATTAACAATCTCAACCGGAATGTGCAAAATTACTACACTATTATTAGCAACTTTGTATTTAGGCGTGAATAATACTTTATATATTAGCATAGGTGCGGTCCTGTCCTAGTACCGCACGCATTTTGTTGATATGATCTGATTTGGAACAACTCCAGGAATAGTTAAGTCCAAGAATTGGAATGAGCCGTTCCGCGCTTTCATTATGATTAGATTTTTGAAAAAAAATAATCTAACCAGGAATCGTTCTGGTTGATTTGGAAGAAACAAACTCATACTGTATTATTCCACCAGCCGGTCGCTTATAAGGATCAAATGGTGGAAAAATATGTTTAATGTTTTTATGCCCTAATGAATGGTTCAAAATTATACATATTTAGTTTTTATCAATATCGGCCCCAAAACTCCTATGAGCGTTTTTCGCTAATTCTTGTTTAGGACTTGGCCTTGAAGGCATACTTGAAAAAATATCCCTGTATTTAATCTCATAAACTAAATACTCAAAACGGGGTTTAAATAAAATTGACTCTACCTTTGAGGAAAAAAACTTTTTAGATATGGACAGTTTGACTACTTAAACTGGATATTCACTCAAGTCCGTGTATGTCTTACCTCTTTTTACCAAGTATCGAATGAAGATATATAGAATGAATGAAAGAAGTAGACGTAGTGTATGCGTGAAAAAACGGATCTTAGGCGTATTCTAAACCGTATGCTCAATTCCACTTTTCACTCGAGAAACGTTCTATCATCTTGATTTGACAGATGTGGAGTTGAGGATACGGCTTGGAATACGGAATATTAAAAAAAAAAAAAAAAAATAAAAAAAAATTATCCAACATAGCCTTTATTACATTAGAAATATATGTCAGAACAAACTACGACTACGACCTATCAAAATTTGATTTAATAATTAAGCTTCAGTTTTCAGAACCATTTCACGCTTTCTATTTAGATTGTGTATAGAAATACAATTTAATAAATAATCAACGTATGTGTGGCGAACAGATAGACAGACTGACCGACTCTACTTGCTAACCACTGCATAAGGTTTCTATGTTTGAAATGACATTTCCTTCAAACTGACATTGACTACGAGAATGACAGCTTACCTAACTAGACACAAGACAGGACTAACAATATAATTAATTAATTAATAAATATATTAAAGACGAGATGACGAGTTTCATTGCATCACCAACAAAGTGATAAATATATATTAAAAGAAGACGAGACGACGAGTTACATTGCATCAGCAACAGTATGTAGGGTGTGATAGTTACCTGAGTTTTCCTGCATATTCCAGCTCTATCGCACAGCGTTCCTTGACGAAGTTTCCGTACTTGTCCAGAAAGTCGATTCCTTTGTGTGTATGGGCGGCTAAGTTATCATATTGATCCTGTGGACAACACAAAAATGCTATTAACAAAAAATAATGCGAAAGGGTTTCAGTATGGAAATTAAAGGGCAGATTTTCCAAATTTATAAAATTTATACAGAAAATGCTGAATTTATAATATGCATAATTTGTATTGAATGAGGCAATGCTGGTGATAACAAATAATATAACAGATAAACAAATCAATTTAAATGCCGTTTATGAAATTAGTTATATTTTCAAACTAAAAATAATTATAAAACAACATGCTATATATATTATGAGTTTTGAAATCTCTACACTTTTGTTCAATGGATTCGAGAACGTCAATAGACATCTAAATGTTGTTTTCAGTGATAATAAAGTTTTTTTTGGAAAAAAAACATGGAGGTGTAGAATTTATTTACTCGATCCTAATTACATAATATATTTATAAATATCTGTTAAGTTTTGAAATGACAACTAAAGTAATATTTTTAGAATCAAAAATCAAAACTTTGTGTCTTTTCAAAAGTTCATTTTTATAAAAAGTCTATCTAATTAGGATCGAGTAAAATTTACACTTCTAAGTTCTTTTTTCATAAAAAAACTTTGATATCACTGAAAACAACATTTACACATTTTCAGACGTTCAAGATCTTACACATACCTTAGTCGTATTATATAATAAGTTCTGCATATTAATTACACAATAAATTACTTTTTTATTTGATAAAAATAATACAATATGTTTTGCATTATTTATCTGTGATTTGTCATAGCTATGGTCAGAAGGAAACAATAAAGGTCATTTAGTTGAAGGATAACAATAATATCATAATACCTAATTATAATATGTGACACATTTCATACATTATTGCCCTTGTCACAAACTATAAGATTGTCTCCTGCGGGGTGAGAAGGAACTTTATTTAACACTTTCGCTTTCGTCAGTGGAATCGTTTTCGTCTTGTCTATGGTCAGAACGTATAAGTAATATACGGAAGTGCTGTAACAGATCATGTAAATTATTAAAACTGTACCATCATTCTTTCGATTTAACTTATAGAAAAGAGATAAATATTAATTATTCGTTTCTTTGAATAATTCAATCGAAAAATCATCAACTTAAATATATTGAAGATGCATTACAGCACTTCCGTATATTATTCATACAGGTTCTGACCATAGACTAGACGAAAAAGATTCCACTGACGAAAGCGAAAGTGTTAAATAAAGTTCCTTCTCACCCCGCTGTAGAACCAAAAATAACCAATATAATATTTCTACTTTACCTACACCAAAATTTAAAAATTCTAAACTAGCGCAAAGACAGAGAAATCCAAAAAATTCTAGTGCATCTTTCTGAGGACGAACAGCTAGTCAAAGCACTGTGGCCTTTACACTGAGTCATGAAGGTTCAATTCACTTTGTCAATGTTTAAAAACCTTGCTGTCCACCGTTTAGTAATAAAATGACAAAAAAAAAAGTATCTATAGAGTGCGTGAGTCGGGTCATTTGAAGTTTCCCATTCCCACAATCATCTAGATGATCCTGTAGATCTCATGCGGGAGATGCGCACGCGACCAGGCTCGGCGCCCTTGGCGCACAGGAACGGGAGAGCAACGACTTTCGCACGCGGGTCATGCAGAGTCGTGAATGTCGAACGAAGGTGAAAACTCTTGAAGCTGGAAGGTCAGACACGTCGAGGTTGGTACAAGTGCTAAACTAGAAGTAACAGAGAGCGCAAATTCCTAAAATCACGAAAATATGGATCATAAAAAAATATAAAAGAAAGAAAGGGGCATGTTTTACTCACTCAAAGGTAAGCTTGTAGAAAATGTCTAAGGCATTAAGCTCGTATATACAATTATGTGAAATAAATAATTTTAAATAAATAAATAAACTTTATGGTGTGACCCAAGAGCGTCCATTTAATATCTCAATAACCACAGGTCCAATTAAAAATTGTAATGGTTTTATGAAACTTATTGAGACATGGGTGCATGGAAGTCAAAATTTAGGTTAAAAAGGGTTAAGTCGAATATAAAAAAAAGGAATATAATACTTTAACTTTACTTATTTTAAATTTGGGTGGGAGTAAGGCCTCTATGACTTTGCTTGGCCGACAGAACGGACTCGTTACCACCGCCGCCCATACAGATGCAAAAAACATCAAGTGACCTTTATCACTTGTCATGTTTCGGTTTTAGTCTAAGAGTTCACCGGTTTACTAGAAACTACTGGATTGCTTGTCAAACTGATACTCTTCTATCACAGAGGCGATTGATTTGACGATAAAGAAGCAAGGACATTAAAATAGACTGTAATGCAAATACGCCTTTATCGCCGCTTATTTCGTAATCGCATCATTTAGCCTTCATAGTAAGAGCGATCATATTGTTAAACAACAATGTATAGATCGTGCCCATTCATGCACTTTATAGGTATGCTTACCATCATGTGGATACAAAGTCACATGCCGTGCACCAATTAAAAAAAAATCAGAACCCGCCGCCAATCGTGGTAATAAAAAATTACTTTAGTTAATCCGCTCTCTATCCTACATTTAAAATAAGAACCTCTTTGGCAATTTTTTTAATAGCTGAATATAGCCCACATGTCGAAACAACAATAGCATTCAATAAAATGTATAACGCAAGTATACGAGCAGATGCCAGCGATACAGCACTAATTGCCACAGGGTTTATGAGCATTGGCACATAGTTTCTTTTGTGGAACACTTTGAGGTTCTTGTGGAATCTTTATAATTATCACATCGGTGCAATTTCATACGTAACTCGAATGAATGGAGGTTAAAAGGTTGTATATAACATCATTAGAACATTAGTAGATTTATCCACTAGATATATGGTGAATAGAATGGATAAAATATTGTTTGGGATATGTCAACTCAAAACAAATATACACAATTCCTTCGAAGAGTTGTGATTGGAAGGTTCTTGGCCTACCAAGATGGTACGTCAGAGCTTTTATGGAAGGTGTTACCAAGATGGCGCCGATATAGTGGTATAGTTTTTGGTTGGGTAGAAAGGGTACTGGTCGCAGTGACGGAGTGTAAATATCGTGAAAGGATTTTATACCTACTTAGCGGTGTAAGACTGAGAACACTGCAGTTTACCCCATTGCCTCACAACCACACGTTGGACCCTTACGGAGAGCCCATAGATAGCTAAGTAACCTTTCTTATAATATCCAGTAAACGTCCATGACCAGTAAAATTAAGACCAAAAAGAAGATCTGTTGTTAAACAGGAGAGCAAAAGGTAATGGCGATAACATGTGGAACATGTTACACAAACCTCGGTCAAGTGACGATAAAATAAATTGTCAAAAACAGAATGTAATAATAAGCAGCATCAGATAGCTACTAAACCTTGGACTAACCCTGATCCCCTAGTTGAAGAAAACTTAAGATCTGATTACTCTATTAATACCCAATCTCCCTAAAACAACAAAGAATATATAAATTTAAAACTTATTAATTTTGAAAAGCTTAGAAATTCTATAATTCTAGGTGACCCTATTCAGAAATATCATTGATAAGAAATAAATTACACAGTTAACGTCAGACAGATTTGTCATTCATTGTTGGCAATAAAGTCTGTGAATAAACTTGGAATGATTCAAAACTTTACGTGTATACCGTTATAGAATATTTTTCATATTCTTCTTTAATATATGTCAAACCCTTTTTACCAGGCGTTTCTGATATACAATTTTAAGGATAACTTTGAAAGAAAACTTATAAAAATTCATAAGAACCGTGGCGTCCCACAAGTCAATGTCGACTTCGCAACTTGTTAAAAGCGGCTATTCCTGGACCCATTAACCGAACCAGTTGTTCAAGAAAATATATCTATAAAGTTGTACACTCAACATGGTGGACGCAATAACCGCCTTCATAATTAAAACTTTAAGCGACTTGCATTTAAATTGAAAGTAATAAGACTATGAGAAAGTGTAACCGAACCGGCCTATATTTTCTTGAGTGGTGACGTTGAAGTATTTACTATGTTATTTATATCTAGACCGATGTCTTTATTGGATATTAGCAATATCCTTCTTGGGATAATTGCTTAGTTGATATCTTACTACTAAAAGATATAAACTGAAGTACTTACTATTTCAAAAAACTAAGTTTCATCTTAGAAATACGCGCAAATATTGATCCACGGAAAAATAAGCAATTGTTCAACAAGTTGGATAAAAACGGCTATTAGCTATCACAAGCAAAGGTTATCGCAAAAAAGAAGACAACCCAGAAGCTTTTGCTTCTTTTACTATATTCTTCTTGCTTCTTATTTCATAGAAGGAAAATTAAGTTTGTATATTTAAGACCGAAAAATAAAAAACAAGCAGAAGTTCATATCGGTTATCTTCGATGTTAATGGAATTAGCAAGGACAGCCTTGCTTATTCCATTAACAGCATTTCAAGGATATGAGAAGTTAATCCAAAAGTTAATATGTATGCCAGAAGTAATGATAATTTAATAAAAACGAAAGCAAGAGTTCAAATTGGCAAATCTCCGACATTCGGTAACAGACACTAAAGAACTGAAAGGTAAAATTTATTATTTTATAAAGTTTGTTATAATGAACATGGTTAGTGTGTTGTTAAAGTCAGTTAAATCCGTTGATAGCTGGAGGCGCTTGGGCGGGGAATGCGTCCCAGCAATCATGTCCTATCAGTATGCAGATCAGGCAAGCCGAGTAGCCAACACGCGTCCTTAAAGGTCTATCACGCACGTCTACGCAAATCATTTATTGTTAAAATCAATAATAATAATGTTTACTATTGGCTCTAATTAATTAATATAAATGATAGTGAGAGTAATAATAATGCGACAGGATAAGAATAAATATAAGGGTCAGTGCAATGAAAAAGAAACGTTTTTAATTAAAATTAATTAGCTATTAATTATTGTATGGTTAAAATATTTATTTATCTAATTGATTATTAATTAAGTACCAAATTATTCAGATACAAAGTGAATCGTGTGACGTCATAAACTCGAAACAAAACTTTGTGACCCACTGTTTTTGGAATCAAAATAAAGAAAATAGAGTCGAGATTTTAGTCTATAAGTATATTTTGGAATATGTATTATAAAAAATATATTAGTGACATACACTGAAGTTCAATCTTTTTGCTTTTGACTAAGTAAATTTATTTATTTTCGTTTATTTTCTCGGAGGATTCTTTTCTCTTTTTGTATTTTGCTATTAAAACTTAGTTTATAAGAAAAAAATCAACATATTTTATTCTTAAATCTATTTTACTGCACCTATTTTGCCTACTTACTGCTTAATTTGTCCCAAAGGTTTACCTGGAAAAGAATGCCTAGCGGCATTAAGTTCGCCTTTGTACTAAATTTGTGCAATAAAGTTTTTTAATAAATATTTTAATATATCATACAAATAACAGCATGCGCATGTATTAGCACATATCATGTTTTCATTAAACAATTTGTATGCCTTAGTTTTAATTCCTCTATTTAACTAATTCTATATATTGTCATCAGTTTCCTCTTAATATATGTAATTGTCTAACACATCACAAGAAACATCTGATAATAATATTAGCAAAGATTATAATTAGAAACCAATTGACATATTTATTTAAAACATCTGCAGCAAAGTATCATTAGACCGTAATATTTGGCACATCATCTACCACCAGGCGAGCAATGTCATTGACACTGCCAGCCATAGACAAAAAAACATATATCATCACTGCCAAAGTAATCAATAGTTTATAATCGTCGTATTTTTTTATGGAGCCACATATTATCTATCTATGTACCATCATTATTAAACCAACCAACGTGACTAATTAAAGACGCAATATTAAACTGCAGACTAGCTGACACGCGCAACTTCGTCTGCGTAATTGTTAAAGTTACGCAGACGAAGTTGCGCGTGCCCGTTGCGTGCGCTACGAAGCTCTCAAAAGGAACAATTTTCCCCCGTTTTCCCAACATGTTTCATTCATACTCCGCTCCTATTAGTCGCAGCGTGGTGTTATATAGCTTATAGCCTTCCTCGAAAAATGGGCTATCAAACACTAAAAGGATTTTCGACAAAATCGGTTAAGTAGTTTCGGATATTGCCCCCTACAACCTCACAAACTTTTAATATTAAGTGTAGATATGAAAAATCGAACTTTATTTAGTAAAAAAGACAATTTACATTTTAAGTCTACTTTAATATCCTCGTCGCCTTATCGTAAAATCAACTGCCCATTTCATAACCGCATCCTGAAAAGAAATGATCTACTTTATCAACAAGAAACCGATGATGTAGGCTCCTAAATACCGGGATACCCACAGAAATCCGAATCATGGTCAGACGGTTTTTGCATCTGGTAGAGCAGGGTGATTACGCGTACAATGCTAAGCTAAACTTAAATCGATATTATACAATTCTGCCGTAATGCGAACTCGGTGATATTGAAAATTAACAAGCAACTACGCCATTTTGGTTTGGCTTTGTAGGGCGTAATACCGATAAGGTACAATGCAGTACGAATCTAAGCTTGGTAAAAACTCACATTGGACTGATCTGGCATCAGAACTAGGATGAGGTAATAAAAACCGTTTAGCCTAAAGCAGTTAATGGGGCCTCCCACCTAGAAAGCATAGCAAAGTCATTGACATTGGTGCCAGTCTATCACGCCAGACCATATGCAAACAAAAATATGGCGGTAATAGCCACTCTAACTAGTGTTGCCAGATTTTTTTATCAGACTATAAGGAACAAATGCTTCAATGGACAAAAAATAAGGGACCGGACCTATATCCCCTTCAGGGGTTTTGTATGGTGTTTTAATAAAGGTCTACCAAACCCGTAGCACCTCAAAAGTTAATTATAAGCGCTATTTTACTTTACCAAATGAGGTAATCAAATGCCTTTGAAAGTGTAACCCTATGAAGGGGTAACCCCTTAATATTTTTTTTAACGAGTCATTTTTTTGTCAGCGAAATGTTCAATGTTAATCAACTGCAATAACCATCAACTTATTTTCTTCTCCCTCTCTCTTCCAAAGTTCAAATAGAATTGCACCATAGTTTTTCTGGATGTTTAAGTGTAAGTCTTACAGGCTAACCTATTAAACAAGGGGTTACCCTTTCAATAGGGTTACTTAAATGAATAGATAGGATAGCAGTTGAATTGGGTAAGCAAGTTCACGGGGTAATTTATCGTAAGAGGTACATCGTTTAAAGACTTAACCCCGGCTTAAGTCTTTAAACGAACAGGTTTTCCGGTCCCTGCAAAAATACGGGATTTCAGGATCGAGGCAAAACAAATAATAACAAACAAATCGAGTACGGTTGAAATACGGGACCAAGTCAGTCCCCGCAAGACATTTAAAATTACGTCCGAATTACGGGACGTCCCGTGAAATACGGGACGTCTGGCAGCACTACTCCTAACGTAATCAATAGTATGTAATTGCCACATACCTCGGTATACCACTCACGAAACGATATGAGTTAGCGATCCGTTATCTATTCTAGGTACACACGTACCTGTCTACTTTGTATAGATTTTATAATAACTGTCATAGCTATTGTGAAATAAACTGTAGTTATTTATGTATTAGAATCACTAACTAACTACACTGATGTGTGGTCCTTAATTACATTTATTCATACTGGCAATTATTGTTAAGAAGATGTCAAGTAGATATTTTTTTTATATATAGGCCGTTGCAAAGTATTAAGGGTTTAAATTCTGCCAATGTCTATAACTTTTCTATGTGTATTATGAGAGAAATTAAACCCAAATTGGAGTAATCTTTGAAAAAAATTTGTACACTTAAGTTAATTATATAGAGAATTATATATATAGATAGATGAATGAAATAATTTTTATAATAAAATAAAAATTATTAATTATCAAATCTGACTAAGTTATCAGAAAAGTAACAGAACAAAATCAAGAACGTGATGACGTTAATAAAAGACCGATCGTTCTTTCTAAAATTTGATTATAATTAAAAAAAATAAAACTGGTACTAATGTCCTATTAACAGAAAATAATATCTTAAATGCTACTGAACACACAAATTCAACAGTCAATTCAGCAGATGAAAATTAAATTAAACAGTCCCATGCTATAAAATTATGCTAAGTAACGAAGCCATTTTGTATAATATAGAATATGTAAGACATAGCATTGCCGGCATTATTATACTATCGTTAACATATTGTAACGCTAACCTTGGCGATCGGACCACGACAATCGTTTCACTTCATTACCAAGGCCGAGAACCAAAGCTGTAACAGACCATATCGGATAACATCAATAATCTATTGCAACAGATAATTAATTGTATACCTAGTAATCACAACAAACAAATTAATCTCATCTAAGTAATCTTGTAGACAAAAAAAAACAGTCCAGCAAACGTATTTCCATATTAAATGACTAACGAGAAAGTGTCCATGGCGGAATCATGGACAAATGTCAGTCAGCTCTGGTAACTTCAAACAGCCTTTCCATTAACAACTATACTTATGACAGAGTAAATAATGCTTTGAAGTTTAATAGTACTTGTTGAACAGATCATTCGTTGCTTCCTCATATAAGCAATAAAAAGTCATTGTAAGCTACAAGTCCAATATAGTACAGTATGTGGCTAAAACTCACAGAAGATCATGATGCTAAACCATTAAACGTACTGGCCCGAAACATAATACTCTACCTCATACCTAGTCAAGATTAGATAGAACTTAGTAGACTAGATAAAAAAGCTTTTAAATTGATGAAGAAGCTAATATGCTAGAATGTTAAATCAGAAAAAGTAAGAGTAACAAAATTCACAAGATTTAAAATAAGCATAGCAAGAGTGGCAATAAAGCACTTATTGGTCTAATTAAATTGAATATCAACTGCAAAATTAAAGGCAAAATTTGTATAGGAAATGTCAAAATTTTACTTAGATATGCGATTGGTATCCAATACATATAAAAGAATAAAGCCTTTGGCCCATTCAATGGCGAATCGGCAATCGTTTTAGCAGGTATAATGGGAACGCGCTTTGGAGTATAAAGTGGAGCATATCTTACAATTTTAAAGTAACTGTAAACCACTATCTATAAAACCATTCAGTTCGTTTAGTCCCAAAATAAATGGCTTGATACCACTCTTGTTTATTTTACACCTGCATTTTAAGAATTACCAACTGCGTTTTTCTACACGGAAACACATCATTATTTGTTTACACATAAAGTTTATTTAATACACTAATAGAATCAATGGATGATGTAAGGAGTTAGCGCCAGTACCACGGCCAAGGTGATGTTCACACCCAAATCATCACCAACACCACAGTTACGGCATGACGTATATAGACCATAAATAATGACGTGATTAGTGCATCAACCGATGAATCACAGCCGAGGAATGTTGACAACTTCACGTTGATGACTTGATTACTCATTATCGGAACCTATAATGAGACAATGGTAATTCTTACTATTTTAAACGCTATCAAACAATTCAATACTGTATTAATAATGATAAACACGTTTATGAATTCATGCCAAATCAATAGTTCGCTAGTATCGTTCGTTTTTTAGGTCGACAAGGAGCGTAGCATGCGATGTTTATCATTAACATTTTGTACATTTCCTGCCGGGGCTTCTTTCATATTCAATATTGGTAGGATTATTTCGCCGCGTAACAATTAGTGAAACGGTAAAATTGGCGTGTCTTAATAAATAAATATCTATGTAATAATGATACTATTATATAATTACATTATATTAAATTATAAACACATTAAGATCTGGTCACAAACCTTTTTTTTTTTTTTTGACTGACTAATACAGGGAGCCTGAAATGAAATGACAAAACGGTGGCGCGGCTGCGTGATTCGCTAGCCGAAGAAACTAAGGTCTAGGCTTGTACTATGTGTACCAAAAACAACGATATAATACATATTATATTTTATAAACACCCAGACCATGACAAAATGTACAGGAAAACGTACTAATGGGTGGGAATCGAACCCACGACCACCGGATAAAACATTAGTGTACTAAGGCGGTCAAATGATATACAATTACAATAATATAACCATCAGTAAGTGACTAAACTGTAGCTCTACCACAAGTTTTTGCAAAACAATTCTTACTATAGTCGCTATAGATCCTAATGGTTGATACCTATCTATATTTATACTAGCGACTAGTCAAAGTCGACTAGCCAAAAATAATATATCGCTTTTTAAACTAATTAATTTTCTTTCTCTCTTTCAAAGTCAAATTACTACGTTACTACTACACATTATTATTGCAGCTGTAAGAAGGCTTTGTCAAAATGTAATAAGCAAATATAACAATCACTACATTCGTTTAACTTAATCACAATAGGTTTACCCAACGTTTTCCGGCCGACATATACTCGTATAATGTGGAGGTCATACAATATAAAATTTACAGCGGACTTGAAAGTTTACATGATGCCTGCTAGTTGAAACCAAGTTTTCAAACTCTCAACAGTGACTTTGACAATTAGCTTTTATTAAGAACTGTCAAATTGTTTAATACTTTATCTGATAATTGAAAAATACATACGTAGATACCATCATGTCTGTATCCCAGTTATAGGGTAGGCAGAGAGCAATGTACGCCACTTCGTACAATCCCTACATACTTCACTAGCTTCCTCAACATTCATACATCTTCTCATACAGGCGCGTATATTCGAAGACTGCGAATTTGTCCCTTCCTGAGAAGATCCATATTTGATCGAGATAAACGCGCCTTGGTCGACCACGTAATCCACTAACATTCTCAATTTTTGTTTTATAAATTGTTTTAGTTAATCGTTCATCACTCATACGTCCGTTCGTACGTTCATCCATTCGTTCTTCATCAATAACCATAAATAATAAATTGTTAAAAGAAAAGTGGTTCGAAGGGGAGCTTTCCCATTCAGAGTGAGAGTAGTAATAATTCAAGTTACATTTGTGACCAGGTAAGGCGATTCGGTACCCCGATCATGTATGACATAACATACCAAAAGAGGCTCACAAGGATTGCCTTTTACTTTTATGTAATTAACATTTGATCACATAAAAATAATATATCGATTTTTAAACTGAATCAATTTCGGTAAGCCAGTTTAAAATGTAGTTTAATAAAGCTTACTAGATATTTAAAAATATTGCATCGGTTATAAATGGGAAATACAAGTAGTATAAGATTTTAATAAAAAGCCATGGTCCGAAAATTTTATTTACACGAAAATTTTATTTTCGTGTAATTCAGTTTTATTAAAATGAACTGTTTTAGTATTTTTTTATAAATTCCTATATAGGAATGTTCTTATTTTGATTAAAATGAATTAAAAACTGTTTTAGTATTTTTTTATAAATTTCTATATAGGAATGTTCTTATTTTTATTAAAATGAATTAAAAAATATCCTGGTGAACGGGACTCGAACCCACGACCTTTGCTTTCTAGAAAAGGTACTCTTACCCCTGTATTCTAAGACGTATCCTTAACTCCACTTTACACTCAAGGAACGTCTGTCTCTTTCCACCAAATGTCAACTATAAAAAGCAAGTTGAGACAGACGCTCCTTGAGTGAAGAGTGGAGTTAAGGAAACGTCTTAGAATACGGGGGTTAGTATCAAAGTATTGAATCAACCCGGTTCTAGATATTCTATAAGAATATTTAATATTGTCAAATAAACTCTTGAGCATTGATTGCTTATAATCATTGTTCTCACTTTTTGTATGGCCATCTTCTGTTCTCACGTTTGGAAAGGCAATTTAGGCCTTAGGGCACTTTTCTATTATTTAATTCCATGATACAGCCTACATGTCAATGTCAGAAGTCTCCTAAACAACATTACGAAGTAGTATCTGTATCGAACCTCGTCCTCATTACGTTAAAACCGTACTGGACAGTAAGGTAAAGCAAACACCCCAACGCGTAAAATCCTACTTTATGACTTCGCATTAAGGTTTAATATGGCTTGACCAAATAATCTACCACATTAACGTCTGTCAAGAGCGACCCTAATCGACGGCCACGTGACAAATGTCGACATGAAAATGATAGTTTATCTAATCATGACAGAAGCTAAATGCATGTCTCTCTTACATTTTTTGTTATAAATATAGAATATTTCACACGAGCTTAGGCTTGTACTATGTGTATCAGAAATAACAATGCTTATACACATATTTTATAACCAGCCAAACAAGAACCCACAACCTCCGAAAACGACAACAGGATAGACTTCTTGTAGACTTGTAGAACAACAAATTGCAACTGGATAATATTAACTAACTTTTTATAACTTTATGTCGGAGGGAGGAGATTCTATAACTTCTTGAGGCCGACTGACCTGCGTTATCAGGGGCCCTACCGGGAAGCTACATGAGACATTGATCTAAAGCGTAAATAAAATGTATGTGATTTGACGTTTCTAGGCGATCGAGTTCTACCCATAGACAAATTTTCCTATACATTTTTATCTTTCGATGCGTCTATCGGTTTGTCAATGTGGCTAGCCGGTAAGGCCCCAGTATTACTGCCCATACAGAGGCACAAACCGTTAAGTGTAACCTAATCATATTTCGGTTTTTATTTTAGGATACTGCATCTATTTCTTGTCGAGGTGGTAGTATTCTTTCAAGGTGCAATTACGAAACGGTCAGTTGATAAAGGCTAATTTGAAGACACATTTGCATTACGACTATGCAAATGCGTAACAGCAAAATGTAAGCGTACTGTTAAACCACAATTTTTTGACTGGCATCATTCATGGACTTTGGTCTGCTACAACAGGTAAAAACAAATATACATGACGTGTTCATATAAAAAAAAAAACATTTTGTAATAAGACGTGTCACGTAGCCCACTTAAATACGTATTATCACAAAGACGGCGTCAGGGTACCTGCCCGGCGCGGATGGGGTCTTTCGAACGTCTATGGCATTCCGAGTCTACACTGAACAGGTGCAAGCTCGTTGTATACAAATAATGCTGTTTTTTTTTTTTTTGATAAATGTAGCGTTTAAACCAATGACTGATCTGAGTTTAAACAAAACGTCAAAGCTGAGTCAGCGTCTGGCATTCGCCTATCCGAAACGGTTTTATTTCCATCCCGTCATAGGAGGAATTCCGAGTTTTCCCCAACAAAATTACTAAAATTAAATTAATAATTAAAATTTGTTTTAATTGTTATTATATATAATTTTAGTCCTTAAAAAAGGACAAATAAGAAATATATAAAACTAACATTCCTATATAAATCAGTGCATGGATGTGGAGGAAGCTAGGGAAGTATGTAGAGACCGTGGCGTATATTACTCTCTGCTTACCCCTTAACAGGGATACAGGTGATGGTATGTATGTATGTAATAATTAAAATAAAATATTAAAAAACTAGTTTTAAGACGAGTACCCTCTTTAAAAAGGCGTTAAATAAACGTTAACATTTCTATAACTCTTGTTAATTGTAGAGTTAACATTATGTCAAAGTCAATGAACCATAACTATATTATTATAAAAAAAAACGTACTTATACGATGTCCGTTGAGTATGTATAACATAATACTCGTATTTTTTTTTTAATAGATAAAGTATAATCTTATCAGTCCAAGTAAAAAGGGAAAATTTAATATAGATAGCATTTCCGTAGGGAGGAGTTATCTATATATTTATTTAGTGCATTTTTACATTGTTTGCTTTCAGGCAACTTATTGCGTGATACAATATATTAATTTTTAACTGCAAAATAGATTTCCTATTGCAATATATTCCACTAGATGAAGGGACGATTTTTCAACACACAGTTCTTCATACAAGATAACTGTCGAATAACGTGTATTAAGAAAACTGTAAAATTTATGTACAGTGATTGCTTCTATTGGTCGTAGCGTGATGTTATATAGCCTAGAGCCTTTCTCGATAAATGGACTAAACGAATTTCTCAAGTCGAAGCAGTAGTTACCCGAGATTAGCGCGTGCAACCAAACAAACAAACAAATTCTTCAGCTTCATTATTTGTAGATTTTTAAAATGTGACAGTCGATTGTCAGATTTTTTTAACATTCGATCATTCAAAACAGATGTATGTATAAAAAAAGAGAACATTTTAACAAAAGAGTTCCGAGAAAATAAAAAAAAACGGGATGCCTATTAATAGTCGTATTAATAGGCATCCCGTTTTTTTTTATTTTCTCGCCGTAGACTCCGTAGACTAGTGGTCTTGTGTCTTTGGCGTTGTATCCGGAGGTCGTGGGTTCGATTCCCACCCATGGCAACAAAATATTAGTGCGGTTTTTCTGTACAGTTTGTCATGGTCTGGGTGTTTATAAAATATAATATGTATTATATCGTTGCTTCTGGTACACATAGTACAAGCCTAGAGCTTAGTTTGTGACCAAAGCAATATGTGTAAATTGTCCTACATATTAAAAATTTTATTAATATTAAACCAAGGTAAAGCCACCTAACTGTAACGAATACTTATCGGTACTTTTTCCTTTATTTTCGTCTGTGTATTTTGGATCCGACGTACGCCCTTTGCTCGACTTCTAAATCAGTATGGCTGAGTCACCGTCGACGTAGCGTGATGACGTCACGGGGTGCGCACCCCGCGTCACCCTACCATGCTATGACTCAGATCGGTGAACCAATATCCATAAATCGACGTCTAAACGAATAAAGACCTAAAGTGCTTCTGCATTAAAGGTTACATTTATTAAATTGCTTTTTTTAAATTAAAATAATAAATAAGACAATTATTTTTTGCAATAAACTTAGGTTTAATCAATAGAATTGAACACTAACATGGCATTGACCTGAAAAAGACAGTACCTAATCCAAATAGTATTAATAAATAAATAAATGCCTTTTTGGCTCCCGAGAACCGTTTAAACGGCCTCAGGGTACCCAGCGGAGGGATTAATTTGCGGTATTTATGGTGGTATAGCCTTGTTGTATAAAGCGGTCACCCATCCCGGTCTGGCCTTGTTGTCATCTGCTTAACCTTGTTATCAGTTGCGCAGTGACTTAACCACTAGGCTGGGGCCACTTTTCTAAATAATAATAATATGTATTATTATATATACCTTCAAATTATTGTCAGCAAGATGTAAATTTATTTTAATCTATACTAATATTATAAAGCTGAAGAGTTTGTTTGTTTGTTTGAACGCGCTAATCTCAGGAACTACTGATTCGAATTGAAAAAATATTTTCGTGTTGGATAATCCATTTATCGAGAAAGGCTATAGGCTATATAACATCACGCTACGACTAATAGGAGCGGAGTAACAAAAAAAAAATGTTGCAAAAACGGGGAAAAATTATTCCTTTTAAGAGCGTACGCTGCGTAAACGGTTAAATTTAAACGCGCAGACAAAGTTGCGCGGGTCAGCTAGTAACATTATATTCGGCAATTTGCCAAACAAAATCTATGACTCTAGTAGTCTAGGTATGAAGGCATTTTAACAATACCCATAATTATATAAATAGCAAGGAAATCACGAAATTCGTTTTCGGTTAATATGATTGATTTTCCTGTTTTTTGTATCGGTTATTTATAAATATAATTTATTAATACAAGCATATGGCTCTATGGCGAATTACAGTTTTTTTTCATTGGTAATTAAGAAAATATTTTATATTTTGCGGTCTTTTTGAACGCAAAACTAATCTCCTTAGATCTAGTGTTCCTTTCAGAAGATATTAATCCTATTGATTATATGTGAAAGAAAAAAAGGTGACAATGAAATTGAGTGAATATTTTCGTAATTGGGTTTTTTCGACGATGTTGGGATTTGTTTTCGAAAACAGGGGTGACTGGAAAGAGCTACTAAGTATAATAGAAGAAGGCGTTGAAAGAAGTAGAGTCGAGAGAAGGTGCAGAGGAAGAAACAATACTCGCAGAAAGTACTTCATGCAATTCGCCATCACTAGTTTCTGATTGTGCATTTATATTTTTTGTACGTTTATGTCATGAAACTAATATTATTATATGGAACCGCCATAGTGCCTTAAATGGCATATAAAACAAAATGTCAAACGACTTCCTTGCCGCTATATTCTGAGGCTCTACCATGGGTTTGCGCATTGTAGCAACAGAACCTATTGGTTGTTGCTCACGTATACGTATTCAAATACCTTACGTTGCTACAATGCGGAAACCCATGGTAGAGACTCTGTTCTCACTTCAACCAATCAACGCTCTGGGATTGCTTTTGTTCTTACTTTTTTTTATTTGTATTGCGGCGGCCATCTTCTGTTCCCAAAACTGGAAAGGCGATTTAAGGCCCATGGGCACCTCCCTATTTTATCTCTATGATTTATGTGGATTCGAGAATGGTTTAGATCCACAAATGGTAAGTGACGCTGCAATCGAGTTTTAGGATGTATTTTTAGCTTTGCTTACTCGTTTTTGAACGTCTGCTGAACCTGCTAAAAGCAAGTTATAGCTACTAAAGCTCGGCCAGAACAATGTATTTCAGGAACCATTAACTAAGAAAGCAATATTATAGTCGAAAAAGTTCTCCATTCCCAAAATCTCCCGCAAAAAATATAATAGAATACGAATAAAATTATTTTAAAAAAAAAGTAGGTACCTGGCTAAGTAATTGAGACCTGCGACGCGCTGCCATTTTGGGTTTGACGCGTATGACGTTTTAAGTGTTGCCACTGTCATGAATTGTTTTTCTACCACTTTTTGTAGGTAATATATCAATATAAAAAATCATTTTTTAATAAACTATTATCAGAGTAAACTAAATCAAATAAAGGAATCATTAAATACCCAAAAAAAAACAAGGCGAACGTTTCGTCTCCGGTCCCCACTACGACCAGCTGAGTACACTCGCGAATATAATAATAAAATGATAAAGTTGAGAGGAAACAGGATGTTTTTATTCAGGACACATTATCAGACAGGGCACCGCTTTACCAATCATCAATAAAATTATAAACATGAATCAACTCATTGTTAATAAACAAGTTGAAGTTCAAATACAATGCAGAACTAAATACTACCTACCTACATACCCATTTTTTTATGGAGCACGGCGTGTAACTTTGTATCAGCCGGATTTTAAGTAGCTCCTACTAAACAACACCTGTTAAATGAGCGGTTACGAAATGGGCAGCTACAAAGACGTTTGTATTACGAGTCTATTTTAATCCTCGCTGCTTTATCGTCAAATCAACCGCTCGTTTCGTAACCGCAGCATGAAAGGAGACTACCACCTCTATAAAAAATAGATGCACTAGTCGGAGAACCGGTAAGTCTACTAACCATCAGGTAGATACAAAATCACTTACCGTGCTCCAATAAAAAAAAACATACTCTATATTATTATTCATATGTATGTAGTGTCCATATCTATACTAATCTATACTAATATAATAAAGAGGAAAGATTTGTATTTTTGTATGTTTGTAATGAATAAACTCAAAAACTACTGGACCGATTGCAATAATTTTTTCACCATTAGAAAGCTGCATTATTCAGAAGTAACATAGGCTATATAATATCATGCTAGGTCCTATAGGTGTGGAGCAGTATCCAAAAATGTTTTAAAAACGGGGGAAAAGTATCGTTTCTGAGGCCTTCCGTGGCGTGCGCTGAGCATATAGTTAAAGTTATACAAACCTGTGCGAAGCCGGGACGGGCCGCTAGTATTAAATATTTTGATAAAGAATATTACAATTTGAAAAGGATGAATTGAATTAAAACGAAAACTTTGATTAATTAATAATTATACACAATACCTATTTACCACTGCACTGCTCCAAACGTAATCAATTGATATCAAAACATCATCTTACCTGAAAAGAAATAAAATTTAAATTAATAAAATTACTAAACCTTTAAAACTATAAATTAAAATATTTATAACTATTCGTTAAATAAGCTAAATTTGCATTAGAATAACCTTGAAAAGAATGTAGAGGCAGAACAGGTCGAAAGTGAAACACGATCGAAACTAGAAATATTAATTTTAACTTTTAATAGATATATATTTTAAGAAGGAGATTCGATCGAAACACCGTGTTGCTTACGCGCTCATAAATTAATATCCCATTACAATATTCAAATCTATACATAATAAATATTAGTATTAAATATTAGAGAATGTATATATTACATAAGTATACGACAGTAGATATACGTAAATATTTATTTCATAAAATGAAGTGAGAGGATGTTTGGTTTAAAATTTATTACCTATTAAAGTTTATGGGTAATTTTTCACTTTCACTGGGATTTTATACGTTTTATTATTCTTGACGTGTACTTTTTATACAACATATTCAAGCTGGATACACACCACATGAATGAATAGTTTTTAAAGTAGACATTTGTTATCACATAACAATATAATGTTACCCACGTACCTATAAGCAGACACTGCGCAATATACAATGGACTCCATTAACTTTTCAATATGGCCAACGCCCAGATTTCACCTGTTGACCAACTGCTACTTACAATGCCCTTAGAATGTAACGCGGCTTATTTTGATCGATCGCATTTCACTCGCAAACCAAACGTGTTTTATTTGCCTAACAAGGCGTGCATTAAGCTATACCTAACAACCATTTCTAATTGACAATTTTACGGTAGCAACTAACTGTAAATAAATGCTGTTCAGGTTATAGCTGAAATTAGTGTGACATCTACAAACAATTCGAATACTAATAAATAGTTTTTCAGGATAGTTAATTTCTCAGCAACGAAGGGGGCTACAGACTTGAAATCGAAAATTGGTCACTCTTATTTTTAAACTAGCTGATCTGCGCAACTTCGTCTGCGTAACTTTAACCGTTTACGCAGCGTACGCTCTCAAAAGGAACATTTATTCCCCGTTTTTGCTACATATTTCATTGTTACTCCGCTCCTATTGGTCGTAGCGTGATGTTATGTAGCGTATAGGCTTTCTCGATAAATGGGCTACCCAACACTTATAAAAAATATCAATTCGAATCAGTAGTTCCTGAGATGAGCGCGTTCAAACAAACAAACTCTTCAGCTTTATAATATTAGTATAGATTTTTGTCAAGAAAGACAGTAGTAAAATTTTATGTAAACTCGTTTTATAAAACTGTTTTTTTTTATAAATATTGATAAGTTAGGAGGAACATGTAATATTTCTTTGATTATTTAATTCATGGCAAAAAAATACATAAAAAGTACATTTTCCATACAATATGTGTCAATATGTCATTGTTTGGGTATTTACAAAATATAATATGTATTAGTATCGTTGTTTCTGGCACACACAGGACAAGCCTATATCTTAGTTTGTGACTAGGACAATAAGTGTAATGTGCTTCATATTTATTATTATAGGACTTACTTTTCTAATGGATTATTTTCACCATTTGGAAGTGGGATGTTTTTTTTTTATTGGAGCACGACATGTGACCTTGTATCTACCTATAATTGTCGGTGTTTAATAATTGTTCTTAAACAATATTAATCGCTCCCACTATGCCGGCTAAATGATGCGATTACGAATTGGGGGGCGTCAATGACGAATTGCATTACGGGTATATTTTAATCATGAAGGTAAAAACAGTGCCCGTCCGCGCATGATTTTAATATACTCGCTGCCTTATCGTCAATTCAACCCATTTCGTAACCGCACCCTGAAAGGAGACTATCACCTCGGCAAAAATCGATGCAGTAGTCTCTTGAAAACCGGTTAACCCACAGACTTAAACCGAAACATGACTAGGTCACTTGGTTTTTCCATTTGTAGGGCTGTGGTAACGAGACCGTTACTATTATACAAATAGTAAGTCTGGCAACGAGATTAACAAATATAGTATGTATATAAGAATTTACTGTATAAGCCATATAAAAAAGTGGCCCCAGCCTAGTGGTTAACTCACTGCGCAACTGATAACAAGATTAAGCAGATGACAACAAGGCCGGACCTGGGGAGGGTGGCCGCTTTATACAACGAGGCTATACCATCATAAACACCGGAACAAGCTCGCCACTTGTTACGTGTTGCCTCCCTCCGATTACCATCGGCGAAATGAGGATGGGTTAATCCTTGCGCTGGGTTTAAACGGTTCTCGGGAGCCAAAAAGGTGCCAAATACCCGTGATGGTATTTATTTATTATTTTTATTTGTACAGGCCAAGTCAGTTATTTATATACGTGGTGGCCAAGTTGATTAGACCTTGGACTTAAAAACACTTAGGTCCCTGGTTCGAAAATCCCGGTGTGTACCAATGAGTTTTTAATTAAAAAAATTATGTACATTTGTTTTTACAACACCACTATAGTGCCTCGGAGAGCACGTTAAGCTGTCGGTCCCGGTTTCACTATACCAACTTGTGAAACTATTAATAGATGGGTTATTGAGTCTATTCAAAACATCGCGACGAGCTAGCCACTTGTTCGGTGTAGACTCATACCATCGGCTACGACAAGGTGGGATTAAAACCCCTCCGCTGGGTACACTGGGGCCAACTAGGCGGTCTCGGGCGCCGTAAGGCACTCGTGATGATATGTATGTATGTAGTAAAGTACTCGTATGTATATAAGAATTTACTGTACAAGCGAAGTCATTTATTTATTAGTAAAGAAAAGCAGTATTACAAAATCGCACACAAGTTGACGAGAGTTCCCACCAGGCGTCACGTAGAGATTTTTATTGCCCAACCGGTTACTTGTTATCACTTTCTACAGACGACTCGGCCTTTGTTTCTCTCAGGGACACAATTCTCAAAGACGAGAGAACTTTGTGTCATTGCATCATTGATGCTATAATTATTAATTAGCATTTTTCTCCAAAACAGAACCCTTCTGAATTTATATATTTTTAGTTGCGTCCTTATGTAATTATATAAAACAGTGCATCTGCATTGACAAAGATACAAGTATCTGTCTGTAATAATAAGACTTAACACAACTAAAAGAGAGATAGATATTTCGTTATTATTTCATAATTCCATTCAACTATAGAAAAGGATTATGAAGTAGAAGGATTCTCATTTTAATCACTAAAATTTAATTAATAAGAATAACCTATGTACCTACTTTTGGAGTTGAATAGCAACCTAATCAAACGCATTCTAAGACCTTAATGCTACAAACTTTTTTTTTGACTTATCTTATGATAAGTCAAAAAAATATAGCTGTAAAGATTTACATGAAATAAATAATTTTGAATTTGAACTTGAAAATATATTATATAATATAAACCATAGTCATATTTAATATAATTTAGTTTCCCTTCTTTCTTTTTTTATTTAGGGCCTACAACACCGCTATAGTGACTCAGGGAGCACGTTAAGCTGTCCGCCCCAGTTTTGCTATACCAACTTGTGAAACTGTTTTATAAATTTTTACACCGTGACAAACTTGCTATTTGTTCGAAATATCTGATAAGATGAGGTGGTAATATAACCGCTGGACACCGTCTAAGCGGTCTCAGGAGCCATAAAGCATCCGTGATGGTACGATAATTCATACAAACCAAAGCGATAAACAGCTGCTAGTTCAAGGTGACTTGAAGTAACTAAACAATTGATGGTTAGTTACTATTGTTTACTTAAAACATCTGAGTTTACTTAAGCGTGGCAGGTGTATCAAATCATACACAAGAAGTTAACTTGTCAAATTAATTTAAGCGACACGTTATCGTTTTGTATTGTAGATTATTTGTAAGGAGAAAATAAGAAACTTGATGATGTTTTTATAGAAACGCTCTGTTATGGTGTCAATGGAGATAAGTTTTTTTTTTGTTTTTATTGGAGCACGGTATAACTTTGAATCTACCTGGTGGTGGCAGTCCTACAAAGTCCATGGAAGGGGGCAATAATTAATTGTTCTTAAACAACATTGGTCGCTGCCACTATGCCGGCTAAATGATGCGTTTACGAAATGGGCGGCAACAAAAACGAATTGCATTACGAGTATATTTTAATATACTCGCTGCCTTACCGTCAATTCAACCACCTATTTCGTAACCGCACCCTGAAAGGAGTCTACCGCCTCAACAAGAATTCGATGCAGTAATCTCCTGAAAATCGGTGAACCCACAGACTAAATTTAATATAAAATCAGAATAAAATACTGGGTATTGTCCTATTTTTTTAAATGTCAGTCTTAATTAAATAATATAGGACTATATCAATTTTTAGGGCCAAAAATGAGGTCGGCGTCGTTTAAACGACGCGACGTCTGACAACTCTAAGCGACGGTGCTTTATCGTCCAATCAGCTGCCCGTTTCGTAACCGCATCATAATAGACGACTACCATAGTGACGGCCTGAGGAATGTGACTACCAATTCTTGTTAAACAAAAGCGAGACCAGGATTAGAGTCCATGTCCAGCAATGGACCAGCAACAGGCTCTTGAAGTCGTTTAGCGATCATGTTTATGTTATACGTGGTGACCGACTTGGTCAGGTAAAATCCCCGGTTCAAACCCGGTGTGTACCAATAAGTTTGTAATATAAAAAAAAGTATATTTGTTAGACAACTCCACTATCACTATCAGAAAACATGTGAAATTGACGGTCCTAGTTTGACTGACGAACTTTTGAAACAGTTTAAAGATGGATTATTAATGCCCGATTTCACCAACTCTAAGGGAACGCCCGCAACAAAGTTAAGGGACAATTAATGACAGTTGTTTCATAGCATATATATCAAAATTCTTATTTAGGGGCTCCTTTAGATTTAGGTATCGTTGGTGAAATTGGACAAAAGTCTATCAAATAATCAATACACTGACTAGAGCTAGCCTCTTGTTCGGAGTAGACTCACACCATCGACTACGACGACATGGAAATAAAAACCTGAGGCCGTCCAGGCGAATCTCAGGCCGAGACAGAACTTTAAAAAAAAATATGTTAAGTAGTAATAGTTTTTACTTTACAGTATAAAAACTGGCCACAAAACTATGTGCAAAAACTATGCCGCGGTATAGTTGCGCCAGAAATGATCAATTTGTTGCTTAAGTGTTCAACTATCATGCCTCAATGTGGTGCAATGTGCTAACATGATGGAAATATTTCATTATTACCGCATCTATTAGAGTTCAGGACTGTTTTTTTTTTTTTTCTAAAAATATAGGGTCCCTATCTGAATGTCTGTCCACAATATCTCGAGAAAAACTTACTTTGTTTTTTTTTTACTTATATTATTTGATGATTATATATAATTTGTTTTTTATTAATTATTGTTTATTCAATTATTTAATAATAATGAAATAAATAATGAATACATAATGGATGAGAGGAAGGTATTTTTTTAGGCAGACCGACGGATCAGTTTCATTACCGCCGTCCATACAGGTGCAAAAACCGTCAAGAGACCTAGTCATGTTTTGATTTTCAGGAGATTATAACATCGTTTTATTGTCGAAATGGTAGTCTCTTTTATTTTTCGTGCGGTTACAAAACATGCAAACAAGTCATCAAACAAGAAAATAAGTATTTGTCTGTCTCGCCCATTTCGTAACCGCATTATTTAGCCGACATAAGGGGAGCGATCAATGTTGTTAAACTAACATATATAATTATTTAATTATAAAAAGAAAGCAAAATACGTAAATATACAGGTGATAAGTAGGTACATACGCCAATAAACAACTACATAAAATACAAATAATATAGTAATATAAATACATAAATATATTTTTAAACCTAACCTGAATTGTGTTAATGAGAAAAAAGCATTGTTTTAAATGGCGAGAGACGATGACTGTCTGATGTTCAGGGGTATGTATTTTTACACTTGTCTAGAACTCTTTCAAAAACTACTTGAAAAAAAAGACAACTGGTATCAACGACGCGTAGTCATTTCAAGTCCAAAGCAACTTACAGTAGTCTCCATTCACTTGATACGCAGATTGTAAGCATGCAATTTGTTACGGCCGTTGCTATCATTATAATGCTAAATTGCTACTCGACAATTGTATAATGAGCAACATAACCATGTCCGGCCTATTGGACACTACGCATTCCACAGACTGCCTTAAAGAAACCAGTACAAGCTGAAGACTTAAGGATACTGCATTCGTAATCGCGAAGTCTAACGCAGACTCTCCATACAAATTAAGCTTTCGCACTTCCATTAATACTCGATTACTGTTTGTTGTAGAATTTTAATAATATTTTTGTCGGTCATGTATTTATTAATCTTTCTGTCTAGGGTTTTATTTTATTTTATTCGAAATATGAAAAAAAAACAATAAAAAATATTACCCACAACAGAAAGATTTTTACGTATAATTATTAAGATAAAAATAATAATTGAACTTCGACTAACAAGTTGTAACATTGGAAGTACATTTGTATAGGCGTCAAGTCGACTACAGGGCCCTTAACGAATAATTCATGTCATGCCGTGAAAAATATTTACGAACATTTTGTTAGGAAAATTTGCAGTAGCTCTACCATGATTTCTTGCTAACTGCGGTTACTATAGTCGCTAGTAACTATAGTTAGAAATTAACCAACAAGACAGGTTTATTTTAAATAAAGCGATCCTATTGGCTGACCCCTAACTATAGTTACTAGCGATATAGTAAAAACAAAACACATGGTAGAGCAAAATTAATTAGATAAGGCAAACATAAAAATTATATTCAAAAGGTTTCTGTTAGTTAATCCGCTTTAAATGCTAGAAAATAATGCCCCTATTGCAAATAACTAAAAAATTAACAGATAAAAAGATATATTTCATTTATTTGCTTTTCATATACACACATATTATACAAGCAATTATTCAATATTAATAAACAGTTCTGGTGGGCAATTCTCGCGCTTTCGACATTCATCTCAATTCGAGATTTTTAAACGAAAAATGACTAAATATGCCATTTTTCGTTCAAAAATATCGAACATTAAACGAAATAAATATTAAATATATAAATATTGAACGAAAAAAATATCACAGAAAAAAAAACATAAAAACTATAATATCCTACCTAACCTAACAAAAGACAGAGCTCAAAATAACAAGTTGCATAATATAAAATCTTGTAGAGCCCTCCAGGTTGCGCAGACAATACGATGCGCAAACAAGACCAGCATCATTAAAGTTGGTTAACGAGTTGGTGATGCACAATCATGTCTGGCCAGGAAGCTCTTTCTACAAGAACTTTTCAACTATTTTATTGTAACAGGCACTGGCTAGAAATGCACAGTCGAGTACGTCAGTGCATGAATATTCTTTTAAATATAAATATACAAACTCAAAAAAATAACATGATAGACGCGGAATACTTACTTAGGTCCCTGGTTCGAATCCCGGTGTGTACCAATGAGTTTTTAATTAAAAAAAATATGTACATTTGTTTGACAACACCACTATAGTGCCTCGGAGACCACGTTAAGCTGTCGGTCCCTAAACCAACTTGTGTTTATAGATGGGTTATTGAGTCTATTCCAAACATCGCTACGCGCTAGCCACTTTTTCGGTGTAGACTCATACCATCGGCTACGACGAGGTGGGATTAAAACCCCACCGCTGGGTACCCTGGGGCCGTCTAGGCAGTCTCGGGCGCCGCAAAGCACCCTGATGATAAATAACTCAACCACATTTTATTTAACAAATAGAATCTTATAAATATTTGTTGTTGCATAGCTCAGGGCCCTAAATTGTCTTAAAGCAACTCTCTTCAATCAGATATACATTTTTCTAGTCGATTTTTTAGCGGAATGCGATTAAACCTAAGTTAATTAAACAACAAAAGAAGTTGTCTTAGCTGAGATCATCAATCAATTTAAAAATCGTTTGGACAACTTTAAACCACACAAGCTAAGAAATACTGAACACCCAAGAATACAACAAGATACATCTGAAACAACTGTTCTATCAGCTGAAACAATTGATATAAGCCTGCCTGATAAATAATAACAATAAGAAATCAGTTTTTTTTTTATCCTGAAATAGTATATATAAAAGAGTATATATTGACCACCTTTACTGCACTGTACAATCTTATACATAGATAGAGAGATATAGTAAGGTTTAAGTTTTACTTGAACCTAATCTATACTTATAATATTATAAAACTGAAGAGTTTTGTTTGTATGGTTGTAGGCATTAATGTCAAGAACTACTGGTTCAATAGAAAAATTATTTTAATGTTGGCTAGCCCATTTATCAAGGAAGGCTTTAGACTACATAACATCACGCTACGACCAATAGGAGCGGAGTAACAATGAAAAATGTTGCAAACAGGGAAAAAATCCTTATGAGAGCGTAAGCTGCGTAAACAGTGAACCAGTTAGGAAGACGAAGTTGCGCGAATCAGCTAGTATCCTATAAAATGACAAGTTTAACAACATTCCCAAGAAAGGTTTTCAGAATAACAGGTTATATCTAGAATGTACTTAACCTGACACTGTACTTAAACCTAACATCCTATAAACTGGTAGATTTAACAACTTTACTACAAAAGATAGTTACTTTACCAAATGATTGCCTGGTACCCCCAGTCGTTATTCCCCTACGAACATGAGAATTAGATTACTTGTATGTAATAAATGGCATTTACTTTATTTTCTGAAGGTACCTTTTGACCCTCTACATGTGCAGGCACTAAATATGTATTACGAGGAAACAAGCTTCACAAAATGACTATTAAAGAAACGGTTATAAGGAAGAAGATATAGTTCTTCCCGTAAAATGAAATGGAACTAAAGTGATAAATAACATAATGTATAATACATTACTTGTTTTGATTGCTTCAAAGTAAATAATTTAAGCTAAACTTAGTAATGAATAAATATTTATATTATTGTCGTTGTAAATTACAATTGTCATGTTTATAAAATAGGATCCAGGTTTTACTGCATCCCTTTCTCACATGATAAGTTATTTACGGCTCTATATCAAACCTAACCATTTATAATAATAAAAGTATTTTTATTCCCACTTTCTAGAACGTTGATCAACTTAATCCTTGATGAAAATTATCTAACAAATCACATGATGGGTGTAATGTCACATTACATAAACTTTCCACTCAACATATGCCTTATTACAGATAATTTTAATCACAGATTAATTTGATCACCGTTCTAGAAACTGAGTTATTGATTACTTGCTGAGTGGCACTAAAATAAACTCCGTGGATGAAACAGTGAATGAAAAATGGCGTCGAATGTACCAGTTTTATTTTGAAAGTTTAATGACAGCAAGTTACAATTACTTTAACGACCATTTTGGTGCAACTCAGCCTTAGTAACTAACGCCAAAATAACCACCTAATCATTCGTTAAAGGCCAATTATTTTAATCTTAACATCTTCTCCTAGCTACAATAAAATAAATAGTCAAAGCCACTTTCTTTAGATACATTTTCTCACCCTCCGATCGCGTTCCTACCCCTACGATCTTGGAATCGGATTACTGACCCCGGCGCGGGATAACTGCGTAGGGAGGGTCGGAAAGGAATGCTACCTGCCACTCGAGTCGCCTCACAAGTAAGGATTTAGATTGCTATCTTTAACTATTTATGTCAAGAAAAAAGTAAGTGGTATAAGGATTAATTTGGGTGGTGGCATATTTTATTATTTAAATTTATCTCGTGTATGTACCATAGATATTATTTTCGTCTCGTGTATATACATTATATTAGATCTCTATGGTATGTATAGTCTTAGCCCCGAATGCGGTACATAACAATACCTAACGGTATGGAATGGTTTAATCATTATAATATGTACTAGTATCGCTATTTCTGGTACAGAACAAGCCTACAGCTTAGTTTGTAAACAGAGCAATGTATAATACCGTAGTTTTCATTTTATTTTATTCTTATCATGGGTGCCTTTTATGGCGCCCGAGACTGCCTAGACGGCTCAGTACAGGGCCACAATTCTCTTAAATTAAATCGCATAATAATCACAATCGCTTAATCTGTCCCAGTTTGTATTCTGCTAACGAATCGTCCATATAAAAATGCCAAAAACTAGCGTATGTGATTCTATTATGATGCGATTACGATTCGATTAAAGTTAAATTAAGAGAATTGGGGCCCTGTACGGTAGAGTACCCTGCGGAAGGGCTTTGTAAAATATAATAAATATACAAATAAAGAATAATAGAAATAAATATACTTTAGTTAAAATGATGCCAAAATAAAAAGTCCAAAAATAACGTGCTGTAATAATAACGCTTAAAAAGTTCTAGCGAGCTCGGTACTTTTTTTGATTTTTTTTTAATAAATGTATTTGATATAAAAATTATTAGAAAATAAAAAACAATTATTTTCGGAAAATATAGAGCAACAAAATAAATTTCACATTCTTAATAAATTAAGCATATTTTGTACTTAGATGGAATCGCCCCGCTTAGGTTGCCAGTCGTTTACAGTAGCAAGTTGTGTGTACTTTAAATATTTTCCCTGACCTTCTAGTGTTTTCCCTGACATTTCCCTAACTTTTCCAGTCTCCGAAAATTCCCTGACTTTTCCCGGTTTTCCATGTTTTCCAGAAAGTGGCCACCCTGTATTATCATGTACCATAGCAATATGGAACAGTTCTACAATCGGATAGAGCACACTTGCTTAAAATCGGTCGGCAGTGTCGGTACCACGGTGTTATTTCCCGGAACGCTACACAATGCCGGAGAGCGGTGCCGCATCTTCCATTGTCATTTTACATGCATTTCCGCTCTCACTCGGAAAAATTCAAATAAGGCAGCATTCAATCAGAAAGAATTTATAACAACACTGTATAGAAACGATAACATTTATAAACTGCAATAATTTTTTTGTTGTTTTTGCAATAGTTGGGTTTTTTTCTATATCTAAATATATATAACTCAAAGGTGAGTGACTGACATAGTGATCTATTAACGCACAGCCCAAACCACTGAATCGGGCTGAAATTTGCCATGCAGGAGAAATGAGAGATAGTGAGAATGAGAATAGAGATGTTATGACGTAGGCATCCGCTAAGAAAGGATTTTGATAAATTCTACACCCAAGGGGATAAAATAGGGGATGAAAGTTTGTATGATAAAAAAATGACTATTTCACGCGGACGAAGTCGCGAGCACAGCTAGTATTCTATAAGCTTCTGGGGGTAACCACAGATTCCAATACCGTGAGTTCTCGTTCGAGTTGAGATCAAAAATGACGTCATTTCATGCAAATAATATTTCATAAAATTCATAATATTATTTTTATTTTTTTTGTAACTTATTAGGTACTCGAACTATTTATGCAGTGATCAATTCATACTAATATGTTTCACTTTTCCTAGTACCAAAAACATCGTTCTCGATCTCAACTCGAACGAGAACTCACGGTATCCGAGTCGGTGGTTACCCCACAGTACA
The DNA here is from genome assembly GCA_947458855.1 of Monopis laevigella. Taxonomy (NCBI): domain Eukaryota; kingdom Metazoa; phylum Arthropoda; class Insecta; order Lepidoptera; family Tineidae; genus Monopis; species Monopis laevigella. Next base: position 21,102,019 of record OX381581.1, read on the forward strand.
AAAAATCTTGTTTACTTTTATTAACAATGGCCTAAATTTCAATTACGGTAAACAAGACTAACCCCCAGTTACTAGAACACTGAACAAATTGTTCTATAAACAAAATTAGACAACAAGAAACATGATTGGTGTAATTTGACAGCCTCCGTAGACTTGTGGTTGCGCCTTTGGCGTTATACCCGGAGGTCGTGGGTTCGATTCCCACCCATGACAAAAAAAAAATAGTACGTTTTTTTCTGTACAGTTTGTCATGGTCTGGATGTTTATAAAATATAATATGTATTATATCGTTGCTTCTGGTACTCATAGTACAAGCTTAGAGCTTAGTTTGTGACCAGAGCAATATTGTGTAAATTGTCCTACGTATTAAAAATAAATTTAAAAAAATGGGAAATTTATATTAAATATTATATTAAAATGTCAGATCATGTTATTTATTCACCAATCCTGTGCGTAGTTAACTAATTTTGATAATAGAAGAATTTTATTATTAATTAAATTCTATAAACAGGGAGAGGGTAAAAGAGTTCTTATAAAAATACTGAACCCCGTTAAAATCGAGCTTCAGAATATTTAAAAATGACTTGATACCTTCTCTGGAACTTTAATACCATTAATATTTCAATGTTCAACAGACGTGGTACGCAGTATGTAACTCTATACTAATTATTATAAATTTAATTCACACTACACATTAACATATGTCACGTTCACCGTTATAGGTACGTACATAAGTACGAGTTATAATATCAAGAATATGGGTAAAACTTCTATCCAGATATTTACATAATGACCTATAGCAGTGATGTTGATAGCTAGGGTTGCCGTCGATAAATAAACAAAATTAAAATAAATTTCTTTATCAAAAATTGTTTTAAGCCATAGAGAAATTCCTTCTTATCAAGAATATGGGTAAAACTTCTATCCAGATATTTACATAATGACCTATAGCAGTGATGTTGATAGCTAGGGTTGCCGTCGATAAATAAACAAAATTAAAATAAATTTCTTTATCAAAAATTGTTTTAAGCCATAGAGAAATTCCTTCTATGGTATCGCCAATAATGTATTCTGGCGGTTGTCAATCTCTCTAGAAGGCCAGCCGACATCTGTCAAATTCCAAATTTCCTTTTACTTTTTTATGTGATTTTGTATCTACCTGGTGGTGAGCAGACCTACAAAGTAATAAATGGGGTCAATCTATAATTGTTCTTAAACAGTATTGATCGCTCCCACTATGCCGGCTAAATGATGCGATTACAAAATGGGGGGCGACAATGACGAATTTCATTACGATTAATATAATCAACTACCCATTTCGTAAACTCACCCTGAAAGGAGACTACCACCTCGACAATAAATCGATGCAATAGTCTCCTGAAAACCGTACCCACAGACTAAAACCAAAACATGACTCGGTCACTTGACGGTGTCCGAGTCATGTTTTGGTTTTAGTGCATCTATGGGCGGTGGTAACGAGATCGGTCGGTCGGCCTAACCAAAAATCCTAAGTTATAGAGACCTTCCTCCCACCTAAAAACTGATGACTGATGGCGATTTGAATAAATAAATAGAAATAACTGCAACTTCTTAAGAGCGATTTACATTTTATATCTCAAGATCTCCTAAATTATGGTGATTATCCATGGACAGAATAATCTTCTCCCCATGTAGTCACATGTAAGTATCAGAATACAAAACCCAAGAAGTACAATTTATCGGTGAAAATATTTTTGATGTGAATGCTACTTGTACTTGACTTGAGGTAGGCCTAAAGGTAATTTATTCAGCTCAAGATAAACACCAACTATCAGGTAATATTCTTATATTACAATAAATATTTAAGGTGCAAATATGGTGAGTGAAGTTGGTTGCCTCAGTGTCATCATAAACAGTTCAACGAAATCAGCTAACCACCTAGTCTTACTCGTTGGTTATTAGAGTAATTATGTAGAGTAGTATTTTATTATGACAAAAATTGCCACTGCGCATTGCACTGTGCCTTTTCCATATCAAAAATCAAGTTATTGAAAAATTATCTATGTTCTTTTGTTGATGAACTTCGATCAAAAAAGCCTAACCAAACGCACTCAATACCTTTTTGCTTTTAAACGTTTTTGTTCGTCTTTATCTATACAGATTTATATAGCTAACCACCTAGTCTTTGTACTAGTTGGTTATGTAGCGTGTGTTCGGTTGGTTGCTTTTTTTTCTCCCGCAAAGACTAGTTTAATAATTCACTACCCGTTTGTTTTTTTTTTAAATAGAGCAGGACATGTGACCCTACATCCACCTGATGGTAAGTGGCAATGTAACGTCCAAGAATGTTCTCAACCAGTAGTAGTAATGGTGCTTGCTTCAATTGGTTGATTACACTATGTCTGCTTGAGAAACTTATTCACGTCTCGCTTAAATATTTTCAACGTTAGTCTGTGTTTGTGTTCTCACACAATAGCGACCTAGCCAAGTGCACTTTTTGACTTTTCATACATGCCTGTAAGGGTTTACATGAACTTAATATTTTTGAGTTGTGTTTTAAATTAATTAAATGTCAACCCTAGATCCGATCTTAGAAGCACTAAGGCGCCAGTTACCGACCACAGAGGGCTCTCTGTTCTGACGGCTCAATGTGAACCACCTTATTACGGACTAACCCATGAGAAACGTTCATAACCCCAACCGCAGCCGACGACTAGTGAACTACTCTTCGAACCGTTCTTTATTATTGTTTATGCTTCCACAAGCAAACGCTCCAAAAGGGTTTTTGTTTTGTTTTTATAGTTTATTGGATATTTATGTAAACAGCTTAAGGGTCGGCTACAATGGCGGCAATGTTAGTTTATTACCAAAATTATATTGTGTAGGTATACGAGTACTAAATGATGTCATACATGGATATATGATAATTAAATTATTTTAGGACTGTGGCTGTTTAATTCGTTATTTTAACGTGACTAATTTGTATGGAGAAGTAAATTTTTCATCTGTAACACGTGAATATTAGATGTTTAATTTGAATACTAGAGCCTCAAATTATAGCAAAGCCACCATATAAATTTATAAGTACCTATAATAATTAGGCTGAGCTGCACCAAAGTGTCTGTTAAAGTAATTGTAACGATTCAAGTTAAAAATGGCGTCGAATGTACCAACTGTCATTCGACTTTCAAATTAAAACTGGCACATACGACGCCATTTTTAACTTTAATTGTTACAATTACTTTAACGGTCACTTTGATGTAACTGGAGCTTAGTTGTCAATGTTAATTATTAACCTCTCAACTATATAGATCGGAAATTCGGGTGAAGTTTATGTATAATGTGTACCCGAATTTCTAATCACTAGTCCCAACAGTTTTATTTTTAGATAATATTTTAATCATGTATGTTACGAATTGGCATTTAATTCAATTTCTATTTTACCTATAGGTACTGGTGCTAGTTCTGCTAACATTCAAAAGATTTAAACTATGTCTCTCTTATTTGTAGCAAACCGACAGACGGAAGAACACCAGTCTTATAATATCGGTAACTTTTTGGGAACCTCAAAATTACCGATTAGCCTACAAAAATATATACATATTTAACCGCCTCTGTAGACTTGTGGTTACGCCTTTGGCGTTGTTTCGTGGTTTCGATTCCCCTCCATGGTAAAAAAATATTAGTACGTTTTTCTGTACAGTTTGCCATGGTCTGGGTGTTTATAAAATATAATATGTATTATATCGTTATTTCAGGTACACATAGTACAAGCCTAGCTTTTGTGACCAGCGTCTATATTCTGTTTCTTTTAAAGGTAAAGTTACATATATACATACATACATACTTACATATACTTTATCTTCACGGGTGCCTTACGGCGGCCGAGACCGCCTAGACGGCCCCAGGGTACCCAGCGGAGAGGGTTTTATCCCACCTCGCCGTAGCCGATGGTATGAGTCTACACCGTACAAGTGCTCGTCGCGATGTTTTGAATATACTCTATAACCCATCTATTAATAGTTTCACAAGTTGGTATAGTGAAACCGGGACCGACAGCTTAACGTGCTCTCCGAGGCACTATAGTGGTGTTGTCAAACAAATGTACATATTTTTTTTAAATTAAAAACTCATTGGTACACACCGGGATTCGAACCAGGGACCTAAGTGTTTTTAAGTCCAAGGTCTAACCAACTCGGCCACCACGTATATAAATAACTGACTTGGCCTGTACAAATAAAAACTACGAAGTTTCAAAAAGCGTATCCACAATAAAATACAAAAGTATGGAAGTGCATAATTTTCCAGTCCATCGGATGAGGTTATTGAGGCCAATAGTAGATATAACCGAGCCTTGCCAGCGACACCGGGCAGGTGTTCGGCTTCCCCGATAGCATCGATCAACACAAAGGGCAACACAACTTCATGCAGTCAAAACATTAAACAACCACAAAAGTGGACAATCAAGTAAAATAAAAAAATAGTACAATGTAGTCACTCATTTCACTGTAACTGAAAAAATAAAATGAGAAAATAACGTTAAATAAATTGACATACTATACAGCTGCTATAAGTTTGTGTTATATATTAGTTTTTTTAACATATAGAAAGTGGAAATCTATATTAAGGCTTATTATCCAATAAAAAACGAAATCACGCTGTATTGAAAACTAGAATCAGTATTTCTTCTAATCAAAATTAAAAGTTTTTAAATATACTTTATATATATCTTTTTTTTTTATTATTGGAGGACGGCATGTGACTTTGTATCAACCTGGTGGTGAGTAGACCTACGAAGTCCATGAATGGGGTCAATCAATAATTGTTCTTAAACAACAGTGATCGCTCCCACTATGTCGGCTAAATGTTGCGATTACGAAATGGGCGGCGACATATATACTCGCTGCCTTATCGTCAATTCAACCACCCATTTCGTAACCGCACTCTAAAAGACTACCACCTCGACAAGAAATCGATGCAGTAATCTCCTGAAAACGGTGAACCCACAGATTTAAACCGGAACATGACTAGGTCACTTGACGGATTTTGCATCTGTATGGTATCTTGTGGTAAAATTGGTACGATCAACCAAACATCTTGTATCTACCCATAATCTGACAAATAAATGATTTTTATGGTAAAAATCGTTATGTCTGCCTTATCTTTGTATTAATAATAACAATATTTGTAATTTAGGTAAAGTAAATTATGATTTAATATAATATAAGTACTATAACCTTCTCTATTGTAGAGTAAGGCTACTACTGGCCATAAATATTGTTAGTTTTCTTATTTGAGTATTTATGACATTTGTGACGGGAATAGAACAAATCGAAGGAACAAAAGAGTCGAAAGGGGGATCAATAGAGGGACAAACGATGGAAGTATGATGTGTGATTAATTTAATAGAAAACAAATAGAAACCGCGATTAATCCTCACAGTTTAAGTTTATATAGCTTCGCAGGGATATTATATTCTATAGGAAATAAAGAGAATATAAAATAAACGTATAAAACGTATAAAGTTGTTTTTAAAGAAGGATCTGGAGGAGGTAACCCTAAGGAAATCGGGTACGGTGACCGAAAAGTGAAGTAAATCATATCTTCGGTCACAAAAAATTATGGGTAGAACTTTAACAATAATAAGTGGCATGAGTTCTTGTACTACAATTTCTTCTGTGCATGAGGGTGTATCTGCGTACTTCTTGTTCTCATACAATTATATTATATGCAAAAAGAACACAAACTATTATGTGTAGAAGTAAATGCACGTAACAAATGTATGTAGTCTATCCATAGAACTAAATAAATATTGTAATTCCATAAAATAATACAAGTTGCATTTCCATTGCGCGTTTAAAATGACTATCGAGCTAATGGAATGATTTATAAAAGCATAGAATGTATCTGGTTTTATTTTGCCGTGTACTTGCCATTGACTGTACCACAGAAATAATAGTACAAGTATAGGTACATAAATTAGAAAAATAGCGTTTAAGATTCTATTGCAGTGCCTTTAATTTCAATATAATCGTAATAACATCATAATATAATGATACACGTTATTTTCTATAACTTTTGGTTAGCAGAATACGAAAAGTGAGTAATTAATCGATAGTGATTATACAACGACGCGATTTAACTAAAGGTAAGATCAGTTTGACACAGTTGAGGTCAGTTTATTTACAACTAGACAAGTTAAAAAGAGATAATCCTTCCTTTATTGAACGTTATATAAACTAAGACTAGCAAAACCCCTCTCCATGTCTCATTGATTATGCATCAGAAATCAGAAGTGACAAAATATATTTATTACCAGCGGTCATATTGTTTATTTTTAAGGTAACATTGATTGTCAAAATAACGAAATCCTTTAGGTACAATTGTCACCACACGGTATGTTAAAAACTGTCAAAGTAAAAGCAACTGTAAAAAAGTAACTCAAGTTCATGTTTTAGTTATTTTATTTGCTGATTGTTCAATGTCATTTTTAAATGATATCATTAGAATAGAGCAGCTAGTGTACATAACAAATTGTTTACCAAAAATAGTAGTAGAAATTGCAAAGAAAATGTTAAAACTTTACTTGGATGAATTCAGCAAAGACCCTGATTAATACGTCGTGATACGACCACAAGCTTAAGACTAGTCTACTCCAGCAGTTGCATCTACCCACCTATGATAAACAAAACCCAAATACAAGGAAAATGAAATATTTATAGACATGATGCAGGCCTCCATGCATGTAAGTAATAGAAAACAGTTTGTTTCTACAAACGTTTGTTATTGTAAAAGGAAACAGTTTTAATTCAAACAAATCCAACATCTATTTCTAGTATTTCACGGCTTGTAATTACATTGTAATTTTAAATAAAAAGCCGCTAAGTATGATTAAGGCCTGTTTAAACACACGCGATATTCACTGACGCTTTTGTAACGAAATATATCGCGCGATATTTTGGCGATTCTTTAGACAGCTAGAAAATAACCTCTTTAGCACTCTAAATTATTGCATACCCAGTTGAATTTCATGACAGTGTATATTGCTTATATTTAACAGGGTCCATACCACCAAATTGCATTTTAATTTAGACCAATAAAAAAAGAAAGAAAAAATCAAAACTGTGCTTTCTATTGGTCAAAATTTGCATTGAAATATTATTATTTCGTAAGCAGTAATGCTCTAGATTTGGTTTAGCCTTTACTATTTGGTATAATTGTATCCTGCATAATGGCGAAGATACCTACAAAGGAGACCCTGGATGCATTTGCATGTAAAAATCATGCAATATATTTTTAGGTTTCAAAATTTACTTAATGGTATATTATTTGTAATTATTTTCGCCGTAAAATTTATCGTGATTCGAAATGTTGATTTAGGGCTTTTCCCCTTAATTTTTAGACTTTAGACATAAAGACTTAAAACATAATTATTGACACCAAATCCGACATGAGAATTTACAACTAGTAACTCTCTACTAAAAAGTTGGTTAACTAACTCCAACAGAAAATAATGCGTTAAAAATCTTCCAGCTCGTGTTTCATTTCAACAGTTATTTAGGTTTTCTTTGGCGCTGGATTAAAGTGACTGCCCACAAAAATGTACGTAAATAACCTATGCCTAGGAGTGAGTTTAAATTATTAGAATTCTAAGATAAACTAAGATTAGGAAGACATTCTATACCGTAAACACATTAAAAGTGAAGTCCGTTTGAAGACAGACCATTCTTATTCTAAAAGCATTTATCAGAGTAGACATAAATAGACGTCAGCCAATGAACGATTAGGTCAACTAGCTTCATTTACAATCTTAAATATTTTTATGCCAAGGACGTTTACTAATTTTAAGTAAACAAAACTTTTCAATGAGGTTAAATATGTTTTATCATAAAACTCTATTCTCTGTGTAAGTAAAATCATAACAAACAGTAAACAGATTTTAATATACTATTAAAACTGGTGAATTCAGTCAAAATAGAAGTCGTTGCAGACGTACATTTGTATAAAACGACACGAGTAAACTTTAACGATATCATCATTGGCCATGCCAATTTGACCATATAAACCCTTTTATTCATTTGTCATCACTGTCAATTGAGAAGTGAGAAATCTAAATATCTCAAAACTAGATATATTAAATAAGATTAAAATTTATGACATTCCTACAGCATATTTGCATTTGAATCCTCTAATATTGAATCAAGATGGTATTTATAATGCTCATGTAGCACTGCCAAACACAAACGCGGAAGAACAAAAGGAGTGCGTTAACCCACAAACGGAAGATGTCACGATTAGCCGGAATGTATTCACTTCGGGCCCCTGGGATGTCTCCGCATCAGTTCTAACTACAATAGTTATAGTTGCTGAAAATAATGCGGCAAAGTTAGGGACAATAACAGAAGAAGTAGATTCGGTAGATGGTAATACAGACATAATATATACCATATTCATAATTATTAAAAAGAAATATTATGATGAAGGTAAGACTTGTAAGGTATAGAGTAATACCAATGGTAAAATGTTACGAATGATAGGTACTATTATGATTGAGGTAAGAGTTAATAGGTATTACCTAACTTGCTATCCTTTAATATTATAGTTAATATTGTAGAAGATAATAAATCCTATACAATCAGACCGACTTTAATAAAATTGCGTAACTAAAAGGAAAGTCGACAAGATGAGCTTTATGAATTAACTATTTTTAACATGATGATTCATGCTTCTATTTTTTTAAATACAACTGTATTAAAATAGACGACACAAAATATACCTGTAATAAAAATAACGTCGAACGCGCCCTCAAAATAACACATGTCATCACGACATGTGGTTAAATTGAACGAGGGGTTCAAGTGCGACCGGTGGCTACATATACGTTGGAGCAGCACGCGTCAGCCGAGGTCATCAACATGATGCACAACATTAAAACATTAATAAAAATCTTAACAACATAATAAACAATATTTCAGTAGAGATAGTAACCAAACTTAATAGGTCTGAGAAAGTTAACTAAGATACTATATCTATCGATAGAAACTCTAGTACTTGTGCAATTATCGATTTTTACGTCGATAGTAAAGGACTGGCTGGTAGAGATAAGACTATAAATTTCCTGATGTGCAATTTGATAAATATGAGAGAACCCAGACACTTTTAAGAGTATAGAAAGCAAAGTATGATAAAAATATCAATCATGACAATAAATTCATAGAGCAACGAAACCATTAGAAATTAATCAATTTAAACTATTTCCTGAAGTTGTCAATTGTAAAGGAAAAAACATTCAGGGTGATACTTATAGATTTTTACAAAATATGATGAGAATACTATTTATGTCACAAAATGCAACTTAATCATTATAAGAGCGCAAAACCTGTGAACAATACCATTATAGCCCACTGTTTTATAAGTTTTATAGCAAAATAAAATATTCAAAGCAGATATTGATGCCGGATACCAAAACAGCACAAACCAGGATATTGTAATATGATCATCGCTTAATATGAATCAGAAATTTACACTTCGATATGAGTCAGAGTGCAAGATTTATTTAGCAAAAGTTTATTTTTACGCCGAAATTTTAAAGATTAATAATTTGACAGCAATAAAAAATCAGAGTGCTACAAAATTAATATTGAATTTACGAATTGCATTTATAATATAAGTATAATCAATATTGTAATATCAAGCAACTGCAAGGTCCATGCATGCGGCACGAAACAGGTGATGCGAAGCTGAACAGATCTATCTATCAACTAAGTATTGTGAAAATGTAGGCTGGTACTTCATCTCTTTCCTACAAATGCATTCGTCGAGTGGTGTGAGTCAGCACAATATCGACCGGATGAAGGTATGCAGAAGCGTGTGTTACACACGTTCCGACACAAATGACCTTAATCAACTACCGTTCGCACTCGGAGTATGTATCCCGTTAAAACGTTAGCAAGAATGTAGCTAGCTTATTTACCAACAAACAGATAATATTAAATCGTTAGGTAACAATTCCAGCGGTGGGGGAAACGACTCGGTTGGAAATTGTGCATGTATCAATTGATTACACGTTTCGTGAGATTACTATACGAAGAATACTGTAACATGGAATGTGAATTTTCTTAGATGTTTACACATAACTGAGCTCACATTTAATATACTAAAATATTTTTGGCTGACTCCTAAATTATTAGTTTCTCTAATAATGACAAGCACTTACCTAGAAAATATAAGCAGACGGTCATGAATGTTTTGTCAAAGCAAGGTGTAAAACTTACAGAATGTTAAAGGCATGTGACCAAGACGCGTTTGATGCGAATTACGGTTCCTTTCACAGAGCCTTGAGATTTAATCTCATTTATGCCTGCATACGGACAACACTTTAGATGTCAAGAGTGTTGATGTTGGCTAAATGTTTGTTGCCGTTAAAGGCGAATTCTCACGCAAAAAACTCGATACATAATCATAAAGCAAGAGTTCTCAGAACCTACACACACATGTGCCATTGTTGACGCAAGACATGTTTTACAGATTTCCGTGCTTCGTGCAATAGATTTAATTAAAATAGTCATTCTGCATGACTAGGTTATTTACTTATACTATATTTATTTAAGGTGACATTGAAGACACGATAATACTATACTTAGATTAAACTAAATAGAAGATACGGTACTTCTTTTTAAATAACTATCGAAAAATGGACCAGAAAAAATCACCATTCCCGATCTGGACATAAGATATACTGAAGGACATGCGTTAATAATTTCTAAACAATTAAAAAAGGACACGCCCGTCCGACTAATAGCTGGAGAAACAATAATAGCCAAATAATAGAAGTGTGTTCACTTGACCCAGTTTAAGTGGACACACTTCTATTATTATCCACTTAAATGATATGGTCCACTTAAACTAGGTCCAGATTATTATGAAGGGACGTAAAAAAATTTAATGCATAAAAATAATACAACAAATAACACAAAGATATTGGCAACCAAGTGTTGTTTATCATATAGGATGTTTATAGCAGTAAACCAAAGTGAACTGACTATTAGCTGGATATATTGGCGAGAATCCAAAATTTGGATTAAACAAACACTGTCAGACTAATTTGTGTAAAAAGTGCAAAAACAAAACTATTTTAACAAAATTATTTGAGAACTTTTGTTACCAAGAATATATAATCATAAACAAGTTTTTTGCTTTAATATAATAGTAAGATTTGAAAAAAAATGCTAGCCTGCAAATGATGGTTAAATAGAATCGTAGATTATACAGCGTTACACTACGACCCGTAGGAGTCAAGCAGCAAACATAAATGTCAAACAATCTAGCAAACTGTAGGCAGGTACGTAAAGAAAGAACAGGCGAAAATTATACTAATTTAACGCGGATGAAAAAAAATCGAACAATTTATAAATCCCAACTCAAATTCACTATGATAATAAAATCGAAATAAACAAGTGATAAAAGGCAGAGACAATAGGTTTTTCTATCATAAACAAGACAAATAACGACAAACATAAAATAACTCTTCAATTTATAGTATTGTGGCTTACTGCACAGCTGATTGTCAATTTACGTTTATTATTCTTACCAGTTACAAGTCGTCTGTGGTATCAATCGTGTTTTGAGTACCGTTTTCTTAAACTGGTCAAAGCCACTGACGGATGATGGTTCTTTTGCAAATGAGAATACAAATTCTATGAGTTTCGCTGGAATTTTTGCGACAATCACCAATAGCTAAATAGTTTGATCAGATCGGCTCCAGTTAGATCTTTTTGCTATAGGCACATGTGTTTGTAGTTTGTGTAAATTTCGAGATGACAGTTGTGATGATCAATGACACCTGATCCTTGTCTCAAGCGGAACTGGGGTATTTTATAATAATATTTATTTATTGTTGGAGGTTTCCAATTATTTAGGTTTTCTTCAACTTGTCCTGCTGCATAGGATTTTTCCACGGATTTTCGTTCTAACTCTGGCATTTTGCAACCAGGAGCCTCATTTTGCTTAAATAAAGTTCATCAGTCACATAAACAGGCCTAAAAAGCCAATTTTTAAATAGACATAGGTCGTGCCAAAAGTTGTGTTAGTCAATGTATTATGTACGATACATGCACGGTCGTGGAATAAGTAATGGATACAGTAGGCTAAATTGATGACAGTAAGATATACGAGTTGATTTTACACCACGTATCATTATTAAAAGTAAACTACACATTTCTGTTTAATGTACATTATTATGTTACATTAAGTCTTGCTTGTAAAATAAGTGGCGTATAAAGGTAACTAATGTCTTATTTCCATAAAAGCAAAGGATAAATTTGTCTATATTGGATAAATTTGTCTATATTGAATTGTATTGTAGGGGATAAATCTATTTGACATCATATTTACCATTTAGTGCAATGATAAGAAATCAATATTGTTTTGAGACCGCTTCCATATATCATGACCAGTAATCTAAAATAATACAGTTGTGTTTTTCAAAGAAAACAGTTAAACAAAAACCAAACAAAGCAAGCACCAATAGGCAGCAATTAGGCCGTGTATAATACGTCAAAAATGTCTTAACACGAATGATGATGATGCAGAGAATTTCAAGAAAGTTGGTCGAAGCCGGTGAGCAGCGAGTGAAGCGGCACACGTCACCCACTTCGGGCATCGGCTGAGGGGACTGACCGAGGTACGCGGAACACTCGTGTGTGTTCGACACTTTCGCCATCGACGGAAACTGCAATATTCTACGTTTCGAACATTTTTTTTTAAAGTTGCTTCCTTGTTGTTAACAAAAATACTTCGATAATGAGAAATGATATATATCTATTATTCATTTCGTTATCTATTTTACTTCTATTGAACTTACAAGTCTCAATATTATTTTATGCAGACTAATTGTCGTATCTTTTATACCCATTATTAAATTTGTGAAATCATGTGTCCCAATGGCAAATCGGTGATGAATTAATGTATTAGTTCGACAGCACCCTACAATATTGGATGTGGATTTTGTACACAAAAGTTCCCATTTAAAAAAAAAATTAAACAACCCGTTAAGAAACATGATATAATTATAAACAAAATAATTGCATCATGAAACAACCCTGGACAAACAATACTAGATCTCTCGAAGGTATAATGAAGTAATAAAATATCATTAAAACTAAAGCTTCCATCATCATAAATATTATAAGACGTACACGGGAGTTCATTAAAGCATCCTTAGATTGTTTGTTTAGTGGCACAAAAACAGCGGTTCACACGGGATGGAGGGTTTGTTCTGGCTCAGCGGGCTTTACTCTCCATTGTTGGAGTCACGCTTCAAACGCTTTATGAATTCTGAAGCCCTAACAACAAACAATTGCTGCAAATCTAAACCTGCATACATCGTGTATGTATGCAATTTTGTAATAATGTAGGTGTGAACTATGGCAAGTGGCAATAACCATGTTATTTTAGTAACGAGTGAACTGATTCACGGAAAAGCTAGATGCGACCTACGCAATATGGTAGTATGCCTGTCAGATAAGATCAACGCACTCGCACAGCTCAAATTGATAACATCTTTATTACTCTTGCGAATACAAATGAACTGTCACGAAGAGGGTCAGTAACTCAGTAACTGCTTGGATATTTTGTCAGACAAGCTGAACGCTCGCAGATGAAATGACCTAGTCATAGTTATTTCGGGATTGGTTTCTGTAGAATTGGCGGTTGCAAAGTGGACGGTAAAGACATACCTACCCACTCTATGCCTTTGTATTAAGGTTCAATTTAAGTTGGAAAGAAGTAACTTGTCATCAACTGTACAGATACATCTGCATTACTTATGTTGTGTCCTTCCTTACCTATCAGGATGGTATTAGGAAATAGAGCATTTATTTAAATAGGGAATAACATGTGACTTAACTTAAACCTAATGGCTGTTGTCGGTCCCGGTTTCACTATACCAACTTGTGAAACTGTTTATAGATGGGTTATTGAGTCTATTTAAAAACATCGCAACGAGCTAGCCACTTGTTCGGTGTAGACTCATACCATCGGCTACGACGAGGTGGGATTAAAACCCCTCCGCTGGGTACCCTGGGGCCGTCTAGGCGGTCTCGGGCGCCGTAAGGCACCCGTGATGATATATATATATATATATATATATATATATATATAATGGCTGTTGTGTAAAACGTCAGGTAATCTCGTAAATCAAATATTTTGTAATTACCAAACAAAGTTGTTAAACAACACTGCATTGTTCATCTTTCTCGTTGTATTATCTAGTTCTGCATACCATACTTAGAAAGATACCTTGCTTCTTTAATAAAAAGTGCAGCAAAGAATCAGCCAAGATGAAAAAGACAAGAAAGTGTGATGTATGTCGTCATGACAGAAGCTATAATTGCATGATTGCATTGGTTGAGATAATCAGTAAGATCGATATCGTGTACCTGCGGAGTAGCTGTGAGTTGTGAGCTAACCAAACCGACCGGTCAGTTTCTACTTCAGCCATTTGCAATACAAGATTGTGATAATGAGTTGAAGACATACGCGTCTAAACATTTAACTGGTATCCTAGCTGGACGTAATTAACCCCCGTATTCTAAGACGTTTCCTTAACTCCACTCTTCACTCAAGGAGCGTCTGTCTCAACTTGCTTTTTATAGTTGACATTTGGTGGAAAGAGACAGACGTTCCTTGAGTGTAAAGTGGAGTTAAGGATACTTCTTAGAATACGGGGGTATGTCTTTTGAAAATAATAATACCTACGATAGTATAACATCGGAGATTTAGTCAGTGCACCTAAATAAAAAATACCATCACGGTTGCCTTTTTGGCTCCCAAGAAGCGTTTACACGGCCCCAGGGTATCCAGGGTAGGTATTAACCCGTCCTCATTTCGCCGATGGTATTCGGAGGCAACACCTAACAAATGGCGAACTTGTTGCGGTGTTTATGATGGTATAGCCTCGTTGTAAAAAGCGGTCACCCATCCCACCCGGCCTTGCTGTCATCTGCTTAACCTTGTCATCAGTTACGCAATGACTTAACCACTAGGCTGGAGCCGCTTATACATCTAAATATTCTTACTTTATACCATACTTTAGGATCGATTTACTCCGTAGGGACATAAAGCACACTTCTCTATAACTGGGCCACAATTAACTTAATTTAACTTCTTTAATCGAACCGTATTCGTATTATAATAGAATCACACACGTTATTTGTCGACAGTATTCTATGGGCTATTAAAAATAAATATCATGGGTGCTTGCTTGGTGCGGCCGAGACCGCCTAGATGGCCTCAAGGTACCCAGCGAAAGGGTTTAATCCCACCTCGTCGTAGCCAATGGTATGTTTGGATAGGTTCAATAATCCATCTATAAACAGTTTCTCAAGTTGGTATAGTAAAACTGTAAACGAAAGCTTACCAACATCTACGGGGCACTATAGTCGTGTTGTCAAACAAACGTACATAATGTTTTAATTATTTGGTACACTCCGGGGAACTAAAAACTGGTGTATTTAAAAGTCTGAGGTCTAACCAACTCACCACGTATATTTTATGGGCAATTGGTTAACAAAATACGAAATAAGACAAATCAAGATGCAACTAAACTAATGTTAATTGAACTACTATTTAAGTAATGTTAATACCTAACCGCGGGTCTATCACGTAAATTCAATAGGAATCATAACGAATCTTTACTTGACACAAATTTAATAGGCTTCACCTGTCAAAATAAATTAAATTCCATTCCATTAGGAATTACGAGACAGACTGGCAAAGAACCAATTCGCAATTGGGGCTGATAAGACTAGTTAGGTTGTAAAACCAAATAGCACTAAGCAAACGAAATATAAGTAAATATTATGTATCGCATATGCATAAAGTACACAGTGTAAAAGACAGACTGAAGTCTCAATGACACATTATAGCAGCTTCTTATCTTTGAAGTAAAGAAAATATTTTTTGGCCTAAGGCATGAAACATAAACAACGTGCGCAATCTATTTACATACTTCGATTTCTTATGAAAGAAATAAAACAACAAATGATAAGACATACTAGATAAGATATGAACCAGTACTTTACGGACAGTACCATCGATTATCCAATATCAACAAATATCCATTTGACCGATTATAAATACTTTCATTATTTCTTGATTGAATGGCCTTTTCGCATGGCGCGAAATTTTGCCAGTGTCTTGTGGGTAGAAGAATAAAATTATTGTATTATTAGTAACAAGAGGGATAACATGATGGAAAGGAATCGGGAAAGGACAAGGGTAGAAAAAGAAATGGCGGCATGACCGTAGGTAAGCATACGATATAGTCTTGCCAATATCAAGTGAAGGAGGAAAAATAATCTACAGTAAAATGGGTACCGCCATTTTACTGAAGATTGTGGGATTATTTGAGATAGCACAAACACCGAGATCACTACGTAAATGCTACACTTCTCACCCTTAATAATACTATACGAATGCTTATTCTACAAAATTAGTACACTTTTGCACAATAACATTCAAAAAATAATAATATGATAACTGTAACAGAAACACGCGTCTACAGTCTTCGGGCTACCCTCAAAGAATCCCGCATTATAAATACTATAAGTAACAAAACAATTTAGTCGGAACCAAACTGTATCCATAAACAAAGTAAGAGCATATAATATCAGATACTAAGGCAACAGGAAATCGAAGTGGCTAACGGCTGTTTGATCAGAATAACCTGCTTCAAAGGGCATCGGCGCGCCGTAACTACTGCCTCTGGTGGGTAAAAATTACCAATGGAATGCAATATACTGGCCGGTAATAAAATTACTCTGTAATCCTACAGAGCAGTGTTTTTGAAACTGAAGACATACTCGGAGAGTCGCCGGCAAAAGAAAAATGGCAAGTGTTTCTTTCTGCCCTACACTTTTTTTATTGTAAAAAATATAATTTTATTGAGAAGAATGGGCTTGTTTATTTTTCAATAATTTGTCAAAACGTAGTCAAACGTTAACTTTTTGAGATTTTAAGTTAATAAATTAAATCATTTTCTAGTTTTGTTTATGGCCCTAAAGTTTAAAAAACACTGCTAAAAAGTCCTGAATTCTTCTTTGTCTGTATATTTGAAATCTAGGATATCAGCTTACCTGAAACAAAACAAAAACAAATAAGTAAATAAAACATATTTAAAATAAGATTAGTTAAAGCAGTTATAAAGAAGCAAAATTATTATAGAATAGCAAGCCTTAGGCTGTTAGGGACGATATTTCACCACTACCATTATTTCAAAATTTAAATCGTCGTAAATGAAGAGAAATTCAGGATGTGCTGGACAGTCTAACAAAGTTAAGAAAAGTATCAATATTGGTCATCCATCTAGAACACATTAAATGTGACTAACCACCACTATAAGGAACCCATTAATAAAAATGTATAGTCGTTGCCAAGTATTACACTAGTTACTTCCGATGATAATTAAACGTTGATTGCGTGTGAACGACCTCGAACTTGAGGACTCTCGATAACCGGCATGTGTAAACAGAAGCACGCTTCGTCAAATGAAATTCCTACAGAGAAAAGCCCGCTTCCGAGGCGGCACATGTGTCGCAGAGAAATCTGATCCACGCTGCGCCCGCGCATCTCCGCATTTTCTCCAACGCATTACGTGGCCAATAATAGCAGATAAACTGGTGGTTGATTTTCCCTAATTCTAGTTTTATGGTTATGTAATTGTGAGTTGTTTACTTTCAGAAGATATAAAAGGGCTGTAAGTCAAGTATAAACTTGGTAATTTGGGAACAAGAACCCGGATGGCCGAGCAAAATTTGATTAGCCTATTGACAACGCAGGATGTAACTATGTACATAAATCCTACTGCCAGCGTATTTTAACAGACAATGAAGATTCGTATTATTTTTATAAAAAAGAAAAGTTGGATTCTGATTTCTCAATTATTTCTTAAGTATTCATAGTGATATATAAGAAAATTCACATATATTTTTCTGTTCACAGACTTGTACTATGTGTACTAGAAACTACGAAGCTAACACCTACATATTATTTTAAATAGCCAGACCGGGATATTGCTTTGAAGAAATCGATCCCACGACCTTCGTCCAGATACGAAGTTTACTGGACCAAGTAGGCGGTATACAATAACAACTGAACCCAGAGAAAGAATTATAGAAAGAGCCTAATAAACTATAATTATTAATACCTCTTTAATAAAGCAACATAATAATAGTCAAGTCAGAACTCAAGCAGAGTCTCTGATTAAATATAATAAGTACAATAACAAATAATTGTGTACTGCAAACCGCAAACAGTTACACAGCATCCAGCAATCCAATCTGTCTTGTCAGATGACAGCGGTGCATGTAAGATAAGCAGTGCAGAGATATGAACCCGCTGCTTCTCCAACTGTAGGTTTAATGGGCAGTGCACTGTCATCCGCATACTTCTCGCTTATCTACCAGCTTCTAGTGCACTTGTAAGTATTTAGTATTAATATTCAATTTAAATAACTGTGTTTTGTGATTAGTTATAGATATCACACACGGTTATCTAAACAGAATGTTCTAAATAGTTTCAAGTCTAAGGTTTAGTTGCTATTAGTTAGTTGCGTTTACTAACGTTTCATTTTTACAAATAATTTCACAAATAATCAAAACTGCAACATATGTGATAAATATTTGCTTCTTACGTGAAATGTTTCTTGAATTATGATGATGGCCAAGTGTTTATGTTAAAAAGAAGGGTGTTCTAAGAGAGAGAAGATTTTAATGCAAAGTAAATCGGAAATAAGTAGATAACTGATTTTAAACTTAGAAAATTGAGCGATTTCTCCCAGTTTATAACATTCTGCCTAATTAGACTCATATTAGGCAGAATGTTATAAACTGGGAGAACTACGGGTTCATAACCAAAGTTTCAGTTTCGTGTGTATGAAGAAAGGACTCTAACTAATGCTTGCAGTTTCTAAGGCAGAATATCTTCGTCAAGAGGATCTTAATACCTATCAAAATAATTTACACTACATTTTATCCTTTTTGAAATTTCAGTTGCGTCAAAGATAAATTATCAACATATACATGTATTAACAACCAATAAGATTTTACTTTTCGACACACATCTTATTGTAATTCTGTCTGCAATAATAATGATATCTTATGACGTCGGCTCATTGCTGACAGAAATGTCACAGGCATGATCACCTGCTTCTTAAGTTTAACTTTTTATAACATTAAAGTACATAGTAAATATTTGCTGATAGCAGGGACAGACAGATAAGCACATGTTTCAGTGGTAGAATAATGAACACACGTAATTTACGTTGTACGTCGAAGTGGAATTGGAAGACCTCTGAGGCAAGATCTTATATTATTATTTCATATTTCTGAGGAGTCGAGCGAAGCAAAGAAATTGACAATATCATTGAACCAAGGGATGTGCAATTTTGAAATAAATGATATAAAGGGGGAATTTGAAATGTACTTTGGGCTAAAACCTCATATTAGCCCAAAGTACAACCTTTCAAAGTCACCATGTATAAATACTAATAAAGCTGATATTCCAATTCATGAACCAACGCGACATTGCGGTCCATCGTCACTTACAACTCTTGATGACGCCTCTTGTAATCAAGCGGTATTCCTATAGAAGCATGTTCTTAGCTATCCATGTATTTACGTGTCCATAGAGCGGTGGCAGAAGCAGATAAGTGCTACAAGTGGTTTACATATGTTTCAGTTAGGAAAACTGCAGTTTTCCTACCACGAAGTTTGGTTACACAGGCCTTTTACCATATTAAGGCTCTCCTAAAGCACTGTGTTTATTAGAATCCTAGCCTAACCAAATATAAAATATCCTGTCAGCTCTGTCTTCAAAAACTCCTTTTACAAAAGTAAGAACGGTCAAGATGACGAGACTGTGACTTGGGACTGGAGTTATTCTTTCACAGACTTCCACTTCATCATCATTATGTTCAGTTATAAAACCGCTTAAATAGCATTTCCATTTCGACATCATAGTATTTGTTAAACTTGATGGTGTGGGATAAATACGATACGAGTATAGTTCAATTGAAACACGATTTATTTTTAAAGAAGTTACCTATCGAAATACAGAAAGGGTATCGAGTACGAGTTGAAACTCGTCTTTTGTAAGTAGGAATAAAAAACAAAGCTTTTAAACAGCTTAATATTTGTTTACATGTATAAAAACTTGTGTAATATAATAAAAAAAGTACGGATATAAAACTAAATGTATTCTATATTTATAAACATGACAGGTAAGCTAAACTTTCAGCCCCAAGTATGATGTAGTCTTCTAACGTATTCAAGGAAACTAGTTTGCCTGTATAACAACAGACATTGACCTTCGATAAATTTAAATTGATGAGAAAGTTATCAGTAAATTATGCAGTGAAATCTAAATGCGAGAATTTAAATTCTCTATTCATGCGTTTGCTAGTTATGTTAATTTATTTGAAAACCGTCCGGATTACGATTTAAGAACTGTTACATAATCTTGCTAACAAATTGGCAACCTAAGCTGAAATCAAGAGCTAACTCTGCTATTTTGTAAGACTAATATTAAAAATGGAATTAAGATCTGAAAATTTTCAGGATATTGTAAATTTACCCAATTTTACATAAGAACCTATTATTCCAATTCACGTATATACTCGTAAAGGGTATTAAAGAGAAAAATACAATTTCCTCTTTATTTATTATTTAATATTACTATTCGATCACCAAGGGCATCATATTTGTAAACAAAAAAACGAATAAAACAACAATTATGATAAAAATTTA
The DNA here is from genome assembly GCA_947458855.1 of Monopis laevigella. Taxonomy (NCBI): domain Eukaryota; kingdom Metazoa; phylum Arthropoda; class Insecta; order Lepidoptera; family Tineidae; genus Monopis; species Monopis laevigella. The sequence goes on from OX381581.1 coordinate 21,122,802, forward strand.
CTTCGCACCATCACGGGTGTCTAAAATATAACTTCGTAAAATTTGAAGCCATCTGGCTTCTCTGTTATAGAAGCAAAAACGCTTACGACTAATAACATATTATTAGTGCTAACATTCGATCGTAGGTTTTGAATGCAAACATACCTCTATCTAATGTTTAACATCAATGATGTATGGATGAACATCGAGGTTACTTTGCCTACTAAAATTACAACATATACAAGTAGAAAAGCAACATATAAGTAATATAATGTCGTCTGCATCATTACACATAGTAATATTATAAGCAATGTAGGTTAGGAATCGGTGAAATTCTGACACTTTCACACGATGGTCTCGGTGAATGCGCCGAGGTCTTTATTATATGTACTTGCTTGAGATAAAAAATCTAATAATTGTTATGTAGGTAATGCAATAATATTTATTAACTACCTAGTTGTATGTAAATGGGCATAATTAGAAGGTAATGTTATACTGTAAATGTGAATAATATAGTAAGTAAGGTATAACTATGTTATATAGTTCGGATGGAGTTGCGGATGTTAAGGCTACGTGAGAGGGTACATTATAAATATTTAGCTTTAATAAATATACATTGAGTTTATTTGATGCAAATTAATACTTCAACACTACTGAGTTTATTTATATACGAGATGCATGTTATAATATATAAAACTTTAAAAAGGGTATAAAAAAATATATTTATTTACTTGTATACCCTTTGTTTCATTTGACTTTATAAAAACCTAAAAATGTTATGTATAACATGATTTTGTTTTAATTTAGTGACCTACAGCATCAATATCTTGTAGAGTTGGTAGTCTGTAGTATGCAAATAGGAAATAAGAAATTGGGAGCTTATTATGCTAAAGTATTTTTAATTATTTTCCATTGCATTAGCATTGTGATATCTATCAGATAAATAAGTGGTCTTTTTAATCGTCAAATAAAGTTATTCGACAGTAAATTTCTAATTCTCTATGAACAACTGTCTAATTTATTCATTCTCCATACAAGTTAGCTTTTGACTAACTTTATCTGACGATTGAAAAATGGCCCTAATAATTATTAGAACCATCAATATAGGCGTATGAGTCAAGAAAAGTTGATTTTAATATATTTTGAAGCCTACGAAATTAGGTCTTAATATTTAGCTATATTTTAGATACTTTTTTAATTTTCTCGAAAGACCGCATGGGTCATCCCAACCATTAACATTAGAGTCTGAATACCAACCTGTCTGATTCAGGTTAGTCGGTGAACATAGCAGAACTTAACCAAACCTCGTCACCTACATCTCGAGTTGTAGAGTAGACACCAGCTACTAGCCTTACTAGAGGTTGTATTAAATTTTGTTCACAATGATATTGACTACTATTTTTTTTACGTGTTGAAGAGTTGGTTCAGACAAAGTCGATACAGTAAATACCACCGCGCCTTAAAACGCTAACTAATTGCGACATGCCCGTGTAATTGCAACAACGGCACCCATCCATCCGCGGTCAGATAGCATACGCGGCTTGCGTTATGTTCAGGGCCAACTCTAAACGAACGTCTTTGATACTGTGGGAACTTATCGGACAGTAATTACGCTTATGTTTATGGTTATAATAATATAATTAGTCGACGGCATAGTGAGATCGATCAATGCTGCAACAATATATTGATGGACCAAATTCATGGATTTTTTAGGTCTGCTTACTACCAAGTAGTTACAAACAATAAAGAATATATGCTCTAGTAAAGAAAAAATACACGTCCATACATTATGGTCTTGATCATAAACTAGACACTAGCATGTTCCCACCCATCCTATGGGTGGAAATGTATTCAGGACTTCAATTGAAATAAAAATACAAGCATATCGAAAACGCGAGATTTGCCCTCCTGGGCACTAATTCTGACGCTTTTGATTTACCGTGTCGACCATAAAATATTGGAATTTAATGAAGGTTTTGTAGAGAGATCTTTCACTTTACACTCGCATATATTGAACCGATATGTATGTCAAGTAAAAGAGGGGCACTTCTGTCCTTACGTCTCACTACCCAATTGCAATCAAAGATGAAATCATAAGCAAAGAAATTAGAAGTTTTCTACCTATATTTAGGTAGAAAACTTCTAATTTCTTTGCTTATGATTTCATCTTTGATTGCAATTGGGTAGTGAGACGTAAGGACAGAAGTGCCCCTCTTTTACTTGACATACATATCGGTTCAATATATGCGAGTGTAAAGTGAAAGATCTCTCTACAAAACCTTCATTAAATTCCAATATTTTATGGTCGACACGGTAAATCAAAAGCGTCAGAATTAGTGCCCAGGAGGGCAAATCTCGCGTTTTCGATATGCTTGTATTTTTATTTCAATTGAAGTCCTGAATACATTTCCACCCATAGGATGGGTGGGAACATGCTAGTGTCTAGTTTATGATCAAGACCATAATGTATGGACGTGTATTTTTTCTTTACTAGAGCATATATTCTTTATTGTTTGTAACTACTTGGTAGTAAGCAGACCTAAAAAATCCATGAATTTGGTCCATCAATATATTGTTGCAGCATTGATCGATCTCACTATGCCGTCGACTAATTATATTATTATAACCATAAACATAAGCGTAATTACTGTCCGATAAGTTCCCACAGTATCAAAGACGTTCGTTTAGAGTTGGCCCTGAACATAACGCAAGCCGCGTATGCTATCTGACCGCGGATGGATGGGTGCCGTTGTTGCAATTACACGGGCATGTCGCAATTAGTTAGCGTTTTAAGGCGCGGTGGTATTTACTGTATCGACTTTGTCTGAACCAACTCTTCAACACGTAAAAAAAATGGTAGTCAATATCATTGTGAACAAAATTTAATACTACCTCTAGTAGGGCTAGTAGCTGGTGTCTACTCTACAACTCGAGATGTAGGTGACGAGGTTGGGTTAAGTTCTGCTATGTTCACCGACTAACCTGAATCAGACAGGTTGGTAATCAGACTCTAATGTTAATGGTTGGGATGACCCATGCGGTCTTTCGAGAAAATTAATAAAGTATCTAAAATATAGCTAAATATTAAGACCTAATTTCGTAGGCTTCAAAATATATTAAAATCATCTTTTCTGGACTCATACGCCTATATTGATGGTTCTAATAATTATTAGGGCCGATTTTCAATCGTCAGATAAAGTTAGTCAAAAGTTAACTTGTATGGAGAATGAATAAATTAGACAGTTCTTCATAGAGAAATAGAAATTTACTGTCGAATAACTTTATTTGACGATTAAAAAGACCACTTATTTATCTGATAGATATCACAATGCTAATGCAATGGAAAATAATAAAAAATACGTTAGCATAATAAGCTACCAATTTCTTATTTCCTATTTGCATGCTACAGACTACCATCTCTACAAGATATCGATGCTGTAGGTCACTAAATTAAAACAAAATCATGTTATACATAACATTTTTAGGTTTTTATAAAGTCAAATGAAACAAAGGGTATACAAGTAAATAAATATATTTTTTTATACCCTTTTTAAAGTTTTATATATTATAACATGCATCTCGTATATAAATAAACTCAGTAGTGTTGAAGTATTAATTTGCATCAAATAAACTCAATGTATATTTATTAAAGCTAAATATTTATAATGTACCCTCTCACGTAGCCTTAACATCCGCAACTCCATCCGAACTATATAACATAGTTATACCTTACTTACTATATTATTCACATTTACAGTATAACATTACCTTCTAATTATGCCCATTTACATACAACTAGGTAGTTAATAAATATTATTGCATTACCTACATAACAATTATTAGATTTTTTATCTCAAGCAAGTACATATAATAAAGACCTCGGCGCATTCACCGAGACCATCGTGTGAAAGTGTCAGAATTTCACCGATTCCTAACCTACATTGCTTATAATATTACTATGTGTAATGATGCAGACGACATTATATTACTTATATGTTGCTTTTCTACTTGTATATGTTCTTGTTTGTGTAACTACCAGGAGAATAGAGTTTAAGAACAGGGTCCTGGTTCTACTAAATGAATTGGATAGCAACTGCAGTCTAAATTTTGCATTCTTCCTGTATAAAATGTGTAAAATTTTGCTTTTAATATCCAGTTCTTAGAAAATATATTTAGTAGTAGTGAGTTAACAATTAAAATATCAGTTTGGATGGCTAAGATATTGCTACATTAAGCGAGATATGAGCTAATTATATTATCTTCAAATTATCACCGTGAGAGTCGTCATCTTGATTAAACGTAGTCTGGTCAGGTCATATAATAAGCATGGCGTAAGTCGTGACATTTCCAAGACACAGATGAGCCGTGGGGAAATTGCGAAGTCTCGTCCCTCCGTGCCTCATACTTTCACTGCGTACTTGGGCAACACTTGTGGGAGACAACCACGACATGACTTTACAAAAAGTATGACAAATTTTTGGCCAGTGCTTAATTTGCAAATTGAATTGAAAAAAAAGACAGAACCGGTACGAGTATGGTAATCAGATCGGCTCAATAAGAATAAAGCTACCCACGAATGGTGACGGCAGGGGACGCGTAGGCTTACATGAAGCACGTGCCACGAGGATGTAAAAAGTTTAGTCGATATTTAGGAAGTGTAAAAGTATAACAAAGGTTTTTGACGCCAATTTGACGAACCCGTGATGGCGCGAAGTAAAATTTTATGATAGGTTATTCTTATTTGAATAGTTGTTATTAGCCCGTTACTTTTTTTGGTTCACAAATATGACGTCCTTGGTTATAATCGAATAGTAATAATGAATAAAGATGAGTGCTTTTTTTTCTAATACCTGTTATATACGTGACTGATTGGATACCATGGTTCCAGGAGTTTTGAAGATCTAGGCGCATTATTCCTTTATTGCCTAAAACATCTACATTTTTAAACTATTAAAATTTGAAATGAAGGAAGGTCAGTTTCTATGGTTGCTACCCAAGATTGATTATTGAGAACGGCAGTTTTAGAAAATCATTAGTGCTGGAATTCATGGAGGCACTGACTGTGACTACATGACAGATCAAGAGCCTTAACTAATCTGTATGAATATGTTGTCTTCACTATTTTTTTATCAAAGTTGGTTTAATCAAGATGACGACTCTCACGGTGATAATTTGAAGATAATATAATTAGCTCATATCTCGCTTAATGTAGCAATATCTTAGCCATCCAAACTGATATTTTAATTGTTAACTCACTACTACTAAATATATTTTCTAAGAACTGGATATTAAAAGCAAAATTTTACACATTTTATACAGGAAGAATGCAAAATTTAGACTGCAGTTGCTATCCAATTCATTTAGTAGAACCAGGACCCTGTTCTTAAACTCTATTCTCCTGGTAGTTACACAAACAAGAATAACTTATATTATATTTATATTATCCTTTACTTGATAAGTAGAAGCTCTAGGTAAACCTACCAAAGTATAGAGTCTCCAACGCGACGGTTACTGGTCGCAGTTACTTGCTTTGCAATGTGGTGTAATAATATATCCTTAGTGCGAGAAGCTGGTCGAACCGGTTTTGTAGGAACCCAAGATTGGCGACCTGCTGGAACCACTCGCCAAATGAGGCTCGCCACTGGCAAACAATAAGTTTCTGGTTTTCATCGTGTGATTGTGAATTTATTACCGTTTAAGTATATACTAGGCTAAGTTTTATATAATTGAAATATTTTGAGTATGATTTTATCCTGGTAAGATTAACCAGCTTTATTAATACTGAAAGTAAATTTGTTTTGGTTTTACATTAGTCAGACAGATATGAGTTTTCGTGGTGTAATTGGCAAACGCAATATCGTGGGTTGGTACCCAATTTGGGCAGAAGTAAATGAACACTTTCCATTTGTCCGTACAAGTTTGTTTATACAATTTCAGACCGATTATTTTAGGTCTGCAAATGTAAAGTTCCCGAGGAAGACCTGCAGTTACAAACATTGGGGTGGGAAACTGTGTATTTATTATTACTCATCCACCCGCAGCTATATTCAATCAGCTGCAGACGTATAGTTATCCTTTTTAATAGGTGGACTATGCCCAGAAATTAAAATGTAAAAATTGTCTATGGTTTGTATGATAGAATAGTAAAATTGTATCAGTGGATGACTAAACAATATATTTTCCTATAGTTTTGCATTCAGTCCCGTTTTCCTTGTAACTAGTAATTCCGTTTATTTTATTAACAATTTACTTGCAAATTTAAATAATAACTTAATATTAAACTATTAATGTCCCACTAAAAAAAGTCGGACATTGTGGTTTAATATTAGTTTCTCAGATTTTATTTCTTACCTCCATTTTATTTATATTTTCTACGAAACTTGCAAAACGACCCAGTTGTATTTAGTCGCCGGAAAAAAACGGCAAATACTTATTGTCCTACGTTTTTTGTGTTGTTTTACTGACTACCTACTAGGTAATCTTGGAGGGGACCTTAGCTATGGTACAACAGGTACCCTAGGTTCTTTATATTATAACCACAATGAAGTCATAAAACTGGTTAATTTTAAGTTCTGATTTATTGATAATCTTATAAATAAGTACACCTTTTACTTATTATATATATATATATATATAGTTATAGGTATATCTTTTGTTTCGTTTTAAGGTATTAATATTACTTAATAAAATATTGTAAAAAGGATTGTAAGTGTAACCATATTTGTTTTTTTACGTCCCTATTCATTCGTCCTAGTCCCACCTTTTTTTTGAAATTACGCCGTATTACTAGATTTGAAAATTTTGTGTGAATTTATTTCAGATCAACAGTTCCATTGGTATTACTTTATTTAACCTCATTTGAGGTATGGATCATATCATGTGACACCTTTGATTTTCTTTTTAGAAGGCGCGCCAAAAATTCGCGACATTTTTACGGAAATTTTTGTTCACCAAATTGGCGTTAACTGAACCTAAATCCATTTGCAAAGCAAAGGTCACACACCTTAGCAAACTTCGCTCAAGCTAATTAAATCGGAGTACACATTGCCAAGGTGTGCCCGGCCAACAGCCATAACTTGCCCTACAGTCGTGGGTATTTTGTTTCGTTTTAATAATGGCGACAATTACAGAAACAAGAATAGTTCATTAGGTAATATAGTACTAACTCTAGGTACTAATTCTGCTCCTGCGGCGACGAGCACTTTCCACTTCTTTAGTGGAATAAAATACCTCTAGAGATAGGCAACCCTGGGACCGTCAAGGCGGTCTCGGACGCCTTAAGGACGGTTGGGGTTTTTATAAACTTTAGACGTCTGTGCCTAGAAGTATGATTTTTAAGTTTAAAACTCAAGGGATGTTTTTGACATTAGATATTTTTTTAGTTAAATGTGTTTTGTCTCTTTTTTTAGCAACGAAAAATTATTCGTAAAAGAGACAAAACATATCTTAACTAAAGCATTCTTAAAGAACTTAATAAGTTTTTATGAATAAGGCCATAAGTAAATACTTACGCCGCCTCTGTAGACTAGTGGGTTCGATTTCCACTCATGGAAAATATTATGCAATTAGTACGATATTTTGTACAGTGTGTTTATAAAATATATAACGAATTAGAACCGTTGTTATGTCCTACATATTATATTTATAAAAAAATTAAACACTACTCGCTTACCCATAACTACCAGTCCTTACTACGTCTCATAAAACCAGAACACAAAACTCCTAACGCGCAGGCAAATATTTTTGGTATGAGATCATGGATCTGATGTTGATACTATAATCGGATGAAGGTATATTTTTGAGTATTATTTTTATCTACTCAAACCCAAATAAATGGCGCCTTTAGAACGGATTATTATATCATTGTGTCTGGTTCACATAGTACAAACCTAGAGCTTAGTTTATGACCATTGGATATCAATTTGTGTAAATTGTCCTACATATTATTATTATTATTGTATATAGGCGAACTTAATGCCTTAGACATTGTCTACCAGCTAACATTTGAAAGAGTGAAGTTGATTGTTAATTTATTTATTAATTGATGAAATGTAATGTCTGTAAATATGAACTTAATAGTTAAATGTTAGCTAATGTAATGCATTAAGCACCCATTTGTACATAACGTTTATTTACAAGCAATCAAGTGTTTAAATACAATTAATACATACATTGTAGATATATAATTGCGTGGTTCAGTGACGCCATTTGTGTTCTATACAGAGGTCGCCGGTTCGATTCCAATTCAAGGCATTTTTCTGTACAGTTTGCCTTGGTTTGGATGTTTATAATATATTATATGCATTGGTATCGTTGTTTCTGGCACAAATAGTACCAGTCAAATTACATTAAACAATCGGCAACAACAATAATTTCGATTCCCACCCAAGGCAAAAAAAAATATAGTACATTTTTCTGTACAGTTTGTCATGGTCTGGGTGTTTATAAAATATAATATGTATAATGTCGTTGTTCCTGGTACACATAGTACAAGCCGAGAGCTTAGTTTCTGACCAGAGCAATATGTGTAAATTGTGTTTAAAAAAATCAATTATAATAATAACGGCAAGCAGTTTATTCCCTTGTGTTACAGAGCTATTATTTTGACAGTTGTTAGCATTTCGTAAGGTAAGATTTTAAAGTATATTATTTTCAGTTTTTGGTTTGTATTTATTTATTGTTGAACAAACTTAAAATTGTAATTAATTATACCTTTTATAATAGGTAACAAAAAATTAAACCGACACCTAGGTAATATATAATAAATACATATTTAAGAAAGCTCATATCATTACATTAAATATAACTGTACCTGACAATTTACAAGTCACATTATCTCGCGCCGAACTTGACGTGTTGGTCATGGTTAAAGTACCTACACGACGTTTCTAATAAAAACTAACGGTAAGCAGATAGGTATAGGTATATTGAAATTTATAATCATTATGGTAATAATGAACACCTACAAATCAAGAGATGTGAATGGAGGTCGACCCATAATTAGGCAAAATAAAAAAAAGTATATTTATTTCCTCGTTCTATGGCACTAGTGAAAGTTTTTAATTTGTTAAGTACATAATTAAAGTTAGTAAAAGTAGTTAAAAAGCTATAAAAGTTCTTTGTAAGTTACAAGGGCAGTTCACACAATTCGTAACTTTCTTGTGGCAAGAAAGTCAATTTATAAGGTTTCAGGTTTTTAATGGGCATTTATTGTGTAATAAGTAGCTCTTTAATTTATAAAAAGTACTTCTTTAACCAAAATGACGTAGTTGTCTGGCAATTTTCTATGCAACCAGTTGTGGATCATATCGATTAAAGTTTAGCTTAGCGTTGTGCGCGTAATCGCCCAGCTGGAGTCTCCTTTTAAGTTCTGTTTTGATAGTACCTTCCTACCTAGTTATTTTACTTCACCTATTTAACACACTCATAGCTAGAGCGGCATTAAATTCGCCTTTGTACTATATTTGTGTTGTAAAGTTTTTAAAATAAATGAAATAAAACAATAATAGACACTAAAATGTATGAAAACTCATACTTTATAATTACATTTAACAAAACTAAAGAAAGTGCAGGTCTAGTTAAAAGAGTTATCTTGGCGAGGTTAGGAATTAAACAGAAATCATAATGTAAAAATATAATATTTCTAGTTGCGTGACTCCTTTGCATTTCTTCTTTTTGCTGTAGAAACCTTAGGATCGTGGTCTCCGGAGGCCAAGAAGTTTGCCAAGTCAATTGGCAAACTACTTTATTAAAAATCGGGTGACCGTCGAGCTAAGTATTTTTTTCTGCAGAAGATTAGCTTAGAGATACAAAGGGGTAACGCAGCGAGCATACTCGGTACTATTGGTAACACTGCAGGGTTGGAAGAAATTTATTATTTATAATTTTTGTTTTCTGTATCTTCTCATTTTTTTTTTAAATACAATCCACTTAATTGTTAACGTAACATATATTATTATATTATGTGGTTTATAGACCAGAATTTCTAGTTTAGATGACTCAGAACTTTAAATCAGATACAGAAGTGTCATGTAGAAGTCAGTGCGGAAAACAGTTCAGCAAATAGTGTAGGAAAGGAACCTAGTGGACCCCCACAGTAATTCCTCAGACAGAAAAACTTTACAATGCGATAAGTATCAGACCAAACATTTTTATCTTCCAACAACAAAACCCTACTGGGGACGACGTTTCATAAAATGGATTAATATGCATGCCTATTGTGACTTTGTATCTACCTGATGATAAGCAGATCTACACAGCCCATGGGCTCGATCAATACATTATTATTTAACAACAACGATCGCTATCCTTCGTTATCATTGTCGGCGGGTCTTGGTGACCAATTTAAAATTAAAGACATCAGTTTTTTTTTTCTGGTGTACGGGATGTGATACGGAGGTGTATCTACCTGATGGTAAGCAGACCTGCAAAATCTGAGCATGAATGTGGTCGATAAATACATTATTGTTTCTTGTTATTACAATGCTATCTTATCGTTCCCACTTTGCGGGCTAAATAATGCGGTTACAAAATGGGGGGCGACAAACACTTACATTACGAGTCTATATAATATCCTCACTGCTTAATCGGTAAATCAACCATTCGTCTCGCAACCACAACCTGAAAGGAGACTACCACCTCGGCAAGATACCGATCCAATAGTTTCCTAAAAACCGGTAAATCAACAGACCGATAAAACCGGTAAAACCGAAACATAACTAGGTCACTTGACGGTTTTTACATCAGTATGGGCGATATAATAAAGCTAAAGAGTTTGTTTTTGTTTACTCTACTTCATTTTTATCTTAAAAATAGAATAAAAGATTTTATATGAGTTATTATTATTAACAATAACCTGTAAGTGGTTAAAGAATATATTTCACAAGTCTAGAGGAATGTGGGCTGCCGAGTCGCCGCCGGCCTGCAGCTTGCCAAGCGCAGTCCACTTGAGAATACCTATTGAATTTATTCAACCAGTTCACCGACCAGCTGCTCAGTTTATATTAAATATTTATAATTATTTTAAATTCCTACACTTATCAACTTAACTTAATGGTTAAAAAAACTAATTTAATACAAAAAGTGAGTAATTAGAAAAAAAATAGTAGAAATAAGTACTACATATTGCAGGTAGATTTCCTGGTATTTTTATTGTTATAATGGATTACTTACTCAATTAGTCTTAACTGTTAATTATTTTATTAATAATTTTATATGATGATTACTCATAATTTTGTTTTATGACAACTAGAATATTTTTATAAATGACACTCTTCGCAAACTGAATGTAAAAAGTTAATCTTTTTCCAAGTATTTTTCTATGTCTTTGAAGTTTAATTCTAAATGTAATGCATTATTAGCTAGAATAATAAATATATATTTATGGCAGGTGCGTTTAGTATATCAAAAGACATTCAAAACAATAAAATTCTTGTTATTACAATGCTAATCCGAGGACACCGCATTTTTACATGTTGCCGAAAGTACACAAACCTGGTAATCCAGGTAGACCAATTGTAGCTTCTTATGATTGTCCTACCGAAAGAATATCATCATTTGTAGACTTTTATGCGCAACCTTTAGTAAAAAATTTAGATTCGCATATTAAAGATACTTACCACTTTTTAAATATTATAAAAAATATTCATATTCCAAATTGTAATGATATTTTCTTAGTAACTATAGATGTTGTGTCCTTATATACTAATATACCACATGACGAAGGATTGTATGCCCTAAAAGAGTATTTCGATAGCCGCCCAAACCCGCGTCTGCCTTCTTCAAAATTTTTACTAGATTTAGCAGAAATGGTTTTAACCAATAACTATTTTACTTTTGATAATAAATTCTATCACCAAGAGAAAGGCACTGCCATGGGTACGCGCATGGCACCTTCTTATGCAAATTTATATATGGGTTCTCTCGAAACAAAATTTTTAAATAGTCAAATTCTCAAACCTTTAACATGGTTAAGATTCATAGATGATATTTTCATGATTTGGCCTCATAGTTTACAAACTCTTAATACATTCCTTAGTCAACTAAATTCATTTAGCAGTCTAAGATTCACTCATGAAATTTCTAAAACTAACATAACATTTTTAGATGTAGATATTACTTATAATAATCATAATATTTCAACTTCTGTTCATTTTAAAGAAACCAACAAGTTACAGTATCTGCATTACAGTAGTTGCCACCCGTCGCACACAAAACGGTCTATACCACATTCACTTTCTATCCGCGGTAAAAGAATTTGTAATAATTCAACATCTTTGGCTAAATATCAAGGCAAAATCTTCAATGGGTTATGTAGGCGCGATTATCCCCCAAACTTTTTACACAAACACATGAACAGGCCTTCTAACACTCCAAACGCTATACACACACAACAACAAAATTCCCTTCGGCTTATAATACCATACTTCCACGGGGCACACAAAATTCAAAATTTATTAAAGGATAGCTTCTCTATCCTTAAAAATAATAATATTACACGAAATCTTTTGGAAACGTGCCCTAGTGTAACGTATAAACAAAATCAAAATTTAAAAGCTATTTTGGCAAAAAATAAAAATACACGGAGCAATAACACATTGTTAGGTACACACAAGTGCAACCAATCTCGTTGCAAAACATGTCCCATAATAAATTCCGATATCAATATACAAACTCATCATAACCCTGTTGTCATCAAAATTCAAAATTTCGCACAATGTACTACTTCTCATTGCGTATATATGCTGGAGTGCAGATTTTGTAACAGTTTTTATGTGGGAGAAACTACGACACCCCTTCGTACTCGCATGAATGGACACAGACATTCAGTAGATTCTCAAATTAATAATATTTTACCTGTGCCCACCCATGCGCGTATACATAACACTACCTTTAACAATTGTTTCACAGTAAGAGTATTAAAGAGTTTTCCTAAAACTATTCGGTCTATTGATTTAAAAACATGGGAAAGCTCTTTTATATGGCAGCTTGGTGCATACTATAGCCCTGGTCTGAATGTAATGCATTAGGTTTTGTCTAACTTGTTTTGTAAATTTATTAATATCGAACCAACAATGGACATAACATGCTGATGATGTTTTCCATGATGGGCTAGGTGGTGATGATATTTTGCTAAAAAATAAATACAAAACTGTATAGTGCATTGCCTTTACCATTGCTAAAAGACATAAAATTACTTCTTCAAAATTTATGACAAAGACCTTCAGTCACTGTCACTGATGACGCCGCTCCATAGAGAGGCGAAATATTTGGCAATAAAATTTTATAGCTTCAATTTATATATTTTACCAAGTAAGAAACACATCTAACACACTTTATTTGTTTCAGATAATTCTTATCGTTCATACGATTCGCCTACCTGTCGTCGGCGCGCTCTTTGCGCTACGTAGCCGACACAAGCGAGGGCGGGGAGGCTACGCTGTTCCCGACACCGTGCGCCTTCCTTTTTACAAAGATTAGCTTATTTATATATGATTTATTTTACATTACACCGGGAATTGATCCGAATTGTGCATGAGGGAGATTATTAAAAAAATCGACTTTCATGCTCACAAATTGGCGCAATTCTTTGGTCATTATGAGTTTTTGGGAGAATGTCTTAAATATGGCATAGCTCCTAAAACTCTTATACACAGTGTGCCACTGGATGCCATACCTCCTGATGTGAGACAACCATTTACTGACTTACAATACATACATGCTTTACAAACCACACAATTATTACACACACAATACTACTATCTGTCCATACATCACAAAAACAACTTAGATGACACTATACAGGCTTCGTTGCTAGCTTTTCCACATCTAAATAAAATTATAAGTGATATCTTAAATAGAGCTAGAGGTATACAAGTCAAAGATAGACAAAGATTACTATTAAAATTTTCCAAATTAATCAGATCGTATCGAAATGAAAATATTCCGATTCCATTTCATAATCAGATTTCAACTCCTTCCTTTTTAAATCTTAAACCAACAAACTTGTCTAGTTTATTTTGTATGCCTCAAGCTATCCGTACGTGTAATCAACAACAACGATTAGTACGGACAAACACAAATAACGAAAGTAATTTAATAAATTTATCATCTAAAATTCTTAACTCCGCAGAAAAATCAGTGCTATCTAAGGGACTGACATTCTGCCCGACTAACAAAATTAATGTTTTCGAAATTACTAAAGATATATTAACATTTGGTCGTAACTTAAAATGGAAATATTTTTGGCATAATCGCGTACCATCTGGCAATAATAGTAATGGTTTGCATGAGGCATTGCAAAAATTTAAATTACCTTCGGGAAATGAACCACCTCCGTTACCGGCTGGTCATCCCATCGATACATTTATTAATCATATTTTACATAAAATTTCGGATCCTAATTTTATAAATTCCCTTCAAAGTAGTAATCAAAATTTATCCATTAGCGAAAAAATAGCTTTATCAAAATTAAAAAATGATGAATCCATAATGGTTTTACCAGCAGATAAGGGATCTACTACAGTAATACTTAACAAAACTGACTACATTAATGAGGGTCTAAGACAACTAAATGACGTGTCATTTTATACAACTGTTACAGCTGACCCCTGTGAACAGTTAGTTATTGAAATTCAAAATTATATTTACATAAATGCGTCCGATGAAGGACTTTCTGACAATGATATTTCGGCCTTAATTCCTTCTAATCCGAGGACACCACATTTTTACATGTTGCCGAAAGTACACAAACCTGGTAATCCAGGTAGACCAATTGTAGCTTCTTATGATTGTCCTACCGAAAGAATATCATCATTTGTAGACTTTTATGCGCAACCTTTAGTAAAAAATTTAGATTCGCATATTAAAGATACTTACCACTTTTTAAATATTATAAAAAATATTCATATTCCAAATTGTAATGATATTTTCTTAGTAACTATAGATGTTGTGTCCTTATATACTAATATACCACATGACGAAGGATTGTATGCCCTAAAAGAGTATTTCGATAGCCGCCCAAACCCGCGTCTGCCTTCTTCAAAATTTTTACTAGATTTAGCAGAAATGGTTTTAACCAATAACTATTTTACTTTTGATAATAAATTCTATCACCAAGAGAAAGGCACTGCCATGGGTACGCGCATGGCACCTTCTTATGCAAATTTATATATGGGTTCTCTCGAAACAAAATTTTTAAATAGTCAAATTCTCAAACCTTTAACATGGTTAAGATTCATAGATGATATTTTCATGATTTGGCCTCATAGTTTACAAACTCTTAATACATTCCTTAGTCAACTAAATTCATTTAGCAGTCTAAGATTCACTCATGAAATTTCTAAAACTAACATAACATTTTTAGATGTAGATATTACTTATAATAATCATAATATTTCAACTTCTGTTCATTTTAAAGAAACCAACAAGTTACAGTATCTGCATTACAGTAGTTGCCACCCGTCGCACACAAAACGGTCTATACCACATTCACTTTCTATCCGCGGTAAAAGAATTTGTAATAATTCAACATCTTTGGCTAAATATCAAGGCAAAATCTTCAATGGGTTATGTAGGCGCGATTATCCCCCAAACTTTTTACACAAACACATGAACAGGCCTTCTAACACTCCAAACGCTATACACACACAACAACAAAATTCCCTTCGGCTTATAATACCATACTTCCACGGGGCACACAAAATTCAAAATTTATTAAAGGATAGCTTCTCTATCCTTAAAAATAATAATATTACACGAAATCTTTTGGAAACGTGCCCTAGTGTAACGTATAAACAAAATCAAAATTTAAAAGCTATTTTGGCAAAAAATAAAAATACACGGAGCAATAACACATTGTTAGGTACACACAAGTGCAACCAATCTCGTTGCAAAACATGTCCCATAATAAATTCCGATATCAATATACAAACTCATCATAACCCTGTTGTCATCAAAATTCAAAATTTCGCACAATGTACTACTTCTCATTGCGTATATATGCTGGAGTGCAGATTTTGTAACAGTTTTTATGTGGGAGAAACTACGACACCCCTTCGTACTCGCATGAATGGACACAGACATTCAGTAGATTCTCAAATTAATAATATTTTACCTGTGCCCACCCATGCGCGTATACATAACACTACCTTTAACAATTGTTTCACAGTAAGAGTATTAAAGAGTTTTCCTAAAACTATTCGGTCTATTGATTTAAAAACATGGGAAAGCTCTTTTATATGGCAGCTTGGTGCATACTATAGCCCTGGTCTGAATGTAATGCATTAGGTTTTGTCTAACTTGTTTTGTAAATTTATTAATATCGAACCAACAATGGACATAACATGCTGATGATGTTTTCCATGATGGGCTAGGTGGTGATGATATTTTGCTAAAAAATAAATACAAAACTGTATAGTGCATTGCCTTTACCATTGCTAAAAGACATAAAATTACTTCTTCAAAATTTATGACAAAGACCTTCAGTCACTGTCACTGATGACGCCGCTCCATAGAGAGGCGAAATATTTGGCAATAAAATTTTATAGCTTCAATTTATATATTTTACCAAGTAAGAAACACATCTAACACACTTTATTTGTTTCAGATAATTGTATACAAATATTAAAACTTAATAATAGTAATTAGTCATTCAGTACTGAAACATATAGTAGATTGTCAATATTCCCTCGAACATGAATAAGTATCCTGTCCAGTATCCAAGTTTGCCAGAATTGTACCTATATGTACAGTGTGGCAAAGAGTATTGCAAAATACTCATTTATAATTCATCATTTACATAAATTTAAAGTTTTTGATGTGCTTTTTTCTTTTAAAATGTATTTATGTGTATTTTGTGTGTGTCAATAAATAATTTTATTATTATTATTATAAACTGGGAGTCATCTACAAAAACAAGGCAATTAATTATTAAAAACAAACTCTGCTATAGCTTATTAAAATAACTATAAAAAATATTTTAATAAATACTATCACAGGCCTTATTGGCTCCCAGAAACAGTTTAAACAGCCTCAGGGTACCCAAAGGAGGGATTACCCTGTTATAATTTTGCCAACAAGTAGCGCCTGTTGCAATATTTATAATGATATAGCCTCAATGTATAAAATGGTCACCCATCCCAGGTCCGGCCATGATGTCATCTGCTTAACCATGTTTTGGTGCAACTCAGAGACTTGACCACTAGGCTAGGGCCGCTTTGTTGAATAAATCTATATAAAAATACTAAGGGCCCAGATTAATTGCCATAATTGACCAGTGGGTTTATGAAGAAATACTAAGGACCCAGATTAATTGCCCTAATTGACCAGTGGGTAAATTTAAGTACTAGATGTTTTGTATCATCACTGGTGCTTAACTGCACCTAAAACGGCCTAGACACTGGCTCAGGGTACCCAGTGAAGGATCTTTATGACCTAATGGTATTCTACTGTACAACAATCAAAAGGAGAATTTTTTGTGGAGTTATATATTAATATGTAATAATAATATATAACTCTATATTATGTAATAATAATAAATAAATACCATCACCGCTGCCTTATAGTGTCCAATACCGCCTAGACAGCCTCAGGGTACCCTGCAGGAGGGTTTTAATCCCACCTCGTCATAGCAGATGGTATGAGTCTACCTACATCAAACAATTGGCTAGTTTCTTGCAATGTTTAGTTAGACACAATAAACTCATCTATCATAATTTCTTCACCCTATGCATGCACTACCCTAGTTACAGCACTGCTTATATCAAATTATTTATGTTAACCTAATCTATATTTTAGGACTTTTTGGATATGTGGTACCTATTAATTAATTAACCGATTGAAGTAACCAATAAAAGTAATTGTTAGTATTTTATTAAATCTTCCAATCAGGTTCTGATTGAATAATAAAATTAGTCCACATTGGCCAGAAACTATAAAGGTGTTTCTTTTACCTAAAATGGGAATATTCTATATTTTTCACTGATAGTTACAAGACAAGGCACAATATATGCATAAAAAAAACATTGTTAGGTAAATTTCATAGTTTATATTCATTTATGTATGAGGTCAGGATGATTGTACAAGGTTCCATAATACAAAAAGAAGCAAGTATGAATGAGGAATTATATTCTTATCTTAGATGTGGAGTTCCGCTGACTGTATATGCTCACAAAGCGTACAATGTTTTGAAATACAAAATAACAAGTGATTTGCTATCTATATTTTGTAGTATAGTAGTTTTAGAACCTAATACAAATTATGTACATTGCATTGTTTACATTGGCAGCAATTGGGTACATTGACAGTATTGACTGAGTTATGATTAAACAAAATTAATGTGAGGATGTGAAATATTTTTCAAATATGTCAAAATTGAAATAATTTGCCAAAATTATTATTTTGTTAGTATAATGTTAGCAGCTCTAAAACAGTTTTACTGTTATGATTACTTGCTATATTTTTTTTGTTATCAGGAATTACCCATAAGTTTTAAACATAATGTCTATTCGGTTAAACTGTTGCATGTTGAATCTAGACGTTGTGGTGGCATTTGTCATGAGTGGAAATTGTTTTTCTGTAGTTCAATAGTCTTACAATTGGTTGAACAAAAAACGTATACAGATAATTTCAAGAATGTTCAAAATGTAAACCCTTCAAGTCAAGTGGCATGGTATTAACAAAACCCAGACAATTTGAATGATTCACCAAACAATAAATGACGTCTGTAGAATAAATATAAGCTTCAAATTTAAGATGTTTGCAAAACACAATATTGGCCTTGATCAATGCACCAAAGTGCTCTAATTGAAAACATTTTAGAATTGTATTACCAATCACCCAGCCTACGCAACAACCGAAGGAAGACGAATGTTTGGAAGATAAATATAATCTAAATTCATATAATACATTAAATTCTAACAGCTATTTTCAAATTAAGTACCTATAAATTTATATTTTTATATAGAGAAAAACTACTATAAGTAATTCCTAGTATTGTAAACTGTATAATATATATATTAGATACGCATTTATATATATATATTATAATAATTTTAAACATAAATCGACCAAAAAAGCTCTATTTTATTTATAACTATAAATTTAATTATTATACTTATTTATTACTTACCCAAAGCTCTGTCCCCCAATTCATTTTTGCGGTTAAAAAATCACTTCACACACAAATACACATTGAAAATTTCACAAACACGTAGTCATGTAATTTATTTATTCACTGCAGTTTTGGAATCTTTCACAAATTAGAAATCAAACACATCTCATGGAAATAAACATGGCTGACAAAATTAATGAATGACACTCTCCGATGACCGTTCAACACTGAATGAATGAAATAAAGGAAATAATGAAATAGAATGAATTAAATGAATAAACTGTCCAGAAATCATTCACGAACGAATGAAAATGAATAAATACTCATCTTTACTCTATGGTAAAATGTTGCCAATAATAAAATATTTCGCAAAAAACTGGTAAATATCGTTGATTTAATTCAACATTCTTCTAATGACATTTTAAAAATAATGAACTATTCTCTGTTCATCTTCATTATCAAAATGAGACCCCTGCTAAAGGATCGTGCTTGGAAATGGGCATTTATTTATAAATAATTGGATTTTGTTTTTATTTGAATATTTTTTTGACAGCAATTATAATCGGACCTGATAATAAGATATCTTAGAGCAACGCGGCTACGGGGACAGACCCCATTGGCTCTTATCTCATACAAAAATGTCTGTCATATTTTCATAGCTATATATCGATAAAATAAGGAATTCACAGTAAAACACAAATAAACTAAGTAATTTTCAATATTAATACAAAAAGGTAACGCTGTCAGCGTCTTGGGTAATATGCCTCAGGACAAACTTGAGGAATTATTTTTAATGTAGGTTTACTTATTTATTTTTTATTATTAATTTGTTTCTATCTTTTTTTTCGTTCTTTGAATAAAAAACTAAGTAATATTCATTTACAAATAAATTTTAATATAGTATATATTAAGATAATAAAATATATACAATTATACACAACAAACATAAACCTAATTAAAAATAAAAGACCTAACAAATAAAATTGACTACCTAATATACGAGTAATAATAATATTTACATGTCCACCAAATCCAAACTCTGATCCGATCCGAATGTACCCATAACACTTGCAGCATTTCCCCTTTGTACTGCCAGTGATATTCGCTGTTTAAAGTAGTATCCGGATCGAGAATCGCCAGTGGTCTCGTTTAGAAGAGCACACAAGTCCTTGGCTTCGGAACCCCAGACACCGGTTGTCTCCACAGCGAAAGGGACAAATAAATATTGTTTTTTAGGTTAGCGTATTTGTTATGTTTGATTTTAGCTGCTGCCTCAACAGCCGCTCCTGAAGTGTGGGCTCTTAGAGAGGCCGGTAAATGGAAAGCAGCAAAAGTGTCAACGCAGGTGGCATCCCAGATTAAGCAACGGCCTCTCTGCCATGGCACCAGCGTTAACCCGTCTGGGCGCTTCCCATCAACCCTACTAAAACCGTGTGGCTCTAAAATAGAAGTAACGTTTGCTGAGGATAGTGCTCTACGAATAATGTCGTTGAGGCTGTGGTGGCGGGACATCCTCCCTGCACTTCTGCATACAAATACAATTCAACATAATCCATGATGACCATTCGCTAAGACTTGCGCCCTGCATCTGCATATGTGAGGTTGACAGATGTTAGCACCTAACCTTAATGCAACGGCAATCCTTAAAAACATCCGATGAGGTTCTAAATGACTCTAGTGATTCTGATGGCATAGATATAGTCTATGTAGGTTGGTCAGCTCGGTGGCACCTTTGCATGGCAGATAACGATGGACAGGTCAATGGAACCAGCTGACCACCTAGTCTTACACTGGTTGGTTATGTGGTATGTGTTCGGTTTGGTTTCTATTTATTTTTATGTATGCAAGAGCCTAACCAAGCGCACACTTAGACTTTATACTAAATATAGTTTTTTTTTACTATGCATAAATACCTGTAAAGGTTTACATGAAATAAAGATTTATGACTTAGACTTTGATAAATATGGAATCTCAGAAGTGACACCTAAATTTGGCAAAATATTAGTGACTAATTCTGAGACTCCATAGCATGAGGCATTAAAGGCAGGTAGACCCACATCCGATACCCTTCTGATTCCAATACCACCAAACTTAATGGGAAGGGAAGCCTGATCCCATTGAGTCGGATAGTTAAACGTTAAGCACTAGTTTAACTGAATTTTTGATACACTCGTCTATCGAAGATGACAAGTATTAAAATTTTCATATAGGGGTTGTGAGAATAATGTAAATAATATATATATATTTTAGGTAATACTTATTTACAAATAAATTTTATTTTGAAAATTTGATGTCGTAGAACGCACCAAAAAACTGAGCATTAGGGCAAACTCCTTAGAGGCGTTCTCTCGAAAGGTAGATTCGGCCTGGCAAAAATCCATATACAAGTAGTTTTGATAACGCACAGGTACATTTGTGCCTGTTATTTGACAGAGGGGAACTCATGCGTATGGCTACTCCCCTCCGGGATCTACGGTGGCTGCGTTGCTCTATGGTAAATAAGGACCAGCCAGCAGTCTCGACATAGATAGCAAAGCTAAGTAACCAAATTGGTTGGATAGCTAAAACGTAACGATTGAATTTTAATATAGCAGTCTACCACCAAGTCATGGACAAATAGTTGTATTTTCTTAAACTAACCTCGAAATTTAAAGGAGTTATAGATTTTTCGCTTGTTTAATGATCGCTATCAAGGTGGAAACAACAGAACCACATCAGAAATATTCGTTTTCCGCTACCGCATTGTATAATGGATAACGCTAACGTGTAATCAGGCCTGAAGTAACACATTTAATGTAATGAAAAAATATATAGATATATTAATTATAATTCATTATCAATCAAAGTTTTTTATCAAATGTTTATTATATACTAGACATTGGCAACGTTACGCGTCAAGTGAAAAGCCATTCATCAAAATAATAATAATATTATATCAAATTTTATGGGGTGTATAGAAGATGAGGGATCAGGGGAGCAGCGGGACGCGTGAACTATAAATGGAGCTAAATCGTTGAATGAATACAGCTTTGGACCTAGGATAGAGGATGATTATATATATTATTAGATGAGATAGGCTCATTAAATTCCATTTTTTGGGCACTGGCTTCACAGTACTGTTCATTTGACGAAGGTCGTTTTCTGAAACATCCCTTTCGGAAGGCCCCCCATCAGGAGGGACGGTGTGTTTATCGACCTCCATTATAACTTAATTTCTTATAACTATTACTTACCCTTAAAACTCACAAGTTAGTAATATATTAAATTATAATAATAATAATAATAAATAAAAAATTCAAAGAAAAAAAATTGAGACACCTCAAGAAAAGGGTGCGGGGAGAAGGATTTCACGGTAATATAATTTATTTTTGATTGTGTTCAGTAATAATAGCAATAAAGCAGGAAACAGATCACAAAACAATTAATTCCAGAGATTAATCTCATTTAAAAGCATGAAAGCGTAGCAATGCGGTCAGACATGTTTCGATTCAAAATCTAAATAGACCTATAGTACAACTTTTATATTCAGTAAAATGACAGCTCATAAGTTAACCAATAGGCTGTGCTACCATAATAACCAGACGCGTAAAATGAGCCAAACAAGTTAGAATTAGTAGTTTTATTCATTATTTTTATTTAAAAAAATATAATACACACTAAAAACCTAACTGCTGCGTTCAATAACTTTTCGGTAAAAAGGCTTAGCTTAAACATAGGTGTTTAGTTAAAAAATATATGTGTTTTGTCACTTTTGTCGTAAGCACTTTTTTTTTATTGTATGCCTAATTTATATATCTGATTATTGTAATATCGTTGAGATTTATTTAATCATCTACGGTGTCAAATAAAGTATTTGAAACAAATATTTTTATGTGCTTTTCTGTGCTTGAACTTCTTGTTTGAAGTAAAGATCCATCGGATCCACGCCTTATTAATGCACTGCGCCGTATTTCCTGAAATAAAGATCATTAAATAAAATTAATAAAGCATTGAACATTTATATATAATAATGAGGATAAGTTAATCCCTCCGCTGGGTACCCTGAGGCCATTTAAATCGTTCTCGGGAGCCAAAAAGGCACCCGTGATGGTATTTATTTATTACATTTATGGCAAGCTTACAGCTAAGATTGTAACAATATATCTATTAAATAATAAAAATTTATTAAGCAGACACTGTATTTATTTTATTTGAGATTATTTTTTCTAACTATTTTCTATAATTAACTATACGAGTAGGTATTATTTTTTACTTAATCAATTAATAATAATATTAATATAATTTAATAATAAAAGCTGGACAAACTATATTACTAAGTATCAGTCTTCTAAATTAATACAGTATGTATTTTAATGTGGAATGATTTTTTTTGTTTGTAATGTAAATGTAAACTCAAAAAATACTGAACAGATTTTTATAATTCTTTTACGTATAGAAAGCTACATTATCAATGAGTAACATGCGCTATATTATATTTTAATAAATATAGGGATAGGTACACACTTAAACTTCGAAAAGTAATCCATGGTGTAAAAAAAAATGCCTATAAAATTCATACCATCGCGCGCGCTGCTAAACAGTTATTATACAGGTTGAATTTTAAAGATTGTACTTTGGGTTAATATGATATCTGTCGTGTATGTGTCGCAAATATGTGTTGAAATTTGTCACGAACAAAACGGCGGGGCTCAGCTAGTATATTATAAAGGATAACCTGTAGCGAAATTTAGTTAATAAGTTTAAATATATAAAACAGAAGAGAAGATGAGATCGCTTGAAATTGGACTCAAAATATATAGAGATATTATTATATATACATACTTTTATATATAAGAGATATATACATACTTTTATATTTTTTTATAAGATGACGATTTTTTTATCTTTATGGGAAAGGCAAGGGCAAAGTCATATTAAGTTTTTCACACTTATATTTCTCCAAATAGGATATTTCACGAAATCAACAACACTTTCGAAGAACAATCTATCACAGATACAAAAATATAAAACAATTACATAAACACAACCTTTCCCTACGGGCAAAATACCTTTTTATAAGAGCGCGGCATGAAACCTCACATCTACCTGATGGGAAGCAGTATGAAGGTCCAAAAATAAATATAACGAAAAATTGCGAATTCGATATAATATCGAAAAATGCAAGATCGCGCCACCGTTGTTGTTCTTTGGCGTTATATACGGAGGTCGTGGGGTCGATGTGTGGGACACATTGCGAAAAAATACCTAGTACGTATAAATATATTGCTTTTTATAAAACTTAATTATAGTATATATCTATATGTATATAATGCCTATTTCCATCCATTATGGCAGCTTTAAGTAAAGGGTTCAAGGTTATAGGATGAAGGAAACACACAAGCAGGTAGTAGGATACCAGTGTGGGGAAATCCACCTCAATGGGAACAACCCTTGAGAATCGTCCTGAACGAGAACAACCCGATTTCTTACAACTAAAGTCAAAATTTTCAAATCCTTCCAGAACATTATTTATTCTTGTTTATTTTCACCTTTCCTACACCAGTATAGCACTAACCTTTACTGGATCTATTATAATGTGATGACTGGATCTTCTTGAAGTAGGCGGGCCCGTTATAGATGAAGCACGGGACGAGTGCAGTGGACTCTATAACATTATTTAAAAAAAGTTATAAAATGTATAGATATGTATAATAATAACATTTAATCTTATAAAGCAATCTTATATAAGGACACTTTAATGTTCCTCTTTGGCTTTTTCCCAATTTTTAGACGCTTAAATTAACATTTTGAATCTGTTACGCGATCGTAATCATCTATAATTATAATTTATCTAACTAACCATATAAAAACTTAGACGAATGTATTGTATAGTAAATTTAAGGTAAAATTCGGTGGAGATTTCCTTCCCCTCCCCACCTCTGAATCCCACTGATATTATGAGATCGATAAAACAGGGTCATTGACATTAAACTATGCGGTGTTAAAATAACAGACATAATAAAAGTGGGACAGAAATAAATTAAAGGTGTAAAAATAATAAAAGGCTTTCTCCGTTGGTTTGGATATGTAGGAACAATGAGTGTAAAAATAATGACAAACCAGATATAGGTAATTCAGATGAAGAGCAAATAAGGCTGCATTTTTTTTAAGATACATGACCGCATAAAAGTTTTATAACACGATTAAACTAAAAATTTCCTAATCATGTATGAATAGTTAAAAATGAATGGCACTCGGTAGTTTCTGCCAACTCCGCAAGAAATCTAGAGTGAAAATAATAAAATAACTTACTTTTAAAACAGGTACGAAACCAAAGTCAGAGGGCAGCGGCTGAGTTTGCATGCTATAAGTACCTTCTTCAGATGTTACTGATACTATTGAAGGCCGTGCTGACAGTTGCTGAGCAAGTAAAACAGGATCTGTATCTAAAACAAAATCTCATAAGTTTTTTTTTTCAAGTAAATAAAATAATATAATATAGCAAGAAAATAAACGTTAATTTACCAATATTCATTCCTCTTGCTACTCTACGAGCTTGCAAAACTCTACCGGCACTTCTCCTAAATCTTACTCCCTTTTCTGCCTCTCTCCTTAATCTTTGAGCCGCAGCAGCTGATTCGGCTATTGCCATCGCTAAAGATCCCATTCCCGATCTTTTAAGATTTATGTCAACTATATAACTTAAGCAAATAGCATTTGCTAAGGCATGGTCACTAGGCTAAAATAAAATAAATATATAAATTTAAGCAGATTACAATAAACTAGGTATCTAATACAATAACAATCTTTAACTACAACAAATATTATTTATTATTTTATAGCAATGTTTTATAATTATTTTATTTACATTAATATAATATAAATTTATTATAATAAGTATAATAGTTACCTACTTTAATTAAAGCATACTAAATCATAATATCATAAGATAATTGGTTAATAATAATAGCTCTATGTAAATAAAAAAAACTTACAGATCCTATATCATTTACACTAATATCTAAACTGCGAAGTGGAGTTTTTACCAGTCCAATAGCTCTTGCAAGAAGGTCGCCACAAGAAGGAGGATTTTCTGCACTTGTAGCTGACCATACACCTGCCGGTGCTTTAGCTAATGGCCCAGACGTAATACCACAAGCAGAAATATTTAACCTGAATGTTAAAAACACAATAATTACAAATCAATAAAGACGCAAAAAAGTCAAGTGACCTAGTTTTGTTTCGGTTTTAGTCCATCGGTTCGCCATTTTTCAGGACACTACTAAATCGGTTTCTTATCCAGTTGGTAGTTTCCTTTTAGGGATGCGATATGCGATGCCACTCGATTTTTTGACGATAAAGCAGGGAGGATATTAAAATAGACTCCTATTACAAATTTCTCTTTTTCGCCGTCCATTTCTTGACCACATCATTGAGCCAACATAGTGGAAGGGGCCAATATTGTTAATCAACAAGTAATATTTAATACATACGTGGTGGCCGAGTTGGATACTCTCAGATTTTAAAATTCATCAGTTTTTAGGTCCCCGATTCAAACCCCGGTTTGGGAATGTATCAGGGACCTAAAAAAAATTTTAAAAATCATTGGTAGACACCAATGATTTTTTTAATTTTTAAAGTTGTTAGTTATGTCTATGTCTTATAGTTATTTACACAGGAAAACAAAAATATATATCAAACATATAAATTACGCTGTCAAATTGCACCCTCTTGCTATAGAAACAGCTATGTGCGCAATGCCATTAGACCCCAAGTTATTATTAAGTCTTAAGTCTAAATTGCGTATTCCACAATTTGCATGATTTAGTGCATGAGATAGACCTTCAGCGCCAATCGTACCTAAAATGAAATATGATTTCTTAGTAGCACAGACTAAATATGATATTATTTATACCACAATGATATCTTACCAAATATATTGTCAATCAAAAATAAGCTTCGCAAATTATCATGGCGTGCAATAAATTTAGAAATCGCTAACAGTCCTTGATCTGCTATTCTACAGTGACTAAAATCGAGAGTTTCTAATTTATCATTATTAGTCAATCCTCGTAGAATGTATTTTACTCTTTGACAATTCATATCACTTTTAGTTAACCTGAAAAAAAGGATTCTTTAAGTAAACTGAAGTAGTGTGACTCGTGTGACTTAAGCATAACATAAGTAAATAAAGAATGTTCAATGCGATTGTAATGAGTAGGTATACGGGTGTAAAGATTGCAAAGTAGATAGAAAAAATATGGTATGCCCAGGTAGCAAAGATTCGGAGACCGCAAAAAGACGCTTAACGCAATACTCCCATGAATTCATTTCCGGCCATGTTCATTCTGTTAAAGACTTATAAAATTGTATTGTATTTAGGTAATAAAATTACCTACCGAAAAATTTTTAGTTGGAGACATTTTTCTAGTCCATGTGCTAAATTTTTAGCATCATTATTAGTAAATTGAAATTGATCTTTACGATAGCTCACGCCTATGTATTTTAATTGGTATGTTAAATGTAACTCAACCAAGTTGGTCAAACTTCCTAAAGCAGCATGAAGTGAAATATGATCTGAAATAAATTATATATTCGATTTATTAGTTTTTATTGTATGTAAATGAAGAAATAAACAAGAAAGCGTTTTTTTTTATGTATTTTATATTGTGTATTTAAATTGTAAAATTTACAACGATAATCAACAGCACGTTACTATATTCAACACATAATACAACTACAATTTCTAAGGTTCTGGCTGAGTATTAAAATAACGAATATATTTTGTTCTGACTGACTGACCGACTTACTCATATACCAACTAATATATAAGTACCTATATAATAATGATACACATATATCCTCTACAAAGATTAGACATAGTTACACAGCCACTCACACACACACATACACAAACTCACGCACTAACACACATGCACGAACTTTTAAACACAAACATAAATGTTTAATTAATTATGTAGCCCTTCACTATCAAGTGATGATTCTTGTTATTTATTTAATTTGAATAACTTATTGTTTTTCTACTTTTCCCTGATATTTATTTGTTTTCCTTTTATGCTAGGTTTTTTATTTTTTTTAATATATTTTTTTACTCTTTATAATTTAATTCTTTGTTCACATCTTATTTTTGTATAGGTGCAGTGAGCTATATTACTTATATTATGATATAATTATGTAGTTTTTGTATTCTTTAATATAACTAAAAATATTTTTTGTACCAACAATTGGTTTGATGAAACTAGTCCACACGAGATGGGTTAACCTATGGTTTTTTTATGAATAAAATAAAATTTAATTTTAAAAATGTTATAACATAATAAATTACCCACCTCTAATAAGACTTTCATCCTTCGATTCGTTTTCAATTATATCAATTTGCTTACGGCTAGTTATTAAATTTATCATTTCCGGAGAGACTGTTCCTTCTACAGGAATATCTGTTGGAATCAAACTTCTGATCGATAAGTTATGAATAAATGGTCCGCAAAGCTTTACAAGTATATTTATCTGCAAAGAAAACCTTACAGTATTAAAAATAGAAAAAGTCAAATCAAATAAAATCAAAATCATTTATTTAATGTAATTCTTTACTGTCTATGAATAGTCAAAAAAATAGGGTATAGATTAAATAATTCAAAGTAACAATATAAAAATAAAACCTTACTAAAATGACATCATTGACCGCCTCTGTCGTCTAGTAGTTGTGCCTATGATGTTGTGTACGGAGGTCGTTAGTTTGATTCCCACTCATGGAAAAACAATATTAGCATGTTTTTTACCGTTTGCCATGTTCTGTGCATTTATAAAATATATTATTTATTAGTGTCATTATTTCTGATAGGCATAGTAAACTTAGCTTGGTTTCTTAGGGCAATATGTGTAAAAATATTCTACGTATTATTAATATTCAAACTGGCCAAATAGGATCACACTGTGATTATATTAGTGAAATGTTATTTTATAAAATCGTGCTATTTTTTATATACCTGTTCTGGGTCATATTGTCTTGGATTTACATTTTCCAGATGTTCGGCAAAATATCGTTCCATAAATACATTTATCCATTTTTTAGGTTCAGATTTCATTAAAGAATTTGGCCATTTTAAATTGTAATATCTTTTCCAAAATATATTATTTTTAATATTATCTACAAGTATTTGTAATGGTGCTTCTGTATTAAGATTCATTAAAAAATATTCGCGATCTTTGGCCACCAATTCCTTAATTTTTGGCTTACCTAAAATATTTTTTAATTAACTTCATTACTACTTAAAATAATTATTACTCGTTTAATGGTTTTCTACTATATATAACTCCTTATTGCCATAGTAATAGACTGACATTTATATTTATTAAAAAATATAAATATGGTAACACTCAATAAAAAAATATATAAAACACGTATTCTGAGCTTGATTTCCACGGTTTCTTTTCTATTAGGCCAAGTATATAAAACCCTCCACAAGACATCTGAAAATTGCCTCTGTTCTATCGATAACTTATAACGTCCGTAAATTACGTGAGATGTTTAAGCGGGGGGGAGGGGGTCGAGTCAAATCTCATCTAATCTTACGTCGGAGAGAAGGGGGGTCTCGGCAAATATCACGCAATATTTTTCTGATTGAAACAAAAAAAAACTATTTTGGTCCATTTAATCCAGATTGTACATGCTTAAGATTTATATATCTTAAGCGTAATCGTAATACGAATAAGAGCATTCACTAATTCGTTCGAAAGAAAATAATTCAGAACGAAGTTAAAGGAGCAGATGATTTTACTGAAAATCTTATGGAAATGTTGGTTCTAATAGTCTCTCTTTAGACCGCGCATGATTCTTCATGGACTGAATTGGAGTAGATATTCTTTTTTTAATCACAGTAGTTACGATTTAAGTATTCTATTGTTATTTTTTTATAATTAAACTCTTAGCAATTGATTACTAGTCTTAACTAGTCGTAAATAAAAGCACGAAGCAATTTTTTAAAATTCATTTTACAATCCAACGCGTTTACGTAAGAAACCCACATTTAAAAAAATCTCATGTAGATTGGGGGATGTTCGAAGTTCGAATATGTTCGAGCAGTATGTCTAACCCATACTATTATTTCTTATGTGCCCATATATAATATTATTTAAAAATTAAAGTAAGTACTGATTTTTTAGCTACTATTTTACGTATTCAATTATAAAATGCAACCGCTCCGGCCCTTAGTCACACATAAGAATTTAATATATTTACAGGTATCCATAAATTATTACTTACGCAGCATATTAATAATGACCGGAGTACAAACCTGACCAATTCTCACACAATCTTTCTATACAAATCATTATTAAATTCTTTGGATGATTTAAAGTCCATTTAAAATTTTCTGATTTAATTTTACGTTCAATTTCAATAGGTTTTGATGCTTGATATGCTAAAAATGTATTATCATTTAAACTGTCAGATAACATTGTTATTAATTAAAATAACTATATATTATTTAATTGAAGTAACTATTTTAATGCTTAATATTGCAACCAAATTAGGTTTGTGTGATTAATATATTTAATATTGATCACACAAACCTAATTTTGTTGCTATGACAATCGAAGTTTATAATTCGTAGTTTCAACCATTTTTTGTTCTGTTTCTAAATATTAAAATAAATATTTATAATTTGTGTTTTTGTTAACTTAAAATATATTAACTGTTAAACTATTTTGAAAAGTCACGTAATTTAATAGTAGGTTTTTATCAAAAATGGGTATGTCTTTTACGTATGTAGCAACATTTCTTTTATTTTTTTGTCTATGACTAATATAAAACATGTTTTTGAATGGAATTTTCATTATAACTGGCATAAAATTTAGATAGAAATAGTTATTATATACTATTTATATTTGTATTTTTTTTTTTTACTAGAGGTACATACATTTTGATTTTATTAATTTATCAAATCTATTTAGTTCTTTTAAAAGTAATTAAAACTAGTTTTGTAACGTATTTTATGCTGTTAATTTAAAATTATATTGTATAACATTTTTTATGTTCTCTCTCTGTTTCTCTTCAATCATATTTTCTTTAATAGAGTGAGATAATATATATAAATGTCGTTGATAAACATCGTTTTAGATTTTTGAATTTTTCATGTATTTTCTTTCGGCTCCTCCGTTGTCAAAAAAAGTAATCAAAAGTAGTCTGTCGATCAAGATCATATTGAATTGAAATTATTTGAAATTGTTTTGAGTACAGTCTTTATTGTGTAAAATGGATAAGCATAACAGTTCAGAATTGCGGAATTCAGATTTTTCTCTATCTAAAAATGCTAGTTCTGACTCACTCGATTCAGATTCTAAATCCAGTTCATTGAATTCAAAACACGGCCAAGATTCCGTAAGTTTCCTAAAAGGATTAATATATTCCTATTGAATTTATGCTTTATATCCTGCTTCCTTTTGCTGTAGTGTATTGTACAGTGTAGACCACCAAGTATAAATTAGAAATAAAAATGAAAAAAACTCAACAAGTGCATGTTTGTGTGTTTGTTAATATCAAGAGACCAGCTAATAGTATAAAGGTTTAATCATAATTTATTTAATACAATATTAAAATGAAGTGATTAATATTGTATATTTAATTAAATCAAGGCATTATTTTGCAGAAGTCCCTTATAAATTATGTTTACTTTCCGCTCATCATGTTACTGTATGATAGAGTTGCCAACAGTCCTGTTTTCCCAGGACATGTCCTGGTTTTAGTAGTGTTCTGGAAAGTTTTTAAGCAGCATACTGTATTTTTAAAGCGCATTTAAACTATCGCTTATAAAGAAAATATAATATTAAAAATTTAGACCTTAACATTGTCATAAGGCGAACTAAAAAGTCCAGTGTTATGGTTGTGTATTTTGAAATTTCCAAATGTATCCATGGTAACCGGGTCGTTGAAAAGTATAATAAAAGTTAATACAATTAATAACTATTAAGAATAATAGTTATTAGAATTGATTAGACACTAAACGCTGGTAATAGAATTTGTTACAAACTAAAGTGTTTGTTTTAAAACCGTCTTAACTATAATTATTTAATTTCTTTATTAAAAAGATATGTTTTTAGTTGAATATAATTTAATAAATATTTTCTAAATTTTAATTATAATACTACTTTTACTACGTCCTGTTTTAAAAACGAATTGTCCTAGTTTTTCCAACTTAAATAATAGTTTTTTGAAATTGTGGTTGGCAACCCAACTGTAACACAAGAGAGGTGAAATACAAATGGCATCAGTGTTTGTTTATTGGTGATATATATTTATATATTATTTTTAATCATAATTGAACTTGGTCAAATCAAAATTTTGAAAAAAAATTGAGATAAAGATATTGAATGAACAAGAAAAAAAAAAAAAATTTATTTTTAGATTTTTTTTTACAAAATATAACTTTTTGAAAAGTTATGAGCTCCAGAATGTTTCAGGGTAAAAATCAAAACAATGGCAGAAACCATCTATAGGGGACCAAAAAATAAGGCTAAATATACAATTTTATAATTTTTCTAAATTGGGTGGCTCCATAAGAGTTCCCTAAAATTACATTTTCAAATAACAAAAAAAAAAATTTGGATTCCAGAAAATATTCTGAACCGTATGTGGATAATTTGATAAAAAACAATTCCAAGTGCAGTAAATTTCACTTATCTGTTATGTCTCAGAAATATATTTATTTTTTGTCTGCTGTCTGCTACTTAACGGTCATCATTATTAATAATATTTTTATTTGCTGACAGCCACATTTGTATGGAGATATACAATTATTAGATGGAGAAAAGATATTGGGTACAGCTCGTGATGTGACATATCTATGTCCCTACAGTGGGCCATCTCGAGGAGTGTTGAAGATTACTAATTATCAGTTACATTTCAAATCTACAGAGGCTACTTTACATCCCACAGTTTTGAGTGTACCTCTTGGAGTGGTAAGTTCTTTTAAAGCTTGTCCAGTTGGGTTGAGTCTCCATATAAATATTCTTATATAAGTATTCTCCATATAAGTTTTAAGACTTGGGTTCTCTAGGCTTGTACTATGTGTAACAGAAGCAATTTGATGTGTAAATGTACTATCAGAATTCACTGGATTATTAAAAATATTTTTTTTTTAGAATTTGAACTTATTTAATCTTTAATTTAATATTTAGTGGAAATAGAAAGCTTACCAAAAAGGACCTTATAATTTAGCATGTGTAATTTATATTTTTGTTTTAGGTATCCAGAATAGAAAAAGTTGGTGGGGCCTCATCAAAGGGAGAAAACTCCTATGGTATTGAAGTATTTTGCAAAGTGAGTTTAATGATCTTGCATATTTTTTATTTGTCAATATCCACCCTAGAGATCTTATTATTATTATTATATTTTGATTAATGGCGTCTACGCGTTACGCATAATTTTGCCAATGTCAAGTGGGTAGTTTTAAATTGTTTATAATATTATTTGTGAAAGAGGGATAATTGGATGGAAAGTAATTGGGAAAGGACTAGGGTAGAAAAAGGAATGGCGACATGACCGTATGTAAGCATACTGTATAGTCTTGCCAATATCAAGTAAAGAAGGAAAAGTCTACAGTAAAATGGGTACCACCATTTTACTGAAGATTGTGGGATTATTTGAGATAACACAAACACCGAGATCACTGCGTAAATGCTACACTTCTCACACTTAATATTACTATACGAATGCTTATTCTACAAAAATAAGTACACTTTTGCACAATAATATTCAATAAAATAAAATTAAAAAAATATAACATAAACACGCGTCTACAGTGTTCGGGCTACCCTTTAGACATCTTATTCATTATACAATATATTGTAATTACAACTGGACAAATCTGAAAATTTGTCAGAGAAAGGTTCCGGTCCTTTTATTTTCAAAGAAAACTTTCCACTTTTTTATATCTTATTGAGCTTTCTTTTCATATATATGAGTTATTACTTAAAATCTTTACTTTGGAGAAAAGGGCTTAATTCATACATGTAACAATATAATTTATAACAACAATTTATAATACATTGCTTGTTAAATTTGAATTCTAGGACATGAGGAACTTGAGATTTGGCCACAAGCAAGAAAACCACTCCAGGCGAGGAATTTTTGATAATCTTCAGCAATATTCATTTCCTTTATCACGTGGGTTGCAGTTATTTGCATTTTCATATGGAGAGAAGTTTCCTGAAGATGGCTGGCATGTATATGAGCCAATTACGGAATTACGTCGTATGGTAATTTTTATTACATTATGTCTCTAAAAAAAATATGGGTTAACTTTCCATTTTTTAATGAGACAACTCTAATTAAAAATCTTGTGGCCTTGGTCCATATTTATGTCCATGATATACTAACTACTGAGCACTTTCCACAAATTGAATAATCTAATTTTCATCATAAAAAGAACTCAGATTGGTGGAGAGTGCTCAGTGACTACCATAGTCAACATGTAAGTTTATGCTGACTAAGAAGGTAATTTTTTAACGGTTGGTATTCCGGGCCGAATTAGTGTTAAGAAATAAGGTTTAAAATCGTAAATCAAGGAGGTTGCTCCTGCACAATATTTCACAATTATTTTGATTAAAAAATAATTGGAGCCATTAAAATAAAATAAAATCCATCATTTTTTTTTAGTGACACCACACAAATACGATTAAAATGGTCTATATTTATTAATTGGAGCACTGCATGTGCATTTGTATCTACTTGATGGTAAGCAGACATATAAAGTCAGTAAATGGGGTTGATCAATACATTGTTGTTTCCACTATGCCGGCTAAATGATGCAGTTACAAAATAAGCGGCGACACAAAGATGTATTTGCACTTCGATCAACAATTGCTGATTGAAGCAAATTCTGCCCATTTCGTAACTGCATCATTTAGCAGGCATAATTGGAATGACCAATATTGTTAAACAACAATTTTTGAATTGAACCCATTCATGGACTTTGTGGGTTTACTTACCATCAGGTGGATACAAAGTCACATGCCATGAACCATTAAAAAATAATAGAAAATATAATAAATAACTAATGTTTTCCCACAGGGTGTAAATAATGAAATGTGGAGAATAACTCGTATGAATGACAAATATGAGGTTTGTGACAGCTATCCCAATACATGGGCTGTACCGGCTTTAGCTGATGATGAGCTGCTAAGAGCTGTGGCTACATTCCGCTCCAGAGCCCGAGTGCCTGTGCTAGCTTGGACCAGCCCACATTCACAAGCTGCCATTACTAGATGCAGCCAGCCTTTAGTTGGGGTAAGAAATATTTTTAGGATACTGTAGCTGGGCGGCCGAAACTACTAGCAATCGCCTCTGCAAGTTCTGGGAGTGATCAAAATGTATATCTGCCCAGTACAATACCACATGAAGCAAAAACCGTCAAGTGACCTTGTCATGTATTGGTTTTAGTCTAGTTCATCAGTTTGCTTCAATACTGCACCAATTTATTGTTGTGGTGGTAGTTTCCTTTTAAGGGTGCGGTTACGAAACGGGCAGCTAATTTGATGATCAAGCAGCGTAAAATTAACTAGTAATGAAAATTCGCCTTTTTTGCTGTTGATTTCGTAACCGCATCATTTAGCTGGCATAGTGGATGCGATCAATATTGCATCTACAATTTTGCATTACGAGTCTATCCTCGCTGCTTTATCGTCAAATTAATCGCCCGTTTCGTAACCATACCATTAAAAGAGACTAGGTCACTTGACTGTTTTTACTTCTGTATAAGCATTGCGAGATATTGCACTTATATTTTTTAAAAAAATCTGGTCATTGTATTTATTAATCTTTCCCTTGTGGTAATTTTTTTAATTATTATTTAAATCAGAAAAAAAAACTTTAATACTACAAGTAGAACCTAAAACTACTTGTTTTTTTACAGGTAAGCGGTAAACGCAGCCGTGAAGATGAACGCTACATACAGCACATAATAGATGCGAATGCGCAGGCAAATAAGCTGTTTATAATGGACGCGCGACCCAGTGCCAATGCTATCGCAAACAAGGCCAAGGGAGGCGGGTAAGATTACCTTAGTGAGATAGACAATGTTCTTAGATATCCATGGATTCCGTTCATAGCATGGATGGAAGGTAGACCCCAAGAGCCGTCTGTCGAAGCGCATAACAGCGGACTGTAGTCCTAATCCGCCATGTTAAGCTAAACTTTAACCAAAATTACATCTGTCTGTCAATTTTCTATGTCACCAGGTTTGCATGATGTCAAAATGGCATCATATCGATTAAAGTTTAGCTTAGCGTTGTGTGCGTAATCACCTCGCTGATTCTGACTACTTGCGCGCGATAGATTAGCTAAATTACATTAAACATGATCTATACCAATATTATAAAGAGATAAGATTTGTATTTATTACTTCTGAGTAATTTGGAATTCTCAATAGACAAATGAAAGATACTAGTTTTCAATTAAAAAAAAAATCATCAATTTCATAAGGACTTAATAAAACATCAGATGAGATAATAATAAAATAAATGAAATGGTTTTCAGGTACGAGTCAGAGGATGCATACCAAAATGTAGAGTTGGTGTTTCTAGATATCCATAACATCCATGTGATGAGAGAGAGCTTGAGAAAACTGAAGGAGCTTTGCTTCCCACAAATCGACCAGACGAGGTTCGTATCTTATTATTATTATTTGTATATTATATTAGTTACTTACCTTTTATTTAGAATGAATAAATATTTAAGGCGTGGGATATATATATGGTCAGTGAAGTTGTCGAGTGTCGAAGTGGTCGCCTTGGTGGCTCCCTTGTATGGCAGATAAGGATTGACAGGACAATGGAATCAGCTAACCACCTAGTCTTACACTAGTTGGTTATGTAGTGTGCGTTTGTTACGGTAGTATTTTTCATATCAAGTTTTCCATACCATTGCGTTTAAATTTTAAATCTGATATCTAGGTAATAATAAATATTTGTCGTTCTTTTGTAATTTAATAGCTGCTTAACCAAATGCACTCTAAGACCTCATTGTTAAACTTTTTTTTAAATTTGACTGTTCATAAATATCTGTAAAGATTTACATGAAATAAAAGATTTTGATTTGATTTGTAGGCTTCTACGCATTATCCGTATTTTTGCCAATGTCGAGTGGTGGTAGTTGTATTAAGGTAACAGAGGGGAATAAGGGCCACCTAATTTTAAATCGCTTTAAATCCCTTTTTCTTAAAAATAATGATTTCATAAAGCCGACAAGTGTTGCTCTTTGTGACTTTAAAGATATATTAAAAAATATATATTATGTTTCATACACCGTAATTAATATAATATCAAAAACAAAATATTGTTACTAGATAGTCTAATAAAGGCCGGGTTGTTTATTAAGGTCCAAGCTCTTTTAAATCTTTTCGAAAAACCATGAAACGATATTAAATATTTTATTGAATGCATTTAAATATATACACTTATCAATTTATACTTATATTAGGTTTATAATATCTGTAGGAATAGCAATTTTAAGCCAAATTAACTTTTAACAAAAACTGGGTCTTATTATGCGCTGCATGTGGCCCTTATTATCCGCGCTTTTTTAAATATATTTTTGTAATAAGAAATACTAAGGATATGGATTATACTGGATTGGTCTTAGCTTTAGGCTTCCATGTATTTTGTTTCTTCTAATATTAAATAATATAACACCAACGTAAATCGAAATATTTCAAATGGACCTTATTATACTCTGGCCCTTATTACCCTCTGGTACCTTATATATTATATAGTAAAAAAGGGATAATAGGATGGAAAGGAATGGGGACATGACCGTATGCATATGGTATAGTCTTGCCAATATCAAGTGAAGGAGGAAAATAGGTAACCAACGATAAAATGGGTACCGCCATTTTATCGAATGCTAAGAGATTATTTGAGATAACACAAACACCGAGATCAATGCGTTAATGCACACTTCTCACACTTAAGATGAATCACACAAGAATGCTTATTTTACAAAATTAGTACACTTTTGCACAATAAAATGAAATATGAAAAATACAAAGTAAACGCGTGTCTACAGTCTTACCCTCAAATAATCGCATCGTATCTTATTTCATTATACTATGCGTTCCCTTTAATAACGCAGCTAACTTCACGCGCTAACATCATAAACCAACGCTACCAACTGTTTCATTTAAACCATACTAGTTTTTTTAGCATCGTCAGTATAAGTTTCTAAAACGACCGAGGTTTTTTTTTGACGTAAATTTTTGACAAGGGGTATTTTTTATATTAAATAATTGAAATTAAGCTTTCACTACGTATATATATAAAAAATAAAAGTATTTTTTTAATAAATTATTGTTTAAATATAGGTAATAAGATTAAAATTATTAATTTTATTAATAACCTTAAATTAAACATATCAAAGCTGAATTTACTTTTTTTTTTTTTTTTTTTATTTATTTATAAACATCAAAAGTATTAACAGATTTGTTCTTTAAGTTGCGCTCAAAAACCTGAGCGGTTTATGTGAGCGCATCTGAGTCGCATATGGTAAATTAGGTACATTTTAAGATTATTTTACATTTGATTTTTAACAATTTCTCAAACAGCATGCACTGCAACTATTGGAGTACATGTTGTCCAGGTCTTAGAAAAAATACATTTCCAAGGTATTAGAAATTATATTAGAAATCATCTTTTTTTAAATTTAATTTAATTAAAAAAATTATGTACATTTGT
Source organism: Monopis laevigella (assembly GCA_947458855.1). NCBI lineage: Eukaryota > Metazoa > Arthropoda > Insecta > Lepidoptera > Tineidae > Monopis > Monopis laevigella. The sequence continues at coordinate 21,161,617 of OX381581.1, forward strand.
TTAACAACAGCACTATAGTTCCTCGTTAAGCTGTCGGTCCCGGTTTCACTATACCAACTTGTGAAACTGTTTATAGATGGGTTATTGAGTCTATTCAAAACATCGCGACGAGCTAGCCACTTGTTTGCCGTAGACTCATACCATCGGCTACGACGAGGTGGGATTAAAACCCCTCCGCTGGGTACCCTGGGGCCGTCTAGGCGGTCTCGGGCGCATGTCATCTTTTTTAGGTTTGTCTCGGATGTATGTCATCTTTTTTAGGTTTCATCGTATTTTTCTCATTAAAACAAATATAATTTATAAAAGAATTCATTAAAATCCAATTTGTGGATAGATATTTACATGTAAACAAACTTCTGTCAAAAATTAACACCAAAAAACCACCTTTCTACCCGTGTTTAAATTGTTACATTTTGAATCATACAATTCCAGTTTGGTTTGGTAAAGAAACGCTTGAGGTTAACTTCAGATATTAAATTTTTTTGGTAATGGAACGACTTCTACCAAAAAAACTAACTTTTCACGCTAACATTTTCTTAAACGGAACGGGCCTATAAGCAATCCTTATCACTGCTTCGACGAAGAATTCGTGTATTTCAAGATGGCGGCCAACCTAATACATTTCGATATTAGGTTTTTACTTAACGTCTTGTCGTAGACGATGGCAGCTTGTGATGAGACCCTTGGTCTTTCTTTTTCGTCAGGGTTGCCAATGACCACAAACTCCGTACTATTTAATGTAATAAGACAGTTTTTGCATTTATAATATTACCCTAAATATTTTTTTCAGATGGTTCAGTGGTATAGAAGCAAGCTGCTGGTTAAAACATATTAAATGTATATTAGCAGGCGCAGTTAGGATTGTAGATAAGGTAAGTCTGTTTTTTATATTACCAGCATATGCCCGCGGCTTCTTACGCATTATGAGTCTTTATAAACAATAGATACTGAAATTATATTTATGCTTTAGCCCAGAGATGTCATCGATTTCTTATCGTGGTGGTAGCCTCCTTTCATGGTGCGGTTACGAAACGGGCGTTTGTATTGACGATAAAGCAGCGAGGATATTAAAATGGAATCGTAATGCAAATAAGTCCATGGCCGTCCATTTCGTAACCGCGTCATTTAGCTGGCATAGTGGTAGCGATTAGGATTGTTAAACAAAAATGTATTGATCGACTCCATTTATAGACTTTGTAGTTTTGCTTAACATCAGGTCAAACAAAGTCACATGCCGTGCTCCAATAAATAAATAAATGTACGTGAAATATAGATCCTATGTTGATCTCCAGTGATTTAGCGTATTATGTGACTTTATATCTACCTGATAGTAAGTATACTAAGTCAATGAATGGGGACAATCAATACATAGTATTGATTGCCTTTTTTAGCCTCACCCTGAATGGAGATTACCACCTCGACAAGAAATTAATGCAATAGTCTTCTAAAAACCGGTGAACCCACAGACTAAAACCGAACCATGACTAGGTCGCTTGACGGTTTTTGTATCTTTATGGCAGAAACGAAACCGTTCGGTCGGCCTAGAGAAGTATAGATATAGTCTACCCACCTAATCACTTGCTCACAACTCATTATCTGAATACTTAAACCAGATCGTCTTGGCAATTTTTGTTTGGTATGGTATGTATGTTTATGTATTGCGTGTATTATATTATATACCGTATTTAAGTAGTTTAAGTATTATTATATTTAAGTAGTTTATTATTTTATCTATTTATTTTTTCGAAACATTTCTGCACCCTAAACATTTTCACTCTCTCAAAGGTTAGCTAGTAGAAAATGCCTAAGGCATTAACCTCGCCTATGTACAATTTTATGCATTAAAGATTTTTAAATAAATAAAATAAACAGTATTGATTTGAACTATTTTTTTTTACAGATCGACAATCACAAAACATCAGTCCTAGTTCACTGTTCTGACGGCTGGGACCGCACGGCACAGCTCACAGCTCTGTCGATGCTAATGCTGGATCCTTACTACCGCACCATCCGCGGCTTCCAGGTGCTCATCGAGAAGGAATGGCTCTCTTTTGGACATAAGTTCCAATTGGTAAGAAATATTTATTTGTGGGTAATTATACAAGCTGATTCAGATAAAATGAAACAGAGTCTGTAATGTAGATAATGTAACTTAGGAACTATTTTAACAGTACTAGTTTGTATGGGAAGCCATTTTTTTTGGACGGGTGTTTCAACATTATAAAAAAAAAATTTAGGGACCGTAAAGCGGAAAAAAGAGGGCGATTTTCTAAACTATGTCATATCACATCTCAACCAAATAAAGGAAAATGGGGCAAAAATTAATGGTGCTTTTTTTTGTAATATGACAGGAACCATAAAACTTTCTGAATACCTTTCTTATTTTCTAAGTCTTCTTCTATTATTTTCTAAAATTTGATTAAGGGTAGACTAGTATTACTGGAACTCTGAAACTTTTGTATGTCTATAGACCAGTCATACTGTTATACTCTCGGTACTTGAAGAAAGTAATACTTATTGAACTCACAGTTCCGTGGGAAACAAACATTCCTAAGGATCACAACATCAAGTCAAACAAATATTATGATCTCACAAATGAAATTACTAGAAACGTTTTTAAAACTCAACTTTATGCAGTGGAAGTCGGTACAAGAGGAATTCCAGCAAAGTCTTTGCACCGTCAATTGAAGGATCTTGGCCTTCCAAGATCAGCCATTGGAACTTTTGACGCCCATACAAACGTACTTCCAATATTAAAAATTGGCTGTTGGTCGAAGTTCAATCTTTATTTTTATGTTCGTAATTGTACGTAAAAATCTTTCTGTTGTGGGTAATTTTTTTTTTTGGTATTTTTTTTTTTTTTTTTTTTCTGATTTCTTAAATAATAACACAACACAGAAAGATTAATAAATACATTGACCGACAAAAATATTATTTTTTTAATTCTGCGACAATAAATAATTGAGTATTATTGGAAGTGTAATTTTGTAAGGAGAACGCGGACTTCGCGATTACGACTCCAGGAACCTTGAACCTACTTCGCGGTCTCAAGTCCGGAAACTGCAGCTCATTCCCCTGCCTTACTACCACGCGATGTACATTGTTTCTATCAGTATCTGCCTATAAAACTAACAGACGACTTAACATTGCACATCATTATTTATGGAGTACTTATTGTTTGTTTCTCCAGCGCATAGGTCACGGCGATGAGCGGCACTCGGACGCAGACAGATCGCCGGTATTCGTTCAGTGGGTGGACTGTGTATGGCAGCTCCAGCAACAGTTCCCGACCGCATTCCAGTTCAATGAACGACTTCTCATGACGATTATCGACCACCTGTACTCTTGTCGCTTCGGTACATTCCTCTGTAACACTGAGAGAGATCGTGTTAAAGAAGGTAATACAAGATTTAAAAAAATGTAATGCTTCTCATACAAATAGTACCTATGCCCTGTATCCAAAAACATTATTTTATTGGATTATAAGCAGACCTACAAAGTTCATGAATGGGGTCAATTAATAATTGTTTTTAAACAACATTAATCGCTCTCACTATGCCGGCTAAATGATGCGATGACGAAATGGGAGGCGATAAAGACGAATTGCATTACGAGTATATTTTAATATATTCGCTGCCTTATCGTCAATTCAACCACCCAATTCGTAACAACAAGAAATAGATGCAGTAATCTCCTGAAAACCACATGACTAGGTCACTTGACGATTTTTGCATCTGTATGGGTGGTAGTAACGAGACCGGTCGGTCGGCCTAACGAAGTTATAAAGATCTTCCTCCCACCTAAAATACCTAGCTTCTGCATTTTCATTTTAATATCAATGGGATTTTAAACTGACCAACCAACTTTTAGCAAGACTATAACTTTGTCGTGAAGTTAATTGTATCTAAGCCTAATAAATAACCCGAGTGGACATGTATCTAACTAAGCCAACCATACTACGTGGCACGCGTTAACGTTTCGTCACTAACTAGCCTAATAGCTCCATCCAAAACCCAATGTTTTATTTTTGTTTATTATATTTTATTTGATTTAAAGTAGAAAATCTACAGTTTACATTAGTATTACGGTTGACGTTTTCCAGTCAGTTAAGCTATTACAGTCTGAAAGCCTATATTCTTGTCCCATAGTAAAGACGCACACAGCCTCGCTATAATCGTACTTCATCATGCGCTGTCGTCTCAAGAACACTGCATTCGTAATAGGCTTCCGAGAAAAATAAAAAAAAAAAAAATATTTTTGATTTCGTGAATTTAGGCTAAAGTATATTTTTATATAAAGCATTTTTTTTTAAACCATCCCTTTTTCTTTGTGATAATGACGTATCACAAAAATAATAGACTTTTGAACATGAATAACTTAAAAAACAGTTTTTTTAATTGATAAAATCGAAATTAGTTTCTTATTTTAGCCTATATTTTCGAAATCCAAAATAAAAATCACTTTTTTTTTTCATTTTTCTCGGAAGCCCATTCCCATGCGTTTCTAACTTACATAGCTGCATCCTTGTACTAACGTTTTCAGAAGTAAAGACGCACACAGTGTCGCTATGGTCATACATAAACTCACGCGTGGACGTGTATCTTAATCCACTGTACTGGGCGGCGCGCGCAGACGGCTCGGCCGGTGCTGACGTCATACAGCCGGTGACGTCACTACGCGTCATCAGACTGTGGAAGGCTCTGTACTGCCGATGGAACCCGGCGATGAGGCAACAGGTAACATTTATCACTTAGAATTGTGTTATTTTAACAATGTTTCTGTATAGGTATACCAAAAACTCATAGAAAATAAGGATATTTCTCGCTTGAGATCTAAATGGCATTTTCTAAAAAATCGCGAAATCTCATCAAGAGATGACAAAGACCTTATTTTTATATGACAGGTGACAGTTGGTATTGTAAAAATATAATTTTGTACACCTATACATCAGCTCTACGGGGTGATTACGCGCACAACGCTAAGCTAAACTTTAGTCAATATGATGCAAACCCGGTGACATTGAAAATTGACAGACAACTACGTCATTTTGGTTAAAGTTTAGCTTAATGTTGTACGTCGTAATAGGCCTACAGTTCGATGAACACTTTCTTTTAATTTGTCGCTTGATATTATTTACCAGAATTTGATCCTTATAAACGACAATAAAAGAGGGTTTTCATCTCTTTTTCATCTTGCATCATCAAAAAAAATCATGTCCTGACATGATTTTTTTTTCACAATCAACCGGTTAGTAGAATATTAAAAAATATATCTAATGCAGTTTTAGTGTTTATCAAAATCGGCCCCAACACTTCTTTGAGCATTTTTTGGTATTCCTTGTAGTTTAGGATTTGGCCTTGAAGGCCAAACTTTACTTCATAGAACAAACCAACAAACCGACATGTATTAAATATCATAATTTATATATATATATATTTTAAAAAAATAAGGAAATGGACGCTATTTGGCGAAAATCAGATGAATATTCAAATTTTTTTCATTTCCAATTTTATTATATGTACCTACATAGATAATAATAATAGTAAAAAAATATTTATAAAACTTTATTGCATAACACAAAGACAGACTTAGACGTGAGTTGCACCCAAATAAATTCTCACCAAAAAAATGGCGTCGAATATAACAGGTTTATTTTAAAAGTCGAATGACAGCTGGTACATTCGACGCCATTTTTAACTTTTATCACTTTGGTGCAACTCTGTCTGAAAAATAATCATTAAATAAAACTGAATACCCCAGGATCCAATATACCAGCGCACCCGCGAGCTAGTGGCTCTGCGCGCACAGCTCGAGGCGGGCGTAGCGGCGGCGGCGGCCGAGCACGCCGCGCGCGCGCACCGCCTGGCGCTCACCCCGCCGCGCGTTGCCAGCCCGCACCACGTCTGACCGGTACTACTATAGATGCTAGATACAACTACACTACCACTATACTATTTCCAGTCGTTTATTTTCTATTAACACGTCCTTAAATGGAATAATAATAGGCCTGTTTCACTCCCTAGTTTAGGTATCCTATAGTTTAGGTAGCTGTTTCGGCCTCGCCCGGGGACGACTAGCAGTCGATTGACGCGGTGCGCGATTTAACCTATAGTTATTCTTTAGTCTTTTAACGAAAAAAAAAGTCTCGCGCGTAGTGATTCAATACATTCTTAACTTCACTACTCGCGAGTAGTGTGCAGGTTCATTGTAGATAAACATAAAAGTTCCGGCCGTATCGAGGTGTGAGCTAGATTGCACTTTAATGGTATTTAGTTGCGTGTATTTAAATAGTAAACCTTATGTACATAGTCTATTGTAAATTATTTGACAAAAAGATAATGTATTTCCTTTTGACAATATATTCAGCGCACCCGCGTGTTAGTAGTGCGAGCACGCCGCGCGCGCGCATTGCCAGCCCGCACCATGTCTGACCGGTACCACTGTAGCCGGGGGTATCACCAAATGTAGCTTTGTTCATTTATTAGTGCACAGAGTTTATTAGGTAAATATAAATTTCCGGCAGTATCGAGGTGTGAGCTAGATTTCACTTTAATGAGCAAAAATCTATTTGGTAAAATTCAAAAGTATAAAGTGTCTTTAAAGGATGGTTTTTCCGTACCTAGTAATTCTTAGGTAGAGCTATTTACAAAAAATCTGGATATGGTTTCGTCTACATATATGTTAAACATGCATTTACATTAACCGCCTCCATAGACTAGTGGTTGGGCCTTTGGCATTGTATCCGGAGGTTGTGGGTTCGATTCCCACCCATGGCAAAATAATACTAGTACGTTTTTCTGTATAGTTTGTCATGGTCTGGGTGTTTATAAAATATTATATGTATTATATTGTTGTTTCTGGTACACATAGTACAAACCTAGAGCTTAGTTTGTGACCAGAGCAATATGTTTAAATTGTCCTACATATTATTATTATTCATATTAATGACTATCCTCATTTACTTTTGTTTACAATGAGTGAGGTTAATAAATATATACTTTAGAACTATACTATATTTTGCATATTAAATATGTTTGACTAATATTTTTTATACAGCTAACTTAATAAACTTTGTTATTGTTATTTTAAAAGGTTACTAAATGTAATGGTCCAGTAGGATGGGTTTTATAAGTTCTATTTTATATATTGAAGTATTATTTTATATTATATATAAAGCAAGAATTTAAGGAAGATATAAATAAAATTGAAATATAAATATTGTTGATATTACCCAAATAATAATTGACGATCAAATATAAAAAGTTATAATAACCTCTATGTATTTGTTTTAAGTGACACTTTGTCAATGGCTAGAAAAAAAGTAAACATTTAATAAATGTTTACTTTTTTTCTAGCCATTGACCATAGTTGTTTTTTATACAAAATACTTTATATTAGACAGTATTAATAATAATTCAGTAACTTGGCTAACGGTTGGCATTGTTATTTTTTATATAATTAATATTTTAACCATTTGCAATCATCTATCAAGTTTTGACGCAAATAACATTTAAAAAAATGCATTATACTATCCTATACTTATATATGTATTATCAAAAACAAGAAATAGGTGTCTAATCTACCGCCTTTATTACAATTTGAGTTTGATCATAAAAAAAATAAAAAATGGCGGATCATCTTTTACTATTCGTAAGACTGACAAATTCCTAATGCATTTTGGAAATAAATGTTAAGAAAATACTATTTTGTTGTATATTTTTTTTAATATGGTTTGTTACTGGTAGAGAATGCCTAGCGGCATTAACTCCGCCTTTGTATTATGTATGTAATAAAGATTTAAATAAATACTAATTAAGCATTTAGAAAAATCTTTAAAAGCAACGTGTGTATATGTATAGCTACATTTTTTGTTAAAAAATGGTCATTCTTAATAATTGATTATTCGTTTTGACCGAAAGTAACCTCAGTGAATTACAGGTTCGTTTTCGGTTTTATTCTATGGGTTTTCCGGGCCATTGATTTGACGATAAAGTAGCGAGGATATTAAAATAGACTCGTAATGCTAATACGTCTTTGTCACAGCCCATTTCCTAACCGCATCATTTAACCGGCATAGTGGAAGCGATCAATATTGTTAAACAACCATCTATTGATCGACCCAATTCATGGACTTTGTAGATTTGCTTACTATCAGGTAGATGCAAAGTCATATGCAGTGCTTCAATAAAAAAAAAAGTCTCAGGTTATAGACCAGACATACTGGTATAATCTCAGTGCTTGAAAAAAGTAATACTGACCGTTCCTTGGAAAACAAACATTCCAAGGAATAACACTATTAAGTCAATTTTTTTTTTATTGATCAGGAGTGATTACTAGAAACGGTTTTAATATTCAACTTTATTCAGTGACAGTCTGTGCAAGAGGAATTCCAGCAGACTGCATTATCTTTTGAAGGATCTTGGCCTTCCATATTCATCGTCCACCGGAACTTATATGGAACGCTTTTCCAACATGGCGCTAACAGTATAGTATTTGATTGGGGAGAGAGGGTACTGAACACAATAAAGGGTAGATTTTACATCATTAACCCTAAAACATTACCCTGGCAATAAAATGCATACACATACAGTGGATGACAGGCCCACCAGTAGCCCTAGTGTGAGTTTTTTAACATTTACTTTCGCGTTAACTATACTACCGCGTTAACATTTTGACCAATCACACGACCGCGGAAATTTTGAGAACTAGAAATGCGGTCGTGTGATTGGTCAAAATGTTAACGCGGTAGTATAGTTAACGCGAAAGTAAACGTTAAAAAAACTCACACTAGGCCTACAGAACAAAAATGTATGGTGACTCTTATATATGTCGTACGATAAAAAAGTGGAATGACTTGCCTGGGTGCGTTTTCCCTTCTTCCTTTAATCCTGAGTCCTTTAAGCGAGGCGTGAATAAGTTTCTCAAGCAGACATAGTAGAATCAACCAATTGAAGCAAGCATCATTACTACTATTGTTTGAGAACATTATTGGACGTTACATTGCCACTTACCATCAGGTGTATGTAGGGTCACATGTCCTGATCTATTACAAAAATAATAATAGGGGTCTCAAGACCAGGAACACTATAGCTCACTCCCCTTCCTCCCAATCACGCAAAGCACCCGGAAAAAGCACGAAGAATCCTTGAATATCTAAGAACCAGGGGCCTGACCAAAGAACACTATCGCCAATCGAATCGCCGCATCGATCTATAAAAATTTATAGGAATTATACTATATGGGTAGAGCCTGATCGAGTAGAAACGTCAAATCCCATACATTTGGCTTTTGATTCGATTATCGATTGGCTCTTTGGTAAGAAAGATTAAAAAAGATTCGAGTAGATCAATTGTTGGGAATGGTCGTATTAATAAAATAAACTTGTCTTATCATATTCTAAGTATTATTTAAGAAATGATTTTGCTTATTTGTTTTTAGTAGAATATTGTTATATTTTAAATGTTATAAATAGGTATATAAATATTATTTACTTTATCTATTTCTATAAACAAAATATGACGTACATAGTAAGTCGTTATATCAAAACACTTGTATTTATTATATTAGAAATAAAAGTGTTCATTTAGTAATAACAATTGTATTATAAACCATTATAGCTTTAAAAAATTAATACTAAAATATATTTTATGTTCAGATAATGTTGTTTCACTTTATATATTTTACTTTCCTTAATCTCTCCATCGAAAATATTTTTTATTAATAATTCTGTTTACATTCTTAGCATCACAGAAATAAGATATAGATAGAAGTGAAGTTTATCTTCTTATCTTATTGGTTTTGGGGTTGACATCAGTCAAAAAAAAAACACTTCGACCCTTTGGGATCTTTTGTGTATTCCCCATTCCTATTAACCACAAACCTCAGTATCGTCCCCAAATATGTTGTTGACGTATTTAAGGACATCACTAAGGTCGGTTAGCCTGTAGCTTTCTGGATCCGGATAAGCCTGTCCTAGGTATTTGATTCTTTGAATGGTTCTAGCGTCACAGTCGCACAGTAGGTGCCGCATGGATTCGGGCTCCTTACCACAGAATCTGCATGTGGGATCATCTCTTACTCCTATAGTATAGAGGTGTTTGTTGGTTGTATAGTGTCCTGAGAACACTCCCACCTTATTTGACTTCTGTTGAAGTGAAGTTACTACTAACGCTATGCTACCGACTAGTAAATTTTGGCCAAAAAAATAAAATATCATTGCTAAAATTAACAGTATTAAAAGCTAACAGAAATATTTTTATACTTACAGTACGTTCACAGTTATTTTACCTTTAAAAATTGTGATTACTCGCCTCCCGCTAGGTTGGCAGTACTAACTAATGTACTAGAATGACATATTTAAAATAACTCTGAACGCACTGTAGCGATTGGATGTCTTAATGGCGTCTGTTTATCCAACTCGACACCACCGGAAAAAGTATCTTTCGTAACATGCCCAGACGGCGATGGAGTTACAAGGTAGACACTTAATAGGTTTAGCCTAAAACAGATAGAACGAGGGAATGCCTTGCCCAACAGTATGCCAGTTCAGACTACAACAACAAACTAAATTTTCCCAAAAATTTAACTGGTAATATTTCCAGCCTGTTGTACAATTGTATTTTTTTTTAATAAATTAATGAAACACATTAATTACTGGCTCGCATTGAGTGATGTCAGAAACACGGCAAATAAAGTAGTTAATTTGCATCGCATTACTCCCCCGCTACCTACGGTCATGCATGATGCGTTATTTTTTTTAAAGAGTAGTCAATTCTATATTTTGATTAGTTCTGTGTTTGTAACAATTTTGTTTTAAAGTGATAAGTTAATTATATAAACTGACCTCTGTCTGATAACCGATAGATACAGACATCTCTAGATTTTGTTTATTTCAAACATTTTCTTCCAGACGTGACCTAACTGTCGTCTGCCCCTTAACGATTTTTTTTTATTAACTGTGATTTTATAGTATTTTAATTAAGTAACCAATAATGTTTAAAGTTGTAAAAGATGGTGTTATGAAACGTAAGGTGACGAATTATTTAAAAAACTCGAGGAAAATAAGACTGTACACTACGCAGCAGGATGTAGTGGCTTCGGCGGATGTTGTTGTAATTGGTAAGTTTTATTTTATTATACGTGGTGGCCGAGTTGGTTAGACCTTGTACTTAAAAATACTTGGTCCCTCGTTCGAATCCCGGTGTGTATCAATGAGTTTTTAATTAAAAAAAAGATGTACATTTGTTTGACAACACCACTATATTGCCTCGGAGAGCACGTTAAGCTGTCGGTCCCGTTTTCACTATACAAACTTGTGAAACTAATTATAGATGGGTTATTGAGTCTATTCAAAACATCGCGACGAGTTAGCCACTTGTTCGGTGTAGACTCATACCATCGGCTACGACGAGGTGGGATTAATAACCCCTCCGCCCTGTTAGCCTGGGGCCGTCTAGGCGGTCTCGGGCGCCATAAGGCATCCGTGATGATATGTATGTACATCCGTGATGGTACCTATGTATTTTATTATCCTACATGCACCTAGCGGTAAGTAATATACAATATTCATGAATAATAACATACCGATGTTTGTCGAGATTATGTAGTCTCGAGAAACCAAAGGGCCCCTTAGGTTTCTCAAGACTATAGACCCCTTAGTAATGGTCTGTAGTCGACTTGACGTCCATACAAACGTACTTCCAATATTACAACTTGGCTGTTAGTCGAAGGTCAATTATTATTTTTATGTTGGTAATTAAACGCATAAATCTTCTGTTGTGGGTAGTGAATATTTTTATGATTTCGAAAAAATAATACCCAACACAGAATGATAAATAAAAACCATTGACCGTCAAAATTATTATTTTATTTCTGCTATAAACAGTAATCGAGTATTACTGTGTTTACTGTGAAAGTTCATTTTGTATGGAGAACACAGACTTCGCGATTACGAATGCAGTGTCCTTAATAGGTCACAGGAGTACTTATTTAGGTTATAAGGAGAGGTTACTTTATAAATAAACGCTTGCGCTTCCTATCCGGAGGTCGTGGGGTCGATTCTCTGTCATAGCAAAATAATATTAGTACGTTTTATCTACGGTTTGTCGTGGTCTGGGTGTATATAAAATGTAATATGTACCCTTGTTTTTGGTATACCTAGTGCAAGTTTAAGAGGTTATATCCAGGGTTCATTTGTTTGAAATGTTCTACATATTATTATGTATACTTCCGTCTAATTGAAGCAACATTCGTCAAGCGAACATCAGGTTACCCAGCAGGGGTTTTTTTTTATTTTTTTTTATGAGAGCTCGGCATGTGACCTCACATCTACCTGATGGAAAGCAGTATGAAGGTCCAAGAACAAATGCAACCAACAATTACGATCTACGTAACCGTTGATTGCACCTATTATGCAGGCTTAAGATGCCTATTCACGCTTCGTTTAAAGGACTCGAGATTATAGGAAGAAGGAAACACGCGAGCAGGTAGAGCATTCCACATTTTAATAGTGCGACAGATATACGAATCACCAAATTTTTAGTGCGGGTTGGTATATCTGCCACAGTATATGCATGCATTTTGTTACCCGCTCGTGAAGTCCTATACCGGAAAGGAGAAGGAGGAATGAGATGAAAAAGTTCTTCAGAGCACTCTCCATGATAAAGGCGATAAAACACGCTCAACGACGCTAAATCCCTGCGAAGCTGCAATGGCTCTAGAGTGTCCGTGAGCTCTTTGTTTTCGAAAATTCTCGATGCACGCTTATACCCAATTCGTGGTAGACGATGGTATTCTAAGCCATCAAACAAGTGGGAAGCGTATTTTGTATCCCTTTATAGATAAACAGTTTCACAAGTTGGTATAGTGAAACTGGGATCGACATTAACGTGTTCTTCTTGGCACCATAGTGGAAACAAATGTACTTATTATTTCCATTAAAAACTCATTAATAATAATATGTCGGACAATTTACACATATTGCTCTGGACACAAACTAAGATCTAGGCTTGTGCGTTGTGAACTAGAAACAACGATATAAGACATATTTTAAATACCCAGATCATGACAAACTGTACAGAAAACGTACCTACTAATATTCTTCTGCCATATATGGGAATCGAACCCAAGAACACCGGATACAACGCCAAAGGCGCAAGCAGTAGTCTACAGCGGGATATATGTTTATTAATGAATATATTTATAGGTGGAGGTATATCAGGGTGCAATATTTTGTATCAACTGAGCAAGCGAGGAGTTAATGCAGTATTGTTAGAAAGATCTAAGCTAACTAGTGGAACAACATGGCACACTGCAGGTAAATACCATTTATTCAGGTAAATAAAATGTATGTGCCTTTACGACTACAATCCCATGGGGGATAGTCAGAAATGCGGTTAACAGCGACGATTAAGGTAAGGATACACAATTCTGCATCGCACGCTTCGTGGACGGATCGCATCAAACGGATCCGTTTGGTGGTACTGCCACCAAATGGTTCACTGTATTTGCAGCAATATAAATGCCATTGCAACTAACCATGGATTGCCGGGCCAACCGTTCGTATGACGTCATCGGCACGCATTCCCTTTCGAGCAACTGCGCGGGCATTACTACTTGTACTGTGGCATTACCGATAAGCCGATGAATGCAGTCCGAGCGATTCGAATCAGTGGACGCAACAGTATACCTTTATACATTCATATGCATAGGTCGCGTTCCGACCTGGGGCCTTAGAGAAAATTCAGGCGAGGCGACATGTCGTGTCGCCAATAATCAAAACTATATTGACTTTGGCAGGTGACAGCGTACCTCACGCCTACTGTCACTGTCAAAATACATACGTTTTTGACTGAGGCGACGCGACATGTCGCCTCCCCTGCTATTTCTCTAGAGCCCCTCAGCATCGCTGCCACGGATCGCTGTTTTTTTTAGCCCAAGTCGTTCCAGCGCGTGGAAAAGTTAGCAATTCAAGTTACCACCAATCGGTTCGCGACCAGAAATTTTAGCACGAAAAGTTAGCAATCGTAGCTCGGTCTACTTTTTTTATTTTTTTTATAGAGAGCTCAGCATGTGACCTTGCATCCACCTGATGTTAAGCAGTATGCAATGTCCAGGAATGATAGCAACAAGCGGATGCATACAGGTGCACCGCTGGTTGCCATCATTATGCCGGCTTAAGATGCCTGTTCACGCTTCGTTTAAAGGACTCTAGGTTATAAGAGGGAGGAAACACGCAAGCTGGTAGGGCATTCCACATTTTAATAGTACGGCAGATGTATGAATCGCCAAAACGTTTGGTACGAGTTGGTACATCCGCCACGGTATACATATGCATTTTGCAACCAGTGCGTGTTGTCCTGTAACGGAAAGGGGAAGGGGGAATAATGTTGAAAAGCTCTTCAGAGCACTGTCCATGGTATAGGCGGTAAAATACGCCCAACGATGCCACATCCCTGCGAAGCTGCAACGGCTCCAAGGTTTTATTGAGCGTTTCTACTTTTTGACAGTTGTTTGTTTACATGTGAATTTATATCTACGAATTGGAATTTAATTAATTATTTTATATATTCATATCTGCTTTGGTTTTAAAAGTTCGATTAAACCTAAAAAATAAATATGGTGTAACTAAATTCAACCAAAGTATGTTTAGTTTGAGGTTGTTAATTAAATTAATATTGTGATATTATAAAATTATTGTATTTAAATAAAAGTTAATTAAAAAATATTAATTTATTATATAATGATAAAGTAGTAATATTTTTAATTTCAATTATTTAATTCAAAATAGTGCTTCTTGTCAAAAAGTGGCATAAAAAATCAACACCGATCGTTTCAGAGCTGCATTTTAGCATCGCTAAAAAAATTACATGGCTGTGTTGAAACGGCGGTCGCGCTGGTATTTGATGTCACCACGAAAAACTGCCTGTGCTACCGATTGGAACGCAGGGATAGTCTGGCCATAAATACTGTTACAATTAAAATAAAATAAAACATTTGAATTTGGAATCTGTCATTTTTATACGATTGTTCAGCGTGTTTTCTCATTTTGACGCCATTACACTGTACAATATTTTGCGATATTAAAATGGAGTGGAGTGATAAAGAGAACCGAATCGCTGTGATTGCATTACACAAAGTAGGTATGGAGCCAAATACAATTTTTAAAACTCTCCATACACTTGGTATTAGTCAAATGTTTGTGTACCGGGCTATTAATAGACACCTCTGCTTGTGACAGAAAAAGATCTGGCCGTCCACGTAGTGTTCGTACGAAAAAGTTTGTCAAATCAGTAAGGGAAAGAATTCCAAGAAATCCTGTCCGAAAGCAAAATGACCGTATTTATGATAGTATTTATGCTCAAAGATCTAAGGAAACTTCCCAATTAGTCGACAGAGTGCAACGTGGGCATTATCCGACTTCAGTGGTGCTTTGGTGGGGTGTTAGCTATGAAGGAGTGACTGATCCATATTTTTGTGAAAAAGGTATCAAAACATAGGTGTATCAAGATACCATTCTTGACACGGTAGTTAAGCCCCTTTATATAACAACACCATGTTAAAGTGTATCAAGATACCATTCTTGTCAATTCCAACTTCGTTGAGGAAATCACGTGTGGCCCGAGCAGTGTGACATCGGGCATTGTCGTGCACCAACATGAAATTATCCCCAATAAAGCCTTGATAAGGGACTTGATCCAGTAGAACATCTTCAATGTAACGCTCACTGGTCAGACCTCCTCCCCGGCCTCCTCCAGGAACGAAAACAAGATCCGTTTTTAAGGAAATTCCAACCCACATCATGCAAGAACCGCCACCATATGCAACGGTTTCAGCAAAGCAGCATTGTGAAAACCGTTCACCGGGACGCCGCTCCGGTACACCCGGCCTCTCCTGTCGCTGCCATGGAGACACATCCTCGTCTCATCAGTGAACAGGACTGACTGCCATTGCTCTATGCTCCAATGCAAGTGTTCTCGAGCAAAGTGAAGACGTGCTTGACGGTGAGCTGTGGTCAACTTCGGGCCTGTAGCGGGTCGTTTTGAAGTAAGGTTGGCTTCCTTCAACCTTCTTCTAACTGTCCATTGACTGACAGTCACCCCGCGAACTTGACGTTGCTCTTGCTGCACATCTACACCGGTAAGGTGTCGATTTCGGAGAGAGGTCGAGACCAATAACCGGTCGTCATGCTCCGAGGTGCACCGGCGTCGGCTGGTATTAGGCCTCCGAGTGAAGGCACCAGTCTCTTGAAACCTTCTGTACACTCTCGAGACACTAGACTGACTCATATTCAACCGACGAGCGACTTCTCGCTGGTTCAACACTTCTTGCAACATGGCAACAGCTTGAGCGGCTTTTTCGGGTGTAGTGTCCATAATTTTCTTCAAACAACGGCTTCAACTTGCAGAAATGTGTTCAGGTCGACGTCTGATGAGCGACTATAGAGCATAACAAACAGCTGTCATCGGTGACTTTTATAACTTTTATTTACGAGTGGTGGGGACACTCGTATTGATATCATAGATACACAGCATAGAAATAATATTTCCGTCACCCGATGAGATTCAAAAATACAAGTAATCGATGACTATTTTGATATTTCCGTGATATCTTGTTATCCGATGATATTCAAAAGTCGCACCCCTGGCTGTGGCTTAAATAATCCAACGGTGAAGTGCATTATATGTATGCATCTTATATAATAATCTAATAAATTATACATGTTTATAATAAACATTATCTCATGTTATATAAACCTTGACCAACTTTTATACTCGAAAATAAATATAATCTCAAACTGAGTAGGTATAAGTGCAACGAAAATTTATTTTTTGTTACTTTTTCGGTTACCATGTCGCTGTTTATATACATAGTTGTAAATCAAATAAATGCCGTTTTTTTATTGGAACACGTCATGTGAGTTCGTGGTAAGCAGACCTACAAAGTCCATGAATGGGGTTAATCAATAATTGTTCTTAAACAATATTGATCGCTCCCACTATGCCGGCTAAATGATGCGATTACGAAATGGGGGGCGACAATGACGAATTGCATTACGAGTATATTTAAATATACTCGCTGCCTTATAGTCGTAGTAGATTTAACTACCCATTTCGTAACCGCACTCTGAAAGGAGACTACCACTTTTGGTGCAACTCAGCCTAAATTTTTTATTAGTTACTTTTTTTTTAATATGGTGATGCTGAACTATTTATAGAATTAAATGGCATAATAAAAAATATAAGTATTGCATATATGCCAATATATGGCATGAAGCCCACCATATGTTATTATTAATCTTTTTATTTTTTCAGGAATGGTATGGTCCTTAAGACCATGCGATTTAGAAATTCGTCTATTACAAGATTCCAAAAATGTTTACAATTGTTTGGAAGAGGAAAGCGGAGATTATGCTGGATGGATCAACAATGGCGGCATGTTTATTTCTAGACAAAAGGTAAATAACAATACTACTATACATTTTTTTTTTATTTAAAGTTCACTAGGTTTTTTTTACAACATTTTCTTTATTTATTAAAATAATACATTTTATACAATTGCCAATGGCCCCGCACTAGGAGAACCTGTATCGCGGGCTCATATATCAGTAATTTATACTGGTAATCATAAAAAAATATTGAGGCCTTGAATAATACTTACAGTTATAGTAAGTTTTTTTTTTTTTTATCAAAAAAATTATAATAAAGAGTCTTCTGACTCTATTGTAACTAAAGTATTATTTAAGGGCTCCGGAGTTGACTTGACGCCCATACAAACGTACTGCCAATATTACAACTTGGCTGTTGGTCTAAGTTCAATTATTTTTGTATATCGTAATTGTTAGCAAAAATCTTTCTGTTGTGGGTATTTTTTTTTTTTGTATTAAAATATTTAAAAAGATTTTTTTTTCTGATTAAAAAAAAAAAATGTCCCAACACAAAAAAAAAATACAATGACCGACCAATATATTATTTTAATTTTGCGACAAACAGTAATCGAATACTCGATATTGGAAGTGCGAAAACTAAAACTAATTTTATAAGTATGGAGAACGCGGAGTTCGCGATTACGAATGCAGTGCTCTTAAGGATTCGAATAAGTAGGGTGAAATCAGTAAGTAGGTATAAACTAGAATTTCAGACTAAAAAAAATGATTCCCTTCATTATAACTTAATTGTACCATGACCTCAAACAGAAATACGTTTTTGTTGAAGATTCAATAAAAAAACAAAAGTAATTGAAGTTAAGACACAAAAAAACCTTTATAATACAGTATGGTAATATTGTTTTGAATGTATTAATCGACCCCATTCATGGACTTTGTAGGACTTTGTGTTAAGCGTATGCTCAAACGCTTTCAATCAAACGCCGTGCTCCAATATAATAAAAATCAGCATATATTGCGCTTTGGTATATTATTTTATTAACATTTCAGGTTAGAACTCAAGAATACATGCGGCTACATACTTTAGGCAAAGCAATGGGGGTTCCGAGCGAAATTCTTAGTCCTAATGATGCACAAAATATCGTCCCCATTTTGGATCCGTCGGTATTCAAAATGGCGCTTTATTCCCCGGGCGATGGAACCATTGACCCGGCAATGGTGTGTTCTGCCTTAATCAAGGTGGCAAAAAAGAATGGCGCTAAGGTATGTACATATATCTTTTTTATTATACTTCCTTCTTTTTAAGTTTTCAATATCAAACCTAGAGGTTTTTTTTCCAACATTAAATAAGTAGGGTCTTTGTGAGAATATTTAAATACATCTAACTTTCGCTATTTTTGCTATAGAGAACTATGAATATAAGGTTCCAGTAGTCGGAATAGTTAGAGCATTTATTTTATAAGATTAAAAAATTAATATTTTATTACTATTTTTTACTATATGTCATAACTTATTTATTTATTTAATATATGGAAATTTTATTACTTTTAGGTAAAGTCCATATAAGTACCTTAGGTAATTTAATAAAAATATAAAACATACTTTTGATAATTTGGTCTGAGTATAAAACAAGCTCTCAATAATCCAATGACTATAAAGTATATTTTGCGATATTTTATAAGAACCGAACATGTCCATATTAACACATCACACACATCTGCGGTCACTCACCCCAAACAGCTCCACCTATTCTGATCACTGGTGATTACAAAGAAAAGTATTTCTACAACTCAACCCCTTTACATTTCTGAAAAATTCCAAAACATTTCTCAATGAAGTTTGTGTATATGTGTAAAAATTATCCTACACATATAAAATATACATATACAGGGTTACAGAAAAAGTCGTGCTAGATCCGTTCAGGGCGTGGAGTACCCATCAGTTCTGACTTATTTCTCTATGAAACACCCTAAATTTAACCCTTTTCGAGATTTTCGGCTTTTAATTTTTTTATTGAAATTTGCCGATTTTTGGGCTACTAAAATTAATTTTGTTTATTTTGTGTGCCTTATTATTATTATTATTGCTTTTACATGTGTAATAAGATGCTTTAGGACGTCAATCATTAAAATAGTGCATAAGTTAATTGAATAGGCCGTAGTAGAGAAAGTTAAGAAATTACAAAAATAATTAGCGTTTTATTAAAGATTTAATTAAAGTTTTTTTTTCTCTAAGGGATATCTAAAAAAAATATTATGGCAGTTGTTCGGCAGATGTATTTTAAAATATCTACGTATCATAAGCTATCTAACGAGGTATAACAATCTAGAATTTGTATTACATTTCGTGGCAAAAACTTAGTTTGATAGGCGACAGTGGGAAAGAAAGTTAATACTTTGCCCTTAAAAGTAAAGTAAAACAATAGGTAAGCAAGAAATGTTATTTATTAAATCAGGTTTTCACACAACTTTTCTTACTCTACAGTTCATGTTCAACATGGCCGCCTCTGTTTCTAACACATTGTCGCATCCTTCTACGGAGACCAGTCTTCACTACTCCAGTTGTCAACGTTGTCCTCATTTGATTTGCTGCATCCACAATCCTTTCTCTTAATTCTTCCACAGACGAAACTGGATTCGGCTCGCTTAGACAAGACTTTTCATGCGCCCCCACACATGAAAATCCATGGGGGTTAGGTCCGGACTTCTTGCTGGCCATGGCAACGGCCCACCTCGTCCTATCCATTTGTTTGGATAATTTGTGTCCAGCCAGTCTCTGACACTTCTCCTGAAATGGGCAGGGCAGCCATCTTGTTGGAACCACATGTCCCTGATCAAGTTGAGTGGCAGATCATCCAGCAAATTAATCAAGTCTCCTCTGAGAAAGTTTTCGTAGCTTTCCTCATTTAGATTGTCCGGGAGAAAGTAAGGTCCAATCAAATGATTGGAGATAATGCCCATCCACACATTCACGCTGAATCTTCGTTGGGACCCCTTCACTCTTTTCTTATTGGGATTCCTACGTTCTTTTGGGGCCCAGTAATGGGCGTTGTGATAGTTAGTTATGCCATCTTTATCAAATTTGGAATCATCTGTCCGAAGTCAGAACTGATGGGTACTCCACGCCTTGAACGGATCTAGCACGACTTTTCCTGTAACCCTGTATAGGTGGTAGCCGAGTAGGTTAGACCTTAGACTTGGTGTGTACAGATGAGTTTTTAATCTAAAAATCTTTGAACATTTGATTAACAACACCAATATAGTGCCTCGGAGACCACGTTAAGCTGTCGGTCCCAGTTTCACTATACCAACTTGTAAAACTGTTTAAAGATGGTCCGTAAAATAAATAAATAATCAGATTGTTTCTACCTAAACATATTACCGCACAGTCTATTGTGTGAACATGTAAACAGTAAGAATATTTGTCACTTTGTCCGAGCGATAAAAATAAGTATTATTGTTGTTAAACTCTACACTTTATCATGTACTGATAGTTTGGGGTGAAGGAACGTTTTGATTCCATTGTTATGTTTAATCATAACATTAAACGAGATGGCTTTAATATATTTTAAATAACTTCGTTTATATATCTTTAGGTGAACAGAATTAAAACCGACAAGTAGTGAAGCAAAATGTGTTTTGTATGAAATTGAATTTATTTTAGGTGATGTATATAAAGGTCCGCTTTTAACAAGAATTCTAACGTTTTAATTATATTAATGTTAAGTCTATTTATAGTTTAAAAAATCTTGCAAGTTATAGAAACAGTTTTTTGTTAGCAATTTCCGTAAGCATTTCTTTAATTTATTTGTTGGCAATTTTATTAAAGATCTACCTTTCTATGAAGGTTCAATTGACGGATTGAATACCATCGGCGAAATGAGGACGGGTTAATCTCTACCTTGAGGCCGTTTAAAACGGTTCTCGGGAGCCAAAGGTACAAAAAATTGTCAGTGTCAATTGAAAAAAAAAAAAAAAAAAAACCGAGTGCCTAACCCGGAGTGATGGTATTTTTTTTTTCAATTTACATTGACAATTATTTGCAATTATAAATGCTACTCAAATTAAATATCTACTTAAGTGAATGGATTCCTAAACTCGAACGTCATAAAACTATTTTTTTTATTTTGTTGTTTTAAAGGTTGAAAAAAATAAAATAATGAGAACATTGAGGTGTAAATTTTACTTACTCAATCAATTATTTAATTTCTTTATAAAAAAAGCTGCTAAGTTTTTAAATGAAAACTGAAGTATTTTAATGCCTCTTTGTACCAAATGTTAAATCAAGAAAGAATGAAAGGGACATGCATTACTTGATTAAGTAACATAATTAATTATTGGCTATTTCTGCTGACTAAAAACAAACCCTCTACTTACCCTCAGAAATTTACAGAAAAACGCAGTACTCATAATGTTTTGCCATGAGTGGGAATCAACCCTTCGACTGGACACAGTACCAACGACTTATCACTAGACTAGTAGGTCAATATTTTCCTAAATAAATAATTTTCTTTTATAAAAGAAAGTGAAATTAAATGGAGTTTTAAAACAGTTTCTATTAATTTCTTTGTGAAGTCTCACAAACGAAACTAGGTACTCGTAGGTATAGGGCCGATTTTTCTGTCAAATTTATTTTTTCTTCTTACTCTTGAATACGTGGTGGCCGAGTTGGTTAGACCTTGGACTTAAAAACACTTAGGTCCCTGGTTCGAATCCCGGTGTGTACCAATGAGTTTTTAATTAAAGAAAATATGTACATTTGTTTGACAACACCTCTATAGTGCCTCGGAGAGCACGTTAAGCTGTCGGTCACGGTTTCATTATACCAACTTGTGAAACTGTTAATAGATGGGTTATTGAGTCTATTCAAAACAGCGCGACGAGCTAGCTACTTGTTCGGTGTAGACTCATACCGTCTGCTACGACGAGGTGGGATTAAAACTCCTCCGCAGGGTACCCTGGGGCCGTCTAGGCGGTCTCGAGCGCTGTAAGGCACCCGTGATGATATGTATGTATGTATTTTCATACTCTTGAATAAATTGATCTGACGGAGTTTTTTTTCTTTGCCAAACAATATCACCAAACCTTGTCACCAGATTGCTAATATTATCCTGTAAATTTTAGGTGTACGAAGACTGCCCTGTTTCAGACATCCAATACAAACACAACTTGTTGGGTAATAAAGAAGTAACCGGAGTCCATACTGATAAAGGATTTATTAAAACTAAATGCGTTGTCAATAGTGGAGGTAAAGTATATAAAACTTATCTTTCTTTTTGCTTAAATATGTCTCCGTCATGAAAATAATAATAAATAGGGAAAAGCCTAAGGCTTAAAATCGCCTTTCGAAAGAAATGTCAAACATGATTGGTGCCGCCATATTGTGTTTTTACCTACTTCTTGAAAATTGATTGGTTATAATTATTTATGTTCTCCATTTGTTGTTTTGTTCTATATGGCTGCGACCATTTGGCCATCTTATGTTTGAAAAGACGATTAGGCCTTAGTTAACCTTCCTATTATATAGGTATCTCCAAGTTCTCCATATATGTTTTAGTCTACTCTAGACATGATTGTGGCCTAACGAGGTCTCTGTCCATTATTTTTATATCTGCTAGCTAGGAAATTACCATCAATAATCCGACAAGAGGCATTGGGAAGTCTGCTAAACAAAGAGCTTTGAAAATAGGAACAAATGCATTTCCATCACCACCACCCCATTTTATTCTATCAGCTTTATTATAATTGAACTATTCGTTAAACCTTTAAAAAATCTGCTGTATTTCAATAAATATATTATTATTATTTTCTACAGGGGTATGGGGAGGTCGTGTCGCCAGATACGCTGGGGTTCCATCATTGCCCATAATTCCGTTCAAACACGCGTACGTGGTGATGGACGCTATACCGGAAGTGAGAGGGTGTCCTAATGTCAGAGACCACGATGCTAACGTCTACCTGAAGATTCAGGGGGAGACGGTGAACGTGGGGGGCTATGAGAAAAACCCACACATGTTGGATGAGGTAAACTATAAAAAAATAAGGCTAACTACAGCCCCAGTGTTTTGCGATAAACATTTTACTGAGTCTCAAATGCCCTCTGACATTTCGTCATTGATTCAGCAAATTATATAATGCTAGCTGAAGCGAATTTATTTTACAGAATGTTACATTATTAAACATTAGGCATATGTTAGCCTTCCTTTTTTACGCAAAAGACGCCATTTTGAATTTTCATTTTAGTACCGATTTCAATCCCTGTGTCATATACTAATAACATCATTATTTAGTATATTTAGTTGAATCATTGTTTAGGGTAAAGTACGCAATTATTTTCGCATTAATATATTTTTTTCCACAAGAATAAAAAAAAAAAAAGGAATGAGGTGGCATTTACTCGTGAGTTGGACAAGAAGACTTACCCTATTATGATTTAATTTGATGTCTTTCCCTGCAGGTACCGGACAACCTAAGTTTCCACCTGTACGAACTGGACTGGGACGTATTCGGTGTTCACATGACCAATGCCTCAACATTATGCCCCAAGCTCGCTCTGGCCGGCGTTAAGAGCACTGTATGTGGTCCAGAATCCTTTACTCCGGACCACAAACCTCTGGTGGGTGAAGATCCCAATGTTTTTGGTAAGTTATTTACTCTATCATTGAGATAATGTACTTAGCTATCTATGGATTCTCCGTGCGGGTCTATCGTGTAGTTGGGAATGGAATGAAATGATTCCCGGACTTGAAACCGCGAACAAGGTTGGAAATGCCTTCCCAATTTGTTCAGTACCCTCTCTACTTAACTAAATAATATACGATCCTGTCCCGTTGTTCCGAAAAATCACATAGTAGGTAAGTAATACTTTCCGAAAGAAATTAATTAAGTAAGATTGAATTGAATAATAATAATAATATAATTCATTTATTTCTCACAAAAAGCTTTTTAATAATTCACAACATCCACTGATACAAAATTTGTGAGACTGGAGCTTGAATTAGGCACAAAGCCTGTGTCTCAGGTCTCCAGGATCCCACCCTTATTCACAATTTATACATTTTATCATAATCTATAATTAGATTCAAATTTTAAAACAATTAATAAAATCATAAAGACATGGTAACGCGAATTTAAAAGGTAAAATAATAAGAAAAATTGCCACATAACGAAAGTATTTAAAATTTTAAGAATTTGTGGGGATGTAGTGTGTAGTGAGTGTGTTATTGTGGCATGTATTGAGTGTGAATCCCATTATAGTTTAAAGATATTTTTGACTCATTACTTTTATAGAAATTACTTATAGGCTTAGTAAATGGGGGGACTAAAAGGTCGAAAAAAAAAACTAGTAATAGTAAATGAAAAAAAAAAAAAAATTATAAGAAGGTATATTTTCTGCGGAAGACATTTTGGATCTGCCATTTTAGCTATTCATATTAACTTGTCTAATAATTTTACGAAGTATACAAAGCTATTTTTTTAGGGTTATACCATAACTGTGGGTACAACTCTGCGGGTATGATGTTCTCGGCCGGATGCGCCATTCAGTTGGCCGAATGGATTGTCTCAGGAAGGTAAGTTCTATAATAGACTTGTAAGATTTTTTGTCATTCAATCCAATAGATATTTTGTCGTGCTTCATTACTGGGCCAAAGAGCTGCAATTTACCTAGTACTCATTACGTTGGTGTTTTTACCGCTATCACCACGGGATTTGTCGCCATAATATAAAAAAAGCGGCCCCAGCCTGTGGTTAAGTCACTGCACAACTGATAACAAGGTTAAGCAGATGACAATAAGGCCCGACCTGGGATGGCTGACCGCTTAATACAACGAGGCTATAACATCATAAACACCGCAACAAGCTCGCCACTTTTTGGGTGTTGCCCCCGAATACCATTGGCGAAATGAGGACGGGTTAATCCCTCTGCTGGGGTACCCTGAGCCGTTTCAACGGTTCTCGGCAGACAAGAAAGCATCTCCTATAACCTAGTTGTATAAAGCGGCGACCCATTCCCAGGTCCATTTTTATCTTGGCCCTCTTGTTTTCCGAAAACCTATTGCTAATTAAGTCTGCATTCACCAGGCCACACTACAATATGTTTACGTTTGACATCCGTCGTTTCACCACCGCCCAGACGTCTCGCGGCCACTGGGTCCGTGAGAGTAGTCACGAGGCGTACGTACGTAACTACGCCGTGGTGTTCCCGCACGACGAGCCCCTGGCTGGGAGAGACTGTTCGCACGACGCTCTGCACCACGATCTACTGGAGCGAGGCGCCGTCATGCAGGCCAGGGCTGGTTGGGAGAGACCTGCCTTCTATATGCCGGGCGAGAAGGTAATGTTTATTTCAGATAAGAATTGAAGTAAAGTGCACAAATTTTCTAGAATAAGCATTCGTATGTCGATATTAAGTGTGAGAAGTGTAGCATTTACGCAGTGATCTCGGTGTTTGTGTTACCTCAAATAATCCCATAGCCTTCGATAAAATGGCGGTACCCATTTCACCAATTATCCCCCTTCACTTGATATTGGCAAGACTATACCGTATGATTTCATACGGTCATGACGCCATTCCTTTTTCTACCCTAGCCCTTTCCTGATTCCTTTCCATCCTATTTATTATCCCACTGTTACATTATATATTACAATTTTATTCTACCCACTTGACACTGGCAAAATTTAGCTTAATGCGAAGACGCTATTTATCAAGAAATAATAAGAATTGAAGTTACTACAGCCCCCCTAGCCAAGAGCATGGTCGCTTTTTACGCTCGAACGTCGCAGAAGCGTGACGGAGAGGAAGATAACAAATTGATTATCCTATTGGTGTATCTATATTGTTGTCTCGTTTTGATTATTTCTGCAACAATAAAAACGAAAGTGACGTCATCATCAAGTGTCATCTTCATACAAAACTTTCGTGCGCGCTTTTATGGCTCATGCTCTTGGCTGGTTCTTATAAGCATGTAGTTTAGCTGATCTGCAATATCCATTCCTAATTTAGACCAAGAGCAGTAAAAAAAGAATGTTATTAGTTCTATGATGAGAGATAGGAATAACCATTATTACTTTTTACAGTTTTGACTCAGGGCGATTTACTAACTAACTTGTCAAATTTATTATTCTCTACATAAGTTCTTTTTGTAATTTGTACTTTTCTTTAAATAACATATTTAGACTTATGTAATCACATATACATATTTGTATATACATGGTGACTTAGAAAGCATGTACTTTGGGCTAATATGAGGTTCTGCTGATCAATACGAACAACTTTTCCCATGGAACTATGTGCCGCAAATGAAAAAAAAAAATGCCTTCTCCATACAAACTAGTAATGTTAAAATGACTAATATGTATGGGGAAGCCAACATTTTTTTTCATTTGCGACATCTGTTGAATAAATTTATCTGACGATTGAAAAATCGGCCGTTTGCATTATCGGACAGAAGAATTTATTTATTGTCATTACAAGATCGTAATGACTTACAAAAAGAGCTGATTTCGACTGGAATTGCAAAAGTTCAATTTGTATGGAGAACGTAGACTTCGAGATTACGAATGCAGTGTCCTTAAACAACCTCAATCGTTTCCACAGTATGTTCTTTTTTTTAATTAGCATTGTATAATTGTATATTACAGATTCGGGTACAGCGCTACGACTGGGGCGGCACCGAGGACTACCCGCGGAACATCGACCAGCGCTACGAGGAGATAGTGCAGGGTGACCACACGTTTGATTTTTCCAAGCACCACCAAACGGTAATGCCTGATTTTTTTTATTTTGATTGATCGACATGAGTCTCTAACGGCCGATTTCTTGTTATTTTTAATTTAAAATGGAGGATTTTCATTGGATAATATTTAGCATTTATTTAGTCTATATCAATATATTATTATGTTTTTTTTTTAAATTAAAAGTGTAACCAATTTACGGGTAATATAATATGTAGTGTAGGCTCTATTTCATTATTTTATACTTTTTTTCTGAAACAAACCTAATATATATTATATAAAATAATATTATATTAAAAGTTCAAACTAAACTAAAGTAAAAAATGGATAAAGATTACACTTTATAAGATTATCAACTACTGTAAATAATAGTCCCTATAGTAAACCAACACCAAAACTTGAAAAATGTGTTATTAATCTAAAATATGTTTGGCCTTATTGTATTTAAGTCAATAATTTTAAGCTTTCAAGAAAGTTTAAAATTATTGACTTACTCAAAAACACTTTACTAATAGAAGGTTTTGTTTCTTTTACACATACCTATTCATTTTTGTTGCTAAAAAAAAAGAAAACTCAATAAGTTTTATAAATAAGGCCATTACTGTCTTTGCGCTGTAGCATGGTGCGGGTGACAGTTGCCTGTATGGCGTTGACATCTGTCAGTACCACATGACTAGGGATGTGACGTTATGCAATTTTTTTTTTCGCTAATAATACTGGCTGCATAAAGTCATCGTTAATAATATCCGTCACAGATTCTGATAATGAATTTAGTGCCAATTCAGATGTTCCTGACTCTGATATAAATTTAGACGAATAAAAGGTATTTTTTCTTAGCAACCTTATAAGCAACCTTACCCTATATGTTCTGTTGTTTTATTTATTAATATACATTTTAACTATCAAAATTTAATTACGCTCAATATAGGTTTTTTATTATAAAAACATCGACTATCCATCGTAGCAGTACATACGTACGTCGTATATACTGTTACGATGGCGTCTATACGTCTTTGGCGTTACGTTATACCTACGCATAACACTTTGCTTCATTTTTCTTTCAAATTAATTGTATTTGTAGACTAGAACTAACTAGAATAATTTGTAAATCGCGGTAAAAGAGTGAAACGAAACGTTACTGAAACTGTCACCCGCACCGCACCGGTAGTAACTTTCATTTATTTGATATTATTTTCCAGATTGGTGAAGAAGCCCTAGCGTGTAGGAATGGCGCTGCTCTCTTCAACATGTCTTATTATGGAAAATTCTACTTGACCGGTCCGGATGCTCAAAGAATGGCAGAGCTAGCGTTCACCGCTGACATGAACAATAAAGTTGATAAGTAAGTATTAACAATTGTTTTATATATAGTAAGTAGTACACGGGCACTCCCAACTTGAGACTTGAACCTGAACATTAAAATTGAGACTTGACCTTGAACAACTTTTTTTTAATTCTGAAATACGGAAGTACGTTTCGTTGTGAAAAAGATACCACAAGCTTGTCTTTGTTGTCTAAGGTATGACGGTAGAAGCTTCTGTATTTTACAGATAGTTCAAGGTCAAGTCTCAATTTGTATAAAACAAAGTCATACTTTTAAAATAAAACTCACATGCGTTTCTGATTACGTCTAAATATAAAAGACACAGACTTCTCGGGATGTCACCATAATAAAAGAGAATGACAATTATGGTATATGACGAAATGAAAAAAAATAACACTAGTTTTTATGGCGAAGTAATTTTTTTTTTCATTTGCGACACATGGCTCCATCAGAAAAAATGTTCAATTTGATCAGTAGAGTCTCATATTAGCCCAAAGTACAACCTTCCAAAGTCACCCTGTATAATATATATGCGTTGAGGAAGGTACCTTATGGTATATATTGATTCCAGAATCGTATACACTTTGCTGCTGAACGAGAAGGGAGGCGTAGAGGCTGACGTCACAGTGACAGTTCTAGACGGCGGCAGTGGGCAACTACATGAACCTATATTCAAGGTCAGAACGTAAATAGTAATCAGTAGTAATCACTAATTATAATTTTATTGACTAT
This sequence comes from Monopis laevigella, assembly GCA_947458855.1. Taxonomy (NCBI): domain Eukaryota; kingdom Metazoa; phylum Arthropoda; class Insecta; order Lepidoptera; family Tineidae; genus Monopis; species Monopis laevigella. Next base: position 21,190,790 of record OX381581.1, read on the forward strand.
ACTTTAGGCTCTACCACGAAATACCTAGTCATACGGTTGAATCTTAAATTAAATTAAAACCACAACACATAAGACGCCCCACAATAAATATTATCCACGAATGTAAAGCAAAATTCTTTAAATAAAATACTTCCTAGGCTTTCGACTTAGGGACGTTTCGGTTGTTATAATACGTGTCGAAGCCAAAACAAAACACGACTAACATAGGCCGCGTCTGTGTAATGAAGTAGAGGCTTTTGTCTCTACTTGTGCGAGTCTTAGTCACGCCTCCATAACATTTCCAGTCTTATTTATTTTAGCGGTGTTAAAATGCAGCTCTGAAACGATCGGTGTTGGTGTTTGATGCCACTTTTTGACAAGAAGCAACTATTTTTAATTAAATACTTAATGGAAATAATATGTATATATATAAATATATTATTTAAATACTACTATTGTTTAAATACTATAATTTTATGATATTACAATATTTAATTAACAACCTCAAACTGAACATACCAAAGCTGAATTTACTTACATCATATTTATTTTAATCAAATTTAGGTTTAATCAATATTTTATAACTAAAACAGATATTAATATATAAAATAATTCATTAAAATCCAATTTGTAGATACATGAAAACACTAAATTTGATTAAAATAAATATGATGTAAGTAAATTCAGCTTTGGTATGTTCAGTTTGAGGTTGTTAATTAAATTAATATTGTAATATCATAAAATTATTATTATTTGTCAAAAAGTAACATAAAAAACCACCTTTTAACTCAAGCTACAATTGCTAACTTTTCGTGTTAACATTTCTAATCGCGGAACGATTGATGGTAACTTGAATTGCTAACATTTCCACATGCTGCGGGGTGAGAAGGAACTTTATTTAACACTTTCGCTTTCGTCAGTGGAATCGTTTTCGTCTTGTCTATGGCCAGAACCTGTATGAATAATATACGGAAGTGCTGTAACAGATCATGTAAATTATTAAAACTGTATCATAATTCTTTCGCTTCAACTTTAGAAAAGAGATAAATATTAATTATTCGTTTCTTTGAAGAATTCAATCGAAAAATCATCAACCTAATAATTTTGAAGATGCATTACAGCACTTCCGTATATTATTCATACAAGTTCTGACCATAGACAAGACGAAAACGATTCCCGCTGGAAAGAATTGGGCTAAAAAAATTAGCTATTCGTGGCAGCGATGCTAAGGTCGGAACGTGGCCTTGTAAGAACTGATTTTTTACTCAGATAAAAAAAACTGCTTTGACTGATTATTTAAATAGAATAATATGTTAGGGATGAAAACAATAAAGACTATTTTAATAATTGGCCTCTTCCGTCCTCGTAGCCAACCATTTTTCAGCAATAACTTACAATATCAAATACAGTCCCAATAATCTATACTGATATAATGAAGAGGTAAACTTTATGAGGTAGTAGGGGGTAATATCTGAATCTACTGAACCGATTTTGAAAATTCTTACTCTAGTGTTGGATAGCCAATTTATCTAGAAATGCTATAGGCTATATAACATCACGCTACGATCATAAAAACTATTTTCGCTTGTATTTTGTTTTTCAAACCAATCAGCGTTACACTTTCAATGTATTGTTTTTAGATAGGTATATGTTTGGTATAGGTATTTCTATTGTGTGCAAAGTGGCGACAGTGATTTTGATACTAACATAAAGCGAAGGCACTTCCAGTCTTATTTAGTCTGTGGGTTCACCGGTTTTTAGGAGATTACTACGTAGATTTCTTGTCGAGGTGGTAGTCTCCTTTCAGGGCGCGGTTACAAAATGGGCGGTTAAATTGATAGTACATTAAAATATACTCGTAATGCAATTTGTTTCTGTCGCCGCCCAAGTTGTAATCGCATCTTTAGTCGGCATAGTGGGAGCGATCAATGTTGTCTAAGAACAATTATTGATTGATCCCATTCATAGAATTTGTAGGTCTGCTCACCACCAGGTAGATACAAAGTTACATGCCGTGCTCCAATAAAAAAAAAAGATATTGTTTTAACGTGATTTTTTGCCATTTTTTATTTCTCCTATTTTCATAAAGCGATCCTATTGGCGATTCCTCACGTATTAACGTTTTGGTTCAAATCCTGATGTATACCGATAAGTTTTTAATAACATAAAATGAATATTTATTTTACAACACCACTATAGTGACTCAGAGAGGACGTTAAGCTGATTGGTTCAAGTTTTCCTTGTACCAACTTTCCTATGCAAACTGTTCATAGTTGTTTATTGAGTCTACCCAAACTAGGGCTTGAATATCGGACCATTTTTCAATTCCGGTATTGGGTTTCAATATTAAGCATTTCAGTTCCGGAATTCCGGAGTTCAAGGCTTCCCTTAAAAATTTTATACAGGGGGAGGCTACATCGACATACCGATCAACGCGGCGATTGATAAAAATGTTTAGGAAAATGTATAAGAACTCGATTGAAGAGAAACGTCAAATCCCATACATTTGAGTTTCGATTTCTATCGATCGACGCGTCGATGGGTGTATTGATAGGCTTCCCGGAGGACCCCTTGTCCAAGAATTGCTAAGAATTTGGTTGGCAGGGAAATTTCAAGAACGTCAATGCGTTCAAGCTATTGGAATGCCACGCTGCGCCTCTAAACATGATGTTTTTTTTTTTCGATATCGAAATTCCGGTTTTTATTCACCAATTCCAGTATTACAAACGATATATACTGAAATATGTCGGAATTCCGAAATTTTGTCAAAACCGGAATTCCGGAGCTCAAGCCCTAATCCAAACATCGTTTTTTAGTTTTTTTTAAAGTAGATATTTTATATTAATAGAATAACTTCAATTATTATTTTGTTGATGTAGGGCCGGGGTTACTACGTGGTGACGAGTGGGTTTTGTGCCAACCACGTGTTGTCCCACCTCCGACGTCTGGTACAAGGACACGGGCTGCGGGCTAACATCACTGACGTGTCCAAGCAAATGTGCATCCTTAGCATACAGGGACCCGACAGGTAACTACAGGACCGCATCCGTAGACTAGGCGTTGGCGTTGTATCCGGAGGTCGTGGGTTCGATTCCCACCCATGGAAAACAATATTAGTACGATTTTATGTACAGTTTGTCATGGTCTGGGTGTTTATAAAATATAATAATTATGTATAATATTATTGTTTCTGGTACACATAGCACAAGCCCAGAGTTTAGTTTGTGACCAGAGCGATATGTGTAAGTTGTCCTACATATTACTAATATAAAAAAATAAAATATTCTCTAAATAAATCCCTGTGTTTGAAATTAAACTACTGATCGTAGGATGTGTACTCCGCCATTTTGTGGGCGTGGTTTACGATAATGGCGACGTTTTGTTTGTTTTAATTTGATACTTATGCATTTCTGATGCTCAAGGCGCTATATTTTAGAAATAAACTGATAGAATTACTTGAAAATAAAATTTTTTACTTGCCATAAAATGCCGAGTGGTGAGGACCGCTTGAGTTACCTCTGGTTAAAAGGGCATCAGTTCGGCGGCTTATCCTATATCTCCAAATGTTATTTTACATATGTTGCACGTTACTGAACATGTACTACGTTAATGCATGAAAGTATAAATTAAATATGAAAGTGCTGTAACACTAAAAAGTGAACTAGAAATCTCAAATATTCATTTGTCTCGCTTATTTAAATCTACATAATAATAATAATATATTTTGGGTCATCTTCTGTTTTCATTTTTGGAAAGAGGATTTTTAGGGCTAGCAAATATAATATATAATAAATAGCAAATAGTTCCATAGAGGCGTCTAATTATTTATTTTAGTTTTTGTTCAAATTCTAATAATGTTTTTTTTACTATTATGCAAACTCGTTATTAATTGTTGCCTATTGTTATAAATAGCCAGCGCATCCTGCAACGCTTTACGGATGCGGGACTATCCAACGTGGGGTTCCCCGCGGGTTCCCACCGCAGCGTGACGTGCGCGGGAGTGACTTGCCGCGCGCTCCGGGTGGGCTGGGCCGGCGAGCTCGGGTGGGAGCTACACACTGCCGCCGCCAACGCCCGAGCCTTACTGCGGGCCCTCGGCGGGCACAGCGCGCTACGTCACGCGGGCTGGAGGGCATTGACCTCTCTTAGCGCTGAGAAAGGTAGGGAGGGGGAGTATATTAGGGGGTACTCTCATACTATTGTTGGTGGGAGCTACATGCTGCCACCGCCAACTTACTGCGGGCGCTAGCGGCAGTAGGGGTCGGGCGGACCAACTGATCTCTATACTCTATGAAATTCTGCTCAATTGATTTTCCAGTTTCATATTATCAAGTTGTGGAACTGTTTATAAGGGTTATTGAGTATTGAAGTATACAAACTTGGCGGCGAACTTGTCACTTGTTCGGTGTATACTCACAATAAAATAGGCCACGTTAAGGCGGGAATAAAAACCCCTTTCGTTGGGTATAGACATCCGCTATGATACTTATGTACCAACTTTACAATTAATACAAATTATTTATTTATTTATTTTAAATTCTTTATTGCACAAAATTGTACATAGGCAAGCTTAATGCCTTAGTTTGTGTAATGTTAATAAATAAATATGGGAATAATTATATAAACTTTTGTTTAGGTTATCACTTGTGGAATGCCGACCTGAGATCGGATGACAATCCTATAGAAGCTAACCTCGGCTTCACGTGTCGCAAAGATGGCGACTTTATCGGCAACGAGCACGTGACCAGGGCAAAGAAAAATGGCGTCACCAAACGTTATGCCTACTTTACTATCGATGATAAGGTTTGTTTTAGTGTTTATTACATTTAATTCCTTGCCTGTAATATTATGGTTATGTACTCGTGAAAGAGGAATAATTTCGTACTTACGATGCGATGAAAGCTCACTAATGATCTCTGACACTTGCACACTATTATAATTTAAATTGTGATGCAAGTAAGCCCGCAGTATATTTATGCACAAACGACAGTTAAGTTGTGTAAGTTCAACGTACTATATATTATTTATGGTGCGAGTACGTTAATGGGTAACACTTTGTATAAAATAAGCACTTGAATGAATATGCAGTACTAGGCCTTTTTTTGGTAAGGTATAAGTATAGATTCGGGCTCAGGGGTACCATTAATATATTTTAGATTATGTATATACATTCGGATTAAAAAAAACACAACATACAACATACTGTCTTAGGAAAAAATACGACTAATGCCCGATTTCACCAACGATCCCTAACTTTAAAGGAGTCCCTAAATAAGAATTTTGACATATTTGTTGAGTGGGCATTAGGCAATCAATTTTTCTAAATTTCTGTTACTACAATTCTACAATCTAATACAATCAATCTACAAAATGCAATGATTTTTTTTAGTGCAATTTCTTATCTTCAACATTACACCCAATCCCATAAACTATATTCTTAATAACCAACCAATTTAAAATCTATTTCTAATTTCAGATACCTTTATTTGGATCAGAAGCAATATACAGAAATGGTGATATAGTAGGTTATTTAAGACGCGGCGACTACGCTTACTATTTAGACAAACCCATAGGAATTGGGTACGTTCACAATAACGGATCTGTAATAACTAAAGACTTTTTGAAAAACGGACAATATGAGATAGAAATTATGGGGTCCAAACATAAGGCTACGTTACATTTGAGGTCACCTTTTGATCCTCACGGGCAAAGGATTTTGGGCAACTATGGAGAACAGGGTTTGGACGAGAATACGCACGAACCTCATGCCGGGCAAAACGAGAGGGCTGGAGGAAGCGAATAAGGTTTACCCGTAAAGAGATAGATTATTTATTTTAGGTTAATTACTATTTGTTAGATTTCTGAATTTAATTGTCATTTAAATTTGATATATGACGCAAAATTTTGTGCTATCACGGCTGATTTTTTTTACTGTGTTTTTTAAGGGACAGTCGTCTTGACGCCCATACAAACGTACTTCCAATACAACTTGACTGTTAGTCGAAGTTCAATTTTTATTTTTATATTGGTAATTGTACTTAAAAATCTTTCTGTTATTTGTGTTCTATTAAATATTTTTGTATGATAATATTTAAAAAGTTTTTTTTCTTATTTCAATAAAAAAAAACAACACAGAAAGATTAATATATATATATAAAAGCCGACAAAAATTATTTTAATTCTTCGATAAACGGGCCCTACCGAGAAGTTATATAAAATACCGATCGGTCGAAACTGAAAATTAAATGTATGTGATTTGACGTTTATAGTCGAGCGAGTTCTACCCATAGACAACATTTCTTATACAATTTTATCAATAGACGCGTTGATCGGTTTGTCGATGTGGCTCCCAGTAGTGGAGAAATACTGAAAGTGCTATTTTTTTATGGAGAACACGGACTCCGCGATTGTGAATGCAGTGCCCTTAATTGATTCGGACCATGTGGGGTTGTCGTATGCAGCAAATGTCTAATAATAAATACTCTTGTTAATATAATTATTTTATACTTGCTACTTTCAAAGTACCTACCCGCGGTATACCTAATAAGCGAGACAATATTAAAATGATTAAATTAATTTAAATTAAGCTTTTAATAAATTAAAGATATTTTTTATAAAATTAATAGTACAACAGCAAGCTTGATAAATCGATACATATTGATTTTATGAAAAATGTCAAAAAATACATTGTCATGCTAAGGCCAAAGGTATAGTTATGTAAGATCTCATCTCAATAAAGTTTTTATGATTTATGTTATATTTTAGCGTTTTATTACTAGCCCCAAACTCTCTGGGTTCACCAAAATCTATTTGTTTGCAACTAATTACAGTGTGGTTGTTTTTAATTATTAGATAATAGCGTTCAATGTAACGTTATTCGACCTCGTATCATTGCGATTTTTGACGTTATTATTAATTTTGGTGCAACCCAATAGCACGAAGCGCGCTAAAAATAATTAGTTTGCTCCATTCTCCTTTAATTTTTACTAGCTTTTGCACGCGTTAATAAGTTTTTAAATAGTATTTTGTATTAAAGACTTATTAATTGCTTTTGTTTTAATATTCTAAGTTTCTACCTCAAATGTATGCTGAGATAATAAATAATACATTCCCCTATTTTTTCCCCTTTTTTCATACATTTTATAAGAACACGCCAGTTGCAAACGCGAAGTCTGCGTTTCCCATGCAAAATGAGTCATATATCAATCTTATTTCTCAACTTTTGTATTATTTTTAATAGATAGGTATTACAAGTAGCGGGGCATTCGACCTCCCACCTATATTTGCCGAGGGTCGGTGTGGGATACCCCTGTTGTCGACAGGCGCGGACAACAGGGGCCTATTCCATAAACGTGACAATTGTAATTTACCATGACAATTTATAATACATTTCTTGGTTTGGTTAGTTCTAAGTAAATAATTTCAACTAAACAGCAATGTATTATGAATTGTCATGGTAAATTACAATTGTCACGTTAATGAAATAGGCCCCTGGTATATCCCACTCGATATTTTTGAACGAAAAATGACATATTATGTCATTTTTCGTTCAATATTTATTATTTATTTCGTTTAATGTTCGATATTTTTGAACGAAAATAATATAATATGTAATTTTTCGTTCAAAAATATCAAATCGACATGAATATCGAAAGCGCAAGATTTGCCCACCAGGCCTCAAAAAATGTTGTGGTCACAGCCACCAAAAATGGGCCAAGTGCGAGTCGGAGTATATAAACTCGCTCATTATCGATATATAGCATCCTACAAAATAGATGTTTACAAAATATATGTCCTGACTAAGACTTTTTAAGCTTCTGAACTGATTTTAAAGAAATTTCCAACTTCAAAGGATGATATTTCATGCCCAGAAGGTTTATTTACCAGGCAACTTTCAAGTTGTTTTTTTTTATTAAGCCACTGGATATTGTACCATCAGCCTATAGACCCCAATAGACTGTGAACGTGTGACGCTACAAGTCTATTAGGGTTGTGGGCATGCCCATCGTGCCCACAACGGTGGATCCGCGCTTGGTTGCGACGCGAGCTGTATGGAGACAGCTCGCCAGGTACTAGTCGCGGTGGCGCGGGGCTCTTATTTTATAACAAGGGTCGAACAGTGCAGGCACCATGAAATTTGAGATAACACAAACACCGAGATCACTGCGTTAATGCTACACTTCTCTCACTTAAAATCAATACGGATGATTATTCTACCAAATTAGTAACTACACTTTTGCACAATGATATTTAATAAAATTAAATATGAAGCATATAAACAGAAATACGCGTTTGAACTATTAAATAATTTTAACTTGGCTGCATGGCTCACGCCCTTGCCTTTCCCACAAGGATAAATAAAACAATAATAATTAAAAACAAAAATTACTTAAAAAAATTCAAAACAATAAACAAGATTGCATTTGCAAAAAGGTATGTTAAAAATCAAAGGAAAAAGAAATATATTTTGTCTCTAAATGTGGATTTCCAATTTATAGAATCGTCAGTCTATAATCAAAATAAATATGTCTGTAACATTGCACACAGATGTAGGTGACATCAAGATTGAACTTTTTTGTGAAAATTGTCCTAAAGCATGTGAAAATTTTCTAGCCCTATGTGCTAGCAATTATTATAATGGTTGTGTTTTTCATAGAAATATTAAGGTAAGATTTTATTCATTTTAACAATTTTAATAAAAAGGTAGGTTAGTTTATTAAAATCCTTAAATATATATATAGATACCTACATAAGTAATACTAAAAAAGATACAAAAGTAAAAAATTGCTTCTCCGAATTGTTGCCCTGTGGTAATTCTGAGAGAAAAAACTGCAAGCTTGTATTTATCACCAGAGGTATTAATTAGCTTTTTAAAATAAATTTAGTTTAGAACCCCATTGTTGTAATAATATGTAGGACAATTTACACATATTGCTCTGGTCACAAATTAACCTCTAGACTTGTACTATGTGTGCCAGAAACAACAATATAATACATATGTATTTTATAAATATAACAAACAACAGAGAAAAGTTCTTTTTTTTTTGCAATGCTTGGGAATCAAATCCACAACCTCAATACTAATAATGATACCATTAATTTGTTAAGGTAAGCTTCAATGACATACTAACTTTCAATGCTGTTAAAACTGTTCTATACATAATTTAGTTATTTTTCCAGGGCTTTATAGTACAAACTGGTGACCCTACAGGCACAGGTAAAGGTGGTTCATCAATATGGGGGAAGAAATTTGAAGATGAATTTAAAGAGGAGTTAAAGGTAACCTTTTGTTTTGTAAGTTTGTTGTACTTAAAAATAATAAGCGTCGTGAATAAGCAAACTCACTAGCCATTATTATGTTTTAGCACAATGCAAGAGGAATAGTAAGCATGGCAAATAATGGACCAAATACTAATGCAAGTCAATTTTTCTTTTCATATGGAGAACAACCACATCTTGACTTAAAATATACAATATTTGGAAGGTACAATATCTTAACATTTTTTATCTTATTAGAGTAAGACTGCACTCATATGGTAAATGGTTTGCAGAGTATGACAATCACCTAAAATATGACTTGGTCATATAGAACTATAGGAACAGTGAATGTTGGGCCACATCACATTTTTTAAGTGTGATAATATCACATTTTTTAAGTAAGAATCTTTAAAACATTTAGTACACAAAGGTTGTCCCCCCTTCACAGATTTTTTAGTCGCTCTTTTTTTATTTTGGTAGCTTCAGCAGCGGGATATATTACTTATTGATTTTTCATTTTATTTCAGGATAATAGATGGTTTTGAAGCATTAGATGACTTAGAGAAACTGCCAGTTAATACAAAGAACTTTAAACCATTATCAGATGTAAAAATTACTTCTGTAACAATACATGCTAATCCTCTGGCTGGTTAAATAAATATTTTATTTATATGTATATTTTTTTATTTTATCCAAGGTGTGAATCCTATTTAAGCTTCCAGCAGCTCAACCTAATAATAAAAGCTGCTGGAAGCATGGTAGTGGTTATAAACTGTGCAGTTACCATACCATGAAGTAATGTAGATTCATTTACATATTACAATACTCATTTTTTGAAAAAGAATAATGATCTTAAAACTTATTTAAGCCCTTCAAGAACAATTTTATGCATTCTTATTTTTGTTGCTAAAAGACAAAACCTACTTTAAAGTGTTCTATAAAGACTGTGTTTATGAATACCGGTGTAAACTTTATTATCAATTTTATGTCTCAGTCTTCATTAGATACAAGCAATGTTATAATAATAAAACAAAAAGTTAGTGCAACAAACATTTATTTTTAAACTAATATATTTTGATTCATTTTTAACATAATTTTTGGTCAATTAACTAATATATTACTCTTTAAAAAATACTAAGTTACAGCATTATTTACAGTTTGGGAATAGATAAATTGAAACCATCTAAAACATTGTGTCATACATCTATAGATGGTCATGGTAGCTTACGGGCCAGACTGGAACTAATATATCAAAGGCAACATAGGATTTCCTGTGTTCCATTAATTGTATTATTAACAGGTTGAAGTCCGCATGCTGCCATGTCCATCCAGAAAGTATAATACAATACATTGCCTACTCACTTGTGCAATGTTTAAATAATTATAAATACAATGACTCTTTTCAAAAATCAAACAACAATATTATATCATCAAATACAATACTTTTAGTAATTATAAATTACTATACAAGTCCTAGGATAGAGATTATTATGTGAGATATAACCCCCAGTATCTAGAAAGATAATAATATATAAATTATATATATATATCTAAATTAGTGATTTATTTTATGAAATAGTTTTATTCACCTATTAACCAATTTACGTGCAACAAATTATGGTTTGTAATTATGTTTATAGTATGTTCACATTAAGAAGGGCCCCCTGAAGCATCATTCTTGGAGATGGGCATTTATAAATAATAGTATTTTTTTTTATTTAATATTTTTTTGACTTGTATTTATAATCGGATCTGATAATAAGATATGTGCTACACGAAATCGATTAACTATACAGAAAAAACATACCTACTCATATTTTTTTGCCATGGGTGGGAATCGAACCCACAAACTCCAGATATAACGCCAAAGGCGCTACCACTAGTCTACAGAGGCTGTCAAAATAATTTATAGGTTGTATCATATGAGACAATTTTACAATAATTTGCTTTGTAATTAATTACCGTGACTCACATATTTTAATTATTCGTTTACTAATAAGATATTGCATTTACGACTTCTATTTAAAACATTTTTCATTGCAAAATCTGTTCTAAATCTATAAATTCAAATTTAGTATCTCTGCCTAGTTTATATTTTTTTTTAAAGAAGCTATATTTTACATTCATTATTAAACAAACAAATTTATTTAAAAATAAAATAGAAAGATTCCATAAAATTGATTAAAACTTTATAAAGAAATTTTACTGGAACATCACTAGTTTAAAAAAAAACTCACATGGAACGTAACCGCCTTTTTCATGTGCTTCGGATACGTCGTTGACATTATCAATCAAAGTAAAATATACGTTCTATTGTCATTGTCAACCTAGAGGGCCTTTCTTATTGTGAACATACTATAGATTAAAATTTTGGATCATAGAATAACTTTAATTAACTTTCTAGAAATTGAGGGATGCCTAATATAGCTGTTAATTATAAACTGTTAATTCTCTATGCTTATTATGTACAGTATCTAGATATGAGGATCCTTTCAATAATGTCTTGTTGTGAACTTGTGCTTAACGTTGGCTAATGTAATGTAGTTACATTAATTATGTTGTAGCTAACAGTTACAAAAAATATATAAACAAATGAAATTTATTATAAATTATAAACAAAAAAATACAGGCAATGTGGCAGGGTTATTCTTAGTTCTTACAAAATGCTATAAAAAAATATTTTAAAAAATATGAAAGATAGATGTGATATTTAAAAATTGTACCTCTGGTGAAAACAGATAAATAACATAATAAGTATGGAGATTTTGATGTTCTTTATATTTTTATATTATCTACCTATACTTATAATAAAAGCAACTCAAAAATCAACACAACCAAACACCTACTTAAATATATAAAATGCAATTTAAGTACACTTTTATCTGATTACAGGTACATTTAATGACTTATCACACTGAATATAATCTGAGGACCAAGCAATAGTAACAAATTAATGTATTTTGTATGAGATAGGCCAGAAGGGTGCATCCAGGTAGTCTCTTTAACAGCTCAACATTTATACACACTATTAATAAATATTATAGAACTATTAAATACTACAAATAACATAAAAATATAATTTTTAAATCACTTAGAGTGAATAACATGATTAATTATTGTAATTTTTATTAAAAGGTACCTAGTGTGTAAAATCATAACATAGCTGTCAGATTTGGCCCATCAATTGTTATAGTAAATTTTCATGCTTTATTAATAAACATCACTTTTCATGCACCTCTCAGGTCCAATCTGACAGCATTGCAGGAATCATTGTGTTTTACAGACTATATACTGAATTTAAAATTTGGATAAACACATAAGGCTGAGTTGCACCATGCACCATGCAATGTAATTGTAATGATTAAAGTTAAAAATAGACAAAAGAAACAATAATACCAGCTGCTATTCAAACTGCTGTAAAATAAAATTAATACATCTGTTAGCATTTTTTTAATTGTAATTGTTAAAATTACAGAGTTCATTTTGGTGCAACTCAGCCTTAGCCGTATTGAGGCACTATTGGTTATTACATAATAATATTTTGTTTCAATGTTTCATGCTTATTCTACATAATTTATTCAAACTAAACAAAATTATAAAAACACCTTATTCAAAAATTTTTTTTACCCTAATATGATAAAGAATTTATAAAATTAGCTTAATGACACATTATATATACTCTTTTATTAAATATAATATTGCAATGAATAATAATATATTATAAGTATTTAAGAATTTTCTAATACAACATATTTATATTGTTTCCAAATGATCAAATTAATCTAAGATTAAAATTTCTACTGATCAATCTTGAAATACATGTCGATCAAATTCTAAGTTGCAAAACTAGCCTTAATCTAACACTAAGTGGCTTGTGAATGAAAGGTTTCATTTATAGATAGGTCAATTTCAGGTTCCTTTTTTATATCATTTTCTGTTCCATCTTCATTAAAATCATTAACAAAATGTGATTTTAAATGCGCTACTAATTCATCTTTTTCGTCAAATGTAGCCCCACACTCTATACATGGTAAATTTTCTACTAAACATTCTGAATGTGTTTGTTCATGCTTTATTAGTTTGTCTTTAGTAATAAATATCTGATCACATTGACTGCAGGATAACATTGTACTATTAGAATGTGTAACTGAATGCCGATCCAACTCCCTCTTTCTATTAAACTTCTTAAAACATACTCTACACTGAAACACTCTAGAACCAATGTGGGCTACGGATACATGTGTTTTATATGCATCCAATGATGAAAATCGTTTTGGACACTGATGACATTTTATATTTTTTGGTCTATTTTTCATAGTCACTTTTAATTTGGCAGGATTTTTTACTAGCTTGTTAGGGCTTTTAGAATGTCCATGAATTTGATCACCAAAACTATTTTCTCCTATTATATGGTCGGGAACACTTGGTAAATCAAAATTCGAATTTGATTGTTCTGATAATAGCTGATTAGGTGATAGAAGGTTACTAAAAGGATTGACATTAACCACCATATCCCCATCATCAGACCCTTGTTGTGTTCCTGATTGCACATGCTTTATTTCATGTTTCATTAGTTTGTCTCTTCGATTAAATGTTGCGGGACAATGTCTACAAGCATAAGGTTTTTGTCCTGCATGTACACGTACATGTTGTTGCAGTTCATTTTTATCCACAAAGCTTCTTGGGCACAAAGGACAGACATGGGGTCTATTTGATGAATGTATTCGTATATGTTTACTAAGATTAGTATTGCGAGCAAATGTCTTGAGACAATGATGGCATTGGAAAGGCCTAATCCCTGTGTGAACAATGGAGTGTTTCCTTAAGTCAGATCTCCGAGTAAAACTCTTTTCACACTCGGTACACATATGTGGTTTGGTGGTGGAATGCACCAAGCGAGTGTGCTGTATGTACTGTGTGCGCTCAGCAAACACCAAGCTACACTGCACACAGTTAAATGGTAAATTGGGATCATGAAAGTTGTCTTCGTGTTGTTTACATTTTTCCATAGTAACAAATGCCTGATCACAGAACTGGCACATAGACACATTTTTCAAAAAATCATCAATTAATTCTTTCACTGGATTGGTATCTCCATTAGTAACCTTGGCTTCGGTTTGTTCTGGACTATCTGTATCTTCTGAAGAGTCATAATCCATGCTCGGGTCAACCACTGTAACAACACGTTCCTCTACTATACTGAATGCATCCGATTTGGATTTGGTTTGAGGGCAGTGGTTATAATTACCCAACTCAGAAGAATTTGAGATACCCAATTCATTTGCACTAGATGTTATTTGCTTGAGTCTCATTTGACTTTGAATACACTGTTGCCTAAATTGTGAACACTGTTCTAATTGGAATAGGCATTTGTAACATATACGTCCAGGTAGACCATCACTAGGATCCATCTGAAATAAAATAAGTGAACTTTAGATGTTAGACTAAAGGGTTTATTGACACTCAATTATTTAGAAATAATACTACATACCTGTAGCTGAAAACAATCTCCAATTTTTGATGTCAGGGGTACACTGGTGTCTTCATCAGGAACAAATATAGACACCATTAAGGTACTTTTCTTCACACACAACCTACAGATTGTGTGAAAATTTGATAAAAGAAATGAATCATCCATTTTGAAGTTCTTCAGGCACATTTATTCTTTACACTATTTAAATACTTCTTGCTAGAGGATATAATAATTTACGTAGGTACAATATTACGTCTGTTTAATTGTTACATTTCTTGAGGATGATTAGAATTCTAAAAGATTTGCGTCGTAAATTAGTGACTGCGGACAGCGCTCGTCCCGCAGATTACGACTCGATTCGCAAGGAGGGCAGGAGGGCGATGCCCGGGGCTGCGCTGAAGTCCGAAGCACCTCCTACACATGAAAATATATATTCTTATATATCAGACCACAAATCACCATTATCTAAATAGTTATCCACTATTGGAATTCTGTTTACGTTTATCCTCAATAAAATAAATAGTTATCTACCACAACAAATATAATATTCTAAAAATGTAAATAAAAAAAAGGACTCGAGAAAATTTCGTCGATTTAATTTTTATTTTTTAAACTTCTTTTTTCCAATTTCCATCTATGATCTAAGAAAGGCAAAGGGATTTTAACTATTAAGTTTATATGGCAGTTTATAAGATACTAGGGATGCGCGATCCTGTACGTCGATCCGATTTTAAGGATCGTATCGGATCGCATGCCGTCGATCCGATATTCAGGTAATCAATCCGGATCGGATGCAAATAATTTAGAAACAATTATATATATATATATATATAATTTGAAAGAATATTCGCGAGATATTAAAAAAGTTACCTGTAATGGTTGAATAGGTGTAATGGGATGATTCCATACAATGGATTTTACAGGAGGAACAATTTTTTCGTAAGTAGTTTTATGAAAACAAAACGTCCTTATGTCTGACACATTCAGAGACAGTAACAAATAGAAACTAATCGGGCCACACATTTATGTTTATTTACCTACAAAATTTGATAATAATTAAATTAAATAAGATTCGCGTATATTTACCCGCAAAAGATGACGCTAAGTTAGGAACGTAACGTAAACAAAAGATCAAGGTCGGTTTATACCAAAAAAATCCAAAGTACCCTACTCAAATGTAGTAAATAAACTGCCTTTCAATTCATACGATCCGATCTTTAAAGTTTTGTATCGATCCGATCCAAAAATCGCCGGTTCGTATGCTCCCGATCCAATTTTCTAAAAGATCGGATCGTATCGGTACATCCCTATAAGATACTCATAAAAATAGTGACAAATACCTGCCCCCCTAGCCAAGAGCATCGGCGCTTTTTGCGCCCAAGCGTCGCAGAACGGACAGTGATCGACAGAAATCGGTAGCCATGAACAATTTTTGACGTTAACTTTCTACAGAAGAGGGCCACACATTTACCGAATGGCCCTCTTCTACAGAAGAGGGCCATTCGGGCAATATATAACATGAAAGCTCGTGATTCTCTTCGAGAAATCTTTCCTATGATTGATGTACTGACATTACCATCTCAATATATTTAGTAGTTCTGTACATTGGTATAGTAACAAATAATCTGCCATAGGGTGTTCTACGCATGCTGATCAGTGGGGTGCATTTTGAGTATACTACTATATATATACTATAAAGCATAATTCAATTAATAGCTGTGCTCCTCTTTTAGTTTGTGTGAAGCACTAGAGTTATTTACTTGCTGTTTTCTTTTTCTCCGGGGTGTCTCTGAGGGGATGGACTTTACAGTTAGTATTTATGCCCTTAAAAATACCGATCCTTATAGCTTTACTTATATGTGATTGGTTACTTACCTTTTATTTACAATAAATATTTAAAGCGTGGATATGATCGGTGAAGTTGGTCGCCTTGGTGTCTCATTGTATGCCAGATAATGATTGACAGGTCAATGGAATCAGCTAACCACCTAGTCTTACAATAGTTGGTTATGTAGTGTGTGTTCGGTTCGGTACTCATAAATATCTGTAAATGATTTTGACTTTGACTTTGAAAAGAAAGGAAACATTTCGGGAAAAGATCAAAAAATATTATAACCGATAATTTGGTTGAAGTGAGAACCTCATTTTCTCATCCCTTTTTGCGGATGACATGGGTCTTTTATTCTGTAGCAAAAACTGGGAGGAGTATCGAAAGGCCGCCGAAGATGGTGTCCGCCGTGTGGTTGCTTGGCTTAACCATAACATACTCACCATCAACTTAACTAAGACAAATTACATTTGCTACTCAATTACTGACAAAACTGCTCCAAATCCTTCCTTTAGACTTGTTGCCCACAATTGCCAGGGAGATGACTTCGCCGATAAATGTCCGATTTTAAAACGTACCACGTTCACTAAATACCTGGGAGTCACAATAGACCACAGGCTAAAATGGGATGTTCACACCTCAATGCTGGCTTCCAAAATAAGGAAAACCATGCACTTGTTTCGTAAACTTAGGAGCGTTATGACCAAAACAATTATCAAACAGGTGTATGGTTCACTTACGGAATCGCTAGTAAGGTACAGCATTAGTGCATGGGGTGGAGCCCACGCTGTTCATCTCATGCAGGTAGAGAGAGCGCAGCGAGCTGTACTAAAAGTTGCATTCAATAAACCATTTGGATACTCCACAACAGCGCTAATGTCTGAAACTAATTCCCTCTCAGTCCGTCAACTCTTCCTTCTTAAAATAAACCTATGGCAGCATTTCAAACCTCATCCTACACTTGACAAAGCTAGATCCAAATGTATTTATTTTTCTCAATCACGAACTAAAACCAATTCGCACAAAAACAACGAAATTTCCTAGGACCCTATGTCTATAACAAGGTCAACTACAAAAACAAAGTTAGCACAATCCCCAAAATGACTATTTTTCAGCTAAAACAATATCTCACCAAATGGCTATTAAGCCTAGACTACAAAAGCACTGAAAAACTTCTACATATTGACAAATAATACCACTGACACACTAATATATGCAACTATACATAACTAAACACACACATATCACAAAAACTCACATACACACAGCTTTCATTAAAACATAACATAAATTACGCTTTATACATTTAAATCACACTTGGTTGTCATTTGTGTAAATACTCCGTTTTTTCAATGTTATTATTTCTTACTTTTTATAGTTTTATGATTCTTTTGTTTATATCGATTTATATATATATGTATACGATATATATATAAAAATATATCGTATATATTATTAGAAACTGTTTTAAAACTCCATTTAATTTCACTTTCTTTTATAAAAGAAAATTATTTATTTAGGAAAATATTGACCTACTAGTCTAGTGATAAGTCGTTGGTAATGTGTCCAATCGAAGGGTTGATTCTCACTCATGGCAAAAAAATATGAGTATGAGTAACAATAGGTTTGTTTTTGGCCAGCAGAAATAGCCAATAATTATTTATTATTCAATCAAGTAATGCATATCCTTTTCATTCTTTCTTGATTTAACATTTGGTACAAAGAGGCAAGAAAAACTTCAGTTTTCATTTAAAAACTTAGCAGCTTTTTTTATAAAGAAATTAAATAATTGATTGAGTAAGTAAAATTTACACCTCAATGTTATTTTTTTTTCTTTTTTTTTTTTCAACCTTGAAAACAACAAAATATGGTTTTATGACGTTCCAGTTTAGGAATCCATTCACTTAAGTGGATATTTAATTTGAATAGCATTTATAATTGCAACATATAAATGCATTGGTATAGGTATTTAAGTTTTGCGTCTACTAGTCGGCCCTAACAAAATTATATAGTTTTTTTTTTCAATTGACATTGACAATTATTTGTACCTTTGGCTCCCGAGAGGCGGTGGCTATTTTCACGGAATAAGATACCATATGAAAAAATTATACACCAGGTGAAAAAACAAATGTATTTCGTATAGGGACAGTATGTTTTAAATATATATAATTTACTATGTTAATAATAATATATAAAGATGTTTTCTTAATTTTGTTTTGGTAAATATTGTTGACTTAAGATTAAAATAATTATTAAAGTTTTGCGTATGGCAATAATAATGTAATTTTTCATCGAGAAAGTCCGTGGAAATAGCGATGTTTTACCGTTTTGACACTAGTAAAGTTCCTTGCTAGTAAATCAAACAAAATGTAAACAAACATCGATTTTGTAAAAATTTTGTAGATTCATTTTTGTATGTTTAGAGAGAAACTGGAGTAAAGATTACTCCAGAATGGAGCAGTAATGTAGGACCTAACCAGTGACGAACTGCAATGCTGATCATGAATCATGATATATTAATTAGACTATCTGTGATCACTAGGCCCTCTAGGAAAAGTTATCATTGAGTGGAAGTAATGTGTACGTGTAGAAAGCTGAACTTCTAGCATTCTAAATGTAATGAATCATAAAATACCTAGGTTTATGACGTCAGCCCAGGCAGGCCAAACTATAGACAAGTACCTAGTCCCTCTTAAAATGTTGGCTTTGTTTGAGCAAGCCGGAGGTCAATTTTGAAGATAGTAGGCTCGATGTTCAGGAATCATTTGAGCAAATTCAGTAACATCTGGTTTGAATCATAAGAGTTGCTTTTCTAGCACTTAAATGAATAGGTTTATGGCTACAAGGTAACTTATTCATATGAGGGCTGGAAACTGATGTTGTATCTCCAAAATATTATTATTCACTGCAGGATTATATTTAGTTGTGCTAGTTACGAGTCTTCTTTTTATTTAAAAAATTATGTTATTTAGGAAGGTTATATTAAATAAAACAGGTAGGTATCTAATTAATGATATATTTTAAGTATTAATAACATCTTCAAGCAAACCAAAATTCATTACAAAATTCCAGACAAATTAGCAGTTCCAGCCTGTAGACAAGACGTACTGGTATACTCTCTGTGCTTGAAGAAAGTAATACATATAGAACTCACCGTTCAAGGACCACACCATCAAGTCAATCAAATACTTTAATCTTACAAATGAAATTACTAGAGACTTTTAAAACCTTTATGCAGTGGAAGTTGGTGCAGGAGGAATTCCAGCAAAGTCTTTGCAGGATCCTGGCCTACCAAGATCAGCCGTCAGAACTTTTATTGATCATGTTTCCAAGGTGGCGCTAACATGATCATATGCTATTTATAATAATAATATAGACGAATTACACATATTGCTCTAATCACAAACTAAGCTCTAGGCTTGTACTAAGTGTACCAGAAGCAATGATATAATACATATTATATTTTATAAACACCCAGACCATGACAAACTGTACAGAAAAACGTACTAATATTTTTTTGCCACTGGTGGGAATCAAACCACGACCCCCGGAGACAACGCCAAAGGCGCAACCACTAGTTTACGGAGGCTGTCAGTTTGGTTGAGTAGTGAATCCAGTGCAGGGAGTAATTTAAAAGCCTTTAACTTCATGGTCCAGGAATGCTGCAGTCACTCACCTGCCTTCCAACCAATGGACCCGGCATTCGCACGGAGAATAGATTTATTTTCAACATGAAATTTTATCAGGAAGGGTCATTAAAATATTGTGCAGTGCAGTTATTTCATCTACAAAATGTAAGATTTCAGTAGCCCTAGTGCAAGTTTAAAGTTAATGTTTTCATCGCGTTAGGTTACAACTTTAGAGAACTTATTTCAATATAAAAATGTAGAAGTATGCATATAATGCAAATGCAATAACTAATATTCACTCTATGCCTACTTAGGAATATAACATAATTTAATGCTGCAGATCATTTCCTTGCCTTCCAACCATGCAATAAACCCGGCACGCGCACTGTTAATCCACAGATAACTAAGAATTCTTCTTCATTTTGTAACTGCACCCTTGAGCCCGCACAGTAATAATGTATATTATCTATACTAATATTATAAAGCTGAAGAGTTTGTTTGTTTGAACGCGCTAATCTCAGAAACTACTGGTTCGAATTGAAAAAATATTTTCGTGTTGGGTAATCCATTTATCGAGGAAGGCTTTAGGCTATATAACATCACGCTACGACTAATAGGAGCGGAGTAACAAAGAAAAATGTTGCAAAAACGGGGAAAAAATATTCCTTTTGAGAGCGTACGCTGCGTAAACGGTTAAATTTAAACGCGCAGACAAAGTTGCGCGGGTCAGCTAGTTTATTATATATGAAGTAGTAATTCCTGCACTTTATTGATCATGAATGGTCAAGAATATTAATTAATAGTCATTAAAGTTGCTTGTGTTTCAATAAAAATAAACCTTGTACACAAAAAGATGTGAATAAGGTTTATTTTTACCATAGTGGTAAATGGTGGTAAACAACAAAAAACAGGCAAATAAATAAAACATACAATTATTGTTATTACTTTAATGTTATATTGACATAAAGTTAGAGAAGTTTTTAGAAAACCATGGAATTACTATGTAGTTCCAGGCCATTGTGAAATAGAAAGAGTATTTTGATTCCATACTCCAATACAATTTCATAATAATATATATTGTAAACCTTTTTTCCATTTAAAAGTAACCTAACAAATTGTGTGAAGCGATGTGTAAGCCTAAGTTTGTGTTGTGATGTTGACGTGGTCGACATATAATATTATTGTTATTTTGATATAGGAATGTTATATTTGTACTTTTTTTTATATAGGTCATATTACACTTATTGCTCTGGTCACAAACTAAGCTCTAGGCTTGTACTATGTGTATCAGAAACAACAATATAATACAAAGTATATTTAATATACCCAGACCATAGGGCAATGCAGCCACTGTACCAGCCCAGACCCAGCCCATGACAAAATGTTCAGAAAATACATAAAAATACTTTTTTGCCATGTGTGGGAATCAAACCCACAACCTCGGGACACATTGCCAAAAGCGCAACTACTTAGTAGGTTACTTACTGACTTACCTAGCGACTTCAAATCTATTGTGCAATAAGTTTTAATATGACAATTGTTTGTATAATAAATTAACATAATAAAATAATGATGATGAACAGCAGAATAAAAATTAATATTAGCAACATAGCTATATTTACTATTATTAAGGCTTTATAACATCTGAACATGTTATATGGTGTAATTTAATTGAACAATCAAACCTTTCAGAGAGACAATTTTCTTAGCTATCCATGGATTCACTGCACAGAAGCATGATCCAGGTTCAATTAAACATCAGTGTTCCCCGTTACTTGAGACCGTGAAGCAGGGTAAAGGCCATTCTGAATTCAACTCTCCCTTTCACTGTATTCACTACCCTCCCTACTCAATCAAATACTATGTGATCCTATCAGAAGTTTTTTTTATTCTAAACAGAGTTGTGCATTTGACCTTAAACTTGCCTGATGGAAGACTAACACCTCGTCAAGAAATTAATGCAGTAGTCACTTGATAGTTAAATTTTTTTTTCTCATTTTTTGTATCTGTATGTATCAGTATTTGCTTGGAAGGCCAAGATCTTTTATCAGATGATGAAGACTGCTAGAATTTCTCTTAAACTGACTTTCACTGGCAATTTACAAACCCTTTTTAGTAATTTCTTTCATGAGATCAAAGTATTTGATTGTGTGGTCCCTTAGGAATGATTGTATTCCATGAATGGTGAGTTCTACAAGTATTACTTAGTCGAGAGTATACTAGTATGTCTGGTCTATTGGCTGAAACTGTTACTTCTTCTGGAATTTTATAATTCCCGTATCCATGAATATTTTCCTGTCTAATGCTTTGTCTAGGATTGAGAAAAGTTAACTTTGAGTTGTCCGTTCCTTGCAAAAGTAGTTAATCTTTAATTTATAGAAGTCTGGCAGTGCCCACACTAACACCGCATAATGTTCATGTCTTATCTGTTGCTTTCCCCGAGTCAGAAGTTTTTGGTGGTATTTTTTGAGTATTACTGTTTGACCTCAAATTAAATTTGTGCCTTCCTCGTTTTTTCGGGCTGAGGACAACAAGCTTATATTTAATTATAAATAAAAAATCGATCACAGACTTTCACAAAAAAACAATATACCAGCCGCTCCTCATATATATATATCTGAAAGAAACCACAAAATTAAACAAAAAACCTATGACAAAGAATTCATGAAACAAAAAGTAAATAGGTAGCTTCGACAAAAGCACCCTGAGGAATATTTCTTTTGTAAGATAATGTTATGCTCCGAGATAGGGATATTTTATAACATAAAAACAATTTAAGCAAAAGAATGCACAATAAAAGTGCAAAACTTGGGGACCTAATAATATTTTAAGGAATAATATCTAATTTGCATTTTATTATTATTATTATCTTATATTAATGGCCTCTACGCGTGCGCGTAATTTTGCCAATGTCAAGTAGATTGAGGGTAGGTTCAAAATTTTTTAATTACAAAAGTTAAAGTGGGATAATAGGATAGGAATAGGGAAAGGACTAGGTTAGAATTAGGAATGGCCACATGACCGTATGCAAACATACGGTATAGTGATGTCAGTGTCTAGTGAAGGAGGAAAGAATCTACAGTAAAATGGGTACCGCCATTTTACTGAAGAAATAGATTCATTGAGATAGCACAAACACTGAGATCACTGCGTAAATACTACACTTCTCACACTTAAGATTACTTATGAATGCTTATTCTACAAAATTGGTACACTTTTGCACAATAATATCCTATAAACTTAACTATGAAAAATATACTAAAAACACACGACTACAGTCTTCGGGCTACCCTCAAGGAATCCAATTGGCATTTTTATCGAAACAAACAAAAAAAAAAATGATAGACCACGTGATTCAAGGGATGTTCTCAAATTATTCGTATTAATTCGAATGATTGCACTCAATTATAGCAGGAAAAAAAACAAGATTTTTTTTTATTATTGGCAACACTATAAAATTATGTATGTGTGCGTGAGTCATGTAAAGACGTCACACGGACAGCACACAGATGCGTTTTTCCGTGAGAATAGCAGCGGCGCTCCCGAGAACCGTTTTTTTTTTTTGTTAATAAATTTTCTAGCCTGGATACAAGTCCTTCAGCCGAATTCATTTTTGTTCGATCAGTTAATTGATTCTTTCTCTATGTGTTCATTTCACAACTCTGTGGTTAATTTAAATTTTTTCAACTGAGTTGGTTATAAACTTATTCAAAGCCCCATAAACTTCTGGATATTGTAGGATCTCTTGTATATGGCGGGGTACACTTTTAAATATATTTTCTGTTTCTGCTGCAAATATTAGTCTCGGTAGTAAAAATTTCTGGCATTTCAAAATAATATGATTTAAGTCGGCGTTTTCTTCATCACAATGTGGGCAATTGGCATTCTTATACACTTTTATTCTATGTAGATGGAGAACCGTTTTAAACGGCCTCAGGGTTACCCAGCGGAGAGATTAACCCGTCCTCATTTCGCCGATGGTATTCAATCCGTCAATTGAAACTTCATAGAAAGGTAAGCCTTTAATAAAATTGCCAACAAATAATATACGATATATATATAAAAATATATCGTATATATATGTATATATGTTTTTTTTTTGTTTTAATTAAAAGGTGAATAGGTAGGCTTATAAATAAATTAAATTAAACACCCTAATGTAAATCAGTCGTCACGACACAAGTTTCTACTTAGTGTGACGACTGATGAATTAACTATAATACCTATACTTTACTTGGTTGAAATAAATATATAAATAAAAAATATAAAGAGAACAGAATATCGCGGTACGGGTACGGGGGCTAATGGTTGACATCTCGTTCAATAGGCTATTTTAGGCCTTGGGGTGGTTCCGTATATTAGTCTTACTTTGACAGAAGAAAAACTCATTGATTTATATGTGCTCTGCTGTAAGAGAACTTCTGGTGGGCGATTCTCGCGCTTTCGACATTCATCTCGATTCGAGATTTTTAAACGAAAAATGACTAAATATGCCATTTTTCGTTAAAAAATATCGAACATTAAACGAAATAAATATTATTAAATAAATATATAAATATTGAACGAAAAATGACATATTTAGTCATTTTTCGTTTAAAAATCTCGAATCGAAATGAATGTCGAAAGCGCGTGAATCGCCCACCTGTTATTGGGTACTTTTCGATAGATCTTATATCGATATATCGAAAAATTAAATATTGTTTAAAGATATATAATACCTACATCAAATAAATATATAGGTATACCTATAGGGTGAATTTGAAAGAATGTTCTTTGGGGTAATACGAGGCTCTATAACTGTGGGGTCTACTAATTGTTCATTTAAAAATTACTAGTTTGTATGGAGAAGGCTTTTTATTTTCATTTGAGACACGGCTCAATGGAAACTGTTGTCGATTTTATCAGTAGAACCGTAGAACCTAAGCCCAAAGTACAACCTTTCAAAGTCACTATGTATATCCATGTACCCATATTTTTTCGACAAGCCTGTAGACTTGCTTGCGTTCGAAGAGTGGCTGATTGACCAATACAGAAACATACAAATCAACTTTTAAAATTAGCCAACAAGGCATATGGTTGGCTTTGACGTAAAGTCACGTCATGTTAAAATTCTGTACCATATGCCTTGTTAGCTAATTTTAATCGTAGATTAATTTTAACAGAGTTCTAAAAACTGGTGATAATTCTACTTAATATAATATGGTTGACTTAACACAGTGTTAGACTCGAGTGCCTGTCTGTGAATAAGGAAGTAAAACTTAAAAAAAATAAAAATCAATCTTTAATTTTTTTAAATAAAAAATAAACACATTATAGTAGGTACTTAAGGGTACAATTAAAGTAACACATAAAAGTTTAAGTGACTAGAATCGGCGTTTTGAAGCCTGCGGTAAGGAATTGATAGCCAGTTCCTTGGCCAACCTTTGCTGCTCTAATTCCCTGGACCTTGCAGCAGATGCCCTCAGCTCTTGGGGACAGGAGGAGATCTCATCAGCTGATACACAGGTGGATGAAAGCTCGTCAAAGGCCGAATCACCACCACAGCCTAGAATTCGTGGTCTACCTTCAATGCAGATAAAATATTTTTGGCAGTTATTGTCTGACCTGTAACGAGAATAAAATTATTTAGATTGTAAGCAAATACGTCTCAAATCTTTTCTTAAATTTAGTTTTTATAGGAGCACGGCTTGTGACTTTGTATCTACCTGGTGGTGAGCAGACCTACAAAGTCCATGAATGGGGTCGATCAATAATTGTTCTTGAACAACATTGATCGGTCCCACTATGCCGGCTAAATTATGCGATTACGAAATGGGCGAAAACGAAATGCATATATTTTTATATACTCGCTGCCTTATCGTCAGTTGAGCCACCCATTTCGTAACCGCACCCTGAAAAGAGACTACCACCTCGACAAGAAATCGATGCGGGTATCTCATGAAAACCGGTGAATCCACAAAACCGAAACATGACTAGGTCACTTGACGGTTTTTGCATCTGTATGCAAAAACCAAAAACTTTTACATATGGTGATAACGAGACCGGTTAGTTGGCCTAACAAAGTTATAGAGACGTTCCTCCCACCTAAAAAATGTAGAACAATAATATAATGTAGGACAATTTACACATATAACTAAACTGTTTGTGTCCAGAGCAATATGTGTACCTACTATTGTTCTACATACATGTACATGTGACTAGGCTTGTATCTACTATGTCGGCATAGTGGGAGCGATGAATATTGTTTAAGAACAATGATTGATTGACCCCATTCATAAACTTTGTAAGTCTGCTTACCATCAGGTAGAGATACAAAGTCACATGCCGTGCTCCAATAAAAATATATATAAAAAAAACATATTATATTATTACTATTAAAAGTCCCTAAATGAAATTTTCAAAAATGGTAAATCCTACCATGGAGAGTCTACGAGTACATACAACATTTCAAGCCTGTAGCACCATACCAGGTCGACTAATATTAGTAGGACATAAATAATTCTGAGACTATTTATTTTTTATTAATAAATAATTAAAGGATTATAAAGAACGCACTTTGAAATATTTCTCCATTACCCTTGGAAAAAACAATTAAAAAAACTTTGAATGAACTTTTAAAACTTTTTCAAAAATCAACAGTACCGTAGTGTAGGTAGATATCACCGATTGTCATAATACAATTTAAAACACATTAAAATAATGCATAAAACAACAGATCTTTGACCATACCAACCGAGGTAGGTAGTTCTGGAACCGCAGAAACTTTGTATTCCAAGTCGATCGCCAACTATACATTTGAGGAATCATAAAATATTCACATTCAAGGAAAATCTCTTTTTACCAAATGTCAAATCAAGAAATATAGGATTAACTTTCTTGTGTGAAAAGAGGATTTGAGGATACAACTTTCAATACGAGAGGGGTGTGGTGAGGATTGGTAAGATGTAAGAGCGGTATAGTTTTATTTTTAGGTGCGGTCAGGAAAGGCAAATTCGTCTTTCCCGCTGCCTATTTCGTAACCGCATAAATTAGCCGGTAATTATCAATCAATTGTATTGATCGACCCCATTTACGGACTTAGTCGGTCGTTTACTATTAGCTAAATACAAAGTCACATGGCCGTGCTTCAATAAAATAAAACATGTAGGTACAATCCTCAACCAGTTTTTAGAAATATCGTTCTGGACATAAAATAATACCAAAAACGGATCTTCAACAAATATCGTGATTTCATCTTGCTAAATAAGGTTGAGTTGTGTAAAATACCTATGAATTATGCTTATACGGGTTTGTGTACCTATTGGTAACGCTACACCGGCGCTAACCGCTACTTACGTCACACAAGGTCGTGAAGATTCTCTGACATTTACCCACTTGACACATGATTTGAATGCATGGCCGGACTAGCTGTTAATGACGACGTAATCATTGAGAAATATATTTTTGGAGATCTTATTGAAAGTGGTTAGCGTGATGAATTGATTTGATTTGGTAATGTTACGCTACCTGTAAAATCTGTAGCCGGCTGGTTCTCCTAGCTCCTTTGTTGTTGGGACATTGGGGCATCTGAAGCCAAGGAATGCTGAAAATAGAAGAAGTTATACATCTTAGCGCACAGTATACCAGTGAAAATGATATAATAGAATATACCTACGTTAAATACTCATGATCTACTTTAAACCTTCTGGATCGGTTAAATATTTTTTTTATTAGTTTATTTAACCAACAAAAATACAGAATTTAACAAATATTTCTTTCCGCTGGGTACCCTGGGGCCGTCTAGGCGGTCTCGGGCGCTGTAAGGCACCCGTGATGATATATATTTCTTTCTGCCTAAACTGTCTATCTGCTTCGTGTACAATTCTAAAGGTTAGCTGAGATAATGCCTAAGGCATTAAGTTTGCCTTTGTACATTTTGTTTACTAAGCAATAAATTATTTAAATAAATAATTAGGCTCTATAATAGAGAAGAATTTAAAAGATATCATACCTTCAACGTCACAATCGGTCACCTGGTCTGGCCATTCGCAACGATAAGTCTCTGAGCTGAATGCCAAACCTTCAGGGCAAGTGAAGTCAAAGCCAACGCCGTTGACACAGTTTCTGAATCCACTGCAGTTCTGGGCATCACCCAATTTGAAGTATCCGAATTGGTGAGGGCAATCTGCTGTCGCTTGTGCAGGTTCTATGAGGAATTAAATAATACACATTAAAGAAAAGGATGGTCCTAGTTGCTATCTTTAGTTTATGGTCAGAATGTAATGTGTGTAAAAGAAAGTAAACTGTGTCTACATACAGCTCCTTCCAGGAGGTAGTGTAAATATCTTTTAACTCTGCGTGTGCAGAAAGAACTGACTAGTTACCAATTCTCTAACCTCTTGATATATTTACAACACTAAGTAGAGTCAAAAATAGATCCATTTCCATGATAGGAAAAATTGAGGGTTTAAAAAAAAACTTACGTAAAGAAGACCGTTCCAGACAAGGGACATCCGCAGGGTATTGGCATGGGTAGACGTTGAAGTTTACATTAGGGTTAAACCTTAAACCGTCAGGACACAGTTTCTCCTCAGATGTTCCATTCTAAAATATAAAAAAAACGATAGTAGATATGAGACGTTTAAGACGTTTAGTAGATGCTTTGGTGATAAACTGAAACTGATCACTTACTATGCATTCAACGTATCTGTCACAGCTTCCAGAGACCGGATACCTTTCATTCTTCTCCCGGCAACTACCTGCACTTTGACTTCTTTGCGATTGATCCTGATACTGACTATTAAAAGAGCTTTGCTGGCCCAAATTTGGTCTTACAGTAGTTTGTTGGTAATTAGACTGAGAATTTTGATATCTTGAGGATTCAAATGTGTTTCTGCTGAATGGGGCTTGTGTACTCGGAAACCTTGAGTTTCCAAATGATGAGCTGCTCTGTGCAAATGCCGAAGGTGTTTGGTAGCGAGAACTTTCAAACTGTGCTTGTGCTGGAAGGAAGATAAATATAGGTTATTTAAACATTTAACAGCACCCACCCTTTTATTTATCCTCGTTAAATCGTGGTAACTAACTTTGCTGTTCACCGTACATAATCAGTTAAATAAATAAAACATTAAATAACACAACATAAAATAAAAAAAATTGGATGCTCTAAGCCTTTTTAGGGTAACGGTTTTTTAAATGGAACCTTATGGCATATGAGTAAATATGGTGAGACTCGGGTTCGTGCGTCTGCTATCCGCATCAAATATCTCGAGAACAGTCCGATTTACCCGATTTGTCTCGATTTACAACAGGAGATAATTTTTTATAACAGCTGTTAAAATTAATGAATGATGTTGGTAATAAATGAAGACATCTTCAAAAATTTGTCCCGATTTATTAAATGAAACTACAAAGAATCATAGCAAAGTCTAACCGGAATTTTAAATTATATAAAATAACATACAGTTTGACTTCTACATTATGGCAGTAGTTAAATAGGCAGTAGGTATTTTAATTAAGGCGCTATAATTCCATTTACAAAACAATATAGAGCACTGGGGCGGTTTGTTTAACAGGAATTATTTTTCGTTATAATTACCCGTGATAAATATTTGAAGTTAAAAATAACATATAATTCAATCATATAAGTACCTAACTACGTTTATAGATTTTGTGGGCCCATCCGTCATACAAAAAAACGATCTCAATTTAAATAGTTATATATATACAACTTATTGACCCTTTTTTTCTTCTGAATATAAATATATTCTGAATATATTCAGAAGAAAAAAAATAGGCTCAGGTAAAAAAAAGACGAAAAAATAACAGTGCTACCCATTTGTCCCAACAATTTTTTAAGAATGCTATGTAACTTTGCTTATTAAATTTTTTTTAAATGTTTTTTTTATTTTTAGTTATTTATAATAAAAAAATGCTATTCCTTTTCTCTGAAGTTCACTGTCAGTTTTTTTTGAAAATTGTAGGTAGCAACAGAATTACCCATAGGTACCCAAAGAACATACCTAGTAGAACAAAAAAATAATGTAACATTTTAAAGGTTTTTAAGAAAAAATAATAATATCAGAACCCACCGTGGGCGAGTTTTCGCCCTTTATCGTGTTTTTAGTTTTGATGATGCATTTATTAATATTTAGTTTTATGGAGATGAGGACCAGTTTTGCTTTACTGTCTGAGGTCATGATCAAATGTAGCTCTGGTAATAAATTCCTGTTTAAACAGATTAAGAAATAATTTGAATAATAATAAAATTATTGATATAATTAAGACCATCAATGTATTTACTTTACTCTGTAATATAATATAATCTATACTATATAATATAATATAATAAAGAGGGGGGAATGTGACCAGGGGACCTGGTTCAAACCCGTTCTATTATCTAAATCAGTATGTACATTTTGTTTAACAACCCCACTATAGTGCTTCGGAGAGCACGTTAAGCTGTCGGTCCCAGTTTCACTATACCAACTTGTGAAACTGTTTATAGAGGTTATTGAGTCTACCCAAACACGCGACGAGATAGCCACTTGTTCGATGTAGACTCATATTATCGGCTACGATGAGATGGGATTAAGCTGGGTACCCAGAGGCCGTATAGGCGGTCTCGGGCGCCGTAAGGCACCCGTGATGATATATAGGTGACGTATAGGGGATAATCTCTGGATCTACTAAACTGATTTCGAAAATTCCTTTAGAGTTGGATAGCCCATTTATCCAGGAAGGCTATGGGCTATATAACATCACGCTACGACCAATAGGAGCGGAGCGGATCAATGAAAAATGTTGGGAAAACGCGGAAAATTTCCTTTTGAGAGCTTCCATTGCGTGCGCTGCGTAAACTGTTAAAGTTACGCAGACGAAGTTGCGCGTGTCAGCTAGTATACTTATATTACTTATATATAAGTTATCTATATAATAGTCAGCATTATGTTGATTCAGATTGCGTTGTACATTGTTTAATAAATTAATTGATCTTTTAACTCATTGTCAAGTCGTCAAGATTATCTAAACGATGCAATTTGCGAACATCCGTTTTTTAAATTGTTGTTTAATTAGATGTAAAAAAAAAATTGGTGGCCCTGAAACCGGTAGTTTGCTTTTAAACCTAGGGTCGTCAACTTTTAATTAAAGCACTGAGTTTTTTAAATAGCTCGAATTTTATTCAAATGCGAAATGTATTCTGAAAACTTATTATATAAGTCCTTGAAAAACACTTTAGTTAAAATAGATTTTGTCTCTTTTATGCATATTCATTTTTGTTGCTAAAAAAGAGACAAAACCTACTATAACTAAAGTGTTCAAGGACTTAATAAGTTTTTATGAATACCGGTATTAATATATACATATATCCTTTTGTTATCTTATATCTATGTGTCAATTATAGGTATTACATGATATATTACAAGTCAATGCGAGAAATATTTTTGGAGGTCCTAGAAATCGGATGTCCTAATTCTCGGGGTAGGTATTTGCTACTGCCATTTTTTATGGTTTCTTTGCTGGTAATTACTAACTATTGTGGTAATTTTCTTTTAATAAATAATAATTATAAAGTTAAGTTTAGTTAAAAGACCTTTAGCGCTAATTCGCGGTCTCAAGTCCGGGAACGCTGCAGTTCATTCCCCTGCCTTTCAACCACGCGACGGACCCGGCACCCGCACGTAGAATCCATGGATAGCTAAGAACATTGTCTCTCTCTCTGGGATATGTCACACATATTTCGCTGGTCACAAACTAAATATTATTATATTTTATAAACTAATCATTAAGTCATAGACCATCGTAAACGTTAAAGAAAACGCAACTATTATTATTTTGACATGACTGGGAATCGAAACCATGGCGGCACATGTTCTGCCTGACCACGGAGGCGGTTGATAAATATTAAGTAAGCCTATTTATTCTTTAATTTGCCCCGAAGGAGAATGCCTAGAAAAAACCTTTTCAACTGATTTGTGCGATAAAGTTTTAATGAAACTAATTAAACATATTTATTTGAAAAATTTTATGGTTTTAATCTGTGGCTTCACCGGTTTTCGGGAGACTACTGCATTGATTTCTTGTCGAGGTGGTAGCCTGTTTTCAGGTTGCGGTTACGAAATGGGTGGTTAAATTGATGATAAAGCAGCGAGGATAATGCATTTCGTCTTTGTCGCAGCCTATTTCGTAATCGCATCATTTAGGCTGAATTGCACCAAAATAAACTCTCTGTAAATGTAACGAATAAAGTAAAAAATGGCTTCGAATGTACCAGTTTTATTTTGAAAGTTAAATGTTCCAGCTTCATTCAACGCCATTTCTTACTTTAATTGTTACAATTACTTTAACGGTAACTTTAGTGCAACTCAGCCTTAGTAGCCAAAATAAGAGCAGTCAATGTTGTTTAACAACAATTATTGATCGACCCCATTCATGGACATTGTAGGTCTGCTCACCACCAGATAGATACAGATCACATGAAGTGCTTCA
The DNA here is from genome assembly GCA_947458855.1 of Monopis laevigella. Classification (NCBI taxonomy): domain Eukaryota; kingdom Metazoa; phylum Arthropoda; class Insecta; order Lepidoptera; family Tineidae; genus Monopis; species Monopis laevigella. Next base: position 21,223,425 of record OX381581.1, read on the forward strand.
ATGGTTTTTTTACATGTAACTCTCTGATGGTAAGCAACCTACATAATTAATGAATGGGGTCGATAAATACATTGCCGTTTAACAGAACTGATTGCTCCTACTATGCCGGCTAAATGTTGCGGTTACTAAATGACAAAGATCAATTTGCATTACAAGACAAATAAATTACTATTGTGCACGATATGGACTGTACCTTAAAAAAAACTACTGTGCAAGTAAACGTTTAAAGATACTTAGTACATAACAATAATACTTTAAATATACTTAGATAAATAAAACTTACCGGCTGCGCACGCGCACAAAACAATAACAATCGTCTTCATTATGTTATAAAAATACACGTTCGTGCGAAGCTTCGCACACACATAGAATGGCGTCCGAAGATACTGCCTGGTGGTACTAGCGGCAGAAGAGCGACCTTGGGGACAGACCCCAGACGCACTGATTGAGAAACATGGAGCCACACCTATACGATACCAAGGGTTACATAAATGCGAGGAGATGAGAATGCAGGCGTACCTACCTATAGATACTTCTTGTTTAATGATTTTGTTGGCTGTACTTTTAAAAAGGATTATTTATTAGTACAGTTTTTAGGTCTCCGGTTCAAGTTTGGGGATGATTTTTGAATATCAGCGGATGACTAATCAAATCACTGAAATATCAAAACTGACTTCGATTTCTAAAACTCGTATTTTTTAATCTCATCTGGTGACTAACATATCATATCTATGATACCAATACGTGTGTGTGTGTGTTTGGTATGAAACAATAAAATAAACCTTTTTCTACAGTTATTTTTTATGACAAAATCTTACAAAACGAATGACAACGCTTAACGCTCTCCTCCAATCAGAGTAGTTTTTTAATCTTCGCTGATTGGAGGAGCGAGCGATTATTAACGGAATTCGTTATTTTGACAATCTAACGCTTGCGTTATAATAAACAGAATGTGGCTGCAGGTGCTTTTACTTTGACAGTTTTTAGCACACCGTGTGGTGACAAATGTACTTAAAGGATTTCGTTATTCTAACGTTAAGAAACGGAATAAGACAGCTGGTTTAAAAAAAAAAACATTTGTTTGACAACACTATTTTAGTGCTTTGGCCAATAATATTATCTTATAAAAAAAAAGAAATGGCTTCGGAGAATACGTTGAACTTGGCCTCCCAGTTTCATTATACATGGTGACTTTAAAAGGATGTACTTTGGGCTAATATGAGGTTCCACTGATCAATACGAACAACTTTTCCCATGGAACTATGTGCCGCAAATGAAAAAAAAAATTGCCTTCTCCATACAAACTAGTAATGTTAAAATGACCAATTTGTATGGGGAAGCCAAAATTTTTTTTCATTTGCGAGACATGGTCCCATGGGAAAAGTTGTTCGATTTGATCAGCAGAAACTTATATTAGCCCAAAGTACATCCATTCAAATTCACCCTGTATATAGGTGGGTAGAATTATATCTATATACTGCGACAAGCTAGTCGCTTGTTCGTTATAGACTCAGAATATCATCGGCGAGATGGGAACAAAATCCCACCGTTGCTTGGGTACCCTGAGGCTGTCTCTGTAATGTACCCGTAATGGGTGTGTACATTAGTGTACATCACAGAGTTACTCTGTGGTGTACATACTAATACTAATTAATAATAACAAAATATATATATTGTACCTAAATATTAGGTGTAAAGTGACGGATAATTTTCTTGTTTTGACTAGTCCATCGATATTTTTTTAACGGGTCCATTAAAAAAATAAAAAGTTTTTATTGGTCTTTTTTTATTATTTATAATGGAGCACGGCATGTGACAACGGCTATGTCTACACTCTACATGATTTAATGCAGATCTTAAAAGTCCATGGGTCTATAAATACATTGCTTTTGATCGCTCCCACCATGCCCACTAAACGGGTGGCAACATAGCTTGCGTTCGTTTTGGGACAGAAACATGTTCACAACGATCACGATGTATATTTTTGCGTTTTTTTTGAGATTTCGGCGGCAAAAGTGGCGATGTGATCTGCCACAATGCCCGTTTTTTTTGGCCCAGAATGCTATCGTGAACTGATCACAATGACCCCAGTCGATAGGTGAGGCGTTGTGAACATATTTTGACATTTGTAGTTGTGACAGTTGTTGTTGTTTTAAACGTCGCAGCCGTCTTATATTTTTAGGAACAAATTTATTGTATTTTAAATCGAAATGATTTTAGAAAGATTTCGCATATAAAATTAGTGGATTGTACGATTTAACCTATATTTTACTTGACAAGTGACAGTTGACAGATTCATGATAACATGCGTTCGATTTGGATAGTGGTAATTGTGGCATTGTGATTGAAATTAACCAAAAAAAAACGCAAGTTCGCATAATGTCATTATGTTCATTGTGAACATATATCATTCCCAAGACGAACGGGCCCATAGACGAATTTGCATTACGACCTTACGCTTTATCGCCAAATCAACAGCCCGTTTCGTAACTGCACCCTGAAGCGGTCTATAACCGAAAAATGACTAGGTCACTTAAAGGTTTTTGCATAATGTAAATGTTCACTATCTTGATTTTTGGCTCATGTTGGACTATATTGCACTACGCGGCTATTACGATTTACTCCATTGAATCCAAAATTAAAAATAAAAGAGAACGTAAAGTAAAGCATTCCATTTCCAAAATATAGCCTTAAATCGCCTTTCCAGTTGTGAGAATATAAGATGGCCGCCATCATCCATATAAAAAATGTAGGAATAAACGCAACAACTGAACGTTGTTGATTGGTTGAAGTGGGTTGAACAGCAACCACAGACATCGAATTCGTTTAAAATATCGTTTTATAGGCGTCATAAAAGGCATTAAGTTTCATGGTTTTATGGAATCAAAAGTAAGTTTAGAGATTAAGTTGATTATAAGTCGTTATTAGTTCAATTTTGTATAACTAATCCAAATTATGAGGTATGATGTAGGTAGGTCTAACCACATTAATATAATATTAACCTCACGATGAGCAACTATTGTAATTATTATTCTTATTGACCTTTCCTCTACTTTGATATTTCACTCAATAAAAGTCATGGCCATAATCGGTGTGTTGTATCCATTAATTAGTTAGGCACTTGTACTTAAAACGATATTAGTTATTTCCTCGATTAATAGGTAATCGAATTCCTACGTATTTCAAGTCAAAGGATCGATCGATATGTGCGACGTTAAATAATATCATGCTCACATACTAAGCTATAAGCTTGTAGGTACTATGTGTACAGAAACATGGATACTAATATATATTATATTTTATAGACATCCAGACCCTGACAGTATGTCTGGATGTATGTATATAAAGATAAACGCACTTTTTTACCGTGGGTGGGAATCGAACCCAAAACCTTTGAAACGCCAAAGACGCAACCATTAGTCTACGGAGGGGTAACTACTAGCGGTAAATCTATACTAATATTATAAAGCTGAAGAGTTTGTTTGTTTGTTTGATCGCGATAATTTCAGGAACTACTGGTTCGGTTTGAAAAAATATTTTATTGTTGTATAGCCCATTTATCGAGGAAGGCTATAGGCTACGTCTAATAGGAGTGGGGTAACAATGAAAAATGTTGAACTCAGTTGCGCAGATCAGCTAGTTAATGTATAAATGTTTTTAATGAATAATGGAAGTTTTGATCGTTGTAACAATATAAAATAAATTAAATCTGATCTAAAACAAATTAATAAACGGTAGAAGTCGAATATCGGTTTATCTTATAAACTTTGACTTTGGAGACTTCTCTTATACAGCTTATTTTGTAAAGCCGGACGAATACAAAATTGTCTTTGTCGCCGCCCATTACATACGGAAAGATATAGTGGGAAAGATCAATGCTGTTGCAACAATTAACAATATATTGATAGAGGTCATTGACGTAAATAATAGATCGTCCCTATTCATGGATTATGTAGGTCTGCTTACCATCAGGTAGATACAGCTAGCTAATGTATAAATGTTTTTAATGAATAATCGAAGTTTTGATCGTTGTAACAATATAAAATAAATTTAATCTGATCGTAAATAATAGATCGTCCCTATTCATGGATTATGTAGGTCTGCTTACCATCAGGTAGATACAAAGTCACAGTAAAAAAAACAACAACCTATAATATAAAAACTTTATGTAGAAATCTTTTTGTTGTGGTTAATAAATATTTTTGTAATAATATATCAATCAAAACAAATATGTATTTATGTCGTTTAAGAAAACTTAAAAAAACATTAATAATAATAATAAAGTTACATATAATAAAATACTTAAAGTAAATAAAGTTTAAATACCTACTACATGTCCACTATGTCCAAATTTTAATATAAAATATTTGAGGATTTTTTTTTTTAATTTTTTAATTTTATTATGGTTTAGAATTATCTGAAACAAATAAAGCGTGTTAGATGTGTTTCTTATTAAGTAAAATATAGAAATTGAAGCTATAAAATTTTATTACCAAATATTTCACCTCTCTTTGGAGCGGCGACATCAGTGACAGTGACAATTTATATATTTTACTTATTATGGTTTAGGTTATTTTTAGTCATTAGTTTTATTTTTTTATAAATTATATATATAACAAACAATTATAATATGTTTTATTATTATTTTTAAATATAATTTGAATGGGGATGGGCTAGTAGAGTATTACGGAAACAATAACACTTAGTAGGTAAGTAGTCTCTTTCTATAAAACTATCAGACACGTGGATAAATATTAAAAAAAAAAGAATAGGGTAAGGAAGTTGCGCAAATAATTTAATTATCTACTGTTTTTTATACAAATAATATGACGAGAGAAGCCGGGCTAACAAAATATACTTACGCCGGTATTTATAAAAACTTATTGAGTCCTTGAAGAACACTTTAGTTATGGAAGGTTTTGTCTCTTTTTATTAGCAACAAAATTGATTATGCGTAAAAGAGAGAAAACCTTCTATAACTAAAGTGTTCTTCAAGGCCTCAATAAGTTTTTATAAATACCGGCGTAAGTATATTTTGTTAGCCCGGCTTCTCTCGTCATATTATTTGTATAAAAAACAGTAGATAATTAAATTATTTGCGCAACTTCCTTACCCTATTCTTTTTTTTTTAATATTTATCCACGTGTCTGATAGTTTTATAGAAAGAGACTACTTACCTACTAAGTGTTATTGTTTCCGTAATACTCTACTAGCCCATCCCCATTCAAATTATATTTAAAAATAATAATAAAACATATTATAATTGTTTGTTATATATATAATTTATAAAAAATAAAACTAATGACTAAAAATAACCTAAACCATAATAAGTAAAATATATAAATTGTCACTGTCACTGATGTCGCCGCTCCAAAGAGAGGTGAAATATTTGGTAATAAAATTTTATAGCTTCAATTTCTATATTTTACTTAATAAGAAACACATCTAACACGCTTTATTTGTTTCAGATAATTCTAAACCATAATAAAATTAAAAAATTAAAAAAAAAAATCCTCAAATATTTTATATTAAAATTTGGACATAGTGGACATGTAGTAGGTATTTAAACTTTATTTACTTTAAGTATTTTATTATATGTAACTTTATTATTATTATTAATGTTTTTTTAAGTTTTCTTAAACGACATAAATACATATTTGTTTTGATTGATATATTATTACAAAAATATTTATTAACCACAACAAAAAGATTTCTACATAAAGTTTTTATATTATAGGTTGTTGTTTTTTTTACTGTGACTTTGTATCTACCTGATGGTAAGCAGACCTACATAATCCATGAATAGGGACGATCTATTATTTACGATCAGATTAAATTTATTTTATATTGTTACAACGATCAAAACTTCGATTATTCATTAAAAACATTTATACATTAGCTAGCTGTATCTACCTGATGGTAAGCAGACCTACATAATCCATGAATAGGGACGATCTATTATTTACGTCAATGACCTCTATCAATATATTGTTAATTGTTGCAACAGCATTGATCTTTCCCACTATATCTTTCCGTATGTAATGGGCGGCGACAAAGACAATTTTGTATTCGTCCGGCTTTACAAAATAAGCTGTATAAGAGAAGTCTCCAAAGTCAAAGTTTATAAGATAAACCGATATTCGACTTCTACCGTTTATTAATTTGTTTTAGATCAGACACGTGGATAAATATTAAAAAAAAAAGAATAGGGTAAGGAAGTTGCGCAAATAATTTAATTATCTACTGTTTTTTATACAAATAATATGACGAGAGAAGCCGGGCTAACAAAATATACTTACGCCGGTATTTATAAAAACTTATTGAGTCCTTGAAGAACACTTTAGTTATGGAAGGTTTTGTCTCTTTTTATTAGCAACAAAATTGATTATGCGTAAAAGAGAGAAAACCTTCTATAACTAAAGTGTTCTTCAAGGCCTCAATAAGTTTTTATAAATAAGGCCATTAGTATATATCATCCATCACGCAAACTTCTTCGCCAATTGCGGAAAACTCGACCCGCCATGAAGATAATATATCATCACGGGTGCCTTACAGCGCCCAAGACCGTCTACACGGCCTCAGGGTACCCAACGGAAGGGTCTTTTATCCCACTTCGTCGTAGACGATGGTATAAGTCTGCACCTAACAAATGGCTAGCTGGTCGCAATGTTTGGATTGACTCAATAACCCATCTATAAACAGTTTCATAAGTTGGTATAGTGAAACTGGGACCGACATCTTAACGTGATCTCTATAGTGGTGTTGTTTAACAAATGTAGGTACATATTTTTTAAAATTAAAATGTCATTGGTACACCGGATTTTTAACCAGGGACCTAAGTGTTTTTATGTCTAAGGTCCAACCAACTCGCCCACCACGTATATCCTTACGCCGGTATTCATAAAAACTTATTGAGTCCTTGAAGAACACTTTGTTATAGAAGGTTTTATCTATTTTTATTAGCAACAAAAATGTTTATGCGTAAAAGAGAGAAAACCTTCTATAACTATCTAAAGTGTTCTTCAAGGCCTCAATAAGATTTTATGAATAAGGCCATTAGTATACCTACTCATAAAACAAAATTCACCAGCGCATACCGCCCGCCTATAAAGATACTTTTAAATTCAAAATAATAAAAATATAGGCCTTATATAAAGCCTATAGCCGGTTAATAATAAGTTGATTGTGTAGTGGCACGCAGTTGTAGATAGATATTATCTACAAAACCTTATTTGTATTCTTAGGTAGTGCTAAAATCATTGACAAGGTCAAGAGGGTATTTTACCTGTTTTTAAATATATGTAAGGTGGCGAGCTTTTTGTTTTATGTATCTAGCCATAAGTTCAGATACAAATTAAAATGCATTTTTTTATTATTAGGTATTTATCTTAATAAAACATATTGATAATAATTATCATGATTACAGATTACAACTTTCCATAAAACCAGAAAAAGAAATGCATTTAATTACTGGCTGTCACCACACTAGTCCCAGTCTATCCTGTGGAGACCACAATTAAATATATGTACCATAATTATTTAAGCCTTGGCAATAATGGCCATCTTTGGCTTTATCTGTATCTAAGCCAACATGGCCATTTCGTATAGAATTATTTTAATATGTCCGGCCACGAATCTTTGGATTTACGCGCTAAATTTCGCCACTTGTTCTAGAGTTAAAGTTGGTATGTTGTTTAGTATAGGCCATGTCCTCTGACCATAATTAGAAATCTAAGGGGGTTTATCTGAGACGAGGGTAAGCCTTCAGCTCAAGTCCGAAACGTTGGCTTCAAGCCAGTCTTGCATAGTTCCCCCTTTGTGACCAGTTGTCTGTCAGAGTCTTGCTGGAAATTTCACGGTAGTTAAAAAACGTGTAATGTAATCCAAGCATAAAACTAATAATAAAATATGAAACCGCAATGGCATATAAAAAATGTCAAACGGGTTCGATGCCGCCATATTCTGTTCTCACTTTAACCAATCAACGCTCACGCTGTCTTCTCACTTTTTTTTATTTCTATGGCGGCGGCTATCTTCTGTTCTCTAAATTGGAGAGGAGATTTAAGGGCAAAGGGCACCTCCCTATTTTATCTCTATGAATCCAAGACGTCTCTTGATACACTTTAGCTGAAGTCTTCACACCTTTTCCACAGAAAACGAATGGCATTCAGGCTGGCTGGACGACCTAACTTAGAGAATTTCTAAATATCTCGGTAGATAACAAATCATATGTGACGACATTCAATCAAGGTTTTATCGTTTGTGACTTTTATCAAAAAACGTAGAAAATGTGGTTCCGCCAGCCAGAATTTCAGCTTTCGAGCCGTTCAGATCCCCAAAGTGTTGTAGGGATCCATTTCTTAACCAAAGTCTAGTCACGCGATATGTTACGGCATCCAAAGTAGTTTCATCCATTTTAACGCAATACTTTTCGAGAAATCTTTAAAAAACGTCTGTCGTGCAGATTTTTTATGTTTTTTGATAAAAATATTGCGTCACAAATTATGAAACCTTCATTGAATGCCGTTACATATGATTAGTTATCTACCCAGATATGTGAGAATTCATTAAGTTAGGTGGTCCAGTAATACTGAATGACATAAAAATGAACCTTGTGACCCCTTCATAATACACCCATAACCAAACTACGCCTGACCCCAGAAGAAATAATACTACAAGGCCTGACGCAGGATGCAGTTGCACCTTTGCTATAATAATAATATGAAAGAATTATGAATCCTCTTTACTGATGAATTCGTCTCTATCGGCACATTTAGACGGCATAGTGGGAGCGATCAATGTTGTTAAATAACAAGATATTGATTGAGGCATTCATAAACTTTGTAGGTTTGCTTACCATCAGATACAGACACATGCCGTGCATTAATGCACGTGCACGAAGGCACAATAGTTTGCTTTTATACTTTCGATCAACAGTTGATCGAAGGCTTATACATGTGCTATGTAGCAAAACTAGTTTGATTTGAGTAAAAAATATCAAGAGGTTTAAAATAAAAAAACAGTTTGTTTTATTTTGTTTGTAATTAATAAGACACAAGTATACATTGTCATTTACACATAATATTATGTAAAATATTCTTATATAAATATATATTATATAGTATAGCCTAGTTTTGTATTATATTTTACAAAAGTTTTATATATTAGACCTGTCAAAATACAAGTAGCAAAATTAATACAAAATAGAATTATAAAGAACTTTAGTGTTTATAAACCCACCACATGCGAATACTTAATTATCTACAATACGAGTACCTACAATATGTACACATATATATTTTTTCTGTATATAAAAATAATAATTAGCAAAAATAAAATTTTATATATTCTAAGCTAAATAATATCAAATTTTTCTTTCGAGAAACAATCTTCTAGACTTTTTAATGAAAAAAAAAAGAGAATCTAAATAAATATCAATTTTTATTAATATTATATTAATTTTGTTATATAAATAAATAAAGGAAATAAGTAATTGTTCTTTTACTTAATAATCTCATTGAGTATTAAAAAATAATGAATATTCGAATATTTTTAATTTAAATCTCATTTTTATTGCCTAATTTTTTAAAATTTTAATTAAATTTAAAAGAAACAATTATTTTACAGGCATACAGGAGTAAACAAAACAACTGCACATACTCGTAGTATACTATGTCCCGTACGGTTTTTCAACCCCCCTATTTTATATTTACTTTGGTACTTTCAATCAATGTCCTAGGGGCACTGGGGAGCCATATGAAATACCGTAATCGACGTGTACATTTATATATAGTATGTGATTTGACGTTTCTCGTCGATAGAGTTCTACCCATAGACAATTTGTCCTATACAATTTTATTAATCGACGCGTCGATTGGTTTGTCGATGTGGCTTCCCGGTAGGGCTTTTGTACGATTTTTTCAATAAATAATACCACATTTATATTGTTCCCTGCGCATAAAACCGCAGGACACAGTATTTGATAATACAGTTACCTTTTTATTGGAGCACGGTATGTGACTTTGTATCTACCTGATGATAATCAGTCCTTACAAAGTCCATGAACGGGACCGATCAATATACAATGTTGTTTAATATTGATCGCTTCCACTATGCCAGCTAAATGATGTAGTTACGAAACGGGCGGTTGGATAATGAAAATTCGACAAGAAATCTAGTAGACTCCTTAAAACCGGTATATAGATTTTTAACCATAATAGTGTAGAGTCCTGTATAGATATTTTAATATGTGTTACTGTAGGTATATATTTAAATCTAGGCACAAAAGTAATTTTAAACTATTATGTAAAAATCTTCATTGTAGGTACTTAAAAACTAAATTATATACAAAATATAGTAACTTACTTATGTATAAAATCGGACGTGGTGGGTTTATCACATATTTACCCAAATAGCCAATATCGCACCGTTTATATACAATAAAATTATCACCAACACCCAGGCTGAATAGTCGCAAAAAATATTTATGCTTTATTATTTACCTACTCGTATATGACTAATAGAAATTAAGTACAGAGTAAAATTATATCTAAAGAGACCGTGAGAAAAATCAGGACTTCAATTCTACTATTAAGAAATATGGACTGATACTTTTAGAGACAGTTCCGACTGTCACTGTGGTACAGTCAGCCGTTTCGGATAAATAAAACTGATATAAATAAGCTGGCTCTTAGTCTATAATATACCCTAAGCAGCGTATTTTTTATAGATTGCCAATTTCAATGACAATATATGATATCAAAACTTGAAACTAAGAATAATATATGGAACCGCCCTAATGCCTAAAATCGCCTATAAAAAGTAATGTCAAACGTGTTCGTTGCCGCTATACTGTGTTCTCACTTCACCAATCAACGCTCAGTGAATGCTTATAATAATTGTTGTTCTCACTTTATGTTTTGAGTTTGCATGGCGGCGGCCATCTTATGTTATCACGTTTGGAAAGGTGATTTTAGGCATTAGGGCGGCTCCATATTATATCACTATGTATCAAAAGGAACGTGCTGGCAACATTATTAGTCAAATAAAGCCCTGATAATTCCATATAAAGGTGCGTCGTCACAGGGAGTGTTTGAGCATAAGTATAAACGTTAAACCATTTTTTTCGAATCCAGAAAGCTTTATGCGAATATAATGAGGTTAACTTAATCTATATGCACAATTTACTTTCGCATACATCTATGCATGATAATCTAATCGACCGCTCATTTGCATCGAGCATGTTTATCTGAATTATTACAAACAAATATAGCTTGCTTTAAGCGCTTATGAATGCTGTGAACTATGAAATTGCATAAATATAAGCTAATTATGACAGTTTCAAAGCACTTAAAGGTCTTACAAAAACATACCTTATAATTGATTGCCTATGAGGACGCCTTTGTTACGAAAGCGATCATTGTTTGACTACTCATGATATACAATATTTAATTTAAGGAACCTATATAATTTTGTTCATTGAGCGAACATTCAAATAATTATTATAAAATAATACAATTTGGTAAAAACTATCATAATTAATCCTACGACACAACTTACAATTAAAATTTTAATAAAAATAAATATAAATTTTAATTGGATCTAGACTAGATTTAAAAGAGTTATTTCCTAAATCCAAGAATATCATAAATATAATATATAAAACAAGTGATTGCTTAAATTATTAAAACATTGATATGCATTTGTCAATCACAAAATCTAAAAAGTATTTTATAATAATACATATTATTGGCCTTATTCATAAAAAACTTATTGAGCCCTCTAAGAACACTTCACTTAAAATAGGTTTGACTTTGTTAGAGTAGTTGTACAATAATGCGAACATGCACCCATAAAATGAACACCTAAATGTTTATGCATATAATAAAAGTAATTAAAAAAAACAACATGTTGAAATCTTAATTTGATACCAATACGGTATTATTTTACGATATTCTTATTATTATTTAGGTGTTCATTCATAGGTGCATGTTTCATATTATGGTACAGTTCTACCATAATATGAACATGTGCACTACACGTTTTTTTTTCGTTTCTAAAATAAGTAGTAAAACCTATAGCTAAAGTGTTCTTCAAGGCCTCAATAAGTTTTTATGAATACCGGTGTAGAATGATATATCTATATACGAGATAATCTGTATTATTATAGTAGTTTTACCTAAGTAGTAGTACTTAATCTGAATACTTTGACTTAAAAAGTTTGCGAACATGTACATAGTTTTATATCATTAATCAAAATATTTTAATTATTTAAATGTATAAATAACATACCTAGATACAAAATAGAATTGGTGTTCAAAAGACTTAACATTAAAAATATTATATTAAATACAGAAATACTTTTAACTCGCTAATTGTAGATTCAATAAGCGCTAATAAAAAAAAAACATTTCTGTTTCAGTTCTTCAGAAGCTCTTATGATAAATATTTATGAAGCTCGATATTGGTGAATATTCGATTCGATTTTATTTTACATCTAAATATTAAAAATTATATTTTGTGCGTGTAAAGTATAGCTACATACATGATAATGTTTGAGTTTAAGTTATAATTTGTGCGTTGCATATATATCCTAAAGACGAATAGTACATAAACATAGCCTGCAAATAAAAAATAGGCAAAAAATTGTTTCTATGATCTATCCAAAGATATTTATGAAGTTCGATATTGGTGTTAACTCGATTCGATTTTACTTTACGAGTACATCTAAATATTAAAAATATTATTTTGTGCGAGTATGGTAAAGCTACCCAGATGTTAATACACAAGTATATTATTAGGTACTAATATAATTTGAACATGTATATACTAATAAACAATAGTACATTAACATAGCCTGCGAGTAACAAAGTAACCAAAAAAAAGTGAGAATCTATGATCTATCCAATGATAAATAATTATGAAGCTCGATATTGGTGAATATTCGATTCGATTTTATTTTACATCATAAAGAATATTTTTTTGTACGAGTATAGTATTTAATTGTAATTATAAAACCTACATGATAATTGATAATATACGAGTATAACTTACAATTTGTTCTTTGCATATATATTAAACAAAGAAAAGTACATAAACATAGCCTGCCAATAACAATATGAGCAAAATAAATAAGGATCTATGATCTATCTATACAATATATTTGTTTGCAATAGGTATGCGTGACATTCTGTCTAGGCAATATGTTCTGTTGGTCCGGTAATGAATAACGGTTAGTTTAATATCTATTAGAGTCCGTATAAAATAACTTAAGTCCTGTGACACTGTCAGATTCCTAAGGGAAAAAGGAGACAGTAAGTGACTATTGCGCTGTGTCGCGTTATGTTTAGCATTTATTAAACAGAGATCTGAGTCTACTAAATTAATTTAATAACAGTAAAAGTGAGACTTTTTCCTATGTAAAAATTTGCCCAGGGAAAATATCAATGTGTATTTTTTCCTGTGATATTAAAATAATTTAATAGGATCAGGCCGTACCACAAGTTTATTGGCAAGAGAAAGCCCTAGAACGAATTTAATTGAGTAAATTAAAATTGATTGCCTATTGACAATTGTCAAATAATAGTTCCAACGATTTCATTTTATATAGTAAAGAAAAGGAAAACATATTAAAATAGGCAAATTACATTTTGACGATGTTAATAGCTTCCTGATTTTCATTTATCGTGACGTTTATTCGAATATTCATATGAATAAGTAGTCTCCTGAAATGCTATAGTTTCATATTCATCCAGGAACATGACTAGGATCTCTATGGCGGTCTGATATTTTGACAGCAGAGACGACTTACCTATGTATTGTATAGGTTTTTTATACAATTTAATGATAATGTATATCACTTAATATATAGGCTTCCTACCATAACACAGACCAGTCACCTTTATACCCTAATGTATAGTTAGATAAAATATTATTTCCAAATTAAACTTACGTTTATAACTCGTTGTGGAAAACTACTGCCCAATTTATTTTAATACTTTTATGAAAAGTTTTTAATACTTCAGAAACCTTTAAGAAATGTGTATTATAAAGTATACTTCCGAAGTTGTTCATGTTTACTAAACTTTAATATATCGCTCTTCTTTACTCATTATAATAAAATTTGTGTTTCCAGAAAACTCTTCTTAAACAGGCCACACAAGCTCCGGTATATGGGCAGGTTTACCTGAACAAGTGTACCTGTACGATCTACTGGAACGTTTGTGGCCGCCATTAGAGGTAATAATTTTTTAACTGTACTATATAGTGTATCACAATGTACACCCGCTGAGTTCCCCATATAACTTCTTAAGTTCTGGCATGATAACAGTTTTGATATATCGGCTTTGCTTGCCGGCGATGCTGGCTCGCTTTGCGTCCTTCTTGTATCTTTTGATCCCAGGCTTGTGGATCAAAAACGCGTTGTTTAGGATCATGAAGTCATAGTTCTTTACGCACAGAACGTAGCCCTGGAAGAAGGAAAATAACATTTCATTTAATTCATTAAAATTTTAGTTCTTTAGAAGTTCTCATATTTATGAAGCTCGATATTAGTGAAGATTGAATTCGATTTTATTTTACATTTAAACGAAAGACGTGGCTGAGTGTCTAGATTGTTTTATATATTTTTAATTACAGAACGGTATGTGTCTACCTGATGGAATAAAATATATAATTGAAGATAGAAGGTTAAATAAAACCATGTTATTTAAACCTTTTGCAACACGACGCCAAAAGCTTCAAAGTAATATTTGTTACAAGAAAAAACCAAAGATACATGGTGACTTTGAAATGTTGTACTTTGGGCTAATGTGAGGTTTTACCGATCAAATCAAACAACTATTCCCATGGAACTATGTGTCGCCAAAGGTTGTACTATGGGCTAATATGAGGTTCTACTGATCAAATCGAACAACTTTACTCATGGAACCTTGTGTCGCAAATAAAAAAAAAAGATTTCCCATACAAATTGGTCATTTTAATATTGCTATTCCAAGGAAAAAGTTGTTCAATTAAAAGGCACCATGTATACGAGTATACTCTTAGACACCGAAGTATAAATGACGGGGTGATAGTCTCCATTCTGGATGTGGTTACGAAACGGGCGGTTTAATTGATGATAAGCAGCGTGGATATTAAAAAAGACTCGTAATGCAAATTCGGGCTAGTTAATTAGTTTTAAACAATAATTATATATCAACCTCATTCATGGACTTTGTATGTCTGCTCACCACCAGGTAGATACAAAGTCACATGGCGTGTTATAATAAAATTAAAAAACCATAAATGAGCGAATAAGAATAGTCCTTCTCTTCTCAAATTTAAGAGCTAGGCTCTTGTCGGTGGGCAATTGCCACTCCTGCCTATTCACGGCGAACGTCTTGACCTCCCGGGGGCCTTACCAAAGAGCCAATGGATAATCGAATCGAAATACCCATCGAAAACCAAATGTCCCATACATAATTTGACGTTTCTCGTCGATCAGGATCAGGATCCATAGAGTAAAATTCCTATACATTTTTATTAATCGATGCAGCGATTCGATTGGCGATCGTGTTCTTTGATCAGGTCCCTGTACGAAATGACACTTATTTTATATTTTACTTGTTCTTTACCTTCTTTTTAACCTTCCTCTTCTCCTTTTTTCTTCAATCTTTTCTTCTATTATTGTTTTTATATAAGCGTCAATCCGTATCAAGTGCTCAAACATCTTTTGTAATATTGGAAGTACGTTTGTATGGGCGTCAATTCGACTCCAGGGCCCATAAGAATGGTCCTAGCCAATTAAAAAAAAAATAGAAACCTAGCTATGATTTACCTGTGTCATTTTATCCTGTTTACCCTCCCAGCTAAGTCGGTCGTCATAGTACGGGTCCAGATGAGTGCCGATGTATATTGGTTCCCAATGCATGAACTTTCCTTGCCTCTTGCCAATGTGAAATACATCCATTTCTGAAACAATAAAAAGGAATAAGAAAAAAAAATTGTTGATGTTAAATTTAAAAAAAGAACGTTTCTTTACATACAAAGCAGAATAACCTAGTCATGTTTCGGTTTTAGTCTGTGGGTTCACCGGTTTTCAGAAAACTGTTAAATCGATTTCTTATTGAGGTAGTTGTAATCTCGTTTCAGGACGTGGTTACAAAATAGGCAGTTAATTTGACTATAAGACAGCAAGGCTGTTAAATACATATACTCGTAATGTCGTCGTAAAATGTGTCTGTCGCCGCCTGTTTCGTAACCGTATCAATTAGCCGGCATAGTGGGAGCGATCAATGTTGTTAAACAACAAATAGTGTTTTAATTTTTAAAACTATGAAGACCGAAATAAGTACAAACTTTTTATGAATAATTTATTTAAAGAGATCATATCTATTACTTATGTGATAGAAGTTAACACTGAAGCCTAACAGCTCTATAAATTGACAATTTTTTTTATTTGGCAAAACCGAACTATATATTAGAACTTTAAATTAGTCTATAACATTAACTCAATATTAGTACAAATAATAACTGTTTTTTTTATAAGTCTTGGATATATTATTAGTATTTATTTATATATTTTTTTATTTACGATTTATTCGTAGGTACTATAATGTTTGGTATACCAAACATACAATTGGTTGGTACCTAATTTCATAGGTAAGGATCAAATATTCACATATTTTTTATATATATATTCACATATTTTTTATTTGCATTAGATTGATGATTAAGACATTACTTTTTTTAATAGGAGATCGGCATATGACCTTACATCCACCTGATGGAAAGCTGCAGTATGCAGCTCCAAGAATACAACCAGCACTTAGAACTGTGTTGTAAGAGTTTGTTTCCTCTACGCTCAAGATGCCTATTTACGCTTCGTTTAAAGAACTCAAGGATTAAAGGATGAAGAAAATATGCAAGCAGATAGAGCATTACATATTTATAATAGTGCGACAGATGTATGAATTACATTTTTTTTAGTGGTACATCGGCCTGTAACGGAAAGGGGAAGGAGGAATAAGATTAAATAGTTCTTCAGAGCACTGTCCATGGAAAAGGTGGTAAAATACGTTCAACAATGCTACATCTCTGCGAAGCTGAGGTGGCTCTAGGATGTTAGTGAGCACTTTGTCATCAATAATACAAGATGCACCCTTCTGCCGACCATTGAGGGCATGCAAGTATTTGGCCGATCCATTACAAAGGTGCAAACAATATACCACACAAGATCGGATCTGGACTTTATAGATCTGATGCTTTAGTCCTGAAGTGAAATACCATCGCATCCTGTTAAGAACGAAGAGCTTTTTACTTTCGGCACTTCTTCAAATTACTGTGTAAGTATCATTTGGCTCAGTATATGACCCCACATCAACCTCATAAAAAGCAGTGAGGTCTAAGAATAAATAACCTCTAATGTATAATAATAAATAATTTTACACTCAATTGAGATTCCTATATATACATTTCGTTTACATGGCCCTAGGTCCTATGATAAAGGAAACACTTGATAATAAATGCTTACGTAATATATATGCGGTGCTAGGGGTATTCTACCATCATCTTTTGAAGGATCTTCGCCTTCGAAGTTCGGCCGTAACTTTATGAAACGTATAGTATTTGGTTGGGTAGAGAGGATACTAAAGACAGGGAAGGGGAGTATTGATATTGGGAAAAACTTTTAATCCTACTTCGCGCTCTAAAGTTCGGGAACACTACAGTTTACTCCGTCGCACGGAGGAGAATCCATGGATAGCTAAGAACATCGTTTCTCTCTCTAAACTAGTGTGACTTCTATATATTCACATTACTATTTATGTATTAGTATCTAATATTTAAAAAAAAACTAATGTAGGTGGTAATCTCTCATCTAGTTACAATGAAACTAAGATTAGCATCAATAGACTGTGTCAAAGAGCTGAGTCGATGACTTACAATGAATGGAGCTTACTATATCAATTGCGAGATCCATATTGACTGGGAATCGCGATGTTTCCCGAGGGTCGATGAACTAAAATACGTTGCAAAAGGGTCAACTCAAGCTTTAAACTATATAGATAGAGATTTATTATATAGTTGATACAGTACCATATTATAAATCTTTACCTATATAGTATAAAGCCTGAGTTGACCCTTTGCAAGGTATGTAGTTCTTGCTCTCAGGCAAAGTAGATCGTCTGGATTATTAACATCGTTTGTTGAAGATCAAATTCAGACGATGGGCTTTAGCATGTCAAATTCGATATAATTTGACAGTAGATAAAATTAAGTTATGAATGAACATTATTTTTTTAACAAAAAGGGAATCCTCATATTGGGTCTCAGTCTGTTCGCATGAATATCTTAAGAACAAAAGCTGGTTCGATGTACTTAAATTTAGAATAGGTTTAGTTTTCGTTGAGAGACTGGGTAGCAATAATGACATAAGTCAAAATTTCATAATTTAATTAATAAAATTAACCCCTCAAAGAAACATCCTCGTATTATATATTATATGTTTGCATTCGCACTCTGCCTGTTATTGGTCAATCTCCCAATAGTTAGCTGATAGATAATGCCTGAGGTATTAGGCTCGCCTATGTACAATAGTATTAAGCTTTTGAGCAATAAAGATTTTTTTATTAATTCATTCGTGTGAAGTACATAACTACTATAGCAATTTTTATTGAATTTGGCATAGATATAAATATCAAGATAGGCCCTTCCTTACAAAAACCCAACGATTTTTTGTCAATAAAGTGACAACTAGCGCCATAGCGGTAAGAATTTAAACTAATACTTAGTATGATGTGACGTTGTAAGGGCGTACCAATTTAATTAGCCAAACTATTATTTTTCATTTTCATAGTTTATTTTTATGTTTCCGTTTTTTTTTATAAATATGTGTATATGACTCAGGTGTTTGTATATCGATATGTATGTTTATCAATTAGTCTGTCTATGAATCTACATCTTAACGTCAAATATCTCGAGAACTAATCGTACGACTGACTTAAAATTTGGAATAGTTATAAATATTGTTAACCCATATTCATCCAAAATGGTATAAGCCATAGTTACTTATAGGCTCGAGTGAAAAGGATGTAAATAGAAAAATAAATAAATTTGGGACTAATTGGGTCCTGTGGGGTGTCACCTGAAAGGTATTTTTTTATAAAACATTAATAGATTTATGTAGTTAAATTAGGTACAGTTTAGCTCTCGTTAAATGAAAATTATTTGTGTTAGAAGGAGTTTAATCTAACACAAAGAGCGATAATGGATACCGTGAGCCAACAGTACCGAACAACAACGGAAAAATAACTATCATTGATGAATATTATTTACTTTGCAATATTATATAGAAATATATTAACTTATATTAAAAATTCAATAATGTTGGTATATTAAAAGGAGTTTACTCCAAAAACATCATCTCTAAAACATACAGCATGAGCTTCTGGTGAAATAATAAAATGTCCTAATTTTATAATTTATCTTTAGATAAATTATAAAATTAGGACAAGGTTAAAAATAATTCTAGTATGAGTCGGTTGTCGCATCCAGAGTGCCGAGAATACTTGCTGCATTTCCCCGCTGGACCTCTGAAGCTATTCTTTGGGCAAAGAATGCCTTGGACTCTTGGGATATGTTGCTTAATAGCTTACCGATTTTTTTAGCAAAAGCCTTTGCGTCCGGTGACCAAGAGCCCATGGTCTCCACCGCAAATGCCAAAAACTCGAAATGGTCATTGAGAGCAGAATATTTAGCTTTTTTAATATTCTCGGCACTGATGATATCTTAAAAAACTTTTTTTTAAACTGGTTTTCAAGAAATTAATATTTCTATCTAAGTCTATATATTTTTATTTACAAAGCTGCAAAAAGCAGTTTTAAAGCCAATCTTTCCATCTCGTACTATACGAGTCCATACTTCCCTTCGTATATCATTAGCAGGAAATCTTTAAAAAAAAAACAATTGTTTTAGAACTGAAACTTTAAATCCCCAATAAAAATCGTATATATTTTAATACAGCTTTATGTTTTGTTATGATGCAAAAATGCGCATCTTTGCTTCATTTACACCTATCTGTTATATATCAAACTTTTTCTAGGAGTTTCTTTAAAATCCGAATATCCCGTATAATTACGAATATCTTAGCCCTCTGTATAAAAATAAATATTTTAATAGCCTATACGAGCTACGTTTAGGCTATTTATTTATTTATTTTTATACGGGGGTTAATATATACGTAACAGGTTAAATAGGAGTTATAACACAAAAACAATTTTTCAAATCGGACAAAAAAAGTAGTTCTTGAGATTAGCGCGTTCAAACAATACAAACCAAATCTTCAGCTTAAGAATATAAGTATAGATAATCATAACTTTTATTAAAGTTTCACACTTTTTCATTCGAATTTTATTTGAAACATATCTTATTGTACTCAGTATAAATATTATAGGCGTAAAAATATATAACGCCATTACAAGGTTAAGTCGTTGATAATAATCTCTCCATACATTGAAATTGAACGAATGAAACATAACCTAAATATATTTTTTTAACATTTAAATATGAAATTTTTGACTATCCGATGATAAGAAATATTGTCTTTCTTTTTGTTGAACTTTGTCGAGTAATTTGTGCAACGTTTTACTACACAATACGGGATCTTGGCAAGTTATTTAGAGTACTTTTCGCTGCCACTGCTTGACACAGACTGATGTATCGTTGGTGCGAAATTGATTTTTTAGCACCAAAGTTTTAGTACTTAAGAAACATGTTTTGAGGCCCGTCCTTACTATTTACGTCAATGGAATTTGGTATTAAAGTTATAAAAAAGAACACAATCACAATTACATCCAAAGCATGCGGGCCGTTATTGAAAAAAAAAATCTAAATCGAATCCTCCGCGCCGGCGAGTTTTAGCATTTGTTGGGTTTGTTATTTAATTGTTATACGTAGGTTAAGCATATCATAACATAATTTTCTATGTTAAGCATATCATAATATTATAAAATGTAAGCTCCTTCTAAAATATTGAAGCTCAGTAGAATGACGCAGGCAAATAAATAACACCCGACACGGACTCCCGGCGAGATTAGTTTTTGTCTGTAGTGTAAAACTTTCTCGTGAAGCCATGTGATGGTGACAGCAGGACATTAAATAAATGACGGCGCTTTTCAGCCGGTGAAATTACAGGAAATGTTGTAGGAATAAACTTTGGGAAAGTCTTACGTAGATTTAGCTAATGTATATTTCAACCATTATATTAGTACTAATATTGTTCTTTGGCGGTTCAGACATCAGATCAATATTTTTTTATTGGTGAGAACTTGACATCCGGATTTTTATAAGGTTACTAATGCCAAATAGGTATCTGGGTTCGTGTGTTGTGTATTTAAAGTATTGTTAATTTCCTATTTGTCCTACTCCAATAAAAACATATTCCTATTATGGTTGTAAATTAAATTATTATGAGTTATTAAAAAAAAACACTCTACCGGGATAACCCTTGATGATAAAAAAAAAATATTGGTGTATTTTAGGACGACTATGACTAACATCCTGTTTGAGCTCTAAGATCAGGTGGAAGGCTGTTAGTCTATACATATATGAGCAGGCCTATAAAGTGATTACACGCAGGCTGAAAAATGGATAAAATAAATCTCGGTTTGTTTAAAAAAACTTACGTTCAGTTTCCGGTTCCGCCATCCACTGGTCACGTTGAGGAATGTTGTGGCAATTGGGACACACAAACTTATGAAACGGAATGGCGGTCTTCTTCTTTAACATCGCTTGTAACTCTGTTTTTGATGTTGGGACCTGAAATAATGAGTGTTAATCAGGTATACTAATTAGGTCCACTGGTAAATATAATACTTGACCATACAGGTGCAAATACCGTCAACTTGCCTACGTGTTTCGGTTTTAGTCTGTGGGTTCATCGGTTTTCAGAAGACTACTGAATCGATTTCTTGTTGAGGTGGTAGCCTTCTTTTAGGATACAGTTACGAAACGCACAGTTGATTTAATAATAAAGCAGCGAGGATAACAAAGTAGACTTCTAATGCAACTTTGCCTTCATCGCCGCCCATTTCTTTGACTTTGTAGGTCTGCTTACCATCAGGTAGATACTGAGTTACATGTCGTACTTCTGTAAAATAAAAATAAACTAAGACTGCTACGTAAATTACGTACTTACATACCTATAGCAAGTTTAAAGAGAACCGAAAACTAAAATAAACTAGGAGAGTTGAGTTGAATTTGCAAGATGTGAAGTACATTTATAAATAGCCAACATAAATCTAAATTTATGGATTAGCGTCGGTACTTACTTGTGCTTTGGCATCCACTTCAAACAGAATCAGCGGAAACACCCTTGGATGAGTAGCATTCAGCGGAGTATTGTTTCTCGCTATCATATTCAGGAACTTGGGTACCAAGTTTGGACTAGGATACAACTCAATATCTGATGCCAGTAGGAAATGCGTCAATGCCGATTCTCTTGCTACGTTTCTTGCGACATTTACTGGATATAAAAGGTTCTTTTGCTTGGTGTATGTATTGGTCAGATTATGTGTCTTGTATGGCGGCTGAATGCTACAGTTGTATGGTTGGGCCAAAAATGCTTTTGGGTCTGGAATCTGAAATAAAATAATACACAGTTTTTAGCTTTCCATGGATTCACCGTGCGAACTGTAGTTTTCCAGGACTTAAGACCGCGAAGCCACTGCTTTAGAGTTAAATTCGAAAAGGCTTTTAACACTTTAAAGGCCTTTTTAAATTTAACGCTCTTCACTGTGTTCAGTACGCTAGGATCAAAATTTTTGAAGGGTCAAACTTTAGTAGTGTTGCTTGTACAAGAAATTAGTTCCAACGATTATCCGCAACATGGCTGTTTTTATTTTTATTGTTTAAAATTTTATTAAATAATTTTTATTCCTCTCTATCTCTTTATTCTTATAAAATGATATTACCTTACTAGGAATGTGTTTATTGGAAAAGAAGATGTGGAAGGTGACGAATTGTCTGATCAGGTCATTGGAGATGCAGTCCCGAAGATACCGAATGCTGTCGACAGCAGGAATGATGTCGGAGCCAGGCGCATGCACTGCGACACTTATTGGGGCCATCCACCTGGTGACAAAAGGTAGTTTAGTATTAAATTTATACATGTATACTTTAGCGGTTTTTGCAAAGTATATTGTTAGTTATTCTTTGACGCGATTCTTTGAGGGTAACCTTAAGACTAAATTTTCATAATTAAGTTTATTATGTAAAAATGTACTAATTTTGATGTTAGAAGTTTATCATTAACGCTGAGACCTCAGTTTTTATATTATCTCAAAGGATCCTATTAACATCGGTAAATGGCGGTAGGTAACCCATTTTACCGTTGATTTTTTATTTTCTTTTAACTTGGCACTGGTCAGATATAACCATACCTACCCATAACCAAAAGTCAGAACAAAACATCCTTATTTATAACCAACCAAAGGAATGATAACAGAATATGGCGTCAATGACATATTATTATTTGACATTTTGTCATACAAAAAGTAGTTATATATCTCTTTCCCATATGTATATTTGAATGATTGCGAGCGAGACAAATTCATATTTGTGCTTACTTATTTACATGTATCGTTTCACCACTTCTATATATTATTTTCAATAAATATTCTAACGTAGTAATACAATTGCGTGATTAAATATAACAATGAATCATTAATGAAACAACTTGAATATGACACTTTATCGTTAATAAACAGTATCATTGTTGGTCACTTGAATGTGGGAGGCTAATGGATTTATTGACAGGGGTTTATAAAATACTAGATAGAGGGCTTAAAATAATTATTATAATACTAGACACTATAAAGACAGCTTTACAAAATTTGAGATTAATATTCGTGCTATAGGGGTGCCCGAAGTCCGAAAATAATAAAACAAATAATAAAATGTATTAATTAAAATTTTAATTTAATTATAAATTTACATTTCTTGCAATAACTTTTATTATGTTTTCATTACGTAGTTAAATGAATAGAAAAAAAAAATTAATTAAAAATTTACTATTTTTTTGAAGGAAACAGGGAAATAAAAACTATTATTTATCATGTCACAACAATGCCTACAGTATAAAAAATATATTCATTTAAAATAGGCAATGTTAATTAAAAAATATATAGTAGGCAAAATAAACTTAAATTGCTGAATTTATTACACATTGTGTTAGTGTTACTGAAAGGACGACATATTTTATCATTCATTTAGGTCACACATAAAACTCTATATTCTCCATGTTCATAATCAATTTCAAAGCTTGAAAGGAATTGCGTGACCACAAACAGTTAGGCTTCACGATAAGTAGATATCTAGTTTACTAGGTATTATAATATGGCTAAATTTGCATCTTCCTGCTTTGATATATCGTAGATTTAAGTATTACTCGAATACATTTATAATAATAATAATAGTTATTTATTTTCTTATTATAAAAAACATCGATACTGTGAAACAATAACATTATATTTATTTTGTTAATTATATTTTTAAGATTTTTTACCCACTTCAAAAAGCAAGAGGTACACAATTAGGTCCGTATATTTGCAACAAAGAGATTATTTTTATGTATGATATTCGATCACCGTGAAAATAAAAATCATCATACTATTTTTACATTTCACCGCCATTCGGGTACCTACAGTACAAAAAATATAATAATATTCATTTAAAATAGGCAATGTTAATTAAAAAATATATAATATATATTTAAAATAGGCAATGTTAATTAAAAAATATATAGTAGGCAAAATAAACTTAAATTGCTGAATTTATTTATACACATTGTGTTGGTGTTACTGAAAATACGACATATTTTGTTGACCTCCGAAGACTAGTGGTTGCGCCTTTGGCGTTGCATCCGGAGGTCGTAGGTTTGATTCCCACTCATGACAAAAAAATACGTGTTTCTGTACCGTTTGCCATGGTCTGGTTGTTTATAAAATATAATGTGTATTATATCGTTGTTTCTGGTACACAGAGTACAAGCCTATAGCTTAGTTTGTTACCAGAGCAATATGGTGTTAAATTGTTAGGGCGTCTTCAGGCACCAATATTCACAAAATACAGTAAAGTAGGTACATTACATAACATATATTTTTTATTTATAAATAAAAAAATATATGTATTTATTTATATATTTAGTAGTTTTTTTAACGTTTACTTTCGCGTTAACTATACTACCGCGTTAACATTTTGACCAATCACACGACCGCATTTTTAGTTCTCAAAATTTCCGCTTGGAGCGCTAAACTATTTCCCATACAAATTTTAGTTAACTCAAACGCAAAGTAATAGTTAGAAAACTCACACTAGGGGTACAGAAGATTTACAGTAAACTTGTTCATAGTTGTTACAACTATGAACTAGCTATTAATATATCTTCCCCACATAAGAGAAAATATACGTGGTGGCCGAGTTGGTTAGACCTTGGACTTAAAAACACTTAGGTCCCTGGTTCGAATCCCGGTGTGTACCAATGAGTTTTTAATTAAAAAAAATATGTACATTTGTTTGACAACACCACTATAGGTACTATAACCTCGGAGAGCACGTTAAGCTCCGACAGAGCGCTCTCCCAATTTCACTATACCATTTGTGAAATTGTTATAGATGGGTTATTGAGTCTATTCAAAACATCGCGACAAGCTAGCCACTTGTTCGATGTAGACTCATACCATCGGCTACGACGAGGTGGGATTAAAAACCCCTCTGCTGGGTACCCTGGGGCCGTCTAGGCGGTCTCGGGAGCCGTAAGGCACCCGTGATGATATATATATATATATATATATATATATATATATATATATATATTATTAGAGTACGGTATGTGACCTTGTCACATACCGTATTGGTTGTGTTGTTGGTAGGTAAGCAGACCTATAGAGTCCATGAATAGGATACTCTGGTGTTTATCAGCGTTGGCCACTGCTATTATAGCCGTCAACAAAGATGAATTTGCATTTAATAGATAGTGACATATTAACTATACATGTCAATTGCTTTTAAATTATTTTCGACCCACACACAAAATACCGCAAAAAATGGCGTAGATATCAGGTTTTCAGGTCATGACACTCGGGCGGCCAGTCACGCAAACTACCGCACATTTAAACCTAATTTACTTTTAAATGTTGCCATGAAAATATTTAATTATTTTTTAGAAATAATATCCAGCGATGCGTTTTTTAGTTTTTTTTCTGTAAAATTGTATGATATTTATTGAAATAGTGTTAAATTTATTCCGCGTCTTTCCTAACCGACGAAAAAATTGTGCTCAATCGCCAGCTAATTATTTTTAAACATTTTCTAGAACGCAAATCAAATTAATCTATCATCAGACTTGGCTTTAACATTGATAAACATGTCCTTATTTATCCAGTAAGAAAAATGGAAGACTTGCATTTCTTGATAATTTCATACTAAATGAGCTTTCGCACTTCCAATAATACTCGACTACTGCATAACGCAGAATTAAAATAATATTTTTTCGGTCATTGTATCTTGTGTTAAGTTTTTTTTAAATCAGATCAATAACTTTTTTAATATTAATTACCACCAACTGAATGATTTTTTCCGTACAATTACAAACATAAAAATAATAATTGAAGTTGGACTAACTGTTAAGTGGTAATTTTGGAAGTACGTTTTTTGGGCTTTAAAACTTCTTAAAAATAAAAATTTCTTAAAAACTTTAAAATACAAATTAATATATTATAGAATGCGAGGTAACGCTGCCAGCCTTTTGGGCACACTTCCTTCTGGTAGCGATCTGGAAGAAGTATTTTTGTTATAATATATTTATTTTATAATTTATTAGGGGTTTATTTTGTAATAGGTATATTTAAGTTTTTTATTTTGTTATTTAAGTTTATTTTGTTAATATATAGAGAAACAAACGAAAATGAATTGAACTTCTTATAGAATGTGTACATCCTCTCTTTTGGAATCGGTAAAACCCCCTTCACGATGTCGGAGACCGCCTAGACGGCCTCTGGGTAAGGCGGTGAAGTTAATACCACCTCGACGTAGCAGATGATATTCTATAAGATAAGTCAACACCGAAAAAGTGGCCAGATCGTCGCGGTCTATTAATAGTTTCAATTGGTATAGTGAAACTGGAACCGACAACGTGCTCTCCGAGTCTCTATAGTGGTGCAAGCAAATGTACACTAGGTAAATATATATTAAAAAAAAACCGTAAAGATTTTTAGATAGTATGTCAATTTATATGATAATATTCCTCTCACTTGGTTTGGTTATCTAAAATCGGAGATTGTAACACTTCTGTAGGTATATCTGGAGCGTGTGTATGCGCATTCTAGCATTATATCATCATTACAATATTAAAGCAATGCAACATTGCAGCTGGTGTATAAATCTACCATCAATTTTAACATCAGTTTCGTAAACTGCTGTTGCTAAACAAATTATAGGTAGTTTTTTTATATATTAAAGATCACATACCTTCTAATGTGATCTTTTATATTGTGTAAGTTGTTATTCTGAGAGTCATGTTTCAGTTTTAGTCTGTGGGTTCACTGGTTATCAGGAGTCTATTGAATCGAATTCTTGTCGAGATGGTAGTCTTATTTCAGGGTGAGGTTACAAAACATTTGATTAGGCGATAAAACAGACGGTGTTGGAAATTTACCTTTTTTTCATATAAGTACTTTTAGATATAAGATTGACAGGTTATTATATGGGAAACTCTATATGCCTAACCTACCTTACTATTTGTTTAACTATTACATTAGTATTTACATTTTGTAATTATGTGAACTATTTCATTTGAAATATTATTGTGTAAATTACCTACCTAGTTTTTTTTTCGAAACCAAAATCAAATAATTTTTTTTCAAGTTAAATCTTTACAGATATTTATGAATTGTCAAAAAAAGGTTTTAACAATAAGTTCTAGAGTGCGTTTGGTTAGGCTGCTTTATATATAATCATTATAGATTATTTTTCATTAGCTTAACATAGTTTAAACGTCAGGTCGTTTTAGCTAGCTGCCTTATCTTTATTCGCAGTTTTTTTTAAACTACGATAGTCTTGAGACAATTGCCTTTTTTGTGCATATACATATGCACAAAAAAGGCAATTGTGTATGCTAATTAATTTTGATACTTATGAATTTATAATCATTTCCGCCTTGGTCACATTTCAGACTTAGCGAAGAACCTATAAGTAGATTATTGGAACTGTTAGCTATAACCTGTTAAACTTAACTCAAGCAGAATATATATATATATATTTAATGAGCTAGGCATGTGGCCTCACAGCTACCTGATGGAAAGCAGTACGAAGATTCAAGAAGAACACATTAAAACAACAATTATTATTTAGCCTAGAACCTTTGGTGGTTCGCAAAAACCGTCAAGTTATTCA
This sequence comes from Monopis laevigella, assembly GCA_947458855.1. Taxonomy (NCBI): domain Eukaryota; kingdom Metazoa; phylum Arthropoda; class Insecta; order Lepidoptera; family Tineidae; genus Monopis; species Monopis laevigella. The sequence continues at coordinate 21,251,853 of OX381581.1, forward strand.
GTCTAGTCATGTTTCAGTTTTAGTCTTTTGAATCACCGTTATTCAGGAGCCTACTAAATCTATTTATTGTAATAGGTTCCTTTTTGAGTGCAGTTACGAAACGGGTAGTTGATTTTACGATAAAGCAGCAAGGACATTAAAATTTCGTAGTGGAAATCCGACTTTGTCGCCTCCTATTTAGCCGGCATAGTGGAAGCGATCAATGCTGTTAAACAAAAATATATTGATCGAATCAATTCATGTAGTCTACCTTGCTCTTATGAAAAAAAAAATCGAAATTTAATATTCATAGTCGACGTACCTAATATCATAAGTTAGAAATGAAGAGCTATTTTTGCTGTAATAGGGTACGGCCTTTGACATGGTAAGAAAGAAGTAGGGTGCGACCATCAACTGAAACATTGGTTTATCAACAGCCTTAAATTATTAAAAAAGAAACCTTATTACCATAGAGTCATAGTCCATAATATTCTTTTTATGGATAACGAAGGTTGTGGTGCCAGTTTGACTACTGAATATAAAACTATAGTTCTGTAGGTATAGCTGTGTTATAATTTCCAGCAGGTGTTGTGAAGGGTGCCTACTAAGCAATCAGCTGTTAGATCAATAAGTCACCGCACTGGCGTGGGTAAACGTAGTACATTGTTTAGTTAATTAATGAGAAAATATTATCATACAAAGTGCAAATTTTGAGGAACATAAGGTAGGTCCGCCTCTGTAGACTTGGTTGCGCGTTTGGCGTTGTATACGGAGGTCGTGGGTTCGTTTACCACCCATGGCAAAAAATATTAGGAAGAACGTCTGTAGTTTGTCATGGTCGATATAATATGTATTATATCATTGTGTCTGGTACACATAGTACAAGTCTAGAGCTTAGTTTGTGTCCAGAGCAATATGTGCAAATGATCCTATATATTATTATAGTACCGAAAAAAAAAAACTCAATTTTGATTCATCTAAAGATATTCTTTAACAAATTTAAACAGAAAAACCTAAGGAGCTTTTTTTCGATAAAAAATAACGAAATTACTCTGTTTGAAGACTCCTATAGTCTTAAAAACCACTGTTTATTCTTATATAAATTGGGTTTTTTTAAGGTACCCTAAATATATCATGATTTGTGACTGTTTTCAATAGATTTCTACTCTACCACCACCGACTGTAATTAACTGTCTATTCAGTCATCTATACAGGTGTGACATGTGTTCTAGACAGGAGGGCGGTAATGAAATTGTCTGGCTGTATTGATTTGCCCACCCCTTTGCGTTAAAACGACATCTCTTTCGTCGTTTCCTGCCTGGCACCAGTTTTTTTTTTTAACCGAGAGCCGTATACCTAATAGTTATTATTAGGACTACGTACCTAATCTATACTATATTTAATATTATAAAGCTGAGGAGTTTGTTTGTTTGGTTGAACGCGCTAATCTCAGGAACTACTGGTTTGAATTTTAAAATTGTTTTAGTATTGGATAGCCCGTTTATCGAGGAAGGCTATGGGCTAAGGCTATATAACATCATACTACGTCCAATAGCAGCGGAGCATCAATGAAATTTATTACTTTTGAGAGTTATCGTCGCGTGCGCTGCGTAAACGGTTCAGCTAGTCTAATACTCGTATACGCGATCAGTGCCGTGGCTAGCCTTTTATGTGCCCGGTGCGAGGTTCTATAACTGGCCCATGTAAGGCCCAAAGTTTGGTTATGGTCTGGTGATTTCTGCGCCGTGTGCCTTGGTTACGCTGGTACCACCCTGGTTACGGCACTGTATGACATACACCCTCTTTGGTGTAAAAATCTAATCAATGTAAATTATATACTTTTTCATGTATAATTTTATTATATATAAATATAAACATCTCGTAATATAATGTTTATAAAAATTGTATGTGTGTTTAAAGTAAGTAGTAAAAAAAAGTATCTACCTATTATATATTCAGAGAAATTACCATTCTCATTATTAATGATTTGTGGATAATTTTAATTAGGTATTTACTGTAAACTATCAAACAATAAAGACTTATTATATCAGAGGAAGTAAAAAGTCAGGAGGTGGCTTTAGTTGGAACAGACAGGCACAAGTATACCTCATGCCGGATGTCATAAACATGTTCATTGCCTACCAAATAAAAAAAAACTACGACAATCAACATCCATTTTATCAATGTAAATAATTAAAATATGTTTTTACTAAACAAATGTAATCTATACTTTAACCGCAAATTGACCTGTTAATAACCTGAATTATTATAACATTATCTGTGCTTTATACTATCATACGTATAATAGCACGTATGATAGTATAATGCACAGATAATTCATTGGGATATTAATGTTAATATATTGGTTAAGATAAGACATTGTATTTAATATCCTACGGCCTTACCGGGAAGCCACTTCGACAAACCGATCGACGTGTTGTTGAATAAAAATGTATAGGAAATATTGTTTATGGGTAGAACTCGATCGCCGAGAAACGTCAAATCCCATACATTTAATTTTTGCTTTTGATCGATCGACGTGTCTTCATGTGTCTTCCCGGTAGAGCCCCTGTTTAATCATCAGGGGCTTGACCAAAGAACACGATCGCCAATCAAATCGCCGCATCGATCGATAAAAATGTATGGAAATTTTACTCTATGGATAGAGCCTGATAGACGAGAAACGTCAAACGCCATACACTTGGTATTTGATGGGTATTTCGATTCGATTATCGATTGGCTCTTTGGTAAGGCCCCTGGATATTGAAAACGATTGCTGGTAAGATGTGTTCAAAATAACTTTGTAGGTATACGAGTATCCGGATCTGATAATAGCTCTAAACACGTTTCAGAAAAACGACATTTTTTTGAGCGCCAAACATAGCTACATAATTGCCTAAGGCGCCATAGATTATCACTAGCCCCTGACCATGGCGGCTATTAGTGTTTACTAAAAAAAAAACGGCCAAGTGCGATAGTATTTACGCATTTTGGGTTCCACAGACCTATTTATAACATATTTTTATTAACCGTGTTGTTTCAAAATTCTACCTACTCATTTTATCTGCTTATTACTGCCCATTTTGTATCGAAATCTTTTAGCGGGCATCGTGAGAGCGACTATAAATATACATAAGCGAGCTTAATACCTTAGGCATTATCTTGCAACTAACATTTGGAGGGATTTAAAAAAAATCTCTCTAAAGGCTTTCTATTAGATATTATACTATAACAAAAAAAAACACTCCTCTCTACCTTATAATTTAATCTATCCCAATGTTCGGACATATTGATCTCGATTAACTCGATTTGAAAATTTTAGAATTCTGTTCAAAAAGACAAATTTATTTTATATTTTATTTTTAAAACTTTATTGCACATATTTTGTACAAAGGCGGACTTAATGCCGCATTCTCTACTAGTCAAACGTTTAATTTTGTATACATGGTGACTTTGGCCTAATATGAGGTTTTACTGATCAAATCGATCATGTTTCCCATACAACCATGTGTCGCAAAAAAAAAAAAAACTACTTAGTAATGTTAAAATGACCAATTTATATGGGGAAATTAATTATTTTTTTCATTTACCTACATATTAGCTCAATGTACAACCTTTCAAATTCACCCTGTATAAACAGGGTGAGTTTGGACGGTTGTACAAACTAATATATGTTTGTACCTACTACTCGTATGTGTACCAACCATTCTAATACATATTATATTTTATAAACACCCAAACCACGGACTGAACTATAAAAACATAATAATATTATTTGTCATGAGTGGGAATTAAACCCACGACCTCCGGATATAACGTTACAGCATAACCACTATACCACGGAGGCTATCATCTCAAATCTCTGAGATAATGCAATAACTCAAAGTTCCCATACATAAAACGTTAAACATGCAATAAAAAATAGCGTAACCGACAAGAGATTCCGTTTTTTATATTTCAAGGAACCCTAAAAAGCATAGACTGATCTCCATACCAAAGTGGCATGCGCTAGAGGCAAGATAATGTGCAATTAGTACCGGAATTTTTATGCGTGAGCAATCTTAGTACTCGACCTAGATGTATGACCGCAGTTGCAATGTGTCTATAACAGTACATGGGATCTCGATGCGGTAATGAAAGTCTGGTACAGCTATCACTTAGCCTTCGAGATTAACTACTTTCTGTATGCAGCGATAGAATTTTGAAGACCTAGGACGTTAACATATATACGTGGTGGCCGAGTTGGTTAGACCTTAGACTTAAAAACACTTAGGTCCCTGGTTCGAATCCCGGTGTGTACCAATGAGTTTTTAATTAAAAAAATTATGTACATTTGTTTTACAAACCACTATAGTGCCTCGAAAAGCACGTTAAGCTGTCGGTCCCGGTTTCACTATACCAACTTATGAAACTGTTTATAGATGGGTTATTGAGTCTATTCAAAACATCGCGACGAGCTAGCCACTTGTTCGGTGTAGACTCATACCATCGGCTACGACGAGGTGGGATTAAAACCCCTCCGCTGGGTACCCTGGGGCCGTCTAGGCGGTCTCGGGCGCCGTAAGGCACCCGTGATGATATACATATATATAGGACGTTAACATAAAAATTTCACAGAGTTATAAAGGCGCTGTTTTAAATTTGGTGTAACTATATGCCATCTACGTGGACCTTAGACTTAAAAACACTTAGGTCCCTGGTTCGAATCCCGGTGTGTACCAATGAGTTTTTAATTAAAAAAATTATGTACATTTGTTTGACAACACCACTATAGTGCCTCGGAGAGCACGTTAAGCTGTCGGTCCCGGTTTCACTATACCAACTTGTGAAACTGTTTATAGATGGGTTATTGAGTCTATCCAAAACATCGCGACGAGCTAGCCACTTGTTCGGTGTAGACTCATACCATCGGCTACAACGAGGTGGGATTAAAACCCCTCCGCTGGGTACCCTGGGGCCGTCTAGGCGGTCTCGGGCGCCGTAAGGCACCCGTGATGATATATATATATGCCATCTCACGGGAAAGAAAAAGAAAGTGATGTAGGTATAGATTAGTATTCCGTAGTTTATAAATGGGACTGAGGGCCGATTCGATCAAGAGGGTATAATATAACTTATACCAAAATTAGTAACGTGAAATCACATACAAATAATTATTCCGAGTATTAATAATTTAATATATTAGTTTTTATACAAAAAGTTTCTTTGGAAATTCAACGCGGAAATGCCGCAAGCATTTTAGGAACATTTCCTGCTGCAACATCGGAGGACCTAAGCGATATTGTTTATTTAACTTAATACTATTTTAATTTTCTTTATATATTTTATTTTAATTGTGATTTTTTTTTTTTTTATTTGAATAAATATTTGTATGAAATTTGACATCCCTAGTATAAGTTATGCAATATTTTGGTCGAATCAGCCCTGAATAGAGTTTAATCTTATCACGCGTATACGCGCGTATAAGTGCAGACAAGACGTAAGCGTCAAAAAAAAAACAATGAAAAGAAGCCAAAAAAAGCTTTCGCTTAAAAAAAAAACACTAATGTACATTATAAGAAATACGGGACTTGTCCAATTTCACCAACAATCCCTACCTCTAAAGGAGCCCCTAAATAAGAATTTTGACATATTTGCTATGAAACAATTGTCATTAATTGTCCAAGAGTTCGTGAAATCAGGCATTTCTTGTAATATACATTAGTGTTTTATTTTTTTAAGCGAAAGCTTTTTTTGGCTTGTATGTCCGATTTCATCAACTCTTAGGAAGCCCCTAACTAAGTTAAGGGACAGTTAATGACAGTAGCTTCATAGTGAATATGTCAAAATTCTTATTTAGGGGCTCCGTTAGAGTTAGGGATCGTTGGTGAAATCGGGCATTAGTCTTCAAAACTACGAATTTTCATTACGTTTTTTTCCATTCAAAGTCACCAAACTGTATATATGTGTCGCAAATGAAAAAAAAATTTGGCTTCCCCATACAAATTGGTCATTTAAACATTACTAGTTTGTATGGAGTAGGCAATTTTTTTTTTCACTTGGTTCCATGGGAAAAGTTGTTCGATTTGATCAGCAGAACCTCATATTAGCATAAAGTACATCCATTCAAAACCCCTGTATATATGTATGTACACAACACTTCTGCCATTGATCATGGACACAGATGTATGTTACCGCAAGGCCTCAGCACAGATTGTGAAGGCCGTATTGTGTCTACCGCATTACGAGTAGGTATATCATCTTAACCTCAATCACATGCGTCTAATAGACTTCTATACGTATTTAATTGTAAAGCAATAATAAAAACAAAATAAGCACTGGATGTTATTTTTACATTGACAAGTTTTTATTAAGTATTCTGGGACCCAATTCTCTCGATTTAAATTAAATCGCATATAAGTAATAGAACACATTTAGTATTCCGCTAATTAATCGCTCAAAGAAAATTGTTAAAGAATATCGTTTGGGATTGATTATATTTTGATGCGATTACGATTCTATTAAATTAAGTTAATTTAAAAGAATTGATCCAGTTTAATTTACAGAACCTTTTCTTGAAATAAAAAAGGTTCCTACTAGATAAAAAAAAAAAAAAAATATCCCTGAAAAATTTGTTTTGTATTTAACGCCTTTATATGGTTAACAAATAAATATTTTTATTCTATTACATAAAATAATATATTTTATTTTATAATAAGGGTAGCCAGCCACCCTTAACGTGATTTTTTTTTAATGAATCCACGAGTATATACGCTAAATATATTTTTAATCAAAAATTTTACAGTCGCTAAACAAATTTAGTATGTTAACAACTTGCTGCATGTGACTTTGTATCTACTTGATGGTAAGTAGATACTAAAAAACCGATGAACTCACAGACTAAAATCTAAACATGACTAGGTCACTTGACGGTTTATGCATCTGTATGGATTATTGTTATAGATTATTATTACTATAACCGTGTCTATTATTAACACCACAAGCAATCATACTATAACAGCAATAACTAACCTTTATAACAGTTCCACTAATGCATTTACACCGGAGAACCAATCTGAGTCATTTCTGAGGATAATTCTATAGATAACATGGATCATTAAAATCGGTGCGGGCGCCACCACAACGGTTAATGTGCATTAAGTTTGTTAAGGCGCTAATAATCTTTCACGACCTTCATAAGATGAATGCCAAATTTTCCTTTAGCATTTTCTGTTTTGATATATACTATATGTATTATATTGTATGAATTAAAGAAGTGGTATATTATGTATTGAGTGTATATTTAAGTATTTACATGTAATATTTAAGTAGTTTATATACTATTCGCTATATGTCTTTTAAATTGTTATTTATTTGCACCCTATGCATAATCTTCCACTCTCTCAAAGGTTAGCTGGTAGAAAATGCCTAAGGCATTAAGTTTGCCTATGTACAATTTTATTTTGTAATTTTGTGCAATAAAGTATTTTAAATAAATAAATGAATCAAAAACGTAGGTTCTTTGCATTATTAAATATAAATTACAGTTGGTATTTATGTGCCTTCGTATTTCGTTAGTTTGTGGGAAAATTATGAATTCGATTTCGGTGTAATTTTATATAGAGGTACCTATATACTTACTCGAATCCTATGAAGTTTAGGATATACAGGATAAATTTGAAAGGTTTTACTTTGGGCTAATATGCAACTGTATTTCCTATGCAACCATGGGTCGCCAATGAAAAAAGTCATTTTAATTATACTAGTCCGTATGGAGAAGACATTTTTTTTTATTTGCAACACATGGTTCTGGGGAATATTTGTTCGATATTTTTTTTTTAAATATGTAGAACAATTTACACATATTGATTATTAAAAACTCATATTAGCCCAAAATACAACCTTATTTAAAGTCCAAAGTTTAATTATCTTTATTACTCGTACAGACAAAAGCTCCTAAAGCATGAAGGTAAAAACCGTGCCCGTCCGCGCGCCGCGCGTTTTTTTAACTTCATGTCCTAAAGCCTTTTAAAATATCACAAGGAAACAACCACTTGTTTTTTATTGTCATAAATTAAGAAACAATAATTTCCAGCCAGTCGCTACACTCCTATTAATTTTTAATACTTCATTGTAATTTTAAAATTTACATAAGCGAGCTTAATGCCTTCAGCATTATCTACTGTCTAACTGAGAGTGTAGATTGTATTCAAAGGTACAGAATGATAAATGTAATGTTAGGTTCCTTTTATACCAAAATCTTTTAAACAAATTAACTATTATTATTTGTTTTTTTTTGTAAAATAATAATAATAATATGTAGGATTATTTTCACATATTACTCTGGTCACAAACTAAGCTCTAGACATGATGTACTATGTGTACCAGACAAATTGAAATAAACATATAATATTTTATAAACAACCAGACCATGACAAACTGTACAGAAAAATGTACTAATATTTTTTTGCCATGGATGGGAACGCCAAAGGCGCAACCACTAGTCTAAGGAGACGGAAAAAATGTCTAAAACTACAGTTTTAAATCCTTACAATCACCTTAACTGCATTAAGTTCATTCTAATAAAACGAAGGTTCTTCAATTTCGTACATAAGTCCACTAACTTAGTTATTCCATTTGCTGAATATTTCAGACCATAGAAGACCTTATTCTGGTGGTTTTAAGGTAGGTTTTCAATCAGTAAAGTGACTGTAAGTCTGGCTGACCATTAGTGATCCCATATTACATCATTACTCAATGTCAAAGAACACGCGAACATCTCCTTAGGTTGCGTTCCGGTTGACGATAGAAATAATATTATTAACAGTTATTTCAATTATTGTTATTTGGCTTATTTCCTGCTCTTCTTGATTATTAGCCTGCAGTTAATCTTCTTGTGAAACGAGGCTATTGGAATAACGATTTTAACTAGCTAGTGCAACGTGTAATATAATTAGATTATTGTAATTTATTCAAGTGAACGGTCAAAAAATTTCGAAAAAAATATTAATAATACCATAATATACGTGGGGGCCGAGTTGGTTAGACTCCAGTCTTAAAAGTACTACAGTTTTTAATTAAAAAATATTACAACATCGCTATTATGCCTCGGAGAGCACTAAGCTGTCGGTCCCATTTTCACTATACCAATTTGTAAAACTGTTTATAGACGGGTCAGTCAGCAGGGATAGTCGTAGATTATCGATGTAAACCCTCAATATTGCTAAATGTATATAAAATATCGATATCCGAAAAAGAAATCGGAAGTTCAACATACTCGTAGATTATTTTTTTTGTGGTTAGAAAATGACCAATTAAAAATAACAGTAAATATAATATTATAGGCTGCTAATCTTTAATCTTACTATTTAGTAATATTCAAAAATCTAATCCGGGTCCCTCACATGCGCAAACACATTTGTGGAAACCTTTTCCGAACATGTCTTAATATAGGCGAATGTATTGTAAAAGTATCGCAAATACTTGCGAATATTGCGGGTTCACGTATTCTTGCGAATGTGAGGGACCCTGGTTAAAAGCAGGTAATAAATATCTACATAAAAATGTGTGCAAAAAATGATGCTGTTGAGAAGCTTTGTCAAATACAAATATTAAAAATACAATAAAAATATTAATGATATAAAAACATATGGCAATAACAATAATATGTAGGATATTTGACGTTATTGCCCAGCGGGTTATTACACGAACAACGCTAAGTTAAACTTTAATCAATATGATGTAATTCTGACGTAATTGACATTACAAATTGACAGATAACTACGTTATTATGATTAAAGTTTATTCTAACGTTGTGCGGCGTCAAAAACTAAGCTAAACTAGACCTGTACTATGTGCCATGTATTACCCGGGTTCCTATCACATGTGCAAAAACATTCGTGCCAACCTATCCAAACAGGATGGAAAAAGTTGAATATATTGTAAAAAGACATACACATAATATTCGCAAATACCGTCCTCCACTTTTGGGTTCGCGAATCCTTGCGAATGTGAGGGACCCGCGTTAGAACAATGATACTAATATTAATAATAAGTATGGTCACCAGATGCGAAAAAGTTTGCACATACACTTGGCAAACTTTTAGTCAAAAAATCTGGTGGCTCAAGTGCTAAAAGCTATTTTATTCGCCGCATAAGCCTGGAGATTCTGAGGGGTAATGCAGCGAGCATATTCGGTACTTTGGAAACACCGGGGGGACTAGACGATTTTTTTAATTTGTAGGGCCTCTGCTTATCTCTAGCTGAGTCTAGCTACTAAATATATTGCTCCATATTAAAGTAATAATAAGTATTATATTTAAGTTATTTATAAAATATTCACAAACCTATACACTGATTGTTAGTAAGGATTATTATTCTGTAAACATTTAGCACAGATTTCCTCTTAGTGTTTTCCTTGATTCAATTCTACGAACTTATAATTTTTTGTAAAAGAAGTTTAATTATTATAATAAGACACAATACAATTAACAATAAAAACATTTAGTATCGTTAGGTTTTATTTCTTTTTTTCTGTACAGTTTCTCATGGTCTGGATGTTTATAAAATATAATACATATGTACCTACATATTATATCGTTGCTTCTGGTACACATAGTACAAGCATAGATCTTAGTTTGTGACCAAAGTAATATGTGTAATTGGTCATACATATTATTATTATTTCCTTAGTAAACCAAATATCAAAAGCATGACGTGTTAATTTTAATAGTTGTTAAAATAAAATAATTCAGTCTGATAAAGATATTGTAACACCTATACCTTTAAAGCTCGTAATAACAATTTAATTAACAGTTCTTACTGTTCTGGCGCATGTTATAAAAATTAAATGACTACCTAAGTATGTAATAATTGTCACAACAATCTAGAAATAACTTCGTAATCTCGTAAAAATTCCGGATTATTTGCGAAGTTTACACGTGACTCTTGCAAAACCGGTTACCAGCCTGTCGTTCAACTATTGGACTAAGACCCACGTGCTAGTCAAAGGTACAAATGAAAATGAACTTTATAATTATTTAGAATGTGATATAGTTTAGATTGTAGCAGACTATGTCAAAGCAAAGCCTACACACTTTAAATTTACTACCTATCGAAAGCTGAAGTTTGTAAGAGAAAGTGAAATATGTATATTAATATATACATTTGTAATACAAATTTATTGAAAAAATCTGGTAAGAAATTTATTAAATTTTATATTGCTCTCAGGACCCCCACAAGATGGACCGACGACCTGAAAAAGGTCGCGGGAAGCCGATGGATACAGGCAGCGCAGAACCGGTCGTTGTGGCGATCCTTGGGGGAGGCCTATGTCCAGCAGTGGACGCGCGAAAGGCTGGCATGGTGATGATGATAATGATATTGCTCTCTATCTTATTACAATAGTGTCATTCAACACATCATTTTTATTTTTTATTGCCCAATGTCCAAAAAATACATACAAAATGTATATACAAATAAAGACCTCTTTTAAATTTACGCTTATAATAAGTTTATTGGACTAATTATGTTCCAGCACTTATTTAAAGAAAAGATATAACCTACTTTTTTAAATTAAGAAAATCACTGTAAGGAAATTGAATGCCTAAAAAAGTTTCGGCATGGGCTAAAAAATCACGCAGTATAATAAAATTTATCGCTCTCACTATATTATTAATTACAATAGGTGGGTAATAGTAATGTAAACTAACCAAAAATAAATCTAAAAAATAATATTAAATTAATAACTAGTAATAATAATAAGTTCTGGATTAAATTCTGAAACAGTTGTCCATTTATATCCCCAGCGCTAAGGCTGAAGAACAAAATAAATCTAAGCGAAAAATCGCGTGCGGAATTAACTTCTACAAACAAAGTGCATTAGCGCCTTAATTGTCTAAAATTAACCTTTGTTCAATCGTAAAATATTCACAAACGCTTAATTTGTAACATTCGGTATTTTGCTAACCAATTGCCCTTAGTTGTAAAAAAATAGCATTAGTTATTATGATGCTATTACGATCAAATTGTAGTATTAAATGAAGAGCATTGGTGCCCATATTGGCTTTCAGAATACTAAATTTCTACTTGCTACTACAGCGCTCTTGTCCAATTAATTAAAACAATCTAAATATATTTTTTATATACGTTATATACGTGGTGGCCGAGTTGGTTAGATCTTGGACTTAAAAACACTTAGGTCCCTGGTTCGAATACCGGTGTGTACCAATGAGTTTTTAATTAAAATAAATATGTAAGTACATCATTTGTTTAACAACACCACTATAGTGCCTCGAAGAGGCACGTTAAGCTGTCGGTCTCGGTTTCACTATACCAACTTGTGAAACTGTTTATAGATAAGTTATTGAGTATATTCAAAACATCGCTACGAGCTAGCCACTTGTTCGGTGTAGACTCATACCATCGGCTACGATGAGGTGGGATTAAAACCCCTCCGCTGGGGGCCGTCTAGGCGGTCTCGGGCGCCGTAAGGTACCCGTGATGATATGTATGTGTAAATATATTTTTAACATCTGTCTCCAGATGCCGAATTGTGCACTACCAACACTTCGAATTGCGTAGGATTCACTGAAATGACAAGTTGACATTTCTGGCAGACAATTTGTAATGTAAGTAGGTGTTAAATTATTAAAGTGACAATAAATATGGAGTGAAGGTTGACATGAAAATATAATTTAATTTTATGTCCTCTTGTTGTAAGAAATTACGAAACATTCGTCTTGTTTAACATCTTATTAGCTTTATAGCTACTGAATGTGTCACAACAGTAGAACATTATAGAACTGATGACAAACCTACATTTAGATGAATTTATGGATATTTGAACGATTTCAAACGACCTAGACACACTGACGTTGTCTACTTATTGAAAATTAATGTCAGTCCTAGATATTTAAAATAGGTTTACTGTTTATTATCTATTGGGCAAAAAGACGTCATATAATATGGTGGGTTAGGTAATAGTAAATTCAAAAGAAATAATATTTCATTAAAGATATTTTGTCGATCTTAAAATAGATCCCTTCCAATGCAATACAACTATGCTTTTATCAACTCAAAATGCCTTTTGCAAAGTAATAAATTTAACTTCTGGAAAGAAAATCGTCAGAGGGGTCACATTAAATGAATTGGTTGTTGAATTACTCTTACCTGTTTTCGATAAAAACTGTGACTAATCAAAAACTTTATAATAGTCATTATCATTAGCATTATGCGGCGGTTTTGTTTCTTAATGATCATCTAAGAGTCAAGTCTCTATGTTTTTAATCGTCACATTTTTGATTTTGTCGATATTTTAGTTGTTTCCAGCTTGACATGGATAATTAAAGTTAATCAAAACTTTATTTTGTTTATTTGAGTTTGAAAATTCAGATGAGGACCATGCCACTTCTCTACTTATATTGTCTTGTCCAAAGTCATCTGGGCCCCAATTCCCTTACTATACTTACAATCGAATTGTAAACTCATCTTAATATAAACACACACGCTATTTTTTGACAGCTTTCAATAGGCAATTATTTAGCAGAATACGAAATGTTACCATTTAAGCGATTGTGATTAATAATTTTCACCCTACTACTACCAACCCCGATTTTTAAATGACTATATATGAGTACTGTAATAATCTTTAACTCGATAACTGATGAATTATCAAACGATCAGTTTTTTTCTGGAAAATATATTTTTATTTGACATATATCATATGTATGAATAATTGACATACTCATAGGTATATTTATATTATTTACTGAAGAATTTTACTAACCTTGATGTTTTTCTAAATAAATTGATAATGTTTGTACTCGGTGCGTTCCGAAACCAATGATCAAATTTTCATGAAATCCAAAAAGTCCACATATGGAAAACTTAAGAGTTAAAAAATCTCCATATAAAAAAGTGAATAAGTACAGAGTGAGACGAACATTTTTTTATTCATTAGTGTATACCCGTGCAAAGACGGGACGGGTAGCTAGTAAACATATATAATTTAACTACCTAAATAATACAATATAATAATAAAATAAAATAATTAAATAATTTAACTATACCAACTTGTGAAACTGAAAGAGTTATTGAGTCTATTCAAAACATCGCGACGAGCTAGCCACTTGTTCGGTGTAGGTTCATACCATCGGCTACGACGAGGTGGGATTAAAAACCCCTCCGCTGGGTACCCTGGGACCGTCACGGTGGTCTCGGGCGACGTAAGGTACCCGTGATGATATGTATGTATATATAATACAAACGGATATGGACGAAATTTTTTATTTATTATAATTTTACTTAGGTATACAGGTTTTATTATATTAGTTTTATTTTATTATTAAGGTATTCATATTAGGTATATCAAATTTAACTTTCTCGTATGCTTTTGTCATATCAAACAAGATTCCAATAGAATATTTTTTCATATATAATACAATATTAATATGACTTTGACCAAATCAAAATTCTTCAAAGAAATTACTAGTTTCTTACATAAAAGTCAACAAAGTTCACTCATTGTGAAATTGTTTGTCTTTTCTTGTGTTGAAATTTTCTGTTTATGAGTAAACATTGGTAATTTCACTTCGTCTCGAAATGTGAGATGACAACATCTGTGAGGTTTCAATAGAAATTAACATAGTTATTGGTCCATCGAGTCTCGCTTTCTTAAATAATTTTCCTTCGTTCACGCAAGCAGATTGTTTCTACATTTCCTTGGACACCAATATTAATACTAAATATTACGTAACAAAATTATAGAATAACAATTATATGTAGGGGGCCATCCATAAATTAGTTTACAAGAATTAGACTCCCCTTAGTGTGATGTGGTTACACATATTTTATTTTTAAAACTAGCTGATCCGCGCTGACAAACTTCGTCTGCGTAACTTTAACCGTTTACCGTACGTTCTCAAAAGGAATCATTTTTCCCCGTTTTTGCATCATTTTTCTTTCAGAGTGTAGTCTAGCAGTTACGCTATTTTTACGCACGTTGTATCTGCAAAGTCGTGTGTTCGATTCCCACTCATAGGAATTGCACAAAAAAAAAGTATAGGTACGTATACATTTCTGTATAGTTGGCTTTGGTCTGGGTGTCTTTTCAAATAGGAAGGTACGAGTATATATTAGTGTCATTGTCATAGTACAAGCCTAGTGCTTAATTTGTGATCGGGGCAATATGTGAGAAATGTAGATTCTACTAGGTACCTACCTAGTAGATGTTACTATATTAAAATTAAAAATTCTATTCACACGTTGACGAAGGTATACCACCGTACTACTAGATTTAAATTTTCTTTAAAATGTATCCTTTAATGTAAGTATGTTAAGAGAGCGCCTTTGTGTTTCATGTATTCTTTAATGTAGGTATGTTAAAAGCCAAGCAACCTAATGGTTGCGACTAATATTATGAATATTATTGCACCCGGAGGCCGTGGATTCGATTCCACGTTAATTTACACATTTAAAAGCTTTAACTTGCCGTTGACAGTACAATTATTTATTCACGATCTGGTTAGTACTATATAAATAGGCCTTCACCAATCTGTATGTACATATAATAAGATTGTAGACATTCCGTGTACATCAAAGATAAAAAGTACTGGAAGAAGAGAGAAATAAACAATAGTTGGTTATTTTTTTAATTATTTGCCTGTTTGTTTTTTTTGTTGCATCACGTCTTTGGATTTAAAATTAAATTATTAATAGCCGATAGCCTTCCTCGATAAATGGGCTATCCAACACTAAAATAATTTTCAAAATCAGTGCAGTAGATCCAGAGATTTATTACCCCCTACAACCTCACAAACTTTACTTCTTTATAATATTAGTATAGATAAAGCACACGAAGTTGCGGGTACCAGCTATTTACAAAACGACGGGGGAAATGGCAACAAAATAGGGTGATTATTGAAGCGTCTATCATATGAATGATAAAATTTGAATACCTACTGGGCTGGTCATCCGGGCGGCGATATGGATGACCGAACTGTGTCTGTGTATGATATTTCATTTGAAGTTTACTTTGCTGCAGTAAAAATATGATTATTCTCAATATTTTCTGTTAAGTTTATATCATTTATTTATTTATTCGTAGAATTATCAACAGCGATCACAAATTCAAAGATACAAACCTATATAAAAAATATTACAAATAGCCGATAATAAAATTTCATAAATATTACAATAAAATTAGAACTGGTTACATCATGATCGGTATTAAAAGATTAAATTTACTATCCTACTAAGTTTAATTTTAATTCGGTTCAGCAGTTTAAGAATGACATCATAAACATCAAGGTCACTATTTATATCTCATATAAAATATATTAATTTACTCATGTATCGTATGTCTCTTTTATTCTTTCTTGTTTGGCATTTGGTGAAAAGGGGTCTGACCAAAGAACACGATCGCCAATCGAATCGCCGCATCGATCGATAAAAGTGAATAGGAATTTTAGTCTATGGGTAAAGCATGATCGACGAGAAACGTCAAATCCCATTCATTTGGTTTCGATGGGTATTTAGATTCGATTATCGATTAGCTCTTTGGTAAGGCCCCAGAGACTATACCTACTTAAGTAAATATTAAGTATAGGCTATAAATAGTAAGCATACAAAAAGTCCAAACTTTCTTATTAAAATATTAGAATTGACAAACATTAAACTAACAAAAAGTCGTCATAGAGTATAAAAGATTGTTGCCAACAAAATGTTGGTATTTATTGAATGTATGTTTTCATATAAATATTTGAATTTAGGTCTGATGAAAATACTATGGTTTATATTAAAATGTAAAGCAATAAACTCAGTAAGTGATCCCCTTAAAGCACAGTTAACATTAAAAAATTATACCACCGTTAGTTTGCAGGAGCTTATAATATTATAATAATTAACATGTAATTTACATAATGACACTTTAATCTTCTTATAAGTGATCGCTCATAAAGCTGTTCTTAATATGTTGTTAATATCTAATATTATAACGTTAATAATAATCATAGTATAATTAAACAAATTAGATGCCAATATAAAAAGAAAACTACAAGTGTACCAATATTTAATAAAAATATAATATTGGAGAACTGAATAAAAGAGAAGTTAATCTAATATTAAATCATGAATTATGAAAACACATTAGGTACAATCAAATATAAATATAAAAAAATAACAAGAGATGTACCAATATTTAATAATAATATTATTACTCGTAACATTATTGCAGAATTGAACAAAAGAAACGTTGAATTTAATAATAAAATTGATGATTGATAGATTTTGTTTCCGTGACCGATGTGAGGTGATTGTCCAAACTAGGTCGAACATCAGCAGATTACAACATTGTTATTATTAATAATACCTAAACCATTGTTATATTTGGGTGTGTTATAGAATGTATTATCATTAAACATTAAGAAAAAATTAAGTATTAAATTATTTCGAAATGAATACTTATGTAAAGATTTAAAGTTGAATAAACTGACGACATGGCATTGGGAAAACAGAAAAAAACATCTTGCATGTGTCCAAATTTTAATTGTTAGTGAATTCAACTATATTTGTAATGATTCGACTAATTAGGCAAAGCTCAAAAATTCAATTAAGTTTAGAAATTTAACAATAACAAAGCTCACTAATATATATATATAAATTTATCGGATGAGCAGGTTTAAGTGAATCCTCATAGAATTTAATAAACAGACATGTTACATGTGCCTATTGTTTGATTTTGGATAATAAAATACAGGGCATTGTTTCATAAATTTCTATTGTACCTCCTATTGTAGAACGGACTCGTGTTCTGATTCACCCCTTTAGCCAAAAAGTCGTGAGTAGCAAGATGTCGAAACAGTTTAATTATAGCTGATTACGTCTCCAAACAACGCGGTACTTACGAGTCGTTATCTTACGTATATCAGATAATGCCGCACTAAACTTACGGCAAACAATTTTTGATCTCAGGTTGTAAAACGAACTTGTTTTTGTAAAAAAATGGAAAGTACAACTCAGAATAATGAAAAACAAAACTCACCGTTCGACAAGCGGCTGCACATTATCCAAAAATTCGAATCCTGCGTGCGTGGTATAGGTAATCGTTTCATGGCACAGAACGGGTCCGTGTTCTGCCGGCACGTAATTCTTTAACGCCCAAAATTCCCCTCGTTGTTGAATTTGATAAAGAAAAGATCTTTCAGTGCAGCCTAAAATAGTTCGTAGGCGATGTAGAGTATTCTCAGATAGGGCTGTTTCGTCGGGTCTTTCGGTGTAAGATTCGTTAGTAGGTTCTTGTGAAGGCACTTCGTTGATAAGTTTCATCGCGTCGGCTATAGACGTGCTGGATACTGTCCTGTTAGTTGGTGAGGGTGTTGAGGTGACTCTGAGAGCGTCGTCGACACTTCGTGCGCTCGTATCACCAGTGAAGTTCCTCATGTCGTTCATGATGACATACCGCATGTCCGCTCCTCGTTCGGTGCCATCCAGGGTCATCGGGACCCATTCCACCGAAGGCGACGTATTCGATAGGTGTAAAGCCGCGTAAAACAACACGAACACGTTTATCACAATGCTCACTCTAAAGACTAGGTTTCGACGATTATTCAACATTATTATAAAAAGTATAGGCACTTGAGTTTACTATGCTAGAAGGGGGTTAGTTAAAACGTCCTTCGTCGTCCTCGAGGACGCAGTTTCCTATATATCGGCGTCAGCATTACAATTATTCAGTCATCTGCAATGCGAAGGAGACTTGCGCCGCCACATGAGGATCTGGAACAAACAAACAAAAATACATTAATCGAATGCAATTTATGTGAAAAAATATATTAGACATTTTGTACCAATTTAACACCATTTGAGAAATGGGTGTAAACATATTATATAGTCACAATAATATTTTATTGAATACATATTATATACACCCCAATAGATAGCCTGACAGTGAACTAACTAAACATATAAGGGCAAAATTTAATATTGCCATTAAGTTACGAGGTCTTAAAAAGATAGCAATTTCCCATCCTGTCTAATATGCATATGAAATTACTATAAAATGACTCCAGTGCGTGCGAGGTGTAAAAGCTATTAACAAATAAAGGACTAGACGATGTTAAGTCATCCCCGCGGCTAGTATTATGTAAATCGGTATTTAATTGAAAAGTTCTCTCACAGCCCATTGCAATATTTATGGATATTCATGCTGTAATTAAGTTCATTCTTTATACGATTATTATACCTATTACATTACCTATTTTATTTATAACTTTTACAAGATCGCTTTATCAGACTTTTTAATATGTTTCATTGCCTTTTAGGGATCTAGATTATAAAAAGGAAGTACCTACGAAAACTGTTATTATTATAGTCGTACTTTGTCTCATCGTTTTGAGATTTTTTTTTTGTAGCTTTTTTTTTATATCTTTAAAGTTGCATGTAGCCCTGACAGGTATTACCTGGGAGAGTGAAAAGTGTATTCAGTGTTTAAAAATAATAACACGTGTCATGAAATAAATGTATAATGATTATAATAATAATGATGTACATGACAGATTGATACCCAAATCGTTTGTCTCTGGTCATCGAATGCCGAAATTAGGAGTATGTTCTTTTCTTTCTGTTTTTTAACTTTATTTATGAGAAATAACGAGATAGGGATTTATTCCTGGGGTCAACATTCAATAGAGACTCTACTCGCTGATCAATTTATTTTGTTTTACTTTGAGTAAACTAGTTTTAAATGTATTTACATATTTTTCATAAAATATCTAAAATTATAAAGTAGTTTTAATTGGAATTTCCGAACGGCCTTGTCTAAGTGATTTACTCAAGCCAAACTGATTGTGATCGGGCTGCCGAGTTGCACCAATTTATGTCGGTCTAGGTGCGAGTTGTTTTCGTCGCCACCTCGGCGGGTCCACCCTTGGCGTCGTAAATAAACATAGTAGTTAGTACGCAGGGCTGTTAATTATCAAATTGATACTAAAAATACTTTAAAGATGTAATCTTTTATTGGAGCACGTTATGTGCATGGTATTTTTTTAAAGAAAACTGTTTATTGTTAGACGAACAGAAAAAATATTTTCTTAATTTGGAAAATATTAGTCATATAATTGTTAAGTCAGAAACGTAAAATAAAATAGTTTGTTCGATAGAAATAAATCGTGAAAATAGCTCTGAAATTTTCTTTTTTCGCATTTTATGACATTACTATAAATGTTTAACATGATTTTTTTCTTTATAAAGGTGTATATGATAATTAAAAAGAAAATTGTTAATTCATATTTAACATTTTTTATGTAGTTTTTCTTAAATTAATATTTAAACGCATTGTGATATATGACATTTTGTTTCCGTGCGACTTTTGGTAGTCCACGCTGCTTACTCTCATCAGAAACCGTACTTATAACGCTGAGATAAAACATGGGGAAGTAGATACATATACGTAAAATCACTGACGAGCATACCTCGCCTTAAGCTGACTTCCAAAAATCATGAACGGGGTCGACCAAAAATTTTTTGTTTTTTTCCAACAATGAACAGTTATTTCGTAAACGCAATAGATCCCTCTATTGCGTTTACGAAATGGGCGACGAAAAGGACGAATTTGCATACGAATCTATTTTAATATCCTTGTTTAACTTCAAATTAACTGCTGGTTTCGTAACCGCACCTTCAAACAAGATTAGCACATCGTCGAGAATTTGATGCAGTAGATTCCTAAAAAACCTCAGTGGCCAGGTTGCGCCGTTGGCGATTGATTTGTGGGTTCTATTCCAGCTTATGGCAAGACAATATTACTATGATTTTCTTTAGCAGAATACGAAATGTCACAAATTACGAGGTACTTTTGATCTCTAACATTATAAGGTTTAGGTTTTTACCCTAACATTTATGAGGTTTATAAATTTTAGGTTTAGTAAAATTTGTACCTACGTATTATCGTTATTTGATCTCCATTTTAAATTGTTCTTTCGAAATTATAGGGTTAGTAGTTTTTAAGATGAGTTAGTTTTGTACCCCAATTTATAAGGTTCTTAGAAATTGGTTTCTTGTGAGTCTCTACCATACGGTAGTAAAAACCGTATTAACTTAGAGTTAATACATTAGAAACGCTATGGAATAAACGCAGGTTATTTGTCCTGTTTACAAAATAAAGCGATCCAATTGATAGCTCCTCACGTATAAACGTTAGACGATACCAAAAACTTACGGTAGCGCCTATTTTTAATTGTTTCAACCCTAAGCGATTGCGCGTGCGTCTATATTTAAATGCGAATAGATAATATGCAAGTGGAAGTCCGCGCGGAATTCTTCGTTACGATAAAAGCTCATCGAGCAATGCAGCGATCTAGAGATTAGAGATAATTTGTATAATTGATTTCTTTACAGATAATATAATCTGCTTAATTACTAAAGCCTATATACCCTTTAAAGACACTGCATTCGTAATCGCGAACTCTGCGTTCTTCATACAAAACGAGCTTTCGCACTTCCAGTAATACTCGAAATATAATTTTAATTCTGCGTAAATCGAGTATTATTGGAAATGCGAAAGCTAATTTGTATGGAGAATGCGGAATTCGCGATT
Organism: Monopis laevigella; assembly: GCA_947458855.1. Taxonomy (NCBI): domain Eukaryota; kingdom Metazoa; phylum Arthropoda; class Insecta; order Lepidoptera; family Tineidae; genus Monopis; species Monopis laevigella. Next base: position 21,273,403 of record OX381581.1, read on the forward strand.
ACGAATGCAGTGCCATTAAAAGAAATATTTCAAAATTATTGACGGTAAAGTTTAATTTAAGTAAGAAATATATTTCAGAAAGCTTTTCCGATAAAAATATTTAAAATTATATTTGTATTAATTGTAAAAATATTTAAAATTATACCTTAACATTTTTTATTTCTGTTTCTTTCGAAATTTTTGATAACATTTTATTTTATGTAGGTACTTAACTTATATAACTCAAAAACTATTAAAAAAACTGGGATAATGTAATATATATAAATAAAATTTATTTCTAAAATTGTACCTTTCCCCTGTTAATTTAATTGAGTTATTACTACGTAGGTATATTCCTTCTTCTTTATTTAGATAAAATTGTTCGGTACCAATTTTTTATCTCAACTTGCAGACAGATGGTCTCATTCATAAAAACTTTTTGAGGCCTTGAAGAACACTTTAGTTATAGAAAAGAAAATGTTCTCTCTTTTACGCATAATCATTTTTGTTGCTAATAAAACGAGACAAAACCTTCCATAACTAAAGTGTTCTTCAAGGACTCAATTAGTTTTTATGAATACCGGTGTGAGTGTATATAAAACTAATAGGATCCATAGGAATTCCGTTTTGTATGGTACTTTGACACCTCATGTTTGAAGGACTCAAAAACATGTTCATAATATAATAAATAAATAATATGACAACACAAAGAGAACAAAAGTTATTTAAAAAAAACTAAAAGGAGTTAGGTACGTAATGGTTTGAAAAATTCCATTAATTTATTCAAATGTGGAATATAAGTTTTTAAAATAAAATTCTTAGGTAGGCACTCTGACATAAATACTAATAATATAGTCTATACCAGTATAATATAAATAAAGCCTTGAAAACAAACGTACTTGCGTTTCTAATAATGTAAGAACTTAATTCTACCATAAAACAGAACAATTTATTCTTTCTCATAATATTATGAAACTTTGCGCGTAAAAGAAACATTATAAAAGCTCAGATGTAACCAGGTAATTGTATGTCAAAGCAATATATGCTAAATATGTAAATATGAAATTGCGCATAATCACATAACAAGCATGTCCTTGGATTTGTGGACAAATCACGGAACTACGTGGGCGGTCAACTGAGTACTGCGACTAATGATACTGATATTTTGGTCGGCTTTTTTATATTGATCGACCTAGAAATAATTTTGAAAGAACTTGAACTTCTTGGTGAAGGATATAATAACACCTTAGCTTATCGCCTTTTCTGGTGAAAAGAGGCCTGGGTCAAACCTCGCTTAAAGAATTCGTATTCCGATCTAGCGGGGAAACCCAATCCAGATCTTTTTAAAAAAAAATATACCATCACGGATGTCTATTTGGCTCCCGAACACCGTTTAAACGGCCCCAGGGTCCCCAATAGTGGTTTTAAACCGTCCTCATTTCGCCGATGGTATTCGGAGGCAACACCTAACAAGTGGCGAGCTTGTTGCGGTGTTTATGATAAAATATTGTTGTATAAAGCGGTCACCCATCCCAGGGCCGACCTGTTGTCATATGCTTAACCCTGTTATCAGTTGCGTAGTGACTTAACCACTAGGCTGGGGCCAGATATTTTAATTAGTATTATTTTATAAAACTTGTGAAAAAATTGTATAGTAGGATTATCTATACAATAGATTAGTCTTTACTAATATTATAAAGAGGTAAAGTTTGTGAGTTTGTGAGGTCTCTGGATCTAATGAATCGATTTTGAAAATTCTTTTAGAGTTGTAATGCCCATTTGTCGATAAATGCTATATAACATAACGATACGACCAATAGGAGCGAAGCATCAATGAAACATGTTGGGAAAACGGGGAAAATTAGTTTCTTTTGAAAGCTTCCGTTACGTAATAAAAATAAATAAATAAATACCATCACGGGTGCCTATTTGGCTCCCGAGAACCGCTTAAACGGCCTCAGGGTCCCAGCGGAGGGATTAACCCATCCTCATTTCGCCGATGGTATTCGGAGGCAACACCTAACAAGTGGCGAGCTTGTTGCGGTGTTTATAATGAAATAGCCTCGTTGTATAAAGCGGTCACCCATCCCAGGCCGGCCTTGTTGTCATCTGCTTAACCTTGTTATCAGTTGCGCAGTGGCTTAACCACTAGGCTGGGGCCGCTTTTTTTACGTGCGTTGCTTAAATGGTTAAAGTTACACAGACAAAGTTACGCGGGTCAGCTAGTTAATATATAAAGTGGTATGGAAAAAAATATTTTATAGTACCATCACGGATGCCTTATGGATCGCCTAGTCGGCCTCATGGTCCTTCAAATTTTTTTTTTATATACAATGAAATGCAGTTTTTTAATCTAGAAACTAAAATTTCCAACGTAATGATCTTCCAATATTACGATTACTTCTTGCTAGCAAATATAGTAAAACCGATGAAACATTGAAACATAGGGTACCTATGATTTAGGGAAACATATGAGGATACCGGTTTTTTTTTTTATTAATACGGGTGTAGATGCACCAATGCTAATTTATAATAGTAGATAGTAGGTATCTAAGTAAGAACAACTAAAAAAAAAATGGAGGGAAAATTTTGTTATTTTCATTACTTATTATTTTTACTTTATCAATTAAATTAGCACCAATTAGTTACAAATGAGCAAATTGTTAGGAGGCCCTAATTTCCATTATTTTAATGATGGAGAGCATAATTTGGTTCTTACAGTAATGGGACAGTGGAACACGCAATGTTGGCGGGCCTGTATTAATGGGTCCCTGGAGAGCAAAGACCTTGGATGGATAGAGCATTTAGCCAAGTAATAGTATATACATCCACATGTTATGTATTAACAACCGTTACTTATAGTAGATATATATCTATAGCTCTGCATAAATATATATATATATATATATATATATAAATATAAATATCATCACGGGTGCCTTACGGGGCCCGAGACCAATTAGACAGCCTCAGTGTACCCAGCGGACGGTTTTTTTAAAATCACACCTCGTCATAGCCAATTTTGAAAAACACTTTAGTTAAAACAGGTTTTGTCTCTTTTACGCATATTAATTTTTGTTGCAAAAAAAAGAGATAAACACTAACTACAGTGTAAATAAATAAAGTGTTCTTCAAGGTCTCAATAAGTTTTTTATGAATACCGTTTATATGTACACCGCGGAAGACAGCATTTCTACCAATACTATTTACTAAATTAAATTATACTTTACGATATCCTCACGATTTATTAATCTACTAAAAACTTCTTTAGATTTCATTGACATTTTAGCATATTTTAGTTATTATTTTTTCCTTTACTTAATTTATATAATTGGCTTATCTTTCAAAGTAATACAGTATAAATTAACATACTTTCCTAAAATACGTAATTAAATTAGGTAGGTAGATAATTACTTTATTAATCGTCTAGTAATTTCATATTTTGATAATTAGCTCAGTACTTAATTTATTACCTCATAAAAGTATTATTTTTGAAGAAAAGTACCTACGACTAAAAAGAACTTCCACGAATAACGAATAGAAGAAAATTAATCAAAGAAAGATGGAAGGCAAAGATGATCTTCATAAAGATTTTAACAAATAAAAGGATCATTTTGCAACTCGACTCTGAATATTGCTCTCCGCAAATATCTACTCTTCATTTAGAAATATCCTATAGCAAACAAATGATAAGATCTAAAATGTTCCACTAGACAGATTTCAGCAGTTATAGCTGTAGGCACTCTAAAAATCCTTGACTATTCTCGTACCTCAGACCCCAGTCATGGTCATTTGAATGGACAATAAACGGTCAGGCAAAAGGTAATTTCAGACTCTTACTTTGTAGTTTCCATACACACAATATACAATAATTCACACCTAGAACAAGAAACTTGCAAAACTGTGTGTTTGTGATTTTAGTACTTGTCACACATTTTGATGGTTTGTTGTTTTTAAGATAAAGCATGAAGGTGCTAAGGAATAATATGTAAGTATAAACATAGAAATAAAGACAAATAATTAATTAATAGATTACGTATTCACTAGGTTGAAATAAGTAGTTTAATAGCCAGTGTTTGCTTTGGCTAAATAAACACGTGTAATAAATCTAATTTGAGGACAAAACACGAGGCAAAATCTTTAGAATAAGTATGTCAGTATAAAAGGCGTGCATTGATCCCAGTTCACTGATTACTTCTTCAAAATTATGTTTGCTTATTGGTGAAAACTCATAAAATGTGAAAAAAGAATTTCTAAATAAATTAAATTCGTATTTAAAAAGCCTTGAATTTTATAGATTTTATCAATAGCGGACTCAGGTTAAATTAATATTTAATGACGAAATAATTATGCATAACTCATAATAATGATGCTGATAGAGCTATTTGTATGATAACCTTCATCAGCGAAAGTGAACGATTTCAAATACATTAAAGATAAGGCCACGTTTTAGGATTTGGTGAAACGAATTTGTAAACATTAGGAAATAACAACTTTGCACTTTACGTCTTAGCACAAATGAGATGCCATAACGTATGTAGTTAGTTACCAGACAGTAATTTCCTTTTATTGTGATGATGCTCTGTTTATGTGTCAAGGCCTTACTTTGATATCAATTTTAATTACCTAACGGTTCAAGAGATTCAAGTTGCAAAACCTTATTGTGGGTGTTCATCTGACGAAATATGGCTTCATTTAGAAAGTACGTACACAAGCATGTAGACTCTGTGGTACATTAATTATCATCACAAAACTCTTAATTGACGCTTTCTATACAACTGCTTGTTGTGTCTGTGTGAATTGAGTTAAAAATGCAGTAATAATAATTACAAATTTTAAAATTACACTTTTACTGAGATTGTTGCATGAAATTACACAACTAGTTAACTAGTTGGCTTGCTAGAAAGAAAGTGTGAAAGAAGCGCTTATAAATCAGTCACTAACATTATCGATGTTTAAGATGTTAATGAGATTACTATGATAGAGTTTTTTAATTAGTTAAAAATTAACTTTAAACTAATCTAAAAAAACAAGTGTCTCTTTTAGGTGTTATGCCTAACATTATTATCCGTCGATTAGGGTTTAGAAACAGCTATCGTATCAGCTATAAAAGTAAACCTAATCTATTTATAAATTAGCATAACATGAACTTCAATAAGTACCTATATATATATATATATATATATTTATATTCTGGAGTTTGGCATGTGACTTTATCTACCTGATGGTAAGCAGACCTACAAAATCTACGAATAGGGTCGATCAATAAAAACAGTATATTTAACAGCATTGATTGTTCCAAATATGCCGGCTAAATGATACTGTTAAGAAATGGGAGGCGACAAAGATGAATTTAATATGCTTTCTGCTTTATCGTCGAATCAACCACCCGTTTTGCAAAGGCATCTTGGAAGGAGACTAACCACTAAATAATATATATATATATATATATATATATATATATCATCACGGGTGCCTTACGGCGCCCGAGACCGCCTAGACGGCCCCAGGGTACCCAGCGGAGGGGTTTTTAATCCCACCTCGTCGAAGCCGATGGTATGAGTTTACACCGAACAAGTGGCTAGCTCGTCGCGATGTTTTGGATAGACTCAATAACCCATCTATAAACAGTTTCAGAAGTTGGTATAGTGAAACCGGGACCGACAGCTTAACGTGCTCTCCGAGGCACTATAGTGGTGTTGTCAAACAAATGTACATATTTTTTTTAATTAAAAACTCATTGGTACACACCGGGATTCAAACCAGAGACCTAAGTGTTTTTAAGCCCAAATACTATATACTAAATAATAATTTGTTTGTAATCCATGTTTGATTTATCAATATATCAAACATGGATTACAAACAAATTTTATTTATCTATATAAATCAATATAAATCAAATAGGTCTGCCCGTGTAATATGACAAATAGTAGATACTAGATTTTACACAGAAAACTGTTCGCTTGATAATAAGTTTTTTTATATTTTATTTCTTCTCATTATTACAACCAAAGTTATATAATACAATAAAACTTACTCTTACTTAAGAATAACTGTTTATTACTTTACGCTCTTCTGATTTATTGCTATCATTTGTTATATCTATAAATTATAACGACTTTAAAGTGAGAGGTTGATTGGCGATAAATAGCGGACAGAGGACAGACAACAGCTTGTTGTTTTATTCACATTTAGTGACAGGAAGCAGACGGGCGTTGTACGAATGCACAATATTACTTCAAGCGTTTGAAGCCTTTATATGCACACTGAATAGTGTTCATGATTAATCAGGACCCAACTATGACGCTTTGATAGTGATATAATTAGCATTGGTATTTATATTATTCTACATCCGTAAAGGGAATACAATCATTGAAGTAGAAGCCAAAGGGTTATATTTGGCGAAAACTGATAAATTTTAAAGTGTGTTGCAATGGTTTAGCAGAACCGGCGGCATGGTGACATGAATTTTAGGAGATGCTAATAATAATAGATTACTTTTGTGCTATGATTTGGAATGCCACATGCGCAGACACATTGGCTCCGAGTCATGTCTCAAGTTCTTCCAACTCTGCTGGTGCCGTTGCTTCTAATGCGGAAATCAAAAAAATTAAAACATATTTCTTGCTACGTGACACCTTTGTATTTCTTTCTTTTGCTATTGAAACCTTAGGATCGTGGTCTCCGTAGGCCAAGAAGTTTGCCAAGTCAATTGTTACTTTATCAAAAATCCGGTTACCGTTGAGCTAAGTATTTTTTTTTCTACAGAAGATTAGCTTAGAGATACAAAAGGGTAACGCAGCGACATACTCGGTACTATTGGTAATACTGTAGGGTTGGAAGAAATTTATTATTTATATATTTTTTTTTCTGTATCTTCTCATTTTATAAATATATGTACCTACTTAATAAATACCAAGATTACTTTAACTTTTATAATGAAAGCTAGAAAGGTGGAGTAGATTGAGGTACCTTTTAACTTTGTCGTGAATATCAGATTCATTTTGTAAATCACGGTTTAGCATTTAATTGACAAAACCGCAGAGTAATCTAGCAAATTCTTGCTGCAAATTATGTATCTGCAACCACATTAATTCCTTTAGTCTGGGCACGATTGTGTTTCACCAGGTCTAGGTTCTAAGAAGGTATATACAGTTTATTGTTGGAAGGTATAACCTAATAATTGGAATTGCTCTAGATTTGGAATACTTGTTATTATTATTAAAGTAAACTGTCGTGATATTTAGTTAGTTGGTTTAAGGTTGGTTTTCCTATTAATAAAACAAATAAAAAATAATTAGATTTCTAAGGATTTCTTTTTCTTTAAAAACGTATGAAATCTTATTTTGTACAGTTTCCTTAGAAATGTTGTGAACTGTCAAATGCATAAAACAATAGACAAAGTTTTAAAGCGCATAAAGCCACTACAAAAATATACCTTATCTACCTGATTGTAAGCAGTCCTTCAGAGTCCATGAATGGGAAAGGTCAATACATTATTGTTTAACAACCTAGATCGCTCCCACTATACCGACTAAATATATGCGATGACAAAAAGGAATTTGCATTAGGACTATTCAAAAATATCCCCGCTGCTTTATCGTCAATTTAACAATCGATGCAGTAGTCTCCTAAAACCGGTGAACTCAGAAACTAAACCCGAAACATGACTAGGATTGCTACATAAATTTAAATAAAAATGATATAGCAAACGTAATAGATCAAACATATAGTAATATGACATCTGCACTTTACAGAAGTGTGTCACTGTGTCATACATAATGAAGACCCAACCAACATAATCAATTATAATCAAATTGTTCTTAAATAACAGTGTCTGTTCAAACGCGTGCCAGTTGAGCAAGGTCGTAGTTCGCAATTGCTTGCCCACGCGCAACCAATTGTTACATTAGCTTGCGGTCTGTCGGCTTATCTAATAGACCCACCTCATCATCACGAACTTAGCCGTCGGTGACAGAATTGTAACTGCTTTAATTATTTAGGTGCAGTCGCGAAATATAATGAAAATACTCTCTTAGTGAAAGGGATATATCTACTTAAACGTTTTTATTATTATTATGGCATGGCATGTGATTTTGTATCTATAATACGAGTACCTGCAAACCTATAAAGTGCAGACGAATTTGCATTATGAGTTAACTGCTTTATTGTGAATTTTTTTCTTAAAATTGTTTCTTAAACGCACCCTAAAAGGAGACTACCGCTTCGGCAATAAATCAATACAGTATGCTCCTGAAAATCGGTAAATCCATAGATTGGAACCTCGTGTTCAGATTTTAATCTGTGGGATCACCGAATTGTCATTTAATTTCAGGGTTGCTTATCAGGTTTTGCATCTCTATAGGCCATGTGCAGTAGTAAAGGAACCGGTCGGTTGGTTTTAAAAATAAATAAAACTGTAAAAAAATATGATTATAAATTAAACTATTGTAAAATATCCGGACAAAAGGTCTAAGGTGAGTTGATGAATTCTAGCTCAAGGCTCAGGGTGTGTTTGCAGTTAAGGTTACCAACAAACTGAAGCAATACAACTCGGCTGCAGAAACAATAGGATACATCATGAATAAATAACAATGAGGGAAGGCATCTAGGGAACACTTGCTTGGTCAAAGCTACCTCTACTTTTCGTAAATCAACATTCTATTAAATTGCTTCTATTATGACATAAGTAACCAAATGATTTCCACTAAAGCCTCAATAATTTAGATATCTATGAAACTATAGTATTCACTGTGTCATAAAGAAATAAAAACTGCCTTTACGAGGATATTGGCAAGGCAAAACAACCTTAAGGAAGTTCGCATTAAATCAACCTGACTCAATAGCTGCTTCTTACCGCAATGCTCAAGCTGAATGTAAATATTTCTTCAATAAAAATGGCGTTGAAGGTTATTCAAGCGATTGACTGTCAAGTTCAACACTTCCTAAAGAACCCAGCAATTTGTTGCGGTATCGGTATAAGTCAAACCGGACAGGCCGACGACCTTCAGCTCCAATGAGTCACCACAAATTTATCTGCTAAGGTAAACTATCTTTTACAATACCTACTTCAATATCTTGGTAAAGTTTAAGTAAGTGTAAACAGAGGTTATTCCTTATCATAAATATCCCCATTTCTTTATTCAAGACATGTGGGTCCTTCTTACTTTATAGATAATGTTCACCGGTTTGCTGAGACTACTGCTTCGATGTCTTGTCGAGGTGGTAGTCTCCTTTCATGGAGCGGTTACGAAACAGGCGATTGATTTGACAATAAAGCAGCGAGGATATTATAATAGACTCGTAATGCAAATACGTCTTTGTCCATTTCGTAACCGCATCATTTAGCCAGGTGCCATGGTGGGAGCGATTAATTTTGTTAAACAACAATGTATTGATCGGTTCCATTCATGGATTTTGTTGGTCTGTTTACAACCAGGTAGATAAAAAGTCACATATATATATATATATATATTATTATCCTTTTCTGAATTAGTCTTATTCCTCTTGCCTATTGCTCCTTATAGTTGAATATTCGTCGCAGGGATATGATCAGCGATTACTTAATATTTCTAGGAATACGCTTATTATCTAATGAGGTTAACTTCGAGTATCTTTTCAATACCTAGTTCAACAACTTGATTAAAGTAAGTGCAAATGGTGCAAATACTTATCTTCAAAAAGGATTTTTTTATAATAACTTACTATTTCTTATTATTCAAGACTTTTTATCCTTATATCCGATTATACCATCGGCGAAATGAGGACGGGTCAATCCCTCCGCTGGGTATCCTGAGGCCGTTTAAACAGTTCTCGGGAGCCCAAAAAGGGTGCCTTTCTTTCGGATCGTGACGGTCTTTTACCTTTATTATTATTCTTATTAATTTTTATATCGCGAGGAGCTAACCACTTGTTCGGTGTAGGTAGACTCATACCATCATATTACTAGAAATATCACGAAATCGCCGATCATATTCTTGCGACGAATATTCAACTAATATAAGAGGCAAAGGAATATTTAAGATTTAGAAAAGGATAATAATATAAGTAACATATACAGGATGAATTTGAAAGGATGTACTTTGGACTAATATGAGGTTCTGCTAATCAAATCAAACTACTTTTCCCATGGAACCATGTGTCGTTAATGAAAAAAAAAATTTCACCATATAAATCTCATATTATCCCACAGTACACCTTTTCAAAGTATAACAAAAACTTACATGAATTGATAATGCCTAAGGCGTTAATATTAAGTTCGTCTACGTACTATGAATATAATACAATAAATAATTAACATTCATATTAGACTGACTTATTTCCACAATGTTTAGGATGAAAAATAAGGAAATAAATATAAGGAAAATGTTGAAATAATTACGTATAATTTCAAACAAATTTCAAACATTTAGTAAGGATTTTTTTTATAACAAGCTTAAAACAAACTCGTCTACAAGTATTTTATTATAAAAAATAACTTTTTCTAACGTAAGGCACCCGTGATGATTTTTATTTATATTTTATTTTATTCAAGAATTATTTTTTTATTTTATTAAAGACTTGTGGGTATATTTTAGGTACCTACTACCTACTTAAGTACTTTTATATGTTACTAGCTGTGCTCGCGACTTCGTCCGCGTGGAATAGTTATTTTTTTATCATACAAACTTTCATCCCCTATTTTATCCCCTTGGGGGTAGAATTTATCAAAATCCTTTCTTAGCGGATGCCTACGTCATAACATCTACCTGCATGCCAAATTTCAGCCCGATCCGTCCAGTGGTTTGGGCTGTGCGTTGATAGATCACATGACAGTCAGTCAATCATCTTTGAGTTCAGGGTGAATTTGAAAGGATGTACTTTGGGCTAATATGAGGTTCTGCTGATCAAATCTAACAAATTTTCCCATGGAACCATGTGTCGCAAATGAAAAAAAAATTTTGGCTTAAAGGCTTTGGCTAAAGGATGTACTTTGGGCTAATATACAAATCGAACAACTTTTCCCATGGAACCATGTGTCGCAAATGAAAAAAAAATTTGGCTTCCCCATACAAATTGGTCATTTTAACATTACAAATTTGTATGGAGTAGGCAAATTTTTTTTTCATTTGCGGCACATGGTTCCATGGGAAAAGTTGTTCGATTTGATCAGCAGAACCACGCCTTTCAATATATAATAATATAAAAATCAATCTATATTGATTTTTATATTATTATGCGTTTTAAAGTTAAACAAAGGTATTCAATTATCATTTTTAGTTAGTGCAGGGATTTCGTAATATTCTTAGGGATAATTTCCTGACGACGACATATCCATATGAGTTATTTTTTTCACAGTTATAAATTTGGTTTAATTTTGATCGTCTTTGATAACTCACATATCCATCATCTAACATAATAAATGGGTGCGAATATAAGTTATATTGTTTAGCAACGTTAAAAAGCTAAACTATCAATTAGAGAGATATTAATTTATGCTAAACTAATAGTCATATCTAAGTTTTTATGCAATATGTATGAACTTTCTATTTTTTTATAATTATACTTTGAATAGTTTACATTAATATGACGTCAAAGTGCTGTTTTAATATTAAAATGCCTGAAAAGTGGGAGTCCAAAACTAGTTATCTATTAAACCATCACAGGCACCTTATGGATGGTGGCTGAAACCGCCTGAACGGCTTTAGGGAACCTTATTGTAGCAATGGTATTCTCATCCCCAGTTTCTATCAGGTACCTTATGGATGGTGGCTGAAACCGCCTGAATGGCCTTAGGGAACCTTATTGTAGCGATGGTATTATCATCCCCAGTTTCTATCAGGTACCTTATGGATGGTGGCTGAAACCGCCTGAACGGCCTTAGGGAACCTTATTGTAGCGATAGTATTCTTATCCCCAGTTTCTATCAGGTACTTTATGGATGGTGGCTGAAACCGCCTGAACGGCCTTAGGGAACCTTATTGTAGCGATGGGATTTTCATCCCCAGTTTCTATCAGGTATCTTATGGATGGTGGCTGAAACAACCTGAACGGCCTTAGGGAACCTTATTGTAGCGATGGTATTCTCATCCCCAGTTTCTATCAGGTACTTTATGGTTGGTGGCTGAAACCGCCTGAACGGCCTTAAGGAACTTTATTGTAGCGATGGTATTCTCATCCCCAGTTTCTATCAGGTACCTTATGGATGGTGGCTGAAACCGCCTGAACGGCCTTAGGGAACCTTATTGTAGCGATGGTATTCTCATCCCTAGTTTCTATAACATTGATCGTATTAATCACGTAATTTTTCGACTAATCATAGCCTGCTAATTTTGATAACCTCCATATTAATTTAGTAGTTGTCGATTAATAAAGAGAGAAAAAAATCTGCAGTCATTGGCTTCAGTAGGTTCAATTAGTAAAAGTGTGCTAAAGAATAACATTAAGGTCGACCACAATAAGCGTGGGTGGGTCACTGTAGCAGACTACTATTACTATCATACAATTGATTATCAATTGAAGTCAAGGTTGTTGAACTCAGAATCTGGCCATAAATACTAATAGGTAATTCTCAATCTACTCGTAGATCTGTCTGTTGATGTAAATATAATGAAAGTAACAGTACATACTTTAAAAATATAGATAAAGTAAATTTAAATGTGGACAATACATAATTTTGAACAAAGATCAACATTTTATAAAAAACTAGCTGACCCGCGCAACTTTGTCTGCGCGTTTAAATTTAACCGTTTACGCAGCGTACGCTCTTAAAAGGAATAATTTTTCCCCGTTTTTGCAACATTTTTCTTTGTTACTCCGCTCCTATTAGTCGTAGCGTGATGTTATATAGCCTATAGCCTTTCTCGATAAATGGATTATCCAACACGAAAATAGTTTTTCAATTCGAATCAGTAGTTCCTGAGATTAGCGCGTTCAAACAAACAAACAAACTCTTCAGCTTTATAATATTAGTATAGAAGTATAGATAATATTACATGCCAGAAATAGAATTTTGTGTGAATGACACAGACTGATATGAAACAAAACAGTATTGCTCAATTAAATTTATACCTACCTTTGTTTCTAAAATGTTTGAAAATCTTAGTATTTTTAACATGTTTACATGTATGGATAGTGTTCTAGTTTTTGCAGACAATCTATAAACAGTTAAGCTGAATTGGCTTTTATCCAAATTGCAAACCTGGATTTATTACTTACACCTATTACACGGTATTGTAAACAACTGTACATTACAACATTATTGATCTGTTTACTTAAACCTAGAAATAACATTTTTTTGCATGCCCTCAATATAGTTTTAATTTAAAATAATTACAAAGAAGAAAAGTGGACCCAATACTAAACCTTGATGAATTCCTCTTATTTTTATTATTTACATTAAAAAAACATACAGAATTATTCTCATCATTGATCTTGCCATTTTGTTACCCCAGAGTTATTCCACTTGCCTTAAGGTTTTATGTAATACGACAATTGAAGACAAGATTTATGCAAATATTTTAATGGAAAAGTTATAGCCAAGGCTGATGCCTACTCAACACTCGATGTTACAGTTAGAGATAGTTGTGTTCATGACGTGAATAGACTATATTGCTTTACTATGATAATTAACTTAGGATTTCTTACAAAACTATTTAAATTATTCTAGTGCTCAACGGAGATATAAACTCTGCTAGGTATTGCGCAAACTTACGAGTATTTTCGGTATAGATAATATTATTTGTCTATTCAGTATAGGCGTAACAATTTTATTCAGGTATCTGATATTTAAAATAAAAGACTCAAATATATTGTCAACCAAATATTGAATATGTAATAAAACCTAACATATACCTTGTGACTTTGAAAGGATTAAGTTTTTTTTTTCATTTGCGACACATGGTTACATGGGGAAAGTTGTTGGATTTGATCAGTAGAGTTTCATATTAGCCCAAAGCACAATCTTTTAAATTCACCCTGTATTCTGTTCTGCTTTAAAATAAATAATAAAAAAACTACAAAATATTGGCTTTTTTTTTGCAATAATTAGACATTAATGGTCTCATTATTTTTATATCTAAATTTTATTTCCTAGTTTAGTTACAAATATTTTAACTATGTTAGGACATATAAAAATAATTAAATATGTTTTTCTCATCTCAGCTGTTAAACAATGAGTTTAAAATTGTAAAACATTTGTTATTCTGCACCCTTTTACCTTTTCAATTAAATTAATCGTTGTCTCATTCGCACATTGTATGGTATGAAAAATATATAAGGAACATATTGACAGAGGTTATCTTGCTCTCTTATCTTAGAGAAATAATTATAATTTCAAGTACTTTTTAGACCTTTAGAAATGAAAATATATAACAAGCTTAAAACATAAACTCGTTCTAGTATTTTTTTATAAAAAAAAACTTTACAAAATTAAGGAGGCCGGTCGTAAACCGTTTTCCAAAATATTTTTATGGTTTCCTCTTACCTCAGAAACCGCTCGTAGAAAGTTGAAATTTGGTAAGTAAAAATTGCAATGGCTTTTGTGGTTTGGTGTAATTTAAAAACTTTATAGGGACAGTTTTTTTTAGTACCGGGCACCGATGGTTGAACTTGATTGTCATAACAAAAATAATAGCAAAGTACTTTTTTTCTATACGGCTTGTCTTAGTTTAAATTAAGTTTTTGTACACTAGATGGCATAGTAGTAATATAATTTGTTTTTACTTTTTAAAAATCCATTACCAGGATTATAATAAAATTAATAATCAGGAGACCAATCTTAATTAAAGTCAGCAAGTCAAACTCTTATATTATAAATCTTATATTATATTATAAATTAAAAAATTGTAGCCTATAAAATTAATATTTAAAGTAATAAAACATAGATTCTTTAAAGACATAACTACTTAATTATTTTCTTTTAAAAGGTTCGCTTTTCTGTATAGTTTTTTAATATTATTTTAGTATTAGAAAAACTTAGTACAGCCTATTAGTACCTATATATTTATTGTTACTAGACATTTTATTTTATAGACAAAAGAGGTAAAATGGTAAGGTTCATTGATATGCATAGTTTGTGGTATTGTTGGCTACCTGGCCAGACCTGACGCATGCGGTTTACACTCCGGGTGGGTGATTCACGCCTTCAATACTTTTTATTATCGACTTGGGATTTCTAAGGATGATTCAATATTATTTCAAATAATTACTAATGCTTTGTGTTCCGGACGGCCTTATCCATTAGAAATATTAGTTTTATAGAAATTGTTGTAAACACCTATTTAGTAAGTGATTCCGCATGTTATTTAGTGGCGTATACTTTCCCATGGTATCTTAGTTATATTTCTCTATTATCTTAAAGCCATCAGCATCTGACCGGCAGTTAGCAATCTCGCCCTTTGTAGAATTCAACAACCTTTTGTACAACTAGTTTATTGTTTATAGCTTGTTTCATTATGCCGAAAAGGATAGTTTAATTGTTATTGTTTTACGACTTAGGATTCTTTAATATTTGTGTAAGTCATAGTTACTTTGTTACTTGCCGACTATTGTTGTATTCGCAATACTTGCTGTAATAAAATATCGTGGGAATAAAGAGCGTGTGAACGGAGGTAAGAGGCGTGGGTAACCAACCAGATGGGATTGGGATAGCTCCACCCAACTCGGAGGTCAGTAGGGATACGGGGCGGTAACCGCCTTAAGATACTTTGTATATATATAGTACTGGAAACGGATTTCAGATCAGTTCGATAGTAGTTGGCAACAGTTCGACAGTAGTTGGGCAACAGTACGACAATAGTTGGTTAACAGTTTGACAATAGTTGGCCAATATTTCGCCAACAAGTTCATTCGCAGCGAGAAGTCAATAAACAGTCCTAAACCCGAACTTCGAGTAGAGCACGCAGCTCCTCGATAGTTATCTACGTTGGTCACTATACCGATTAGTGTGACCAAGCCCAGGACCAGTTATTCAACTTCGCCGTGGTCTGAATTCCGTCTACTACCGCCAGTACGTAACGGATAGACACTCGATCCGCCCGACCTCACAAACAGAAGCAACGGAAGCCTCCGCCTCACCGCCGTTCCGCACACGATTACTGTACCGATCTCCGTGGTTTTATTTGGCATTCCTTGTTCAACAACGATCCAGAAACTTAGTGTACGCGACAGTCCCGTACATTAAATGGTCCTTCGAGCCGGATCTTCGTGAGCAAGAATCCTACGACGAGAAGTGGCAGATTACAGCAGCTCTTCGACGCAGCGCCTGAGTCTACAGCCGAATATACAGAAGATCAGACGCCCGTACGAAAACCCGACTGCGACCACTTCTACAGATATGGAGACCGCTGGTACAAAGTACGTGCAGACCTCAACCGAACGTATAGCCGTAGGTAAAAATAGTATAGTAACTACACCTACAGCTGCATCAGCTGCCGCCGCAGGCGTTCGGTTACGAGGAGGAAGCCGACATAGCAGGAGGTCAAATCGAGCTAAAGAAATTGCGAAAGCCAGAGTACAGCTTGCCGCTGCTCGCCTGGCTGCCCTCGAACTCGAATCGGAAGATGAAGATATAGCCATCTCCGACAACAATGACGATGAGCTGAGAAGCTGGTTTAATCATAGTGAAGAACGACTTCGAAGCAAAGAAACAGTTCATCAGATACACGAAGAAGAAGACAGGCTACAGGAAGCAGTAACCGATAATGCGCGGGTCCCGCCTTCAGATAGACATTGTATGTCGCCGGGACCGGAAGTGAACGCTAACCGTTTACAAGAGTCTGTCTTCCCAGAAAAGGTGGCCGATGTGGAAGCTAATCCACCGGCGGGAGCATCGTCTGCGACCGCGACACGTCAACAAGTGGACCTCTCGGAACTTGCCTCAGCGATCAAACTGGCAGCTAGATCGGGAAATAATACGCGCAACCCGATAGAGCTCCCTAACTACAGTGGATCATATCAAGAATGGCTGGCATTTAAAGCAGCTTACGGCGAATCATCGCCTTCCTATAGCGACACTGAAAATACTCACGCGCTCTTAGATGACGGATCAACTGTCACGTTGATTGACTCACAAATTGCAGAAGCAATCGGTGCCACAGGATCCATTGACCCGCTTCATATTCAAGGGACATCAGAAAAAGATGTAAATGCCGCCGAATCTGGTAACACTAGTTTATTTATTCATGGAGTGCAAAACACGTGTAAGATTCGTGCGCAAACAATAGATAGTCTACAGCTCGCCGCTCAAGAAATAAAAGACGAAGATTTGAAACAATGTAGACACCTTGACGACATTCGGAAGCATCTGGTATACAATAGCGCTACACCAAAGATTCTAATTGGACAAGAAAACTGGGAACTCTTGAAAGCAACAGCAGTAAGACGCGGAAACAGAAATCAGCCGGTCGCCTCACTAACATTGCTAGGCTGGGTATTACATGGTGCCTACACTCGGACGCTAGGACGGCGTGTTAATTACGTTCATTGTACAAAAACGATTGACGAAAACATGGACGAACAATTGAGATATTACTTCGCTATTGAATCGCCTACAATAACGCCAAAGCGTCCGAATAATGATCCTAAACAACAGACCATAAACCTGTTGAATGAAAACACAGTAATAAGAGAAGATGGGCGATACCACACCTCGTCACTATGGAAACAAGAAGACATCGTGATGCCTAATAATTATAATAATACGCTAAAGAGATTGCTGGCAATAGACAAAGATCCGCTACTTAAAAGAAAATATGAGGAACAAATAAACGCGTTAATTAAAAAGGGATATGCACAACGGGCGCCAAAAACAAAAAAGAATAATAGGACTTGGTACCTGCTTGTTATCTATACCGGAGTCGACTACTTTGGGCCATTGACAGTAAGTCGAGAGGAAAGACAAAAGGGGTATGTCGCATTGTTCACATGCCTGAGCACGCGCGCTGTACACCTCGAGATAGCTGAATCCCCGAGTACTAAGTCTGCAGTAATGGCGTTAAGACGAATGATTGCTCGTCGGGGTTGTCCAACGGAAATATGGTCGGATAACGGTACTAACCTTCACGGGGCCGACAAAGAGCTGAGGCGCACAATTGACAGAGAAACAGAGGAAAAAGCTGGAAAGAAAATGATAAGCTGGCGTTTCATACCTCCGGGTGCCCTGTTTATGGGTGGCGCATGGGAAAGGCTTGTAAAAAGTGTCAAGTCTACACTACGTGCGATCCTTCATGAACGTTATCTAACAGAAGAAGTTCTGACAACGCTACTTGCCGAAGCAGAATATACAGTTGACAGCCGCCCACTGACTCATGTATCAGTAGATCCGGAAGATCAAGAAGCTATTACACCTAACCATTTTCTGATACATGGTTCAGCACGTGTACCTGCTTCCGGCAGGTTTTATGAAAAGGATCTTATTAACCGATCAAGCTGGCGTGCCTCTCAAAAGCTAGCTGATCTTTTTTGGTCCAGATGGATTCAAGAATATTTGCCAGACCTGCAGAACCGGCGGGAGCCATATGGACGTGGCCTAAAGACGGGAGACATAGTCCTCATAGCAGATCTGATCCGAGGAACACGTGGCCACGCGGCCTGATAGACGGGATAGCACGAGCAGCAGATGTTCGCACTAAAGGAGGACTACTACGACACACGACCAAGAAGTTGGTGATCCTGCCTACAGAGCCGGCCGCCCTACAGTAACTAGATCTGCGTAGTCAACGTAGTCGCAGACTACGCACGGCGGGAGAATGTTCCGGACGGCCTTATCCATTAGAAATATTAGTTTTATAGAAATTGTTGTAAACACCTATTTAGTAAGTGATTCCGCATGTTATTTAGTGGCGTATACTTTCCCATGGTATCTTAGTTATATTTCTCTATTATCTTAAAGCCATCAGCATCTGACCGGCAGTTAGCAATCTCGCCCTTTGTAGAATTCAACAACCTTTTGTACAACTAGTTTATTGTTTATAGCTTGTTTCATTATGCCGAAAAGGATAGTTTAATTGTTATTGTTTTACGACTTAGGATTCTTTAATATTTGTGTAAGTCATAGTTACTTTGTTACTTGCCGACTATTGTTGTATTCGCAATACTTGCTGTAATAAAATATCGTGGGAATAAAGAGCGTGTGAACGGAGGTAAGAGGCGTGGGTAACCAACCAGATGGGATTGGGATAGCTCCACCCAACTCGGAGGTCAGTAGGGATACGGGGCGGTAACCGCCTTAAGATACTTTGTATATATATAGTACTGGAAACGGATTTCAGATCAGTTCGATAGTAGTTGGCAACAGTTCGACAGTAGTTGGGCAACAGTACGACAATAGTTGGTTAACAGTTTGACAATAGTTGGCCAATATTTCGCCAACAAGTTCATTCGCAGCGAGAAGTCAATAAACAGTCCTAAACCCGAACTTCGAGTAGAGCACGCAGCTCCTCGATAGTTATCTACGTTGGTCACTATACCGATTAGTGTGACCAAGCCCAGGACCAGTTATTCAACTTCGCCGTGGTCTGAATTCCGTCTACTACCGCCAGTACGTAACGGATAGACACTCGATCCGCCCGACCTCACAAACAGAAGCAACGGAAGCCTCCGCCTCACCGCCGTTCCGCACACGATTACTGTACCGATCTCCGTGGTTTTATTTGGCATTCCTTGTTCAACAACGATCCAGAAACTTAGTGTACGCGACAGTCCCGTACACTTTGTGATTTAAGGAGGCGCGTAATGCAAATCAGTAATATGGAGATATATGATAATGAGAATACCTCAAACCGAATAAATATATAAATAATAGAAGATATTTAGAAGTAACTGGTTTTTGAAAAACGTAAATAGCATAAAGTTGTCCCGATAGAATAAAATCGCAAAGTTACCTCAATTTTTTATTGTTATTTCCTATTTCTTCAATATGGAGCAGATTATAAGGCAATGTTTATTATAAGTTATGTATATGTAAAAGATTTATTATAAGGCCTAGAGTTTTTGTAAAATTCAAAAGATTTTGACAGTTAGAGCAAAAAAAACTGTACATCGAAGTTATAGCAAAAAACTGTATTTTTTTCCAAGAATTCCGCACAAGATTTTATTGTTTCTCGCTCGAAGGCATCTTCTATTTCACCTGTTTTTTTTGCCTTTATACGCCCTCTTATTTATAACTTTTATAAAAAATAATTAAAATTAACTCCAGCTTTATGATTAAAAATGTTATACCTATATGATTTGGGTCTTTTTTTTGCGGTAAAAAAATATATATATATTTATTAATCTAAAATCTTTATTATTATAATTTATATTAACCATTTTTTATTGTACCTAAATACGTAACAGATTTTTTGTGTAACCTTGTGCCTATCTAAATTTACATTTAAAAAAAAACTTGAACAGATGCCTGAATAACATAATCCGTGTAAGTAATCTTGATATTTTAACTAAATAAATACTTGTTATGCACAATCTGATTTATGGTCGTACTTTACAGTATAAATACTAATCATAAGTTAACACATGTAGTTTGTTTGCGCAAGAACTGGCGACGGAAACGGAAGTTCGCAGTCAGTTCATATTCTTATCTATATACACCGACCGCGAACTTTTTAGGGTCTGACACAGCGTGGTTACTATACACGTTGCTGTTGCCATGGTAACCATGAACTCTTACCGATTTTAAGTCAGGTTTTGTAGGAATGATTGACGTCAGTTCATGCCTATTGTTGTCTACAACTACCCTGAACTTTTTGGGGTCTGGCACAGAATGGTTACTATACACGTTGCTGTTGCCATGGTAAACATGAACTCTTACCGTTGCCAGACCTTGTAGGAATATTTTCCATCAGTTCATACCTATTGTTGACTACACCGACCGCGAACTTTTTAGGGTCTGACTCAACATGGTTACTATACACGTTGCTGTTGCCATGGTAACCATGAACTCTTACCGATTTTTAGTCAGGTTTTGTAGGAATGCTTGCCGACAGTTCATGCCTATTGTTGTCTACACCTACCGCGAATTTTTTGGGGTCTGGCACGACATTGTTACTGTTGCTGTTGCCATGGTAACCATGAACTCTTACCGATTTTAAGTCAGGTTTTGTAGGAATGGTTGACGTCAGTTCATACCTATTGTTGACTACACCGACCGTTTTTGAAGTATGATACAGCGTGGTTACTATACCCGTTGCTATTGCCATGGTAATTAATAAATCTTATCGATTTTCTTATAAGCAACTTCTTTTATAAATATAATCAGTAAAAACTAAAAAGTACTGATAAAAGAAGAATACATAGTGGTGTTCTTAAACAAATGTACATACATTTTTAGATTAAAAACTCATTGGTACACACCGGGGTTTGAACCAGGGACCTAAGTGTTTTAAGTCTAAGGTCTAACCAACTCGGCCACCACGTATCTAAAATAAATATAGACCTAAAAAATAAACAAACTAATAAAACGCACCTGTCTATCGGCATGGTGCCCAATATGCTGGCAGTATTTCCTCTCTGAATTATAATACTTAGTTCTGAGCAAAAAATATGCCAAATTATTATACAAATACTTTTTAAACAGTCTCTACATTTTTTTTAAAGTGCAAGGAATACATCTGAGGTAGAGATTGCTTTCATTTTAAAATCTAGTTTAATATTCTAAGAAACAGTATAACTAATTAAATTGATAACATTTATTGATAACTTAAAATAATTTATTCTTATTTCCAAGGTGCACATAAACTTAACATAAATCATAAAAACCATAAATAAGGTCGTGGGTTTGATTCCTACTCATGGCAAAAAATATTAGTACGTTTTTCTGCATATTTGTCATGGTCTGGGTGTTTATAAAATATAATATGTATTATATTTTAGTTGTTTCTGGTACACATAGTACAAGCCTAAATCTTAGTTTGTGACAAGAGCAATATGTGTAAATTGTTACTATTATTATAATTAATGTGAACACCAAATACTTTAACAAACATACCTAAGTTACACTGCTTATTACAAAACCGACACATTTCACATTCGTCACATTAAATTAATATTCAGTCATCTATGAGAAAATAATTTATTAAGTATGTTTATGAAGTATAATTAATTACATGTAATCACGCAGTTTCTTTGAAACGGTTTCAAAGATTCACTTTTGCTTTTGAAGAATAAGAAGAATGTTTAATTCTGAGATTTTATAGGCTTGGATAACAATTTGTCTTAAAATTCGTACTTATTTTTGTAATAGGTTAACCTACATTGCTTCATAATAGAGGACCATCACATAAAAAGGTTTATAGTTTTTTAAAAATATTGTTTTTGTATTGGAGCACGGCATGTGATATCTATTATACATGGTGACTTTGAAAGGATGTACTTTGGGCTAATATGAGGTTCTGCTGATCAAATCGAACAACTATTTCCATGGAACCATGTGGCGCAAATGAAAAAAAAATTTGGCTTCTCCATACAAACTAGTAATGTTAAAATGGCCTAATTTGTATGGGAAAGCTAAAATGTTTTTACATTTGCGCCACAGGTTCCATGGGAAAAATTGTTCGATTTGATCAGCAGAACCATATATTAGCCCAAAGTACATCCTTTCAAAGTCACCATGTATATTATATATTCGAGGGGGAAGATTTCGTTCTTTTTTCTATACCTTCCTACATATAGCTTGGTCACATAAACACAGTGATTAAACATAGTTTATCTTTATTTACATGAGCGTGGATAATTGTCAATTGTTATTGTTTACGTTAAGAGCAAATGCTATTGAATAACGTGAACTTTAAGGCTTTGACATTCAAGTAACGTGTATATTATTGCTCTATGCACTTTAAACTATGTTACCTAACTAAGCTGCTAATAAATTCCTTTGTCCATCAATTATATTTAGAAACATTTCACTAAACCAGATTTAACCTAAACATTTATTATTAGAATAAATGTGTTTTGCACTATTTGTTCCATATCAATGTGACAGGGATAACATGAAAGACGACATAAATATAACATGAAGTTTTTAGCTATACATGGATTTTCCGTGTGGGCGCCGGGTTCATTGCGTCATTCAATGAGGCAGGGAATGAACTGTTCCCGGACTTGAGACCGCGAAGTAGGTTTAAAGGCCTTTTACTTCTCACCTGAACTGTGTTCACTACCCTATCTACTCAACCAAATACTATATGATCCTGTTAGCGACATCTCGGAAACACGTTCCATCAAAGTTTCGACGGCTGATCTCGGAATGCATTAGCGATGCAAAAACACTTTGCTGGACTTCCTCTTGCACTAACTTCCACTGCCTATAGTATAGTTTTAAAACCGTTTCTAGTAATTTCATTTCTAAAATCAAAATATTTGTTCGGCTTGATGGTTAAAAAATAGTTTTTGTTAGTAAAAACCTACTGTGTTATTATTATTTTTAATTTTAACAATAATAAAAAATATATAGGTGCCTCTCTACACTGGGTCTCAACAATATTCTATTCATTATGAATATTATGTCTAAGTCAGAACGGGAAAACTAGACTAACATTACATTTCGCAATCGCATCATTTAGCCAGCATAGTGGGAGCGATCATTATTGTTTAAGAACAATTATTGATTGACCCCATTCATGGACTTTGTAGGTCTGCTCACCACAAAGTCACATGTCGTGCTCCAATAAAAAAAAGATTTGTGTTAAATTTCGATTTTTTAGTTCATCCAAGTAGGATTTTATTTCATTTAATTAAGTATATCAAAAACAAATATTTATTGGTTTTAATTTTATTTTTGTAAATAATTATTTAAATATTTGCCGTCCTTTCTAATAATAGTCCTATCCCCATGTTTCTAGACGCTAAATACTATCAATCACGATAATAGCAACTGTACAAACGGGTCCTCTGTAATTAGGTGTATCAGTAAAGTGCATGTTTATGTTAGACCTCGCAGCCGCCACTGGAATGTCACGTGGTAGGCGCCAGCCACCGAGTCCCGTTACCCACTGCAAACCCATAAACTGAACTGAGCAGGGTCATATTTTCATAATTTCCTATAGTAAATAACTTGGTCGTGATCTTCAGTTTAATTGGAAAACATAAAATAAATACAATTGAGGAATTGGCTTCAATGGCTTAGTAAAATACTAAACCATTGAAGCCAATTTATTAAGAAGTATAATTTATTACATTATTCACGCAGTATCTACTTATACTTGAACTTTTAGACCTATGCATTAAAATGACAACTTAGACGTCAAAACGTTATATTAATATTTATTGCAAATTATTATTAGTGGTGAAATTAATATCTAGATTAATAATAGCTTAATAATGAAACAACGGGCAAGCTGATTTAATGAAGAAACCTAACGAGAATATATGTAGCAATTGAAGATTTCATTTTCGGTGTAATAATTATAACATTTAATCTGAAGGTAAAAAAGAAAAACTTGGCATCACTGCAAAAAATGTAGTCATTGAAAATTATCAAAAAATGTTAAAGAAGACCTTAATATCAAGGGTTGATAGTTTATATTGGTAAAACCAATACAAGCTTTTTAGAGGATTTTTTTGTAATAACTTTTACAAAATCGTAGATTTTACGTAAATTTTTATTATTTCGTTACCCCCTGCCAATAGATTCGCCAATGTTAATACTAGTGTTATATAATTAGCAAATATCATGAACTTGTTTAGAAAGGTATCGCCTAATGTGTAAGAGTTTATTCATCAAAAACTAGGCAAAATACAAATCAATCAGAACTATAGATATTACAGTCTTAAAGAAAATAGTACTTGATCAGTAGTTAACAACCTAACAGGTAAAGTTAATATAAAATATAATAACAAGAATAAATAAGATAAAGAAGATAAAACTTTACACATAATGCCAATTACAAATAGGATTCTAACAAAAATAGCTAATATTAAAACGGTAATAGAATCTAGTAGTGTAGTTAATGACGCGTAACAATATTAATGACAAGGGGACACGAGTGAAGCGAGACGAGCCATTGTTTGTAGAAATAACAATTAGTCTATAGTTAACGTCAATTAATGTCATATGATACGTTTTACTATATTGCATACTGATAATCTTAATAGTAGAGATTAAATTGCTTACATTGCTCTCCAAATTCTTTAATTGTCGGTGTTTAACTTTGTACAGTTTATTTTAGGGAAATCCCAAAATATTTTTAACTAGTTTTAGTTTCGTAGCTATTAGAATTTAATTTATTTAAAAGGGATAAATATAAAATGGAATACAATATATCTGAATCTGTCAAACTAAGCTGTTTTTTTTACCTAGAATATAATATATGTAATCCTTATTCTACTTATGAAATATTTACAAGGAACAATATTGTTATTCAGTAAATATTAAATATTTTTTGGGCAATGTTGGACCATATTGTGTTTTTTTTTACCAGGGAATTCGACAAAAAAATATGAATGATGAAAAATTTTAAAAATGAAGATCAGTGGAGATTCCCGTTCCGGATATTTCTTCAAAGAACAAAGGATATCACTTGCAGTACAAAGAGGTATTGCTGCCAGTGTTGTGGAAACTTTCGGGCCGGGATAGGATCGTGACATGGAGGACATTTAATGAGTTTTGTTGTCTTTTTTAAAAGGACTTAGTTTATATTTTTTATTTTTAATTGTACTATAAAGGTTGCTTTATATTAGTTAATTTCATTATTATTATGTTTATTATTATGTATATAGTTAATAAAACCGGCCAAGAATATAATTTATAATCTTTATCTCTTCCTTTATTTTATATCTATCTATAACTAGACTCATAAAAGAGGAAAATTAAATTAGCATTTAAGTTAAACTAATTGGCAATGTAATTCAATTGCATTGGCAGATTAACTAAGTTCCTACATTTATTGCAATAAGTTTGCCATATGCTTTACAACATCTCCTAACTACTTTGTTTAATACATGACTTACGCCATTGAGGAAGCTAGCAATTTGAACATATTTATACAGGGCAGTGGACACAGTAATATACGAGTACCATTCAATTGCTTTGAAATTGGACAGGAAGTCGAGGGGAATTCTTAAGTTACTTTTATGTCTCAATTGGATAGTGAAGGATAATTTTCATACCTCGATAGCGAACAATAGCTAATTATCTTAACAAAGCGTCATCGTTCTGCTTTGATAAATAAGTAGGTACATAGTTTCGATTTTGTAGATAGATTTAAAATGACATTGAATATATGCGGTGAATAGTAATCGACGATAGAATCAAATCGAGATAGATTGATTGTTACAATGACCTCACAATTATTCTGCACCAGGCATGTTTCACTCTCATAAAGAGTATGTGGTAGAGAAGAAAATGCTTAAGGTACCAAGTCCGATTTATATAGGTGTTGCAGAAAAACATTGCCAGGTATTAAAATCGATGACGATTTTAAAGAAGCATCCACAGGTAATGTAAACGAATTATATTTATAAGCTCATTATAAAGAAAAAAAGGCTAATGTTATTGCTTGCTTAAAGTAGGTATCTATAAAAATAAAATACACTATCAAATGAATAAAAATTACAAATTACAGAACTGATCTTAAGGCATAGATAGCATTATATTTAGAGACTTAAATGTATTATTCGATGTGCAACTAAGTTAAAGTGTAAACATTTAGTAAAGTAGGCATTATTATGATTTTAACTTAGCATAAAAGCAACATTAAGGTACTAAGTTCATAGTGGTATTAGCTTAGGTATTTCAAATAAAACCTAAGCTGTTACTTCTGGAATGTAGCTGGCAGCATTGTTCAGTTATCTAAACAGTCCGCACTTAAAGCGCTTTGAGTATGAGGAATGGCTCCCATGGTGCGTAAGCTACCTTTTACATCAGTTATGTACGAGAGTACCAAACCTTTGAAACTTTAAAATATCGTTAGGTTTTGTCAAAAAATATTATAATTAATTTTTTTTTTTGCAAATTTAAATATTTTCAAATTAATCTGTGCTCAAAATTTAGACAAAAAACAAGCATTTTTTTTACCAAACGTGTGCCTGCCTTATTTAATTAATAATTAAATTAATTAACGTAATTAAAATTGATCACATATTATCATAATTATGTTGATCAATTTATTTTTATTATTAGAATTATATTGTCAATACATCCAATTCCTTGCAGTTTGAATGCCAATTTTTATTTAATCATACCTAATTCGATTTTCGGTAATATCTTTGAGTTTCCTTTCACCCTTTTCGACGTCCTAACTATTAGACTTTCCAAAAGTAAAAAAATCAATAATGTAACATTCAATAAATAATAACGATTGTATTGAATTGAAAATAAATAAACCTGAACACAAATCTACATTATCGTTAGTTTCTTACTTGTTGGAATGACAATTTGTTTTAATGATTTGTAAAGTTAGTTAACTAATGAAAATAGTAGAGTCTAATAGGCATACGATTCCTTTAATTAAAGCACAGAATGCCGCGCCACAATCAACGGATATGACGTTGATTGGTCGGCACACATCCCCAACAGAACATGATAATTTCTGCGTACTCCGAAAAACATTGGCACAAAAAACGACGCAGAAATCAAGTTTGGCGTCTGAGTCACAATGCGAAACGATCACTGACACACTCATGTTAGAACCCTTTTAGGAGGCTCTTTCATTTTATGATATTTTATGTGTTAGTTTAAAATTTTAAAACGAATTCTGATGTTTAAGTCCAATGTCTAACCAACTCGGCCACCATGTATAATCTGGTTCGAATCTCGGTGTGTAGTTTAGTGAGTTTTTAATTTTTAAATTAATTTACATTTGTTTGACAACACTACTGTAGAGCCTCGGAGAGCAGTTAAGCTGTCGGTCCCGTCCGTCGTTTCACTATACCAACTTGTGAAACTGTTTATAGATGGTTTATTGAGTCTATTCAAAACATCGCGACGAGCTAGCCACTTGTTCGGTGTAGACTCATACCATCGGTTACGACGAGGTGGGATTAAAAAACCCTCCGTTGGGTACCCTGGGGCAGTCTAGACGGTCTCAGGCGCGGTAAGGCACTCGTGATTTTATGTCATAATATTCATACATACATATGTATGAATTCTGATGCTTATGCTTTCAATAACCGAGTAGATAACTCATCTACTTGGTTAGAGTACCTATAAATAGCTAAGAGGTTTCATTTTTTACCTTTATTTAGTCGTATTAGAGAGACAATCTCAAGGGGAGGGAGCTTATAGGATAGCTGCGAGTACCTACATGTAGCGCCATAAATCTTTAATATAATATCAAGTGTTTGTTTACCTTTTTCACGTGCATACATTTTACTTCACCTTGATCAATTAACGCTATTATAACCTATTATTTAGGTAAGTATAAGTAGTTAATTATACCCAATATTTCCGAAAATTCTCGCCTCTTCCTAAATTCATGGAAATTCAATATGCTTGCAAAATGTATCGAATTTTAACGACGTTTAAATATTATGATGACAGCAATCCTCTTTAAACCTGTTACAGTTAAAACTCCACTGGCATTCTTATCTTTTCAACTGCCACCAGTCCCTTTAGCAAATAAGTCATGGATGAATAATAGCGAAATGTTATTTCAAAATGTATTAAAACTTAACACATGAGTACTTTAACTAAATGAACTTTGGTAGGAGTAAATAATATAGGAGTAGGCTTTTTATTTGGCATGTTTAAAAAGGAATGCTGTCATGTCATAATCTTCAGCCTGCGATAGTAGATGGGTTTGACACAGAAAAGACAGGGTATAAAAAGCTGCCGGAAAATATCAGCATCCAACCTTATTTAAATGAATTCTTTACCAACTAAGACAGTTTAAGAAGGTGTGAAAGTTTATCTTATAGAATCTTCATGAGCTTCCTTAGCCCTTCAAAGTTTCTTATGCCTATTCACAAATCCGCCTGTGACTTCTTCAGAATAGAAGTATCTGTAGCTCTACCTTGAGTTTTGGTTGTGTTTACTATAGTCACAAGTCTAGTATGGAGATGAACCAATAAGTTAACTGCTTGAAAAAATTAAGCGAAACTCATGGTAGATTATCTAAAAGGAGGATATCTATGAGGATTATTAATCTAGCCTTAATAAGCACTACAGTATCTTCATCAACGTTTTGCTGACATAGACCTCTTTTCAAGTTGGACCAATACCTGTCTTCTGTGTTCAAGGTCTTCGAGGATTTACATTAGACAGCACTTAATTCTATCAAGCTTCAGGGCTTCCTGCACCCAGGCTACAATTCTATTACATAATTTTAGCGGTTCAGAACTTAAATAGAAGGGACAATTAATGACAGTTGTTTCATAGCAAATATGTCAAAATTCTTATTTAGGGGCTCCTTTAGAGTTGGGATCGTTGATGAAATCGAGTATTAATCTACCCAATCTACATGCATGGTCATTAAAAAATGGAAATTTAAAAGCTAATATCACCCTTAAATTATCCAGTGTAATAGGGGTAGTAGCTTTAGGGTTACGGAAGGGTAAGTAAGTACTCTAGTCGCCAGACAGTATTATTTAGGGACTTTAGGGTAAGCTTTTATACTGTAGGTAGTCGGTACTTCCTGTTTCTATTATGTAAAACCTGTTCAATACCTTCAAATGCATGCCCGGCCTTTCTGTTAAAGACGACATATATTTTTTTCTTCTTTTTTTTATTTAAAAATTAATATTGTAAATAATTATTGAAATTATATTTAATTCTTTATAATTTAGGTTTGTGTTATTTATTCATTATAAATTAAAGCTCGTATTATACATTTATTAAAGATCTCTACATCTCTACATGCTTAATTTTAATAATTATCATATAATAATTATCCCTTTAAAGTTCTTCTAATACTATATATAAGTCGCTTATTAATTTAGAATGCAATCTAATAAAATATCCAATAATAAACTTACAAAAGGATCTTGTTTATTTTTCTCCTTACACCAAAAAAACATCTGGCCAACTCCAGCGATTAGAAACGCTTCTAAAAATACCGCGTCACTTTACCAAAAATAATGTCGAAACACTTTAGGCACTTTTAGTATAATCAAATGTTGACTTTTGTGTGTTTTTCATTGCGATATGCTGCGGCGATCGACACAAACACCTCTGTGAACGGTCCGCGGAATACTGGCTGCTGGCTGCCCGGCTGATAGAATAGAGCCGGCTTTTGGAATATCCAATATCATCGTATAGTATAGGCGTAGTAGTTTGCGTGCCTCAAGTGCGGCCCGTGAGAAAAAAAAGGGTTTTTATTTGCTACCGTTTTTATTTAACAATTATGTAAGTTACTAAGGATTGTAACAGGTTTTATAAGCTTTAGGGTTTTAGCTGTCTCTACTTTATTCTTAAAACGTGTTGAAGTTTTGGTTTAATTTTTTTTTGCAATAAGATAAAAAACTTAGGTAGGTACCTACATAAAAAAATAAAATACCTACCTATAGATATATATATATATATATATAACCGTGTAACACTACTTATAAAGTTATATAGCGTTTTGGCTGTCTCTACTTTATTCTTAAAACGTGTTAAAATTTTGTATTCATTTATTTAAAAAAAAATACATCAAATAATACAATATAGAAAAAGAAAAATAAAAGAAAATCTCTGTGTAAATTGAAGTTAAATGCACTTTTTATTTATAAATTTTTAAACAAATACAACAACAGTTTATGCCTCTACTTTAATCCATGTTAAAATTTATATTGGTGGTCATATTTTTTAGCAATAAAATAGAGATTTATAAATGAACAATTTTAAGTAGAGGCAGTCAAAATAAAACATAAGAAATTTGAATTTATAGAAAAAAACACTGGCACCACTTTTTAGAGTTCAATAAAATATATTTATACATAAAAAAAAAAACTGCAAGTTTTTATTCTAATAATAATAAGGTATCTAATAGTCAAAAGCTTTCTATTACACCGTATAACCGCTAGTAACTATAGAATTTATCAACCAATAAGAGGTTTGAAAAATAATGGGATCGTATTGATTATCCCTATTGATAGTAACTATCGACTATAGTTAGGTAACAGTTAGCAAAAACTTATGGTAGAGCTAATGTTAGTTGCTTATATGCTAAAGAAAAGTAGCAAATAAACAAATAAATAATGGATAAGTAATACAGAAGAGTAAATACATAGAGAATTATTAATTATACACCAAATAGAATAATAAATTGTAAGTTAAAACATAAAAAAATTCAAGTGTATATTCTCACGCTCAATGGGGGATGATGGCAGTTGAAAGGCAAGCTGTGTAACTGTGGGGCAAATTCCCACACCGACGTCAAAGTTAAAAGGCGAGCGTAAGTATATTTCCTTTCCTCCCTCAAGGTCTTGCAAAAAAACCAATACCAAAGTAAAATGTTAGGGCGAGCGTGTCTGTATGGGTTGTATTTGTATGGAGATGACAAAAAGCCGGGAACGTAAAAATTGTAAGCACATATTATGTATTCTTTCTGTAAAGGAATTTTTTATGACTTTGTAATTACAAAGTCCATCAATATGGGCACTCCCACTATTTTAATTAAACTTATTTAATTTTGTTGTACCTACCTAATTTCTAAAAATAAAATAAATAATGATGTGAAATTGGCGGCGACAAATACGAATTTGCATTACTTACGAGCTGCTTTATTGTAAAATCAGTTGTATAAGGTTTACCCGGTGAACCCACAAACTAAAACCGAAATATGTCTAGGTCACTGGCGGGTTTTGCAGCAGAGGCTCTACCATGGGTTTGCGCATTGGAGAAACGTAACGTATTCATTTACGTATACGTGAGCAGCAACCAATAGGATCGCTTTATTTTTGGTAACAGGATTGAATAAAGCGATCCTATTTGTTGTTGCTCACGTATACGTAAATGAATACGTTACGTTTCTACAATGCGCAAACCCATAGTAGAGCCTCTGTATGGGCAGTGGTAACGAAACCGGTTGTAGAGACCTTCACCTAATGTACCAAAGTTAATAAGTTATTGTCAAACTCACTGGAAAGTAATATGGTCAGAGTATTAGGTCCTTACCGGGAAGCCACATCGACTGATCAAAGCGATGATGGATAAAAATGTATAGGAAATATTGTCTATCCGTAGAACTCGATCGCCGAGAAACGTTAAATCACATACATTTTATTTTCGCTTTCTTTTTGTATTTCATGTGGCTTCCCGGTAGGGCCCTTACTTAGTTTACATTGATCAAGTATTATCAATGGGTACTTAGTACGTACAGAGGCTAAGAACTGTAATGTAAACGGGATAGGCAGTTACAGGTCCATATAACTATTCCACTGTCTTTACTCCCTATACTTACTTCGCTAAACACTAAACCAATGTAAATAACGCCTAAACTAAAGTCTCTACATTGTAGAGCCTATACTTAAGAGGGAATACCTTATTTTATTATTGATAACCTTGAAAGGTGCTACTTTGAGCTAATATAAGACTCTACTGATCAATTAATAAAAAAAATCCATGTGTCGCATATGAAAAAAAAAAAATTTACAGAAGACAGTTGTCATTATTTTGTAAATAAAAAAGAAACAATAATTATAATTTGTTGTACTTTTTATTTTAAATTTATCTTAATAATAATATTAGTGTCTAAAAATGTCCGTAAAATAAGTTGAAAAACCTGAAAAATCTGAAAGTTGTCAACTAAATTCCGTGAATGCTTGGCTTGGATTCTCATCGGTGCTTTTATCAAAAAATATGGTAATAGTTTTTTTTTAACGTTTAAAATTGACTTGGGTACTTGTTAGCTGGCAGTTATAACAGTGATATTCTGCAAGCTGCATACAATTTACAATTACCGTATTATACAACAGCATTGGACAGTCCGATACACCTTGTTAGCTGATAGTATACCTAAGTATACTATGAGATGGAGCAGGTCCGATGTTATGTGAGACGAATTTCCGCTACCGCGTTAGCATCTCTACCATAGATTATTGATTGTTAGAAAGGTAGAGTTCCTGATTAACGTGCTTATTATTTTAACTATGATATATAAATCAGATATTTGCAATAAGAGAAGTGACAATGTTTTTAGCTAACCATGGATTCTCCGTTCGGATCTGATCTGAGACCCGAAAGCTGGGTTCAAGGCATATAGTAACTTAGTGAATGGAATATGTAAAAAATGGTAAACATTGTTTTAACGAAAACAGAATTCTAAAATAATAAAAAATACGATACGTACCTATGTACTTGTAAAAATTTTACAATTTGAATACCGAATTGCATTTAAGATAAATTTTCAGAAAAACTAACAGAGATAAGTTATGATTTTGAGAAAGTCAAATTTTAGTTATTTGATTCCTCTGAAAAGTTACTTGAAATATCTTATGAAGATATTTTATTTGCAATAACTATCGTTTACATATTAGCAGCTAGCAAACAATGCAGTTTGAATAATTACTTACTAAAATAGTAATTAGTAAAATGAATTACTAATTACGATTAGTTCTAATTATAATCTACCATAATATAATAATATAAAGATTTATATATTTGTTACACGATAAAAAAAAATGAGATAAGGAAGAGGTAAAGCGGTGGTCTGCTGCTGCCTGGAACATTTAATTATTATGGTATGAGTTTACACCGAACAAGTGGCCCATCTTTAAACAGTTTCACAAGTTGGTATAATGAAACCGGGACCGACAGCTTAATGTGCTCTCCGAGGCACTATAGTGGTTTTGTCAAACAAATGTACATATTTTTTTTAATTAAAAACTCATTGGTACACACCGGGATTCGAACCAGGTTAATATATAATAGGTTAATTATTATATTATATTTTTTATACCGGCAAAAGCAAGTTAAACTGTATATTAGGCTGTATGGTCGAAAGATCTTTGCCCTCCACACTGTGGAAAAAAAAGTTAAACTGTATAGAAAATTTTAATACATTTTAATTTAAATAATAAAATTACCCATGAACTCCTCTTACAACTACAAGGCAAACAACTAGACTGCGGTGGCGGTAATTTGTGAAAGATGTAAAACGTAAGAGATGTTGAACCTCCAACGTAATCTCTACAATATTTTATTTCGTTAGCGATGTTAAATCTCTATATTTTATTTCGTTAGCGATGTTAAATCTCTAAAGTAATCTCTATATTTTATTTCGTTAGCGATGTTGTCTCTATAATATTTATTTCGTAAGAGATATTGAACCTATAAGGTTATCTCTACAAAATGTTATTTCGTAAGCGATGTTGAATGTCTCAAGTAATCTAGATAATTATTTCGAAAGCGACGTTGAATCTCTAAAGCAATCTCTACAAAATTTTATTTTGCTAGCGTTCTTTAAAGTAATCTTTACAAATAATTATTGTTAAATTTATTAAGTAAATAAAATTAAAAAAATCGTAGACATGTAGAATCTCTAAAATAATTTCTACAGAGGGACATAAATAAAAAAAACTTACGCGATGATTTAAGAAACTCCTTTTTGAAGTCTGTTAGAAAAAGGCATGCAAGAATTTTACTTCACATGAAACATTTCGCATGTCTACCGATATTGAAGTCTATGATGTCTTCTCCTCTGGGTATAGTACGATCTAATAGAAAACGAATTGCACAATTTCCTTCTTAAGATCGACAAGTTATCGACCATTCGATCCCAACTCACAGCACGGTTCCGTATACTAACTTATTACGTGAATAAATAAAATATTAAAGGGTTTTAAACAGTACCTGAAGCTATACGGGTTTTCATTTGTTTGAGGTTTGTATGTTAGTGAAATTAAACTTAAGGCGTTTGTTTACAATATCCCGTTCCCATTTCATATCCCGGGAAAAAGTACCTATGTTTGGAATTACCGGGACATAAATATAGTCAGTCTTTCAGGTGGACGAAGTCTTATATAAAGTAATGTTAGTTACGTTGATAGATTTTCTAAAACTTCATTTTATAAAACACAAAATAAGATTTTCGTCACGACCTTGCGCATCGAAAAAAATCCGAACGTTACAATTAGGACATTAACAGTTATAAATAGTTCTTACAAAAAATACTCTATAAATAACTGAAAAACGCCAAATATAATAATATAACACACACACACGCGCACGCACAATAAGTCACATGCACTACACTCGCATCTTCTAACCAGTATGACCTATTTTCTAATTTTATTGTAATATTTGATATTAAATTATCGGCCATTTGTAATACTTTTATATATGTTTGAATTTGTGAATCGCTGTTAATATTTCCACGAATAAATAAATAGATTTTAGTCAAAAACCTAGTCGATTTGGACAAAAAATATTTTTATTTTATTATTAATAGGACATTTGGGTGAAAAAACTCATGTTAGAAATTAGACGTTTCGCTTGAAGCAATGCACCATGCCATGCGGCAGATTGCGGACATTAAAAAATGTACTGTAAACTTAGGTATTCATTTGAAGCGAGCCTACATACATAGGACGACACAGGTAAATAAATGAAATTACCATAACGTTAATACCTTCTTCTAATGGCATGTCAATTGGTCTGGGATGCGAATTGTGTCGATACTTTCGTAAGCTCTGCCGCCGAAAAGGCAGCTAAACTACAGAAGAAATAAATAAATATTTAAGTCTACAAATCATTATATATTCTTTCCTTTCGCAATAGAAACATCAGGTCTTTGGTAGTACCTAATGTTGGTATATAATCTGTTGGTGGTAGTAATTCTAAAGATTTTTTTATGTTATAATAATTTTGTACTATATTTATCCACTTTGAAACAGTGAAAAAAAATGGCGTCAGGGTCCACCACAGGGTAATCCCACCTCGTCGTAGCCGATGGTATGAGTCTACACCGACGTGGCGACGTAAAAGTGGCTAGCTCGTCGCAATGTTTTGAATAGACTCAATAACCCATCTATAAAAACCGGGACCGACAGCTTAACGTGCTCTCCGAGGCACTATAGTGGTGTTGTCAAACAAATGTACATTGTATCTTGTATTTGTCATGTTTTTTTTATTTTGGGCAAGCAGAGCTGCAGCACCGGATGATCTTGAAGTGACGTAAACGTAACTTGAGGCTAGGGTATTCACACAGGTGGCGTCCCAGATCAGAGCTCGTCCTCTGTGCCATGGAACTATGGTCACACCGTCCGGTCTCTTGCCATCTTCAAGGTCCAGACCCACAGGCTCAAGAGTGCTGGGTTTACCAGCAGAAACAAGAGATCTTTTTATAACATTATTAATGTTATTGTGTCTGGGTATACGGCCAACACTCAGCCTGCAGGATAAACCATGGTGACCGGATGATATGACAATGGCTCCGCAAATGCAATTATGAGGTTGACAAATCGCGGCGCCTATCCTGAGGGACACCGCTATTCTTATTGTTTGCCGGTCGAGTAAAGTTGCCAAGGAAGGCGATGGGAGTGCTTCAAATATTATATTATATAATATAGTATAAATTAGTATAGGTTGCCAAACGTCAAAAAAAATTAAAGGACGTCCTCATCCTTTAATTTTTTTTGACGTTTGGCAACCCTAAGTACGAGTATAACAATAGTTTAATAACATGCTATATTATTAATCAAAACCTTTATTAGATCGTGATTTGGTTAACCACGGTATGTACTACCTGCCTGTCAAAATAATAACGCTTCCGCAGTCAGTCACATCCTCAACTTTACAAGGACATGATGATTTAGTGTCATCAGTCATCACGTTATATTGTTACATTTGTTTTACAACACTATTATAGTTCTTAGGAGAGCACGTTAAGCTGTCAGTTCCAGTTTCATTATACCAAAAATAAAAAATCGTCACGCCGCGCCGAGACCGCCTAGACGGCCTCAGGGTACCCAGCTGAGGGCTTTTTAATCCCACCTTGTCGTAGCTGATGGTACGAGTCTACACAGTAACCCTAGTGTGAGTTTTCTAACTATTACTTTGCGTTTGAGTAAGTAACTAAAATTTGTATGGGAAATGGTTCAGCGCTCCAAGCGGACATTTTGAGAACTAGAAATGCGGTCGTGTGATTGGTCAAAATGTTAACGCGGTAGTATAGTTAACTCGAAAGAAAACGTTAAAAAAACTCACACTATGGCTACAGAAGAAAAGGGCTCGTCGCGATGTTTGGATAAACTCAATAACGCATCTATAAACAGTTTCACAAGTTGGGATAGTGAAACTGAAACCGACAGCTTAACGCCCTCTCCGAGGCAGTATAGTGGTCTTGTTAAACAAATACCAACTTGATAAAATGTTTATTAAAGATGGAGAAATGTTTATTGAACAATAAATAACATATAATACATAGCCCATATGAATACAATTAATATCGTAGTATTTTTTTGGACTGAGTTGATACGTATCAAAAACGTTCTAGCCAAATGTACCGCCTCCGTGGTCTAGTGGTTGCTACGTTGCGCGTTGGCGTTATCCGGAGGTTGGGGTTCGATTCTCATTCATAGCAATACAATATTAGTACGTTTTCCCGTACAGTTTGTCATGGTCTGGGTGTTTTAAAAAAAAATGCATTAGTGTCGTGTTTCTGGTACAAATAGTACAGGGCAATATGTGTATATTTCCTTCATGTTATTATTGTTATTAATAAAAAAATCATTCAACATGTTTAATCTTTAATATGGTCTTCTTTTTGCTGTAGTAGATATATGGGATATTTTTTTTTGTACATATCCTATATTTTTTTTCTTTTTTTTTTTTTAAACAAAATATAACTAAATACAAAGATACAGTTAATAGGAGAGATAAAACATATTATCTAAACAATATAATAGCTTCTATAATAATGACTTAATAATCATCCTATCGTTAAAATACCTCAATTCCTTTGTAATACTTACCTACTATATTATTTTTCGATTTAATCATGAAGATGTTATCTCTGTAGTTAAAATTTACTGAATTAGTCTGAGTTACACCAGAGTTTTTATTAAAGTAATTGTAAGGGTTAAAGTTAAAAATGGCGAAGAATGTTAAAGATTTCATGCAAAATATAAACCTACATTCGACGCCATTTTTAATTTTAATCGTTATAGTTACTATCTACTAACTACTACCTGATTATTTATTATACATTAGTTTTTTTTTAAATTATATTTTTAATATTTGTCAATGGGAGGAATGGCGACCTAGCCAAGTGCACTTGGACCTTATACAGGGTGAATTTAAAAGGATGTACTTTGGGCTTATATAAGGTTCTGCTGATCAAATCAAACAACTTTTCCCATGGAACCATGTGTCGCAAATAAAAATAAATGTTGGCTTCCCCATACAAATTGGTAATTTTATCATTACTAGTTTGTATGGAGAAGGCAATATTTTTTTTAATTTGCGGAATATGGTTCCATGGGAAAAGTGGTTCGTATTGATCAGTAGAACCTTATATTAGCCCAAAGTACATCCTTTCAAAGTCACCATGTATATTATATATTATGGCCTTTTCATAAATGCCTGTAAAGGTTTACATAAAATAAATAATTTTATTTTACTTACTGTTCCGATTTCTTGTCGAGGTGGTTAGTCTCTTTTTAAAAACTTTATGCATTGAAATAATGTCCTGAAAACCGATAACCCACAGACTAAAATTGAAACATGTAAACTTGATGTTTGCATCTGTAAGGGCGGTGGTAAGGCGGTCGATAAGCTTTCCTCCTAATAATAATAAATACCATCACGGGTGCCTATTTGGCTCCCGAGAATCGTTTAAACGGCCTCAGGTTACCCAGCGGAGGGATTAACCCGTCCTCATTTCGCCGATGGTATTCGGACGCAACACCTGACAAGTGGCGAGCTTGTTGCGGTGTTTATGATGAAATAGCCTCGTTGTATAAAACGGTCACCCATCCTAGGCCGCTTCCTCCTACCTAAGGAAAATCAAACATTCGACTAATTATAACTATTTATGACTAATAGTAGGAATTTAAATTATTCATCTTA
This sequence comes from Monopis laevigella, assembly GCA_947458855.1. Taxonomy (NCBI): domain Eukaryota; kingdom Metazoa; phylum Arthropoda; class Insecta; order Lepidoptera; family Tineidae; genus Monopis; species Monopis laevigella. The sequence goes on from OX381581.1 coordinate 21,312,284, forward strand.
TTTTTTTTATATTTTATGGGAGTATCACGCAATCTCCAGTTCCGGTGTTCAAATAGTGGATAATCGTGCAACAATTACTGATGGTGATGCTTACATGATATCATCTTCTGCAGATGATAGCAGTAGAGTTATAATAGAGGAAGCTTTGGAATCAGATAGAGAGGACTTTACGTTAAATTTGAACGCATGATACATTTTATCATTTCCAAAAGTCTAAATAAGTATATTATCTACACTATATTTATTTTATATTACTTGTCTATTATTTATGTCATCACAGCTAGTTCGGCATAGAATTCGGCGAAGATGAAATAGGTACACTGAAGCTGTCTAGGCAATCTTGGGTGTCATAAGCACCCGTGATTATAATAAATATACGATAAATATGCTGCCCGACCCGGCTTTGAACGGGTGTACTAATGAATAAAATGTTCTGTCTCACTCTGCAGGCATTCTCTTTATTATAATTGATATGGAGAGAACATCGGTTAGTAAAAATCTTCAGTAAATAATTGAAATATACCCATGAGTAAATATATCTGTCAAATATATATATATATATATATATATATATATATCTTCACGGGTGCCCAGGGTACCCAGCGGAGGGGTTTTAAATCCCACTTCGTCGTAGCCGATGGTATGAGTCTACATCGAACAAGTGGCTAGCTCGTCGCTATGTTTTGGATAGACTCAATAACCCATCTATAAACAGTTTCACAAGTTGGTATAGTGAAACCGGGACCGACAGCTTAACGTGCTTTCCGAGGCACTATAGTGGTGTTGTCAAACAAATGTACATATTTTTTTTAATTAAAAACTCATTGGTACACACCGGGATTCGAACCAGGGACCTTAGTGTTTTTAAGTCCAAGGTCTAATTAACTCGGCCACCACGTATATATTTATATCTGTCAAATAAAAATATAATTTTAGAAAAAAACTGATCTTTTTGTTAATGAATCAGTTATCGACCACTGATAGTTGATTATTACAGTAAAAAAAAAGTGGGCATTGGTGGTAGAAGGGTGAAAATTAAGGGGTATATGTATTTTTTAATGCAAAATCATTATAAAAAATAATGTTATGGCCTAATTTTAGACCTTTCGGTAGGTCTAAAATTAGGCCCTAGATTATACACTAATAAAACATAAAAATCGGCCAAGCCATTTCGGAGGAGTTTGGTTACAAACACTAACATGAGAATGTTATATACTAGCTTTTCTGAAGCACTACGACATGTGACTTTTGTATTTACCTGATTGTAGACTACAAAAACCATGAATGAGATCGATCAATACATTGTTTAATAATACTGATCGCTCCCACTATGCCGACTAAATGATGCGGTTACGAAATAGGCAGCGACAAATGTATTTTTATTACGAATTTGCTGCTTTAGCGTCAAATCAATCGCTTTGTTTCGTAACAGCATTATGAAAGGCGACTATCACCTCGACAAGAAAACGATGCAGAAGTCTCCGTAAAACCGGTGAATCCACAGACTAAAACCGAAACATGACTAGGTCACTTTACGGTTTTTACATCTATAAGGGCGGTGGTGATGAGACCGGTCAGTCGACCAAGCGAAGTTATAGTGGCCTCCTCCCAAATAAAATAAAATTGTCTCCGTCCAAAATAAAATTGCAGCAGAGTTTAAACCGCCCAAAACTACTCGTATTTTATATTTTTATATAAAAGATAACTCTATTTTGCGGTCTCTATATTTTTTTTATCTCATTGGTATCGGATGACGTCAAACCTTGGCATCATTCCTTCAACACGAGGGTCGAGAAAAAACACCTTGAATGAGAATACTTATCAAATTTTATTTATAAATACTTAGCAAAAAATCCCATTCGTAAAACTTCGCATAAAAACCCCTTTGTTGTCTGACAAAAATATCATGAAAGTAAGTATGGATTATACTCATTACTTAGTGTGCGACATACAGAACTAGTGAATTAGTGAAACTGAATTTTCTTTGGTTTATCTATTATGTACCTGGGGTGCGATTTTTGAATGTCACCGATGAGTTTGTGACCAAAATGTCACCGATGACTAGGAAATCACGACTTATCAAAAGTCCTATTTGTCAAATAATTTATCATTCGCAAAAGCTACTTGCGTTTCGTTACACTAAGAAAACATTGTTTGTCATTCTTGTTTCTCATAATAATTGACATGTCTATGCTAAAACATAAAAACTCAATGTTGGAACGGAACTTAACATACATTATTTGTGATAATTATTATCTGTCATCGGTGACTTTATTTACTAGTGGTAGGAGGCACTCGTATTGATATTATAGGTAAGATATTTTAGTCATCCGATGAGATTCAAAAATACAAACTTTGGAAATCGATGACTTTTTTGACATTTCAGTGATATTTATTTAGTCATCCGTTGATATTAAAAAATCGCACCCCTGCGATGACTATGATATCATCAGTGAGATAAATATCATCGGTGACTAGGAAATCACCATCTATCAAAAGTCTTATTTTTGAAAGTCATATGCATTATTATGCGCGATAATAATGCATAAGTTGTTATGCATTATTTGTATTATAAAAGAGTTATTTGTCATAGTTACAAAGAAAATATTGTATGCTGTTTTTGTTTCTCATAATAAAGACCTAGAACCAATAATCACAATTATGATTATTGGTCCTAGATAAATACATTTCATAACAAACAAACAACTGTCATCGGTGACTTTATTTAAGAGTAGTAAGGGGCACTCTTATTGATATCATAAGTATAATATTTTAGTCACCCGATGGGATTTAAAAATACGAACTTTACAAATCGATGACTATTTTGACATTTCAGTGATATTTAGTCATCCATAGATATTTAGTGGGTTTATACTCAGCTGTGGGGTTCGTACCTATATTTTTAGAAGACGTCGTCGTAGCCGATAATAGGTATTCTAAAAATATAGGTAATTTTCATGGTGTCCTACAATGTACCTACGGACTCAAACAAATTTCACTTTTTTTTTCAGAGTTAGTATTTTTTAAGTTAAGTAATCGAAATATCCAAAAAACAAATGAAACTGCGAAAATCAATAATACTTACAAATTTTCCTATAGGTATATATATCATCACGGGTGCCTTACGGCGCCCGAGACCGCCTAGACGGCCCCAGGGTACCCAGTGGAGGGGTTTTTAATCCCACCTCGTCGTAGCCGATGGTATGAGTCTACACCGAACAAGTGGCTATCTCGTCGCGATGTTTTGAATAGACTCAATAACCTATCTATAAACAGTTTCACAAGTTGGTATAGTATAAGCGGGACCGACAGCTTAAAGTGCTCTCCGAGGCACTATAGTGGTATTGTCAAACAAATGTACATAAATTTTTAGATTAAAAACTCATTGGTACACACCGGGATTCGAACCAGGGACCTAAGTGTTTTTAAGTCCAAGGTCTAACCAACTCGGCCACCACGTATATAGGTAAATAAAAAAAAAAGTAGTATGGGTTAACATTAAAAAAATCCCGGACACTTGCTAATCCTAGGTGGTAAATTCATAGATTTTACATTGCCATTGGGAAATGTGGTATGGCCGTGCTGCGGCTGTAGGATTAGACTGATGTGAAAAAATTTATTGTCAACGTGACACGCTTTCGCGTCTTGTCTTGGAAGTGGCCGTACTACGGCTGCAACAAGGAACTTTTAAATAGTCTTGACCTCTCCTTTAACTACCATATTTAATAATGAATCTATGAAAAACATTTACGAAACCATACTTTTTTAGTTTTACCTTGAAACCCAACTTGTTCCGTGCCAAGCCTTCTCATTAATAACAATTAACACATCTGTTAAATAGGTACTGCTGACTATGAAAACTCATAATATTACGTAAACGTGAGGTTTCGAAGGTAACCCGAACTTTAGAGTATAATTAATAAGTATAGGTAATTAAAGTTATTTATGTCTTACAAAGTTTTACGGTAAGCATGATTTAACTATACAATTAATTGAATGCCAATAAAATAATAAATTTACAAGTCCTCCAAATCGTCACGAACGATTTAAAAAATATATTATTACCGCCTATCAACATGATATAATCTGAAGAAGAATTAACAATAAATAGTATTAATAGTGTTAGATAGGTATAAAGAAAACTTACCTGATTTTTATTACCTGAAATTAAGCTGTCACCCACAGTTGTGTCTTGAGGCCCAAAAAATAAAACATCTCACTTCCAAATTATAAAACATTTGACTATTAATTTTCTGGGATAATGTATAAAACTTATATATTATGTTTGCTACCCGTCCTTTCGCTATATTAAAACATTTAAAAAATGTGAAAGATGTTAATATTACTTGTATAAGAAATGTCTGCGTAGAACTTTTTACTTTTGTAACAGCCTTAGTTCCAGAGATATAGAATGAATATTAAACCTCACTTATACATTTTTGCGTACCAAGCCTATTGAAATGGTGATACTTTAAAGAATTTAATTATTTCAAATTTAAGAATTAAGTCTGTAGCATCTTCCGTTACAGATATATTAAGTTTAGGACATTATCAGAAGCTAGAGCCTTGTTTTGCTATCATATTAATGTAGAGACTTCAATAAAGCAAAGAATCTTTTATACTGGATGGTAAAGCGAAATGCGAGACTGTCGCTAGAGAACAAACTTCTGATATAGGAGATGGTATTGAAACCAATCTGGATACAATGTATGGTTTACAATAGAGTATTTGACTCTTTTTTGAAACCCATTTTATATGATTGTCGATTACATAATAATCACACTACATTGATATTTCCGGGATGTCTACTCTATTATTAATAAAAATAAAAGTTAAAATTTGAATTTCAACAATGGCGTTAAAAAAGCTGTTTTGCAGTCTATGCCAAGTGTGACGTCACACGCAAGTAAACAAACAAGCACAGATTAAATAATCTTCTATATATTATACTCTATTCTATTTCATCCACATGATTTATAATCTGTGTATTGTTTTGTTTACTTGCGTGTGACGTCACCAGTCATCAACCAATCAAAGATGTTTTTGTTATAAATAAAATTGTAAAAAATATTCAATTTTATTTCGTGTCGACAAAAGATATACATAACTTAGTTTAAAATAAAGTGAAATATGTTTTTTTGTCAAATAGCCTATTGGGTGCACTGCGAAAGGCTCTAATATTAGTATCATACGAATAGTAAAAATAAGATACTAATAAAAGCCTCAGTAAATCATAAAAAACGACTGATGTATCACTCCAATGTCTAGTAGGTGGGAGGAAAATCTCTATAACTTCGTTAGGCCGACCGACCGGTCTCGTTACCGCCCATACAGATGCAAAAACCGACAAGTCATGTTTTGGTTTTAGTCTATGGTTTTACCGGTTTTCAGGAGATTACTACATCGATTTCTTGTCGAGGTGGTAGTCTCCTTTCAGGGTGCGGTTACGAAATGGGTGGTTGAATTGATGATAAGGCAGCGAGTATATTAAAACATACTCGTAATGCAATTCGTCTTTTTCGCCGCCCAATCCGTAATTGCATCTTTAGCCGGCATAGTGGGAGCGATCAATGTTGTTTAAGAACAATTAATCATTGACCCCATTCATGGACTTTGTAGGTCTGCTCACCGCCAGGTAGATACAAAGTCACATGCAGTGCTCTAATAAAAAATTAAAAACCTGGCACGACAGTTGACTAACCTAGATTGAACCAACTGTCTCAAATATTAAACATCCTAGAGCTACAATAACGACAGTAGCTGCTGGCTACCAAATAGTAGGTGCCCTCGCTCTGGACTTTGCACGTCAATAGCTGAAACATCACATCTGCTCATAGTCCAAAGACTGATTGCCGATATTAAAACAACACAAAAAAACTAGCGTTATACGTTAGGTTCTACCAATGAGAGGGCTTTATGTGTCCTGTTTTCAAAAATAAAGCGACCCTATTAAGGTGCTCCTCTTTTAAACTTTACGTTAAATATAGGTATACGATGGCAAAAGTATTACCTAGAGTTAAAACAAGAAACTAGAGTTAGAGTTAAGTTTTACCATTATATGAACATACGCCCATAATATGCAAAATACATTTAGGTACTCATTCATGGGCGTATGTTCATGTAATGGTACTACTCTAGGTAATCATTTCTATCGAATTAACGTAACGTTTAAACGAGGACCACTTTGGCCAATTTAAGCCAATATAAAATTAAGATTACAATTTTGTAATTTTTATGTTGTTATTATTATTATCTTATATAAATGGACTCTTCTACGCGTGCGCGTAATATTGCCAATGACAAGTGAGAGTAGAATTAAAAACTTGTAGGTATATCATTAGTAAAAGAGGGATAATAGGATGGAAAGGAATTGGAAAAGGACTAGGGTAGAAAAGGGAATGGCGACATGACTGTTTGAAAGCATTCGGTATAGTCTTGCCAATGTCTAGTGAAGGAGAAAAAAGAATCAAGAGTAAAATGTGTACCGCCATTTTACTGAAGATTGTGGGATTGTTGGAGATAACACAAACACCGGCATCACTGCGTAAATGCTACACTTTTCACACTTAATAATACTATACGAATGCTTATTCTACAAAATTAGAACACTTTTGCACAATAATATTCAATAAAATTAAATATGTTAACTGCATGAAGCTAAAAAAACGCGCCCCGGGCACGGTTTTTACCTTCATGGTTAACTGTAATAGAAACACGCGTCTACAGTCTTCGGGCTACCCTCAAAGAATCCTATGTTATTCTTATTATATTCACATTTAAGTGTTCATTCATGGGTATGTTCATATATAATGGTACAACTACCCTACATAGCAAGTTAAGAAAAAGATGAATCATCACTATGCAGTAAATATACATACATATTTTAGTGAAGTATATTCACTATTGTTTTGCTTCAGAGCCATCATAAATAAATATAATTGACTAGCAGAAGCCACTGACCGTGTAGAAGAAAACATTACTTTGTGGGTAAAAAATACACGTAATCGTTGTTCATGTGATAACAGGTTTGAGGGCCTTGCAGATTTTTTGACTGTTGTATGATTAAACGTTTCCTTTTACATTAATTCATGGCCCTTTGATATTGTTTTATTATTTTTATTAATTTCGTCTAAGATTATATTAAGATTTACCAGTCAAAATAAGACAATCACCAAATAGAGTCATATTTAAAAAAAAGTATATGATTACTATTTAAATTCATAGGTAGTTTTTATTTATCTTTCATTATTCTATTCCTTTCCACTTTGTTACTTCTCCTTTCTCATTTTGTAGTTGGTAGTATTGTGTATATGTAGTTTATGTATATATATGTAAGATATATTTAAGTAGTGTATAATAGATTGTAAGTATTTTATATAATATTCACTGGTTTATATACTCAGTTACTATATTGCACCTACCTCACTTATTAACTGCTTTTATTGTCCCAAGGTTTGGCTGGTAGAGAATGCCTAGCGGCATTAAGTCCGCCTTTGTATTTTGTATGCAATAAAGATTTAAATAATAATAATAAGTGTTTGGTGTGATAGTGATAGGGTTATGTTTCTTTTTAATTATTGGAGCACGGCATGTGACTTTGTATCTCCCTGGTGGTGAGCAGACCTACAAAGTCCATGAATGAGATCGATTAATAATTATCTAAATGAGAATATTTTAATATACTCGCTGCATTATCGTCAATTTAACTACCCATTTCGTAACCGCACCCTGAAAGGAGACTACCACCCCGACAATAAATAGATGCAGTAGTCACCAGAAAACCGCTGAACCCACAGACTAAAACCGAAACATGACTAGGTCTCTTGACGGTTTTAGCATCTGTGGTGGTAGAGAGACCAGTCGGTCGGCCTAACGAAGTTATAGAGACCTTCCTCTAATAGTTATAGGTATATGTGTGATAGTAATAAGTATGTGTAATATTTATTGGTAGGTCTATTATTTTCAACTTAGTTTAGTCCAGCAGGGCATGAAACCTTGTATACTAAATACAACCTCCAAAAGTTTCACTCTTGGCCGTTCTTGTGTGAATTTGGTGAGGTAAGATTTCAAGGTAGGTTAGCATTAATTCGGGTGAAAGTTACGGTTCATAAAATTTATTCCACATGGTGTTTAATTTGGCTAGTTGTACGTTTTGGACATTTAATAAAAATCCATTTTACCGAATGCAATCAAAGGCTTATTTTTTTTTAAATGTTGCACGGCATGTGACTAGACACAAGTCTAGCTATCTACCTGATGTTAAGTAGACCTACAAAGTCCATGAGTGGGGTCGATCAATACATTGTTGTTTAACAATATTGGCCGCTCCCACTATGCCGGCAAAATGATGCGGTTACGAAATGGGCGGTGATATGGACGTATTTGCATTACGAGTCTATTATAATATCTTCGCTGCTTTATCGTTAAATCAATCGCCTGTTTCGGTACCGTATTTACCATGAAAGGAGACTACCCTATCGACAAGAAATCGATGCAGTAGTATCCGGAGATCAGGGGAACCCACAGACTAAAACCGAAACATGACAATTGGCGGATTTTGCAACTATATGGGCGATGGTAACGGTCGGCCTAGAGAAATTATAGAGGCCTTACTCCCACCTAAACGTACGCTATTATATTTAGATTTATTCAATGACGAAAAAACTAGTGTTACAAATGACATAGTTAATAAGTAGCTTAAATAAATAAAAAAACTACCTATTACAAGTGCGAAAAATGCATTACTACCCGTATAATCTGTCAATCGTGCTTCAAATAGGTATCAATTCAACAATAAACCAAATCTAATTTGATTCTAGACACCTAATATGTTGACAAAAAACAGCATAGCATCCCACACACAAAATGTTTTGCAACAAAAAAAACGGACAAGTGCGATTAGTTTTTTTGCACTAAAAGTTCTGTAGTTAACTAATATAATATTTCTGCTGTAATAAATATATTTGTATTTAATTAATAATATAAAAATATCTGATTAAAAATTATTGTCGTAAACAGAAAGATTAATTTAAAAATTGTAACCGAATACCCATAGCTCAGGTTTTCTTAATATGAGCTCCGGTAAGTTAAATAATAAATTGTAAACATTAATTATGAATAAAGATTGTTTTTCTTTTTTTTTTCTTTTTTTATTAATAAATACAATAACCGATAAAAATAGTGTTTTAATTCTGCCACAAATAGTAGTGGAGAAATACTGAAAGTGCAAAAGTTCATTTTGTATAGAGAAAACAGACCTCTCGATCGCAAATGCAGTGTCCTTAATATCATTTTGGGAATTCGCGACTTCTATTTTGAAGAGCTTGTAAGAGTTTTAACAAAATCAATATGAATTCCTTTAAGTTTTTTAATCCCTTGCACGGCTACATAAATTTTCTTACAGTGACTATTCATATTATATACTATTCTTAACGTGACAATATATTCCCTTCTCTGTCCCGGTGTCCCGAAGGAAGTCTTGGGACGCCAAGTATCCCGTTTTTAGATTCAGAAGGGCCAATTGATAAAAACTAAAATTCTATAATAATAGACCTTCTCTATATGTATGACAAGATTAAGCGAAGAGTTTTTGTAAGTTATAGTCAAACTAGAAAAATATAGTTTCACACTTTTTGATTAAATATCTAGGTTTATAAATATGCAACACAATGAATTTGTTTCATTATTGGGACTGTCGCCATCATTTTGTTATTGTCCGTCCCGTTAAGGCAAAAAATAAAAAATGGTCATACCTACTAGATGTGTGTAACTATTCTTATGGGGATTTACGAACAATTTAATAAGACAAGACTTATCACTATTGCGCGTGTAAGAAAGGGACAACATTATACTGACCGCCTCTAACCTTTTAACAGAAACAATTGCTTTTTTGTAGGTGCGAATAAATAGAAAAATAAAATATCATAAAATTATAAAGGTTATCTGCGAAACTGTATCAAAAAATATTTAAATATTAATAATTCTATCGAGAAATAAATGACTAATAAAGTTTTTGACTCATCATTAAATTTTGCTTAAATATCATACTTGTCGTTATTGGTAAATATTAAAGCATTAGCCTGAAAAAATATACATAGCATCTTAAGGACAGCATTCGTTTCGACTTCGTGATCTAACCAATTTTAATTTATTAGACCTACATCTGTATTGTATAAAATAAAACATAAATGTAAATTTTACACGACTAAGTGTGCTTTCGCGCTTCCAGTATTGCTCGCCTACTGTTTGTCTCAAATTTAAAATAATATTTTTGGTGATCATTATTATTACTTAATCTTTCTAAGGAGCCCATTTTTTTTTATCATAATTTTTTAAATAATATTACAATAATATTGCAAAAATATGTACAACTATCAAAATAAAAATAATAATTGAACTTCGACTAACAGCCAAGTGGTAATATAGTACCTACGTTTGTATGGAAAGTGTGTAAAGACGACTCCAGAACCCTTAATTGCAACATTCTATTCAAACATTATCTGTCTGTACAAACATACGAACACATAGATGGATTTCATAATTTATAAATTTTTTTTTTTAGTTTTTTGGTTCAATAAAATTTCATAATTAAAAGGATATAATGAAAAAAACAGAATAGCAACCTCTACAACTTCTTTTTTTTTATGTAAATTTAATTTATATTAAAACGTTTTTTTTCTATTTCCTTTTAAGTTGCGGAACCCTAAAAACCGCTATTTCAACCAATTTCAGTCTGAAAAAATGACACTGTTTGTCATTAATAAAAAAAAAGTTCAGTTAGAACGCCAAAGGCATCATTTAACATTTGTCTATTATTTCATTTTAATACTAAGTAACTGTTGCCCGCAACTTCGTGTACGTATTTATTTATTCACGAGAAACTCGACACGTCACGTGGCACTATGAGGTTTCTAACTAAATTTGAAATTAATTCGATATTGATATTTTCAGGGAAAAAAGGTGTGGTGAAAAAAGGGCAAGCCCCGTTCAAAACGAGATGTATGGTCACGTTAGGCATAGCGGACAGCAAAGTAAAGTACACCGGTTTTCTGGAGACTACTGCATCGATTTCTTGTCGAGATGGTATACTTAATTTATACTACAGTATAGTGTGTAGTTCTGAGGCTCTACCATGGGTTTGCGCATTGTAGCAACGTAACGTATTCATTTACGTATACAACCAATATGATCGCTTTATTCAATCCTGTTACCAAAAATAAAGCGATCCTATTGGATGTTGTCTTTACAGTACTGCGGCGCAAACAATACCAGAATTTCTACCATGGGTTTTTGGTTTGTACCAACGTATCGTTAAAACGTGAGGAACCACCAATAGGATCGCTTTATTCAATTGCGTTACCTAAAATAAAGCGGTAGGTAGAGCCTCAGTATTGGGGACAAGGTACAAAAACATTATGTAGGAAGGAAAAAGTGGCTCAGGACACATGCCAAAAGGTTTCTCAATTAAATATTGACGAAACACGTGATTGGAATCTAATCATTGAATGATCAAATAAGTGAAGGCCATATCACTGGGTATCAATCGTGCTCAAATTTTTTTTTTTTAATAACGTAAATAACGTTCATATTAAGATTATTAATAATACAAACTATTGGCGACAATAATTAAAGGTATGACCTAAAACAATCAAGGATATCTTGAAAAAGTACTCATTGCAATAGCTGCGTTTCCGCATTGTATTTTTTTGGCATCTAGTTCGGAAGGTCTTTATAACTTCCCTAGACCGGTTTCGACCACCGCCTATAAAGTTGACAAACCATCATGTGACACAGTCTTGTTTCGGTTCTAGTCTGTGGGTTCACTAGTTTTCAGGAGTCTACTGCATCGATTTGTTGTTGAGACGGTAGTTCCTTTCAGTATATGGTTACGAAACATGCAGTTGAATTTGCGATAAAGTAGATAGGTAGAAGGATATTTAATTAGTCGTACAAGCCTGTAACTGCTATAATCTAGCTGGCATAGTGGAAGCGACTGAGTCGATCCACCCCGTTTATGATATTCGTACTAAGCATTAAAAAAACAAAAAGATAAGGATGAAATAGGCACAAAACAAAATGGCGATTTAAATCCTATTTCCTTCATTCTCTACCTTCGATCGATACATTATTATCATGGTCGCCTAAACGTAGTTTGTTATGTATAAATAAATAAGTAGGTAAATGATTGTATTGAAACAACAAAAACACTACCTACTATTTAAATTTGCGCTAATTGAACGGTAAATAAAAATTGGCAGCCTTGTGTTTGTCAAAAGAACGAATACAACAAAGTGGGTCTTGCAAAAGAGTGAATGGTATTCGATTCGATGTCTAACAACTGCGATATTCGATTATAATCGAAGACGTTAGTCATCTCCTTTAGAGACAATATACGTAACCAAGTTTTGCCCAATACATTTATATTATTGTCGCTCACGATAGGTACCGTAGGTAATTGTGCAAAGAGTAATGATGTAATAAAATTAGATTGTATTGTGTGGTGACAGGATTACACGACCTTGTTCTAATCAAATAATTCGTGCCATCTTTTATGTTTATATTTAAACAACTTTAGGAGAAACCGACGTTGTTTACAATATTTTGTTCATTGTACAGTTCTGTTCAAGTTTTTGCAAATAATTTTTACTATAGTCGCTATTAACTTTAGATAGGAACTGTATAAGGATCAACCATATACCGTTTATCTACATCTATAGTTACTAGCGACTATAGTAGAAAATGTTTGCAAAAACTTGTAGTAGAGCCACAAGAATAACTTATAGTTATGTTATGTTTTTTTTCAATAGGAAACTTATTTTCGAGAATAGTATTTTTATTTTTTTATAAGTCATTAGGCCTATAAAGTCTATGAAAAGAGTCGATTAATACTTTGTTGTTTAACAACAGGCCCCCAGTCCTATAGTAGGACTAAATTATATGATTAATAGACAGGCTAAATTATACGATTACTAAATGGGCGTCGATAAAGACAATTTGTATTACGGGGGACTTAGAGAAATTACACTCTATTCCTTAGTTTGGGGGAATCACTCTCAGTCAAAGTATTATATATTATATTAGACAGTTGATAGCGTAGATCACGCCTAAAGTGCCGACGAAAACTAACAAACTCCATAATATTTTGATTGATTGCGTATCCGACCAACCGGACTCGTTACCGACACACAGATGCAAAAACCGTCAAGTGACCCAGTCGTGTTTCGGTTTTAGTCTGTGGGTTCACCGGTTTACAGGTACTACTGCATGGATTTTTTGTCGAGGTGGTAGTCTCCTTTCTTGGTGCGGTTACGAAACGGGCGACGGATTTGACGATAAACCAGCGAGGTTATTAAAATATACTCGTAATACAAATACGTCTTTGTCACCTCCCATTTCGTAATCGCATCATTTAGCCGTCATAGTGGGACTTGGGAGCGATCAATGTTGTTAAAATGTTGTTTGTAGGTCTGCTACCAAAGGATAGATACAAAGTTACATGCCGTGCTCCAACAAAAAAAAAATAAGCGGCAAGATCCTAGGTATGTGAGTAAACCAAATATTCCTACCTATTTATTACACAGAATACATAATAGCATAGGTTGTATTTGTCTATTATTAAAATCATAAAAATAAATGTACCTTCTTCAATTTATCTATAATAATGAACATTTGTAATGTACAGTAACATTTACCTATAAGAATAAAATTGTCAACTTACAATATATTTTTGTCTCAAAACAAACAATGAAAAAGGTCAAGGAATATTATGTATGTAGGTACCTAATAAAGTACAATGTAATAAAGTGTAAATTATTATTATTAGTGTAACTGTGTAAACGTAAAATCGAAAGTGTAATATCATAAAGTGTGTAAGTTGTGACAAACCAATTAGAATGTTTCAGTAAATTGAAAATACATAAAACTTGTTTACCTATTACATGATAGGAGCAATGATTATCTTGTAATGACCAAGCTAAATTAAACCTTAAAATAAATGCATAGAGTAGATACAAAGTAGGTATATTTTGTTTTCTTGTACCCTGCCATCAATTTTAAACATAGTATTTTTATTTCATTGGTACCATGGCGACCACCTGGGCCCTATTTCATAAAGGCGACAATTGCAACAATTGTCAACAAGTGTCAAGAATAGTCGACATATCGTGGTGATTCTTGTTTCATGAATTCTGACTATGACTGGTGCGACAATTGTCAAAATGTCACTTGTCACCTTTATGAAATAGGGCCCTGTAGGTGGCATGGTCGAAAATATCATCATGAAAATCATCGTCATCATCATGGTCGAAAGCATCATCATGAAAGTATATGTATAATAGGGAAGTGCTCTAAGTCTAAAACGGGGGGGGGGGTCCCTGTAAAAAAAAACGCGCAGTAGCGGCGCGCGGACGGGCATGGTTTTTACCTTCATGCTAATTTCAAAATGATTGGCACCCTAACTTCAGTATTCCTGCTGTATTACAGATATCAGTCTCTTTCCAGATCTTATATAAGTACTATTGGTTAAACAGGATTTTTTTAAATATATGTAAGCCATCCTCGATATATACGAGTACGTGGTGGCCGAGTATATCCCTGGTTCAAATCTCGGTGTGTACCAATGAATTTTTAAATAAAATAAAAAAATGTACATTTGTTTGACAACACCACTATAGTGCTTTGGAGAGCACGTTAAGCTGTCGGTCCCGGTTTCACTATACCAACTTGTGAAACTGTTTATAAATGGGTTATTGAGTCTATTCGAAACATCGCGACGAGTTAGCCAATTGTTCGGTGTAGACTCATACCATCGGCTACAACGAGGTGGGATTAAAAACCCCTCTGGGGCCGTCTAGGCGGTCTTGGGTAAGGCATCACGGTAAGGCAACCGTGATGATATGTATGTATGTATGCATCCTCAATAAATGTGCTATCCAATCCAACACTAAAAGATATTTCAGTTCGAACCAGTAATTCCTGAGATTAGCGCGTTCAAAAAAACAAACTCTTCAGCTTTATTATGTTAGTACATATTATAGATTTCATGAGCATCACAATATTTATATCCTATTGCAAAAGCGTAAAAGTCAGAAAACTTTACTTTGTTCCCCACCGTACATAACTTGTTAACATTTTACCCCTATCTATTATGCATAATATTTATTTACATTAATCATAAATATGTAATATTAATCTTAATCTAAATATATATAACTCAAAGGTGACTGACTGACATAGTGATCTATCAACGCACAGCCTAAACCACTGGATGGATCAGGCTGAAATTTGGCATGCAGGTAGATGTTATGACGTAGGCATCCGCTAAGAAAGGATTTTGATAAATTCTACCCCCAGGGGGATAAAATAGGGGATGATTGTTTGTATGATAAAAAAATAACTATTCCACGCGGACGAAGTCGCGAGCACAGCTAGTTTAAGTATATGCGTGGTGGTCGTATTGGGCGCTCAGAGGCTCTACCATGGGTTTGCGCATTGTAGAAACGTTACATATTCATTTACGTTTACGTGAACAACAACCAATATGATCGCTTTATTCAATCCTGTTACCAAAAATAAAGGGCTCCTATTGGTTGATGCTTACGTATATGTAAATGAATACGTTACGTTTACCAACTACAATGCGCAAACCCATGGTAGAGCGTCTGTTCAAGGATTCAAATTCCGGTAGAGAAGGATACTAAAACAGATTCCTGATACAAATTCGTCATTGTCGCCACCATTTCGCAACTGCATCATTTACCTGAAACAGTGGGAGCGACCAATGCTGTTAAACGCAGCAATGTGTTGATAGACCCCATTCATGGCCTTTTTATGTCTGGTTACCATGGTATATATACATGGTGACTTTGAAAGGATGTACTTTGGGCTAATATGTGGTTTTACTGGTCAATACGAACAACTTTTCCCATGGAACCATGTGCCGCAAATGAAAAAAATTCGCCCTCTCCATACAAACTAGTAATGTTAAAATGAACAATTTGTATGGGGAAGACAAATTTTTTTTTATTTGCGACACATGGTTCCACGGGAAAAGTTGTTCGATTTGAGCAGCAGAACCTTATATTAGCCCAAAGTACATTCTTTCAAATTCACCCTGTATATGTCGTGTTACATGACTAGGTCACTTGACGGTTTTTGCGGAATCGGTAAGCCGGTCTAGAGAAGTTAAATGTCTTTTCCATCTCATTTTAAGTTTATAAATCTATACTAATATAACAAAGATAAAAGCTTGTGAGGTTGTGGGGGGTAATCTCTGGACCTACTGAACCGATTTTGAAAATTCTTTTAGTGTTGGATAGCCCATTATCTAGGAAGGATATATAATATCACGCTACGACTGGTATAGTAATAGGAGCGGAGCATCAATGAAAAATGTTGGGAAAATTTGCTCCTTTTGAGAGCTTCCGTGACGTGCGCTGCGTAAACCGTTAAGGTTACGCAGACGAAGTTGCGCGTATCAGCCTGTAAAGTATAATTTTATACTTTTATATTTGTCAATATTTCGTTGTTCACGCATACATATTAGTCTATTGAAATTTTTATGAATTAATATAATACGGGTTAGTGCATAAATTATAATATTATCTAGATATGACATGGTCATAGACATGATCGTGGTCCAATTTGAACATATTCATATATAGATATGCAGGTATAATCAGCCCTCTAATTATAAAAAGTGTTTTGAAATAATTAGTAGGTATTCCTATGCTTTAGCAATACATTTTACACAACGTTTACCTATATATAATATTTACCAAATGAAATTATAGGAAGATTCATAACTCTAAAACCAATGTAAAATTTTAGATGTCCGTCAGGATTGAGGGGCCACATTTTTATATTACGAATTGGCTAATAATAATGCCAGCAGTTAGTAAAAATTGATCTAAAGTTTGTAAAAAAAGTCTTAAATTTGTAAAACTTACTATAAAAAAGTTATATAGGGTTTTAGTTGGCCTCTCCGTGCTGACGTTTTCATTAAAGTATAATTCAATATCTCCAAATCCTGGTATTGGTGTAGGTAGGTCTAGTAGATTTTATTTTTTTAATATATACGACATTAGCTAGTTGGCATAAAAATAAGTACCAACGTATGTCAAAACAAACTTTATTTTTAGTTAACTTTAATGACAATATAAGTTGTCACGACTATGTAAATAATGACCTGTAGAGGGCGATCTCAGGACCGGTTCACTGGCCCAGGAACACTCAAGGATAAAATTCGGCGTACAAGAATTTGGCAAATAACAGTCATTATTTGAATTTCGAACTTCCACGTAAAACCACAGCGGGAAATTAATGAAGGCATCAATTTGAATTTGGAATCGTTCGGGAATATTCGGGATGATATTCAATAGGTATAGATAGTAGCAATAAAAATCGATATTTACTGTATTTTTAGCAAATTCCATTAAGGTGGCCCAAAAGTGGCCCCAGCCTAGTGGTTAAGTCTCTGCGCAACTTATAACAAGGTTAAGCAGATGACAACAAGGCCGGACCTGGGATGGGTGACGCTTTATACAACGAGGCTATTTGGCTATTTGATCATAAACACCGCAACAAGCTCGCCACTTGTTAGGTGTTGTCTCCGATTACCATCGGCGAAATGAGGACGGGTTAATCCCTTCGCTGGGTACCCTGAGGCCGTTCAAACGGTTCTCGGGAGCCAATAAGGAACCCGTGATGGTATGATGATAAGGGTGGGAATAAAGTAAGTCCTACTGCTGGGTATGGATTGGACTCTAGAATCTAGAGTCAGATGGCCTCATATCTATACCTCATAGCATACACGCTAATCTAAGGAACTACTGGTTCGAACTGAAAAAAATATTTTAATGATGGATAGCCCATTTATCGAGGAAGGCTATATAACATCACGCTACTACCAATAGGAGCGGAGCATTTTTTTTTTTTTTTTTTTTTTGCAAAAACGGGGCAAATTTATTCCTTTTGAGAGCTTCCGTTTCGTGCGCTGCGTAAACAGTTAAAGTTACGCAGACGAAGTTGCGCGGTGCGAGGGTCAGCTAGTCTAATGATAAAGATTTTAAAGATCAACATGACCTTTAATGGCCGGGTGCTGCCAAAACAAACGTACTACTAAAAAAAAAACAAAATGCACATTATATACTTTCATAAGCCGGCTGGATAATAAATACATACTATATTATAAATGCAAAAGTAACTCTATTTGTTTGTTACGTTTTCACGCCTAAACCTCTGAACCAATTTAGATGAAATTTGTTATGGAGATAGATTCAGACCCTGGGATAGACATAGGGTATATAATATTTCGACATACTCGTACCTATAGGAAGTGCAGATATACAGGTTGTTTGTGTTTTAAGAGACTCTTAGTAAATGTTTTTAAATACACCAGATAGAAACAATAGTTCTATGAAGAAATGTTATATTAATGCTATATTAAAATGACATAAAACTCCATTAGCCTATTTTTGAATTTATATTAACTTTGGGGGAATATATTATTTTGTTTAAAAGTTAATATTTAAAGAAGAAGCGAATAAAGTATTAAACATTTTAGAATATGTAGGTATAATGATTTGGAAAAATATATGGTGTTAAACAGAAAGATACTATTTTTGTTTACCATATATTTTACTTACAGGAAATGATAAACTATTTTTTTTATTAATTTTGTTAATTCATAATTATCGAATTAATAATATGAGATACGTGCATTTGTCTGGCAGCACTATTTCCTTATGCTATAATATTTTTACGTGATTTTATATGTGAACTGACCAATGAAGGTAAATAATCGAATTATTTAAAAACTTTTAAATGACAGCACTATTAACTACTAATTGACAGTATCAAATTGTCATATTGCTGTTGTCAAACTTTTACCTTGAGTCGTTTTATTGTTAATTCCTCATTTTCGTCGTAAAATATGAATAAAACTATTAAAAGTAGAGTCTGAATGTTTTAAATGATGTCCAAATTCCAAGAAACTCAACAAGAAAAAGAAGCTGTATTTAACCAAAAATAAGATTGTTTCGTTTTGAATTTCTTAGGTCAGTATGATTTATTATTTTGATACTTGGAACAAATAATCTTTTCAGTGAAAGAATTTCAGTTTAGTTTCTATTTTTTTGTTGAAAGTAATTAACAAGTGTAATATATGTTCCCCATTGATCATCTATATTCGGGTACATAGATGATCAATGGGGAATATGCATGTAACGCCGATTATTATTATTTTAATATATAATGTTTCTTTAATGTCTTTGAACATATTTAAAGTAATCTATTTTATTTTTATTAGCAAAATTTTTTATAAATACGATTTAAAAAAATGATTTTTTTTTTTTGTAGAAACGAAACGCATTTCTAAACGCTCCGACATTAGCAAACACTACATGTGACGTCTTTCGTGCACAAACAAATGTCAATGTGTGTTCTGTAGTCTACAGTTTTTTTTGTTTTCTCGGGTATTTATTGTCCTTTATTACGATAATTTGTGATAAACAAACCTTTTGATTAACTTTTGAGGTGCAATAACATTGAACTAGGATTCTTTGAGGGTAGCCCGAACACTGTAGACGCGTGTTTATATTATATTTTTCAAATTTAATTTTATTGAATATTATTGTGCAAAAGTGTACTAATTTTGTAGAATAAGCATTCGTATAGTAATATTAAGTGTGAGAAGTGTAGCATTTACGCAGTGATCTCGGTGTTTGTGTTATCTCAAACAATCCCACAATCTTCAGTAAAATGGCGGTACCCATTTTACTGTAGATTTTTTCCTCTTCACTCGACATTGGCAGGACTATACCGTATGTTTGCATACGGTCATGTCGCCATTCCTTTCTCTACCCTAGTCCATTCCTTTTTCCTGTCCATCCCATTATCCCACTTTTACTATAATCTACCACACTAGACACTGGCAAAATTACTCGTAAGGAGAAGAGGCCATTAATTAAAAGAAGAAGAAGAAGAACATTGAACTAATATGCTTTTTGAGCACGAATGACTGCTACAGAATGGCGGCTAGTGATGTACCGATTTTTACTGTGGTAGTGGCAGATAAAGTTTAAACCCTTTTATTTTTGTGTTATTTCACTTTAAAAAAAGTTAAATATTGGTTTTTAGGGTCTAATGTAGTTACTCTATCAAGTAATGATATAAAAAAAAACATGCATATTCTCTATTGCTACTAATTACTATTCTATATTAAAAATTTTGTTTCTTTCGCAGAAAATGTGGAGGATGTAGAAGGTGTCGATGCAATAGTGAGAACTATTAGAAATCTCACTAATTTAGAGCAGAAGGCCAGAATAAAAACTCAATACCGTACTGGTTTTGAGTTTTAAAGAAATTGCTTCTATCACAGGTAAAATTTCAAATAGGTACTTATCAAGTGAATTTGAAAAATTTAAAATATATGAGGTAGGTGCATAACTTTGATCCTTTATTCTTTGCAGGTGTGAGTGTAATTACATTACACAGAATAAAAAAAAGAAGGAGCAACAAATGAAGGTATCTGGAGTCTGGAGTACCCCTGGGAAAAAAACGACCTCATAAGCAAACAGTGGACATGGATGCTATTCGCAAAGTCAATGGCTGATTATAACCATGATATGAATGCCACCAAATTCAATAAGTGGTTAAAAGAAAAGCTTGTACCCGACTTAAATGAGCCAAGCGTAATTGTTATGGACAATGCTAGTTATCATTCTGTTATCGTAAATAAAGCCCCTACAACACAGAATCGAAAAGATGATATAAAAGATAATAAAGATACATTGAATACTATTAAATTTAAAGAGTACCATACCAAAGCAGAACTGTTGTGTCTAGTAAAACGGTATAAGCCAGAGCCAATATATGAAGCCGATGAAACATTAAAGCAGAATGGTCTTGAGGTATTGAGACTTCCTCCGTATCTTTGTGATCTAAATGCCATTGAGCTAATATGGAGCTTAGCAAAACGCAGAGCAGCATATAAAAATATAAAATTGACCACGGAGCAATTAGAAAATCTGATCAAAGAGTCATTTGAAGAATGCAGCAGAAGAATGGAAGAAAATGAGTGATCATGTTATAAATGTGGATAATAAATATTATAATGGGATAGGATTACCGATTTACCGAAAATTTAGTCAGTTTTATAATTAATGTGAGAGATAGTGATACCAGCACAACTCTGATGAACCTATGCATTTTGATTTTTTAGACTCTGTTTTTGATTATCCTGAGTAAAGTTTTTTTTTAATAATAAAAAGGTATAATGGTATATATATGTATAATGCTAGCCATTTATTAACATTTTAGATATTAATATCTAATGCTATAATATTAAAAATGTCTTATGTTTATATTTTTATCGGTTTCATTGTTTGAGTGTTATTTCCTCAATTATATTTAAGTAATTCTTGACCTAATTTAACACAGGACATTATTATAGTTACGTTCAATAGGAGTAGTAATTACAATATATTTTGTTTTAATTTCTAGAAAAAAATTGCCTTTTAGTACAAATGTTATAATAGAGTTACAGTTACTAATTATCAACTGGAGTAGTCCCATGTTATTGCCGCTGAACCTTAGCTAAATGTATTCAAAATAATAACCAATAAATAAACCCAAGTATCAAGAAAGTTTTATCCACATATTTTAACAAACTTTGAGGGATATTTTTGGAATTTGCCGCGCTTTTTCGTTATCTATTTTTATAAGCCAGAGTTCTATACACTTTCAACAAGATCACTTATTTTGATCATATTTTTTTTAGATAATGCAGTACCGAATCCAAAACCTCAAGACGTGTGTCAACAAAAAAAAATATTTGTCAAAATATTAAGATTGTCAAAAAAATATGATATGGGCTGTTTATTAAGGTGTTATTCTTATGAAATTATAAATATTAATACACTGTATTAATGGCGAGGGCTACAAGAATAATACTGGATTATACTTTAGGTAAGATTATACAAAAATACTCATCTATATAATATGTATATTTCAAGGAGTCAGGCCTAAAAGGGTAGTTTGCCTGAAAGAGTAGCTTTCAGGCAGAATACGCGTGACTCCGCGTGAGTAGATGTATGCTTGTACCCTTTAAAATAAAAGTAGGTATATCCTCCAAGAAATTAGCAAAACATTGTTTTAGAAATAGTTGTTCCTAATTTACTATTTGTACACTCTCATACTTAACTAAAAACTTTTTTTTCGTTTTGCAGTTTCTCTGAGGTATATACGGCCTAAGGTCTCTAGCGCATGGTATTTCGCAAAAGGCAGAGCGGCTGGAACCCCTATTAATTCTGTAGTAAATAACAAATTAGTCGATACAGTAGAAAATAAACTTGGAAGTTTAAGTGATTTTGTCACACGACAAATGGAAGCTTTGCGTGATAAACAGTATAAAGGAGAATTAGAGTATCTACAGAGAGAAACTGAGAAAATAAAACTTAAGTTGTCTGGTAAAGCTGGCAGCAAAGTCGACATCAAAGCCGACAAACAAGGAAATTGTTAATAAAACTTGTAACTTATATGTATGTGAGTTGACACTAAACTTAGCTTAAAGTTTAGATATTTCAAAAATTTTGCAATTCTTTAAAGTTATTTGAAAATGCTACAAATTATTTAGCTATCTTTTATTATACGAATAGTTATTTAACTACATTAATTTCAGAACTCAGTAAAGCAGCAAGACCGAATTTAGCAACAGCTTGGAAATACGCAAAACTTGAGCTGGCACCACCGTATACACTTAATTTTCTTCACGGTCCAGGAGGCAAATCTCTAGAAACTTCAACAGCTAACATTTATGACGGATTTGTAAAAACTTTAGAACAGAAAATTAAAACCATGGATGCTGAACAAGCTAAAGAAAAACTTAAAGCAGAAGCTGCCGCAGCAGCTAAAAAAATTGCTGAAGAAGCTGAAAAAGTTGCCGAAGCAGCTAAAGCTGTGGTTAAAGAAGTCACAAAGGTTAAAGATGCTGTTGTCAAAGTAGCAGAAACTAAAGTTCAGCAAGCAGCTAAAGAAGCTGGAAAAATTAAAGAACAAGCTGAAAAAACCGTTGAAATTAAAAAGGAAGAAATAAAAGTAGAAGCTGCAAAGTTAAAGAAAGAAGTTGAGGTAAAAATTAAATCCAAAACGGATGAGTTATTAAAAAAATCTGGAATTTGTGAACAAAAACCTGGAAGTTCTAATAAAAAAGCTGAAACTTGTGAAAAAAAACCTGGAAGTTCTGATAAAAAAGATGGAAGTTGTGAAAAAAAGCCTGGAAGTTCTGATAAAAAACCAGTCAATAAATAATAATATAATACTTTTTAAAATGTTATATTAATAAATAATACAATAAAAAAACTTTATTTTAGTAACAAGGTTAGGTCAATTTTTAGGTAGAGCACCATGTATTAGCTGACCCTCCACTTCCAATCATTGAGGATGATATTAAAATTTATTGTAATCAATAAATTTTAATATAATGTCAAAATGCTATACAGGGCGGAAAGTTAGGTTAGGGAACATCTTGAAATCCTAGAATCCTTGGTAGGCCTCATATTGATAGGCATAGAAGTAATTTCGATGACTTGCTAATGTACCTAATCGTTATTTCCTTTATATGCAATTAATGCAATCTAATTGAACCCTTACGGTGAGATGTCTGTCTATACGTCCGCATGGAATATGAAGGTTGGACTGGTAGATAATGCCTAACGGTATTAAGTCCCAATCACAATAAAGATTTCGAGAACTGCACCCATTTACTTCAAAATTGGAGTGGCATACTTACATGTATTACGAAAGATAAAAGAAAATAATCTTGGTTCAGGTGAAAAAGGTTCAGGTAAATAATATAAAAAGAAGAAAATAGGTGTCTGAATACATAATAACGTACTCTTTGGTGAGTACCTTTTCCTATCTAAAGAAAATAAGCTTATCTTATTCCAATCACACAGCTATTAACTCTGTGATTCCAATACAATTTATATTTTAATTATTTTATTCTTCAGAATAAAACGTAACGTAATAAAACCACGCAAATAAAAAAAATGTCATAGTAATTATGACATTTTATAATTTTCCCCGTTTTCAGCTTTTCTTGCAATTTGTCAACGTATATCTATTATTATAGTATAACTAAATATTGTACATTATGAGAAACCAAATTGTAAAAGCGGTGAAACTATCGAAACATTTGCTTACGGATTATATAAGTAAGAAGACATTGGTTATTTTATCATTACTAGTCAAGGTTTCTTTAATGTATTTGATCAGTAGAGCTTCATTAGTCCAAAGAATAACTTTTCAAGGTGACCATGTATAAGCTACGTATACATAGATGTAATACATGTACTAATATAATAAAGCTAAAGTGTTTGTCTGTTTGGTTAAAAGTGCTAATCTCAGGAACTAATGGTTCGAATTGAAAAATTATTTTGGGGTTGGATAGCCCATTTAATGAGGAAGGTTATAGATATAGACCAATAGGAGCAGTGCATCATTGAAAAATGATACAAAAACGGGGGACATTTATTCCTTTTCAGAGCACGCAATAGAAGCTTCTTCTAAACGGTTAAAGTTACGCAGACGAAGTTGCGAGGTTCAGCTAGTCATTTTATAAAGAGTCTTGAATATTTCAGGATCGTGTTCTACTGCCATTGGTAGAAATGTATTGAGCACTACTATTTTACGGGATAAGGATGAGATTGCCGCTTTAATTCGCAGTAAGTTTTTATGAGATTGTTTAAGTACGAGGTAAAAGAAAACCAAAATTTCATGTACCTATGTAAATGTAGGGGGTTTTATTGGAACACGGCATAACTTTGGATCCACCTCATGGTAATCAGACCTACAAAATCCATGAATAAAGTCAATCAATATTGTTGTTTATCTGCATTGATTGCTTCCGCTAATAATTAAAACTGTTACGGAACAGGCGACGACAGATGCATTTGCATTGCGAGCCTCAAATTAACAGCCCGATTCGTAACAGCATCCTGCAAAGGAGAACCTCAATAAGAAATCAATGCAGTGAGACCTCACCTATAATTTACAAAAGTCCTTTTGTTTGAATTTCATTGTTGGAAAACTAAGGCTTAGTTTGTGGCCAGAGCAATATGCGTAAATTGTCCTTCATTAAAAAATAATGTATATTACGTGTAGGTGTCTAATTTAAATTTTTTCTAGTAAAATTTTTATTATTATTAAAGCAATAGTGTTCTGAAAACCGGTTAACCCACACACTAAAACCGAAACATGACTAGGTCACTTGACGGTTTATGCTTATGGCAAATCTGTATGGGCTTAATTTTGGTGTGGTTTAATTTAATTTTAGAAAATTACCATCTCGGGTACCTTACCGGGCCGGCGGCGACGGCGCCTGCGATGAATCAGTGTACCAGCGGAGGCATTGTATTCCAACCTTGTCGTAGCCGGCGGTATTCCAAATCTACACCGAACAAGTGACAAGCTCGTCGCGCGGTTTATATAGACTTGTACTGTTTATAAGTCAAAAAGTCAAAGTTTTCATTAGTAGTTATAGTGAAACTAGGTCCGATCGCGTGCTCTCCGAGGGACTTTAGTGGTGTTGTTAAGAGGAGTGTCTGAGGAAGCTCTTCGAAGCTCATCTCATGCTTCGATGCTCATGCTGATTCAGCTACAAAGTATTACCTCTCCCCGCGCATAACGATGAGTCGGTAACACTACCGTACATTTATGTAAACCTTGCCCCCGACCCTCAATAAGAGAAAGAGCACGTTTTAGATTATACCTACAATTTAGGCAGCAAAACGACTTTTGGGCTGAATGTGTTTTCTACCCCTAAATTTTAACGGATTAAAATAAAATCATCTCTATTTATTAAAAAGAAAATAAACGATGACTGCATATTTTTTCTTAAATTTTCTATCTTGATATTTTATAGGAACAGGCGATACGAGGATTTTTTTTGCGATTTTTTTCGAATTTCATGGGTTTATTTCTTTTTCCCTATACCAAACTTAAAAAAAGGCAAACATACGAGCCTAGATATCGGTCATATTATAAATCTGACCGCCTCCAAAAATACTATGACAAATAATTCGAAAAATGTTTTAGTAGGTACCTAATAGTGCTATAGCTTCATCATTAAATTAAATTTAATCCTCGACTATTCGTATGTATCATCACGGGTGCCTTACGGCGCCCGAGACCGCCTAGACGGCCCCAGGGTACCCAGCGGAGGAGTTTTAAACCCACCTCGTCGTAGCCGATGGTATGAGTCTACACCGAACAAGTGGCTAGCTCGTTGCGATGTTTTGAATAGACTCAATAAACAGTTTCACAACTTGGTATAGTGAAACCGGGACCGACAGCTTAACGTGCTCTCCGAGGCATGTGGTGTTATAGTGGTGTTGTCAAACAAATGTACATAAATGTTTAAATTAAAAACTCATTGGTACACACCGGGATTCGAACCAGGGACCTAAGTGTTTTTAAGTCCAAGGTCTAACCAACTGGTGGCCTAGTTGGTTAGACCTTGGACTTAAACTAAATTACGTATACTAATCTCGACTATTCATTGCCTATATATCAAATCTGTCGTTTATGTCGTTATTGGTTAATTAATATTGAAAAGCCTTAGCCTGAAAATAAATACATAGCCTCTTAAAAAGCTCATTTTGGTTTGAACTAGTGACCTTTAGTATCTACTGTAGTCTAACCTACTCGCCCACCATGTAAGTATTTATAATTTATAGAGCGGTTTTTTGACGTCAAAAATCTTATATACAGGGTGAATTTGAAAGGATGTACTTTGGGCTAATATGAGGTTCTGCTGATCAAAACGAACAACTTTTCCTATGGAACCATGTGTCGCAAATGAAAAAAAAAATTGGCTTCCCCATTCAAATTGGTCATTTTACCATAACTAGTTTGTATGGAGAAGGCAATATTTTTTTTCATTTGCGGCACATGGTTCCATGGAAAAAGTTGTTCGTATTGATCAGTAGAACCTCATATTAGCCCAAAGTACATCCTTTCAAAGTCACCATGTATATATATGTTTTAATTAATTATTTATATCGTCAAGTGACCTAGTTATATTTAGCTTTTAGTCTGTGGGTTGTAGGTTTACGAAAATGGCTTTTGATTAAAGGAAGACAGAAAGTTATTACCGTGCTCTAAAAAAAATATATATTAAGTTATAAATTATTAGTTATAGTTATTATAAGAAGGTACTTTTTTTCATTTTACAATGGTACCTACATTTTTGCATTGTTTCATGTTATCAACATGAAACTGTTTATACCTATAGGTAATAGATGAATTATGAGATGGGAAAATTATATGGTCCATCAAAAAAAAAAACAATCATTGAGCGTACGTGGTGGCCGAGTTGGTTAGACCTTGGACTTAAAAACACTTAGGTCCCTGGTTCGAATCCCGGTGTGTACCAATGAGTTTTTAATAAAAAAATGTATGTACATTTATTTGGCAACACCACTATAGGGCCTCGGAGAGCACGTTAAGCTGTTGGTCCTGGTCTCACTATACCAACTTGTGAAACTGTTCATAGATGGGTTATTAAGTCTATTCAAAACATCGCGACGAGCTAGCCACTTGTTCGGTGTAGACTTATGCCATCGGCTACGACGAGGTGGGATTAAAACCCCCTCTGCTGGGTACCCTGAGGCCGTATAGGAGGTCTTGGGCGCTGTAAGGATTGCGCCGTGATTATATGTATGAGCGTTGAAGAGAAAAACACAATATGGGGCCAAGTTTATGGAACCCATACATTATTACTAGTTTTATGATCCACACACTGCGACGAGATGACCATTTGTTTGGTGTAGACTTACAATACCATCGGTTAGGACAAGGGAGGAATAAAACTCCACCGCTGGGTACCCCTGAGGCCGGCTAGGCTGTCATGGGCGTATCTAGAGCTATTTTCCAGGGGGGGCTTGCTTTTCACACATTCACATGGGGGGTGGGCACCAGTTCATTCTGAGGTTGGTAGGTACGCCACCCTATATACCTCATGCCGGTAGGTATTTATAATTATAAGTTACAATTTATTTTAAAATGATATATATATTCACAGATAAAGTTAAAGAAGCAGCTAATTCCGAATTAATGCGCAAAGTTAGAGTAGCAAGAGCATACTATACTTTAGAAATGGCTCCACCGAGTTTCCAGGAAGCTGAGGTATATAATGTATAATTTTATAGTTTTATTATTACCCCTATACTTGCGCCTTCGACTAACAATCGATTAGAAATATTCAACATAGGTATACATACTTAGGGCCGGATATTATAGGAAATATTATAGTATTACAGTACTTGTACTAG
Source organism: Monopis laevigella (assembly GCA_947458855.1). Lineage (NCBI taxonomy): Eukaryota > Metazoa > Arthropoda > Insecta > Lepidoptera > Tineidae > Monopis > Monopis laevigella. The sequence goes on from OX381581.1 coordinate 21,340,615, forward strand.
TTGTACTATTATTTTTCTGTAGTAAGGGTCGTATTAATAGTCGTTGCTAAGCAAGTGCTAAGGCTTAGGCTGAGTCGCACCAAAATAAACTCTCAAAAAAAAAAACGAAATTTAGACAGTTATAAGCAATGACTTTGGCTAAGCAACGACTATTAATTATCCGACGCTGGTAAACTGTAAATCTGACGAGCTTTATAGCTTGCGCGACGCTTCTTAAGACCTAATAAGAAACAATAGTCGTTGTTAGCCATTGCTTGGAACTGTCAAAATTTAGTTTTTCATATGCAGTTTGACAGTCCGAAGCACTGTATAAGCATTAGCTATTACTTAGCAAGGACTATTAATTCGACCATTAGTTTCTTAGGTCTTAGGCTTTCTTACGCTTTTATCCATGGGCGTAGCCAGGGGTTCAAACCCCCTGAAATGTTTGGAAATAGATAAATTTGTATGGGGTAGTACCATGAAGCTAAAAATACGCGCCCGGCGGCGCGCGGACGGGCACGGTTTTTACCTTCATGGGTACACATGGGGCGGCATATGTTGAGTGTTTGTAGGTGGAAATCCCCCCCGAACAGGTGACGATGTTGATTATTTATGATTGCTCACCAAAAATCGTGAGTATTGCGTGTTTACAAATCCTGCAGGCACCATTTGTAAACATAATACATTAGGTTATTTTATGATGATGATGGCGCTTTTTTCGTAAATTTTCTGCGCTTTTTTTTAAATATCTAAAAACTTTTTTTTTTCAGAAGTTAAAATCAGATATAGCGTTAACTAGGGATTTCATCAATCAAGGATGTTGGAAATTCATGACGGTGAAACAAGCCTGGCTAATGTTTTTAGTTTGCACAGAAATCCTCATGTGGTTTTATGTAGGGGAAGTAATTGGAAAAATGCATTTTGTTGGTTATAAAGTTTAGTCTAATAAATTAATTTGGTAGATACCTGAAAAAATGTTTTTTTTTACGGTTTTAATTGATTAATTGATTAGTAAAGAATGAAATCAATATACCTTCTATAGGTACCCACTATACCACACGATGATGCGTCTGTATTACATACTCCAACACGAAAATTATACTGTAGGTAGGTACCTACTACTATAATGTCAATCTTACCCATGATCGAAGATCTTACCATTCGATTCGCCCCTGCAAATTCGCGATTTCTTTTCATTTTAATGAAAAATATATTGTATATCAATAAATTTTCACGTTTTATTTTTAAAAGTTAATTATACTTACCTATCTTAATAAAATTCTTTATTTATAATATATATTAAAAAAAAAATATAGGTAAGTATAATAATTTTAGGAAACGTATCTAATACACTTGTATTATTATTGCTTCTGTGCTAATACCTTATATTTCTATATCAGTTTTCAGTCTATGTAGGTAATATAAGACATTTAAAAAAACTGATATAGGAATATAAGGTATATTAATATTTGGGTTCACTCTAGCTAACCTTTCTACTACTACCTACTATGTATTTTAGTAACTATCTTTTTCGAGGTGTTAAACAGTTCCAACCTTTTCTAACTTTCAAAAGTTCCATAACTCGTTTGTTTGCCAATGCCGCAATAGCGTATTCTGGGGTTGTTAACCTGTAAGAACGCACACCCTTAAAAAGATACACGGATGCCGTGCATGAGCAATATGCTCACGATGAATAACATTTTATAAAATTGATGCAAAAAAATATATTTATAGGATAATATAGTACGAAATAAAATAATATTTAAGAAAATTCTTGCAAATTGGTTGTGGGTATTCTATTAATTATTATTATAAGATTCATGGAAACCGGATGTACGAAATATCTTTGTTTGGTACATTCGGTTCCCATAAATCTTACTTGAGTGAGATATTTTATTTATTCTCATTTACCCATAACAAAATAATTATACGAAATTGGCAACCCTCTCTACAAAAGTTTCGTTTAAATTATGCGTCATTTAGTTCTACTTATAAAAAAAAATTAAGAGTTTCTTTTCATAACAACTTGAGAAGAGTCTCACATAACATGTCTTGCACATGAATATCACATGCTCGATTATTTTAGGAAGCAGACTAAAATCGCTTCATATTTACAACGGGCACTAAGCGGTACGTGTGTTGGATCAAGGAAAAATTGTTATAAATATTTGGGAGGGACTGAAAGGCTTTCGATGACAGTGTATCTCTAACACCAAATACGTAAAAAAAATTCATGAGCAAAATGCTCATATCTTATCGTGCCTTTTTACGGGTTAACTCGATGTACAGTACCTATATCTATGTAAGTATATATTATTATAGTTTCACTCCAAGTCTTCTATATTAATTAATATAAAATGTTCAAAATAAAACGAGACCCTTAGGGGATCTAAAAAACCCAAATAGAATCTCGAAAACCGATTGAGGGAGAAAGCTTTTTATAAGAGGAAAAAGTGGTTTGCACCTTTTCTGGGAACTAGGTGCAAACAGCAGTCTTAGACTTTTTTTTATCTGAAATTGTAAAATATTTTTGAATAGTAACAAAAATCACTATTTGGCACTAGTTCCAACTATATTTATTTTTATAGCGCGATACAAGTAAATAATTTCCTTGTAGTATTTCTCGGCAGTCTAGTGCGAACACACTTGCGCTGTAAACATTATTATAGCGGTCGCTCTCCTTGTGCCACCAATCAAAGGCCGGTAGCTTTTTTGTTTTATTTTATCTTCTCCTTCCTATTTTGCCAAACGTTCGTAAAATGAAACACATTTGATTTGATTTGACAGACATTTCATTCATTTCCGTTCTCACCTAGTTGACGTTTGTCCGTTCGTCAGCCAATCGTTCATTTTCATTCATTCACGTCACGAACATGAAGGTGCAATGCGGTGTTTCCGCGGAAACAGTGCGAGAAATATTATGATTATAAGAATGAGGAGAAAATTTGGAATGTGATAATAAGTGAACAAATTAACAGTAAAACATAAAATAAATAAAGTGATATTTTATAACATTTCATACAGAATTTCAGTCAATATTATTACCGTGATGCTGCGGCGACTCAACTTCTTTTCAATATGTGTAATTTTTGGTCTGAGTGTTTTACTAATTATTGCTGGAAGTCGATATACAGATAACACTGTCTACGAACCTCTGACGGAAGACCATAGAAATGTGAGAAATTACTTAAAAGTTGACGATATCGAAGATATCCTGCTGAGGGAAGACGGTACCATATCTGTGGAGACTATATTAGAAAAAACGAGAGCTAAAATCAAATCTGACTTTGTTAATTATAATTTTTCACGCACTAAAGGAGAAGATTCACTAGAAAGTCTTTTGCTTGAATCTGGTGGTCAACCATTGAGAAGTTTGATCCTTTCCACCTGGAGATCGGGTACAACCTTTCTTGGAGAAGTTATCAATGCTTTACCAGGAAATTACTACCACTATGAACCTCTTTTAAGGTATGGTATTATACAGATACGAGGCCCTCCACATGATCTTGCATCATTAAAATTCATAAAGCAAATGCTAAATTGTAATCATGAGGGTATGGAAGAGTACTTTGCTTATGGCAAGGAACATCTGCACCAGTTCAGTCATAACACAAGACTGTGGGAGTACTGTAAGCTGGATAGAAAGCTATGTTTTGATGCGGATTTTACTTCCAAGTTATGCAAACTGTTCCCCTTCCAAAGCATGAAGCTAGTAAGATTGCGGCTGTTTTTGATAGAAGAATTTTTGAAGGATAAGGAGTAAGTTTATTTTATAATTCTATAAACAATTACAGGATCACTTTGTTCCTAGTTAATTAAAATAACTGCATAGTTAGTTAAAATTGGGCCATTGAAAAAAGGAATACAATTTCTTTAACAGGAAAAAGGGGGGAGATAGCAGTAGTAAATCTCTTTTAATAATAAGCAATTTACTGCAGCTATCTTATAACCAATAGGTTATTCTATATTGGTATCTTGCTATTTTTTCACTAGTTTTATTTGACAGCAGGATTATTATTCTTTTTAGAATTTAAAGATATATGGCCATATTCATAAAAACTTATTGAGTCCTTTGAGAAGACTTTAGTTATAGAAGGGGTTGTCTCTTTTATTTAGCAACAAAAATTAATATGTGTAAGAGAAACAAAACATTCCATAACTAAAGTGTTCTTCAAGGCCTCAATAAGTTTTATGAATAAGGCCATTAAAATGTATAAATTGGATGGAGCTCATCATTTACAAACAAGTACTCAATAGTAATTATGCCAAACTGTAAAAGAAACATGCATGTAAAGCGCTTATCAGACAGACAGAACTATCGGTTAATTTACATTTTATTGCATTTTTAAACTAGGGTTACATACAGGTCTTTATGATAAGGATCAATACCCTTATTCTATTAAATGAATTGGATATCAAACACAAAATTTGACGTAAAGTGTTATGGGAATTAGGTGATAATTTAACTTTGATATGCAGTTGATATTCAGTTTATATAAGGCCCCAGTTGGTTATTTTTTATGCTGGCTTACAAAAAACTTGCTTGTTAGTTAACTTGTTATAAGTGCAAAATCTAAGTTATCATTAATATTATATATACAAAGCAATTAACCTTATTTTTAGTAAGTGTATCATCTTCAAAATGAATTGCTGACTTAACAGAAGAATACTGAATTTCTTTATTAAACCAATCGAGAGTATTGTTAATGTCATCTGAATACTTTTGACTTTGTGCAGTTATGATTCTTTATGAGTCAGCTATTTATTTTTACTTTGTATGTAAGTTTTGACATCTAATCAGATTTAATTAAAGAAGAATGGAAAGCTTTGTGTTCTTGGTGAGCCTATACCTTTCTCCTTTTATGAGATGATACAATGTCCTTAGCTATGTATGGTCCATTGCGTGGTTGGAAGGCAGGGGAATAAACTGCAGCATTCCTGGACTTGAGTCCGTGAAGTAGGTTTAAAGGCCTTTTGAACTCTCACCTGTACTGTGTTCACTACCCTCTCTACTCAACCAAATACTATATGATCCTGTTAGCACCATCTTGGAAACACGCTCCATCCTTCAATAGACAATGCAAAGACTTTGCTGGAATTCCTCTTGCACTAACTTCCACTGCATAAAGCTGAGTTTTAAATCCGTTTCTAGTAATTTTGTTAGTGAAATCAAAATATTTGTCCGACTTGATGTTGTGGTACTTAGTAATGTTTGTTTCCCACAGAACGGTGAGTTCTATAAGTATTACTTTCTTCAGTTACCAAGAAAGGTACTAAAACTGCTAGTTTGTCTGGAATTTTGTAATGTGTTTTGAATGTATTCATGAATATTTTCCAGTCTTGTGCTTTGTCCAGGATTGAGAAAGGTTTACTTTGAGTTTTCTTAAGTTGTCCCTCCTTTACAAAAGTAGTCATATCTAGAACATATTCTCTCACTAAAGTCTACTTGTATTATAAATTGTTAATAGTTTATAGGAATGTAAATTATACACATGCCTTTTCACCTACTCCTTGTATATTGCCTTGCTATTTTTTTTTATAAATAAATATAGGAGGAGAGGCTAAGGAATATTTATATTTAACTATAGGGAGGTGAAATGTTAGGTAATAATGTAGGCAACAGTCTTAAAGTCAATTTATGCAATCAGTACTTAATTTGGGAATTTAAAAATATACTTAACATATTTTTTAAAATAATATGTTCAATATAAATATAAACCTATTAGGTTCAATTTACTTTTACAATGTAACAAACCTTGTTGTTCACCATACCTAGTTACTTCAACAGTAATACTGATACAATCTTAGCAACAATTATTTCTTATTAAAATACTTAATTAATTGGTCAATAATTATTTATAAAATTTTCCTTTGTGATTTTTATTACAATACATGTAAGTTTGTTTTTCTTTTGTGAGCACTAGACCATTGCACTGCTCCAATTAAATGTTGGACTTGATATTAATTAATATGCATTCTTGGCACACATTATGTTATGGTAGAATTGCAAATTAGTTTCACCTCTTTTTTATGTCCAACTAGTAAGTAGGTGCTGTAGTTGTAAAATAAATTACAGTACTTATTGCACATGGTTAAAGACTGTTTAACCATGGTTAAAAACATGGTTAAAAACTTTTATAAAGCAATTAACAATATGTTTATACTGCTGTCTAAATTTTAAACTATGCTCTCATGCTAATATAAGTTTTAGTAGATTTACAATTGATATTTATTGTAAAAACATAGTAGTATAATAATATTTAATTATAAATATGTATACCAATTTCTTTTATTTAAAAAATATTGCCCATAGTCTTTTTAGTGTAGGTTTATTCTAAAATGTAATTTTATAAAACCTTGGTCATTTTTTCATTATTTCAGTCTTCGAGTTAAGGTGGTATTCCTAGTTCGAGATCCCCGAGGTGTGATGCAGTCACGGCAACACCGGGATTTCTGTCAACCATCTCCTGACTGCTGGAAACCGGATGTACTTTGTGCTGACATGGTTAGCGACTATGTTGCCGCTGCCCATTACAACAAACATTATCCTGATAAGTTTATGTAAGTATCTTATATCAATTATTAATATTAACAATTATCTTCTATAGGCCTCCCAAACCACAATGTATTAATCAACCCCATTCATAGGGTTGCTACCACTTAAGCAAACTGTTTTTTTTATTGGAGCATGGCATATCTTTTTGTCCACCTGATGGTAAGCACATCTACAAACCCTATGAATGGGGTTGATCAATACATTGTTGTTTGGGAGGCCTATAGAAGATAATTGATATTTCTCATTTGTCTCATACACATAAATTTACATGTTACTACTTTAGGCTTCCTTAGGTTTAAGGATGGATTAAATTACGTACTAATTATTGTTATAAAATACTTACTAATAAATTTATTGAGGTTGTGTGTTTGATTCCCACTCATGTGTGAGATCATGATGTCACTTCAAAAATATTATGCTTTTCTGTACAGTTTCTCATGGTCTAGGTGTTTATAAAATATAATATGTACTATATCATTTAAACAATCGGTTTTTGGGATCAGAATTTATAAATACCTAAGATCATTGTCTCATCAAAAACTTATTAGACCAACTTGGTGGTCAAGTTTTTACTTTATTGGCATAATTGTATCCTGAGGTTGTGGGTTCTAAAAGCTACAATGCTATTTAGAGAGTTAATGGAAGACTAATTCAATTCAATTCTTTAAAGTAAATAGGCTTTCACAAGCACTTTTACACGTCATTTGGTTTGGTTTACATTTACTACGGTTTACATTTTATAAACACTCAGACCAATGAAAAATGCTATATTCTAATAATATATGTGGTGGCCAAGTTTGCTAGACCTTAGAATTAAAAACACTTAGGTCCCTGATTCACTATACCAACTTATGAAACTGTTTGTAGATGGATTATTGAGTCAATCGCAATGAGGTAGTCAATTCATACCATCGGTTACGACGAGCTGGGATTTAAAAAAAACCTCTTCGCTGGGTACCCTGAGGCCGTCTAGGCGGTCTTGGGCGCCGTAAGGCACCCGTGATAATATTTTTTTATTATATACAGGGTGACTTTGGGCTAATATGAGGTTCTGCTGATGCAAATCAAACAACTTTTCCCATGGAACCATGAGTCGCAATAGAAAAAAAAATTTGGCTTCCCCATACAAATTGGTCATTTTAACATTACTAGTGAAAATGTTGCCTTGTCATTTCAAATCCACTTTGAATTGTATATTCTGGTGGAATTGTAAAATAAAAAAAAAAAAATCATAGGTCAATAATAAAGAAATCATTAGTTATTTTAGCCCGCTACTATAAGCCTAGAATTATAGTTCATAGTATGTAGCTCGCACATGAGATTTTGCTATATGTTTTTACTATAGCTTTTAGAGTCTACGGTTAGTGATCTGATAGTTTATTTATATTTTTGTAAACCTATCCGTCAAAAGGTTGTGATATTTTTTTGTTGTTTTTCATACCAGGGTGCTCCGCTATGAAGATCTAGCTTTAAACCCAAATTCAACGACTCATAACCTACTAAGATTCCTGGGGGTTGGCTCTACACAGGCAGTGGATGAGTTTTTACAGTCCCACACTACGGTGCAGATGGGTGGAGTCAGCTCTACCTTCCGGGTGTCTCGAGATGTGCCTTTTAGATGGAAGAATTCGCTTGACTTCGAATATGTTTATAAAATTCAGGTAATTATTAACATACATCTTATACATATATAAAACAAAGTCGCTTATATTAACTTTGTTTATAATAAAACTAGCTGACCCGCGCAACTTCGTCTGCTCATCTGCATAAAAGAACGCTCCTATTGGTCGTAGCGTAATTAGCCCCTACAACCTCACAATCTTTACCTCTTAATAATATAAGTATAGATATTATTCCAGGCGAACTAGCAGTTTCAGCCTATAGACCAGACATACTGGTGTACTCTCGGTGCTTAAAGAAAGTAATACTTATAGAATTTACCGTTCCGTGGGAAACAAACATACCTAAGGACCACAACATCAAGTCGAACAAATATTTTGATCTCACAAACGAAATTACTAGAAACGGATTTAAAACTCAACTTTATGCAGTGGAAGTTGGTGCAAGAGGAATTCCAGCAAAGTCTTTGCACCGTCTATTGAAGGATCTTGGCCTTCCGAGAACAGCCGTCGGAACTTTTATGGAGCGTGTTTCCAGGATGGCTTTAACAGGATCATATAGTATTTTGTTGAGTAGAGAGGGTAGTGAACACAGTGCAGGTGAGAGTTCAAAAGGCCTTTAAACCTACTTCGCTGTCTCAAGTCCGGGAACGCTGCAGTTCATTCCCCTGCCTGTCAACCACGCGATGGACCCGGCACCCGCACGGTGAATCCATGGTTTGCTAAGAACATTGTCTCTCTCTCTCTAGATAAAATAAAAATATATTTAACATTTTATTTGATAGGTATTATTACTTGAATGATGATTTGTTACATGAGTTTGTTGCCTTTTCAGACTGAATGTATAGAAGCTATGGGTCACTGGGGCTACTCGGTCGCTCACAACGAGACCCATATGCAGAGCAGCGACTTTGTTCCTATAGAGGACTACAGCTTCTACTAATAGCAGGCTTGGGAAGTTGATTTGGATATCAGCCAGAAGATCCTGCAGGCAGGCTTTGTAAGTTTGTAATCTTGTTATTATTATAATTTCAGGCGCATACCCACCGCCTATACATATGCAATTAAAAAAATATTAAGAAATGCATTTTCTCGGGAAAAAGCGAAATTTACTATTTATAACCAGGGATTGGACATATATACCCTTCAGGTTTTTGAATGGGTTTTTAATAAGAGTTTACTTATTTTGATTTCGATAGGTTAGCGCTATTTTAAAGCGCTAACCTATCGAAATCAAAATGAGAATTACCCCTATCAAACTTTATCAAATGAGGTAATCAAATGCCTTTGAAAGTGTTACCCTATGAAGGGGTAACCCCTTCATGTTTTAAAGGTTTTAAACGAATTTGATATTACTGCATAATATTATAAGAGCCATTTTAGGTTAAATATTATTTTATTCATTAACTGCAATAACCATCAACTTACTTTTTTCTCCCTCTCTCTTCCAAAGTTCAAAAATAATTGCACCATAGTTTTGCTGGGTAACTCTTACAGGGTAACCTGTTAAACATAGGGATAGCAGTTGAATTGGGTAAGCAATTTCACGGGGTAATTCGTCGTAAGAGGTACACCGTTTAAAGACTTAAGCCGAGGAACGGGTTTTCCGGTCCCTGGTTATAACACAATATAGTGGCACGCAACAAATATATTGCATAGATGGGAGGAAGGCCTCGTTATAGATACAAAAACCATCAAGTGACCTAGTCATGTTTTGGTTTTAGTCTGTAGGTTCACCGGGTTTCCGGAGAGTATTGCATCGATTTATTGTCGAGGTGGAAGTCTTCTTTCATAATGGGGTTACGAAACGGGCGATTGATTTGACGATCAAGCAGCGAGGATATTAAAATATACTCGTAATGTCTGTGTCGCCGCCTATTTCGTAACCGCATCATTTAGCTGGCACAATGGGCGTAGTGTAGCGTTCAATGCTATTGTACAACAATGTATTGATCGACCCTATTCATGGATTTTGTAGCCGTAAGGCACCCGTGATTATACAGGGTGAATTTGAAAGGATGTACTTTGGGCTAATATGAGGTTCTGGTGATCAAATCGAACAACTTTTCCCATGGAACCATATGTCGCAAATGAAAAAAAATTTTGACTTCCCCATACAAATTGGTCATTTTAACATTACTAGTTTGTATGGAGAAGGCAATATTTTTTTTCATTTGACGCACATAGTTCCATGGGAAAAGTTGTTCGTATTGATCAGTAGAACCTCATATTAGCCCAAAGTACATCCTTTCAAAGTCACCATGTATATATTTATTTTTATGATTATTTATGAGCCGACCTACGCATAATCGTCTGCGTAACTAACCGTTTACGCAGCGCACGCAACGGAAGCTCTCAAAAGTAACAAATTTTCCCGTTTTCCCAAAAATGTTCATTGATTCCCGCTCCTATTAGACATAGTTATATAGCCTATAGCCTTCCTCGATAAAAGGGCTACCCAAAACTAAAAATACTCTCAAAATTGGTTCAGTAGATCCAGAGATTACCCTCTACTCTCACAAACTTTACCTTTTTATTATATTATAGGTATTATTATTAAGGGGCTGTTCCAAAATTCAAATATTATTACCCGTGCAATCTCCCGGGAAAAGGAAAGAGATGGAATATACACAAACTACATATCTCCGTCTCTTTATTTTTCCCGACAGATTGCACTGGTTAATTATTACCCCGTTTTGGAACGTATCTTAAGGGGCTTAGCATAACCACATCGATATAGTTTGACAATCGATAAAATTAAGTTTATGAATGAACATTCATAAAATCGATATGTATCGATTTTGTCGATTTATCGAGCCTATCGATGCTGTTGTGCTTAGGCCCTTAGTATTGATTGAAATAATTTATTTATGTCATTTTATTTTCAGACCGCACCAAATTGTGTTCGCGTGGCGCGGATTACAGTACGTATAGCAATTAGTGGCCTATATAATTATCATGTCAATTTACCAATGTTATATTTAATTAATTACTATATATATTGTATTGCTCATGGCAAGTATCTAAGGTGCATTACAACTAGAACAATAACTAAACAAATAAGAACAAAAATATTAAGTATATAATTAGTAACTAATTTATATAATTTATTATTTGTTATACATCTCACAGTTTCTAGAGCGTTGATTAAATTAATTTATAATAAAATTTAGGTAACAAAACACATGATTGGTGCAAACATTACGTGAAGTGATTTTATACCAATCATGTGCCTAGTTAGCTAATTTTAATGATAGATTAATTTTAACTTTCTAGAAATTGAAATATGGTTAATTTTTAATCACTTGCCAAAAAGTAATGTTTATTTAAGAACATATTCGTCAAAAAAATCTTAGGCTATGTGTCTTTCTGGTGAAATATATATAGAAATACTGTATGCGGTATTTAGTAATTTTTTTTTATTATCATTACTGCATCGATTTCTTGTTGAGGAGAAAGTCTTCTACAGAGTAACCGTGCTATCTCTTCGACCTCATTGTGGCTTTCCATTCCAAGATTAAGATCAAACGCAGCCTCTGTTTATAATAATAAAAAAAATATAACATACATTTTTTGAAAAAAACCTTAATTAAATTTTTGTAACTCAACATTTGGCAAGAGGTCTAAAATTTATCCTATATATTATTTATTTTAGTTACTTATATAAAAAAATCAATAAGTAATTATATTTAGTTAATAGTTTAAATGTATAAAATACCTATAACGTATTCGTTTTCATATTTTTGAAGACTGAATAACTTTCCTGATCTATTATCTTCCAGATCTCTTCAAATATACTCCTTAAGTTATTCTATGTTTATATTGTACAAGATATTTAATATTAAGTTGTTAATTATAAAATATTTACCCTGGGTTATAATAATATACTTTGGTGCACGAGCTCTGTGCTGTTCTGAACAACGTCTGACTGGCTATCTATTCAATATTGCCAATGGCTAAATGTGGTGCGGCGTAAAAGCCACATTGAATATTAAATATTGAAAAAATATTTTTTGCAGATCTTTCCTTTTGAATTAATTTCTAATCCACTTTAGAATTTTATTAAGATTACTATATACTACATTAGATCTGTAATATAATTTTTCAACTTACATACCTCGCCATATTGCGGAAAAAATTGGTACTAATTTCAATATAGTTCGTTTACAGTCAACAATATCATCACTATTAGTTCAGTCAGTCCCTGCCCCGGAAATAGGGGTTACCCTAACCGGTTCTTGACGCCACTAACTGAACCGGGTCTAATGACCAGTGATTGATTAGTTGTATACTTTAACGGTCTTATTCATAAAAACTTACGAAGCCTTTATTGATGCTTTATAACAGCTCAATAGCAAAACACCTCAAAATGTTATTCATAAACGCTCAATAAACCTCTAATAGTGATAAACGTCAAATAACAGCTCCATAACTTTATTGAAGGCAGGAGCCCACTATAAACCTATTTTAACCTCACTTTTTATACATATTTTATTTTTTGGTTTAAAATTTTATTAAATGACTTCTATTACTTCATAAAATTATATTACAAATAAAAATAATAATGCCCAGTCGGCGATCAACCAGTTCCGATCAACAAATTCTCAAAATTTTACAACTCGAATGGACTTGAACCAAATTAGGTTGGGCGCACACTGACAGAAATTTGTAACAAAAAAATATTAACATTTAATCTTGTTTCACCGCGGTAATTTGTCAAAAAAGACAAAGTTGTGCCGCTTCAAACTACAAAAATTGAATGGCGGTGCCGACTGCCTTCACATCTGTTTTTTATTTATTTATTACACGGCAAGTGATTTTGTATCTACCGGATGGTAAGCAGACCTACAAAGTCCATAAATGGATCGATAAGTACATTGTCGTTTTACAATATTGATCGCTCCCACTATGCTGGCTAAATGATGCGGTTACAAAATGTCAAAGAATCAAAAAGAAAGAAAAAAAAAATCAAAGAAGGTTACATTACGAGTCTATTTTAATATCCTCGCTGCTTTATCATAAATTCAGTCGCTTATTTCGTAACCGCACCATGAAAGGATACTACCACCTCAACAATAAATCTATGCAGTAGTCCCGGTACCAACCAACCGGTGAACCCACAGACTAAAACGGAAACATGGAAACATCACTTGACAATTTTTGTTGTTGTATGTGAAACAAGTATTGCGACTTGCCAGTTACATATTATCATACAGAGATGCAATCATAAAAAATCACACAGGTACAGATATAGAGAGATGCAACATACGCGATAAACAAAGCTGCTATTTTTGATACAAATTATTTTAATTTAAATGACGGCTGAAACCGCGGGGCACAGCTAGTGTGACTAAATTTTCTATCAGTGTGCGCCAAACCTTATTATAATTATTTCATTAGAGGTGTCAAAAACGTTTTTTTTTTTACTTTTATGGTCTTGGTTTTCCGCGATTCTGCCAACTTTCTTGACAATCAATTATTTTTTTCTATCAACACATCACTAATTCAGCTAATAAACGTCAAATAGTTATAGGAGCTTTATTGGAGGTTTATGAATAACAAAAAAGTTATCGAGCCAATAGCCTTATTGAACGTTTTAACTATTGAGCTCTTTAAGAGTGTTTTAAGGATTTTTTATGAATAAGACCGTAAGACTCTTATGATCAGACACTGTTTATAGCCACACTTTTCATTTTTATTAATATTATAGTTTGATTAACCACCAGTCATTAGAACGACGGTGATCAAAATTATCTAAAAAAAAACCTCCGTAGACTAGTGGTTGCGCCTTTGGCGTTGTATCCAAGGGTCCTGGTTTTTCTGTACAGTTTGCCATGGTCTGGGTGTTTATAAAATATAATATGTAGTATATCATTGTTTCTGGTACACATAGTACAAGCCTAGTGCTTTGTTTGTGACTAAAGCAATATGTATAAAGTGTCCTACATATTATTGATTCATGTTCTCGAAACTGAGGGTAAGCTGGTCTACGATATGCACAGAGCTCACACGCATTACGTTGCTTTATTTATCATTAAATATCAGTTCGAAATACTTATACAATTTAAAATTAATAATCTTTCATATACGCACAAAGAATTTGAATTCGAAATGGTACATGGTACTGAAAAACAAACTATATGAAAATGTCAGCAATAACGTATAAGTGATCTTTGAATTTGAAGGCACCTGTTCTTAGGGCTGTATTAATAGATTGCTTAAGTTTTGAATCGGGTCATGAGATTTTATATACTTAAGACTGTTTTATTAGTATAGCCTTAAGACGTCAAAGATTGTGATAAAATTGTTAGAAACGCTAGATAATAATTATTACATATTAATACGTGGTTGATACTAGAATTGTAGGATTACTTTAGTAACATGTATACCACCGTACACCTAATACGTACAACTGGTTGTGCAGAATAAAATTCTAATCTGCAATGTGTAATACTTCTTTACATCGTGTGTACCACATTAGTTGTACCATTAACGATTAATAGTTGGTTCATTTCAGTTGTACGGATTAGGTGTACGGTTTGGGATAGGTATGTGATTAGTAAGTCGTGGTTGTGTGACACTTGAGTGTTATATCAAATAGTAAAAGATGGACCATTGTTTAAAGAAGAGATGACGGGCAAAAAATCTAGTCTATTGTTAACCTATATAAGGCACCAAGTCTTTAAAAAAATAATAAAATATGTACTAATAAAAACTGTAATGCCAAAAATTTACTAACAAAATTTTAAATAAAAAATTTTTAAAACTATAATAATTATGACATAATCTATTAGACGGTTTCATGTATATTATTTCCGATAGAGGGCGCTAGACAATATTTTTTAAATTAAAAACAAAATTTATTTACTATCCATTAAAATTGTAGGTTAGAAAGTGACTAATAACATTAATACAACATTAAATGCTGGCTTGAAACTAGATAAATACATTTAGCATTACTAAAATATATCCCTTCAGCGCCCCCTACCGGCAATTAATATGAACTATCTATCTAAATATTAATGAAAATGCCCGTTACATCTCTAAATTTAAGAGACTAAGCTTAGCACGTCACGGAATTGAAGAGTTGTAGACGCTTCCAATGTAGTTATAGTACACGTGTAGATAAAAAAAACTAACATTAGTTCAAGTATACTTATTGCTTATTAGATTTTAATACTAAAAATGTCAATGAAATGATTGTGCTATTTCTATCAACAAAAAAAACTTCCACTAGGTATTGAAAACTCTATTTTATTTTGTAGATTACTTTTTACGTCTCCATTTGTCAATTTTTATTATTATTAAGTAATTTACCTAATTGTTAAGTTTAAATACAAATTACTATGACCGTTTTAAAGTTTTTGACGCTATTAAAACCGCTTTAAATTTACATAATCTACAATTGTCTTAAAAATACCTTCAGCGATGTTTTAAGATTTTTATTAAATAAAATAGTTGACAAAAACACGATCTTTAAGATCTACCCTTAAAGCACACGGAACGACATACCACTATAACGAAGAGGCTGTATGGTATTACCCTTTCCTTTCCTTTCAATGGATAAAACTACTACTACTACCACAGAATGGCCGCCATTTTGTTTTTGTTTTTTTAAACATCAATATGTATACTTACAGAATTTAGTGTACATTATCAAGCACACATTATAATTAAAAAAAAAGGCCCAAATTAGCGACATCTTTACGTATGGGCCATTGCCCAGGATGCCCGATTATAAGGATGGGCTTGGACGGTGTCAAAAATCTCGGTCGACAAATATTTTTTTTTTTTTTTTTTTACATTTATTATAATAGTGGGATGTGACAAATTAAGTACTATGGCGGTCGGAGTGAGGGGGGAAAAGGAAGAGTCTGTTTTTGCTGAATAAAAAGTATTTATTCCCCAACCCTAAAATATAGCTGAAATTATTGTATACACATAATTCAACTCTTAATGTCTAAGGCATTAAGTTCGCCTATGTACATTATGTACAATAAAAAATAAAAATCTTGAGAGCGATCTGAAACTTAAGAGCGGTTTTTTATTACTTTCCTAAGTGATCTAAAAAAGTTTAAAATAAATATTAAGATTAATATAACTTGGCTTCCTGAATTAATAGACCATTTCCGTCATAAATGGGTTCTATAATATTCTTCCATATTAATATTTGTCTCCTTATACTATTCTTCCATATTAATATTTGTTTGAAAACTAATCAAATATTGAATATTAACATCCGTCCTTTAGTAAACAAGCAATAGTAAACAATTATTAATATCTTGTTTTATCTACTTTAATGTGGGTATTTACATTAACTTTTATTTACATTTCCCACGCCTAATGAAATGTTTAACTAATAGTAAATATTAAAGAGTTTCTAGTTATTATAAGTTTAATTAAATTTAATCTGTGCACATTATTTTTGTTATAATATCGCGAGTATATTAAAAAACTCGTAATGCAATTCGTGTTTGTCGCCGCCCATTTCGCAATCGCATCATTTAGCCGGCATAGTGGGAGCAATCAATGTTGTTTAAGAACAATTATTGATTGACCCCATTCGTGGACTTTGTAGGTCTGCTCACCACCAGGTAGATACAAAGTCACATGCTGTGCTCCAATAAAATAAAATAAATATCGCGTTGGGTCAGCTATTCCAGGGCTAACACGAGTTTTTGTTAAACAATATTTCCTTACTGTACAGACTGTCTAAAAAAAAATTTTTTCGACAGTACAAATAAATCCAATCTTAATGTTATCAACAATTTAAACTGTACAGTATATGATTTTTTTTTAACAAATACTTATGGTAGACAGACAGACAGTAGTTACGTTAATACGTGAGTAACTACCAATAGGATCCCTTTATTTCTGAAAAAAGATGAAACTTTACTATTGGTAGAACCTAACGCATAAACGTTAAGGGGGCGCATCAGGCAACTCAGAAATCTAAAGCTAGATGAGAATACCTTAAACCCAACAAATATATGTTGAATTTGAAAGGTTGTACTTTGGGCTAATATAAGTACATGGCCTAGCGTTTTTCCAAAATTCAAAATATTTTGAAAGTTATAGCAAAAAGACTATTTTTTAAGCGCGCAATTTCGCGCGAGATATTTTTTTGTTTCTCACTCGCACGCTTTGTAACAGGCATCTTTGATTTCAACTGTTTTGTTTGCCTTTTACGCCCTCTTAATACGATAGCAAAAACTTATGTGAAAGGCTTTTTTTTTTAATAAAATGCAATTAAATGTCGAATAAAGGCAAATTTAGACAGGTCCAGTATTTCAATCCAGCGCAACGATCCATTGACGCTGGATCATTACTAGATCAATCTAAATTTGCCTTAAAGCCAATTATATTAATAAGCAATATTTATTAATGCCTAAGAAATTTCTTTGGGCAATTTTAGTCTTCCTTATTTTATTATAATTAGATTTATTGTATTAGAATCAATAATATATCAATTTATCATTAATATTAGTAAAAATAGTAATTATTAAGTAGGTATTTATTTAGTCCATATTTTTAAAGTCGCTCAAAAAGTAGAGTTTAAATAATGCTCTGAATAAATTTAAAATGGAACAATTTTTGTAGTGACAAATAAGTGCACTTGTAGAGTATATTAAAAAAAAGCGTTCGCTAATAATTAGGAAAGTTAAAGTATTTAATAAGAATCTCGTTAGTTATTGTAAAAGCTTTGATTTTTTTTTCTATTAAGGCGAGGCATTGGTAAAACGAAAAGTTACTAAGGGCCTTAGCACAACTGCATCGATCGACAAAATCGATATATATCGATTTTATGAATGAATGAATGAATGATCATTCATAAACTTCATTTGATCGACTTTCGAATTATATCGATGTGGTTATATCGACTAAGCCCCTAAGTATATGAATTGAATTTAACGATTTTGTTTTACAAATTTATATATTAACACATTAACAATACTTTTCATAGATGCTAGTATATCTGAAGTTTTTTTTATATTCCTAAAAATAATTGAAGCAAGTAAAAAAAAACTCTCAGCATAATTTATACAGTTTGAAATAATACATATATTATATAATTAAATGCCATACAATGGTTTTAAATTATGTTACTATCTCTTAATTAACTCTATATATATTAAGATATTGGCACATTGTCGTCATTTACCGACTTATTAATAAATACTCATATAAGCTATTCACTCAATTGTCGTTTGTCTCTTTCAATCTTTGTCGATTTAACATTTGATTGAAAGAGCGGGCCTTATTCATTGGTTTATGAAGCCCATATAACTATTAAGAAAATTATTTATAGATATGTCTATGAAGCCTACTTCTACACTTTTTTTATAATTTATATAACTATATAATTAATAAATATATATAGGTACCAGCTTCCTAATAGATTTGACAATATTTAAATAATAAATTATTGCCTTAAAATAGTTAATAGGTGACAACTAAAACTATAAAAAAAACATATAAAAATGCTAAATATACGTATAATCCGTTTCACGAAAGAATTCCCGCGGCAAAAAATGGAACTAATAAAATTGAGATTAAAAGAAAATGTGATAAAAATAAGTACAACGATGTTCATATATTGTTTTTAGTATTGTAAATACTATTTACTAAATAAATATATAAAATTCACCCTAAAATTATTGTTGGGGAGTCTTAAAAGTATAATTAACAAACATTTCTTCGCGCGACTATAGCGCCCTTTCCAAAGGAATTCTTTCGTAAAACGAACTTTATATAGTGATCTTGTAAAAGCAATATAGTCTAAAGTACAGTGGACGCCAGAACAAGATTTTTTTTTGTGCAATTTTAAATTCTAATGTATTGAATTCACATTTGATTGTTGTACTGTCGTCCACTGTATGTAAGTATGTTAATTAATAAAAAAAAAAATACAATTTTAAGTACTAATACGTAATGTAGATAATAGTTCGTGCAGTGTACAGCAAGGTATAACAAACTTGAAACCTTAAGACCGTTCTCAGACGAGACTGTAGGTCCGGACTTACTGTTCCCTACTGCAGTGCTTATTTGTTGACAATTCGTCTTGTAATGTTGAAAGTAGTTTAGGTCCAACAAGTTAATAAAGAACTTTGTGACGCACGGGAATTCTTGTGACTCACGGGAAGCTAGTGACGCACGGGAAGCAGTGTGGGTGATGAGTGACAGCTGGGCGATAATGTTATTACGTGATAGCAATATTATCTAAAAATCGTATCGTATCTTTAAAAATCGAGTATCAAACATGGAGCGGTTACAGTTACTGTTATCAAGATACATATCTTGATAAAATTTATATTATATCGCTAAAAATATCGATATTGCATTCCCTAGCTGTAACTGCTTCCGCCCGAACACCGTACCTTCATGCGTTACAATTCTCTTTGTTAAAGTGTATGCCTGCTATACGGCATACACTTTTAAGCGCTCTATTATGTTTAGTCAAAATTCTGTACTGATTGTTGTGTACAAGCGCTCTAATGAAACGAAATGTAGGTAGAGATAATTTCATCTAAAACTGCACACACTGCATGAACGCACAAAGTATGTTCACGGATGTAATTAATTAAATTGGTCACTATTATATATTATTAGTCAGTTTTGGTCCCAAATTCATGCACCTAGCTGGACTAGAGCACGCGTTAGCAACACCCATACAATTAGTGAAAGGACGGGCAGTTTTACATAAGATTATCTCTACTTATATAATTACCATACCTTGCTGCCCATTGTACTATGAAACATAAATAAATAGGTATCTTATATATATCGTGATAAATAAGCATCATTATATTTGCTGGCTGGCTTGTAGTATTGTACCTAACTACGTAGATTTTTTTACCATATCATTAAAACACGTATCTTAGCATATCACGTTAATTATTATTTAGAAATATACACAATAAGACGTAATTTAATTCGTAAATAATTATTGCTTATTATTATTAATATGATTATTGTTACAATATTAATTATTTTGTGATTATTTCATGACAACGCTGCTTTTTGATTTATATTTTTAGTTTTATTATTGTGAATCTATACCTATAGGTACCGAAGTACATATTTTATGTTATTAATATTTTTTTATGGTTTTTAAGCTAATGCTTTAATTTAGTCAATAAAACGCATCAATTTTTATATATTTTTTTTATTTAAGTACCTAACTATCTGTAACATGAAAGTATGTAACATACCGTGTAAAGTAAAAAAAAATAGTTTCTGTCTCGCTCGTACTCATTAAAATCTACATAGAGATATAAATTGGCCACTTCTTGTTTCTTTAAACTTTCGAAAGAAATGTTAAACATGTCCTTTTGCCGCTAATTCTGTTATCACTTCTCGAACACTGATTGGTTATGATAACTTTTTGTTTCGTATTTGTATGGCGGGCGGCCATTTTCTATTCTAATATTTGAAAAGCCAATTTTAGGCCTTAGGTGGCGTTCTTATCATATCTTCAATGCTTTAGAATATAAATGGTATATTTACTTTTTTTTGTTATTTAATTGGACATAATTACATACAATGGTCTTAACTTTATCACTTAATAATATAATATAATAATATATGTAGGACAAATTACACAAATTGCTATGGTCACAAACTAAGCTCTAGGCTTGAACTATGTGTACCAGAAACAATGATATAATACATATTATATTTTATAAACACCCAGACCATGACAAACTGTACAGAAAAACGTACTAATATTTATTTGCCATGGGTGGGAATCGAACCCACGACCTCCGGATTTAACGCCAAGGGCGCAACCACTAGTCTACGGAGGCTGTCAACTTCAATACGATAAATTCAACTTTCAATAACGAATCTAATTAATAAATTAAATAAGGTTCAAAATACATTATGTTCCAACGATGAATTAGGAAATGTATAAGACATTTTTTATTTAGAAAAAAGTAAATATAAAAAAAGGTAATTCATGGCATTGAAAAAAATTTTTTTTTTTTATTTGCACATTTTATACTCGTATATTGCAATCTATTGCCCTAGTACATAAACAAACATTAACACTAGTCAGTATAACTAAACCTCTATTCTACTTTATCCATAGACTTTAAAATATTATAGACGCGCCATGCTACGGGGCCTATAGGTTTTTTAAGTCATGTCTCACTAACCAACTCGGCCACCTCGTATTTAAAAGGGTAAATGCCATGCTATACACAAGCGCAATCTCAAAGATATTTCGACGCCCACATGCTTAGCATTTTCTCGTGTATGACGTTAATGTGACGACATTAACCTACAACATCGAAGGATTTAATTTAATTGCTCGGATCCTATTAATTAAAATAGGTAACCTTTCTTTAACAATAAACCTGTCTATATATTTTAAGGTCTAAGTAGAACTTACTTTGACTGCGGCACTCTGTTTTATGATAAACATAAAGTTTGATGTCGTAGAGGCAATGAAACACCAAGCAATAAACCTCTACAACTTCGGAGGTATCGCATTGGAACAATAAAGTTTTAGACCGGTATTAATAAAGTTGGCTTTAAAAGAAAACTGCAATAAATAAGTTTGATTGAAATCCTGTTGTTTTTTTTTTGGTAGGCACTTAAAAATATACTGGATGAGTTTTTTCAACGGGAAAACTTTCAGTGACATTACAAATATCAAAAATATAAATCCTACTAGCTCCTAGGGAAGTGGTTAAAGTAAATCTAATAAATGCAATTGGCGTTGGGTAGTATAGTGCCTAGATTAAACTTGTAGGTAAAATCTTTGGCACTAACTAGGTACTGTGACCGAAGGTATGGTTTACTTCACTCTCTTCGGTCACCGTACCCAATTTCCTTATGGTAACTCCTTTTAAACAATTTCAATACGTTTTATAAATTTATTTGTATTTTCTTTATTCTCCAATATACTATAACATTACGGTGAGGATTAATCGCGGTTCCACTAGTTCTATATTAAATTAACACTTCCATCATGTATCGATCATACCGATTTCTCTTTCTAATCTGTGTTCCTTCGATTTGTTCTATTCCCTTCATAATTGTCATAAATATTCAAATAAGAAAAGTAACATTTAAATGTAAAATATAATAGAGAAGGTTACAGCACCTACATAGGTATATGTACCTAGTTAGTGCCAAAGATTTGGAGACATTTTCTTCATATTTCAATGTGACACAAGCTTTCGCTTTCAATATTATTTATTATATTTTTTTCATGATTAATTTGCTCATAAAAAGAATATAGACTTATAACATTTTTGCCACAGTAAGAAAACCACCCATATAGATACATGGCTCCCAAGTGTTCTATCGCACCTATATGAAAAATTTCGTAGTATGCAAGTAAATCATTAAATATTTTATCGTGTTCGGCGAAAAAATATGAGTAAATTGTTATATGGAATATCAGCTCTAATGTGATTATCATAAAATTGATATCACCTAACTACGTTCAGCAAGACATTCAAACAAGACGAAGAAACCGTGTATTAAAGATGGCGGATTTTTATACCCAAACTAATACAAACTGTATGACTATATAAATAGTGCTGATATTACTATACCTTCTAATGTTTTTCGCCGAAGACGTTCACCGCCTCTTATATTCAGTTCTAACCAATAACCATAGATATTTTATTAGAATATGTTGATAAAATTACTATGCAAATAATTTCCTTGCTGCTGGCTATTAAATAGATACCGTCTGATAATAAGTAATAATAAACACTATATAGTAAGTAATTTTTGCCAATAAAGATAAAAATATGTGATTTGATTTTTTTTCATAATGGCTGTAAAAGCGTTTAGGCCTCTCGCGTGTCGGGTTAATTATATTATAAAGCCTTATTAGGTTAATAAGTGAAAATGTCATTTACTCCTTATAGGTATTTACACAGTATCTATATTTGAAGCACAGCCAGCGTTTAATTGCATTATTTGTAATAAAATGTATCAATACATAAATATCGTTTTTTTTTTTTTTATCGACTTCTTTATAGTGAACTGCAAGGTAAAGTAACTTTATAGTGAATTGAAAGGTAAAGTAATTTTGTAGTGAGCTGCAAGGTAAAGTAATTTTATAGTTCGAGTATCTGCAAGGTACAGTAATTTTATAGTGAACTGCAAGGTAAAGTAATGTTATAGTCATCTGCAAGGTACAGTAATTTTGTAGTTAACTGCAAGGTAAAGTAACTTTATAGTTATCTGCAAGGTAAAGTAACTTTGTAGTGAACTGCAAGGTAAAGTAACTTTATAGTTACGAGTATATGCAAGGTAAAGTAACTCTATAGTTATCTGCAAGGTAAAGTAACTTTGTAGTGAACTGCAAGGTAAAGTAACTTTATAGTTACGAGTATATGCAAGGTAAAGTAACTCTATAGTTATCTGCAAGGTAAAGTAACTTTGTAGTGAACTGCAAGGTAAAGTAACTTTATAGTTACGAGTATCTGCAAGGTAAAGTAACTTTGTAGTGAACTGCAAGGTAAAGTAACTTTATAGTTACGAGTATCTGCAAAACAAACTTTTAATATTATAATTTAAAAAAAAATACCCACAACAAAAAGATTTTTGCGTACCTACTACTATACTACCTACATTTACGGACATTAAAAAAAATATATTGGAAGTACGATTGTATTGGACGTCAATAAGACTTCAGTTTCTAATGAGAAACTCCTTAGAATACGATTGTTAAACTTCACAATCGAATAATTTTAACACAAAATGCATGTATCAGTAATATAAGTGCAAATACAACTAAAATAAAAATGGAAAGATTAAGCATGTTAATTGTGATTTCAGACATCAGCGGAGCCGCAGAGCTTGTAGCTGAAGTCCTTTGAACGCCGAAGTTATTCCATAAATCTTCGTCCACTGAAAAAAAAAAGTATTTTTCTGGAGACTATTACACTAATTAGTCGTCGAGGTGGAACTCTTCTTTCAGGGTGAGGTTACGAAATGTGCAGTTAATTTGACGGTAAAGCAGCGCGAAGCTATTAAAATGCAAATTCGTCTTTGTTGCCGCCTATTTTATAGCCGCATCATTTAGGCGGCATAGTGGGAGCGATCAGTATTGCTAAACAACAGTATTGATCGACCCCATTCATGGATTCTGTGGGTCTGCTTCAAACAATTCGTACTACAACTAGATTAGACACTTTATTAGACCGGAAAATGTTCCGGATTTCGATTGGTGTTTGCTTGGATTATCATCACTAAGTCTCCTACACAATATGTGTGTGTGTGTAATGGCCAATAGGTTTACGCTCTAGGAAGATTTGGCTTAGGTTGCAAAAAGAGTGCTGGCTAAATGTCAAAAAAAACTCATGTTTGTTATCGGGGGGATTTATAAAAAAAAAAAAAAACGCCATCATCATCATAAAACCTGATGTGTGTTTATACCTCCAGGTTTTGCAATACTCACGGCGGGGGTTTCCACCTAACCAAACACTCAACATACGCCGCCCCATGTGTACTACCCCATACAAATTTTTCTATTTATTGGGGGTGAATCTGGCTACGCCCATGGTCATTCCATCAATTGCAGATCCCTACCGGGTATTGGGTAGTTTTTTTTTTGTAGCACGGTAAGTGACTTTCTCTCTACCTGATAGTGAGCAGACCTACAAAGTCCGTGAATGAGGTCGATCAATACATTGTTGTTTAACAATATTGATCGCTCCCACTATGCCGGCTAAATAATGCGATTACGAAATAGGCGGCGACAAAGACGTATTTGCATTACGAGTTTTAATATACTCACAGCTTTATTGTCAAATAAATTGCTCGTTTCGTAACCGCACCATGAAAGGAGACTAATACCTCGATAAGAAATCGATGCAGTTGGCTTCGGAAAACCGGTGAACACACAGCCTAAACCGGAACATGACTACGTAGGTCACTTGACAGTTTTTGCGGCGGTGACGAGTGCAGTCGGTCTAACGAAATTATAAGAGGTGTTCCTGCCACCTAATTTACAGCGATTTTTAATTTATATTTTAGTTTTTCTAAATCATTTTATTTTTGTCTTAATTGCCTTACTATTGATTTTTGGGAGTTATTCTTAGAACGACTGGTTCGTGATCATTGGTTGAGGTACCTACTTAGACTATTACCACTAATATCGGATTCCTATAATCGTCGGTAAAAGTAACGGTCCTTTATTCCTATATAGATACATATGTTAACTTGGGTAGCTTGGACTATTAATACTAGGAATAACTTTAAGCCTTGACTAAAGTTCCCTAAACAAAATTCTAATTTTAACAAAAAAAATGGTATTACCTACCTTTATTATAAACACCTGCAGAAGTACCAATCATTTGCATAACAAATAAAAGGACCAATTCAATTAACCGGTTCATATTGAAAATAGATTCCGTACTTAATTAATTTTGGCGGAATAAAAATATAAAATGTCCGAGGTAACCGATCGTGAAATATGACTGATTCATCAATATTCATTAATATCTATCAATTCGGAAAAATATACGCTTATCTTTTATCGACAGACTTACAAAGCTTTATGGGCAATGAATAGCTGGCTAAATTTAAAAAAACCTGACAAGGTTAAAGGAAAAGTCACCTGGGAGGGTTCTGTAGCCCTAGTAGGTGATTTTTTTTAACGTTTACTATCCATTGAGAAATATAATTTTCACGTATATTTGATTCGGTAGCATTTTCAGCGGACGTTCAGGCTTCCTTATTGATTTGTTCAACTTTCTAGACGATTGATTAATATTTTTTTGGGTTGAAATGAATCCTGCAGGAGTTAAATTGTGAATTAAAACTAATGTTTGAAAACCTGATGAGAGTATGATTTCTGTATAACGTGTGATTATTAACTATAGTACTGCGTTAACTTTTTCACTAATCAGTGGTCTAAAAACTCATTGGTGTGTACCAATATAGTTTTTAATCAAAAAAAAATACATCGTATAACAACACCACTATAGTGCTTCGGAGAGCACGTTAAGCTTTCCGTCCCAGTTTCACTATACCAACTTGTGAAACGATAATAGATGGGTTATTGAGTCTATTTAAAACATCGCGACGAGCTAGCCACTTGTTCGGTGTAGACTCATACCATCGGCTACGACGAGGTGGGATTAAAACCCCTCCGCTGTGTACCCTGGGGCCGGCTAGGCGGTCTCGGGCGCAGTAAGGCACCCGTGATGATATGTATGTATGTGTATTTCTATAGAAATCGGTGAATCAATAATTGAGGAAAAGGAAGAAAATAGGTACCAGTTTAAATTATATAACTTTAATATGAATTGCAAATTAATGGCCTTATTCATAAAAACTTTTGAGGCTTTGAAGAACACTTTAGTTATAGAAGGTTTTGTCTCTTTTACGCAAAAACATTTTTGTTGCTAAAAAAAAGAGACAAAACCTATAGGTAACTAAAGTGTTCTTCAAGGACTCAATAAGTTTTTATGAATACCGGTGTAAATATTTTAAACAATACAAATTATTAGTGATCTATATATTTTGGTGAAAGAATATATCATATAGGTATAAACGTCTTTCGTATTCGAAATAGTTTCATATTTTTTTTGTAAAACACGCATTTTTTTCTTAATATTAAATCGCGCTAGCCCTTTGTTGGGTAACACTTTAGATAAAAACCTAAAAAAATTCTTAATTAAACAATTTATTCTCAAATGATAATAATAATAAACGTTCACACAATGAATCCAAACAGTAAAATTATCTATCGCATCCAGTTAGCCCAAGTATTAGCAGCAAAAAGACGTGTTCGTTCTGTGCTATTTATTGTTTGATAAATAAATTATAATAGATAAATTCAAATAAGTAAACCATGCCAATGAGATCATAAAACTTAATCAAATTTCAAACTTTGTGCATAACGTTGTTTATTATTGTTTAACAACAACTTTAGGATACATTTATTTAATTGTGTTTTAATTAAAAATAAAACAGTTTCTAAAGTTAATTTAGATTGATACCTACAATTACATACCTACGGTAAGTGCAGATGTGTTTTTTATTTGGAGCTTGACTTGTGACTGCATATCTCTTATATGGTAAGTAGAATATACAGTCCATGAATGAATATACCAACATCAACACAATTATTACCTATAGATATATTATAAAATAAAGGAAAGACACTTGCTGGCAAAGCATTAATTTTTTTATTGTGCGATAAAGGTGGTTTTTATCCTACTGCATCGTGGTGGTAGTCTCCTCTCAGAATGCGGTTACGAAACGGGCAGTTTTCGACAAATTGTCATAATTTTTTTTTCTTTAGTTTTTTCAGGTACGATTGAGGTCTAAATATTAATACCTATTTGGGTTTAGATAGATACTTCTGTTTGAGACTGTGTATGTATTTAGATATATGTATATAACTACATACGTATATAGGTATATTATAGACACTACCTATGTACTAATTACATAAATTAACGTATCCACTTGGTTTGTACAATACTTATATTGATTACACCAACATGGTTGGATAATTACAGAGTTTCTCATAAATATCATATTAAAATGTATCGCCTATTTCGTAACCTATATTCCTGTAAATAAATAATTTTGTTTGTTTTGTTTCGTTTTAAATGTCACTATCTACTAGTGAGTACTTAGCTTGTTTTGACCGCGATAATGATGTTATCATGTTTAATAAACAAAGTTTTTTGACTGTTTAAAATAAACAATGAAAACAACTTGTTTCCATAATAGGATTGTATTGACCGCAGATTCGTTTGAAATGAAAATCTCGATTGAATTAGTAGGTTTTTATCTGTTGTGAAAGACTGAAAAGGTAAATATTAATAAATATAAGTTTAGGATTTAAGTCCCGCTTACACAAAGTTTTATTAAACATTTTACAAGCATAGTGGAAGTAATTACATTTTTGACATATACCTAAATATAATTAGCTAAGTAGGTAAATGCATTTAAAACAAGTCGCAAAAGTCACTCTATAAGTATGTTAAATAAAAATAAAATAAATAACTAAATTCCTACTATATGGTGTCTGTCTATAAAGTTTTTTTTGCAACTAAAAAGAGTACCTACTGAAACGACTAATTACTCGAGAAATAAATAAATAATAGAAAGTAAGGTTTTTCCGCTCATCGCGTAAATGCCACTGACTGGACTCAAAATCATATTACTAAAAAATAACAAGTAAAATTTAGCGTTTATTTCGCCAATAAATACAGAATCGAAATATTCTGTTTTTAAATTTAATTGCGGGAAACATGAGGCAAAAGAAAGTCGCGTCGTTTTCTCTCACAAAATCTTGACTCAAAATCATATTACTAAAAGATAACAAGCTTTATTGTGAGTAAAATTTTCCGTTTATTTCGCCAATAAATACAGAATCGAAATAGTTTTTTAAATTTCTTACGGGAAGCATGAGGCAAAAGAAAGTCGCGTCGTTTTCTCTCACAAAATCTAGACTTAAAATTTATATTAGGTGTTGCGTTTTCATAAAAAAATATGCGACTGTTTGCAGTGCCTATCTGCGAACAGGCTTATTAATTCGTGTTTTTAAAAACAAATATTAAAAATTGACTTTGAAAAGACTCTGACAGATTGAAAAAAGATGTTGTAAAGAATGTGCTCGTATAAATAGTAATATTATGTTGAAGCGAATTATCAGCTGGAAAATGTAGTTATTATTGGTCAAAACAAGCAGTAAACCCAAGGAACTAAAAAACTTGTCATAGAATAGACATCCGCGGTTGTCGAGCCATCTTTAGAAGCCGAAGTGGTAAGTCTTAGTAGTTGATAGGTATTTCAGGCAGTCGCGCTTTGGAAACCGTCATCATACATTTGGTCCTTCATAGTCCGGATTTTTATCGTATCGTTTCGTATATTATCACTTCGAACCTTGTAGTAAACAATGGCAACACCCAACAAAGGATTGCAATTTAAACTAAATACCGCATATAGTCGTATTCTTAAAACACTAGAAATAGCACGTAATGCGTTAAACGATGATGATCAATCATCAATTTTTATGGCACGCGTTACAGTGATAGGAGAAATCTATGATGAGTTCTGTGAAGTTCACCAAAAATTAGCTTTAAAACTAGATGATTTAGACAGTCATAATGTGTTAAGAGAGCAAGCAGACGATGCTTATTTCGAAATAATATCTATAAAGCAACGTCTGACTTCAAAATCTAAGTCAGATTCGTTAAATGGCTCTGATAGTAAACGTAAGAATTGTAATATTCGTTTTCCCAAAATTAATTTGCCTGTTTGGGATGGCGATTTTAAAACCTGGACATCATTTTTAGATATGTTTAATACATTAATACACAATAATTCAGATTTGGCTAATATCGAAAAATTTCAGTATTTACTTTGTTCGTTAAAGGGTGATCCAAATAAATTGCTTTCTGGTTTTCCGATTACGGAAGAAAATTATATACATGCTTATAAAACATTATTAGATGCATACAATAACCAAAGAAAACTAGCTTTTATCTTTTTTGAAGATATTCGTTCTGTTTCTTTAAAAAATAGTTCTCAGAAAGAACTTCGAAAACTTATTAATATTTTTCGCGAAAATATTTCTTTGTTAAAAAATTTGAATCTTCCTGTAGATAGTTGGGATTATATCTTGTTTCATTTGTTATTAACCAAACTAGACATTGACATTCGTGAAAAATTCGAATCTCAATTATCATGTCCGAATGACATTCCGTCATATGACATATTATTTTCTTTTTTAGAGCATCATTGTCAAGCACTGGAATTAAGTCAATTGTCCATTAGCCCAAAGACTTATAAAATTATAGACAAACCAAAAACTAAATTTTCGCATTCGACCTTTGTGGTGAATGACAATTTGAAACCTTGTAGTTTTTGTGGTGCATCTCATAATTCAAAAGACTGTAATAGTTTTGTAAATAAAACACCGCAAGATAGATACAATTTAGTAAAAGAAAAAAAACTTTGTATTAATTGTTTACGTGATAATCATATCGTCGTTAATTGTAAGTCTCCGATGCGTTGTAGGACTTGTAAAAGCAAGCATCATAGTATGTTGCATTTTGAGTCTCAAGCTGTATTACCTGTAGATGAAATGGCTCAAACTGTAACTACTAATAATAATATTAAAAATAGTTCGCAAGAGTCTTCATTACAAATTATATCCAATGTTGCTACAACTGGTACATTGAGTTTGCTACCTACTGTTGAGGTCGAAATTCAAGATGCTAGTGGTAGTTATAAAAGAGCGCGTGCACTTTTAGATTCTTGCAGTCAGCCTAATCTGATTACAAATAGTTGTAGGCAACGTTTGGGACTTCAAGTTAAGAAGTCCGTTGGTGCTGTGCATGGCGTAGGACTAGTAGCTACAAATATTTCGAATTCTGCATTCTGTACAATTAGACCAGTCGGTCAGCCAACTAATTGCATTAATTTTAATGCATATATTATACCTAGAATTTGTGGCAATATGCCTCCTATTAAAATATTTCCAGATCAGTGGAAACACGTTGATAATATAAAATGGGCTGATCCGAAATTCAATATTCCAAATGAAATAGATTTATTGTTGGGAGCAGAATTATTTGCTTTAGCTATTAAGTCAGGTCGTATAGTTGGAGAATCTGACGAACCTGTAGCTATGAATACAATTTTCGGTTGGACGTTTTTAGGTCGTGTTTCGTTCCCACAATTATCTACTTTTATATCTAGTGAAACAATTTTGAATGTGACTTTAGATAGTTTTTTAGAAGAATCTGTTCGACGGTTTTGGGAACTAGAATCATTGCCAAAATCTTATGAAAATAAACTTTCGAATAGTGAGCAACTCTGCGAAGAAATATTTATCGATAGTTATAGTAGACTGGACTCTGGACGTTTTATAATTTCGTTACCTTTCGTCGTTCCAGAGCCTAAATTTCTTGGTAGTAGAGAAGTCGCTCTTAAACGATTTATATACTTGGAACGTAAACTTGTTCAAAACGAAGAGCTATATAAAGCTTATAGAGAATTCATGCAAGACTATTTAGATAGCGGTCATATGTCGTTAGCTTCATTAGACAGTAGGTCTCAAAATGAGTCCTACTATATACCTCATCACGCGGTGCATCGCCCTGATAGTGTTAGTACTAAACTTCGTGTAGTTTTTGATGCATCATGCAAAGATAAAGTAGGTAATTCGGTTAATGACTATTTATTAGTAGGTCCTAAACTTTTGCGTGATATTCTACCTATACTTTTAAAATTTCGTTTACATGCCATTGTTCTAACATGCGACATTAGACAAATGTATAGGCAAATATTAGTAGAGAATTCTCACCGTAAATATCAAAAGATTTTATGGCGTAATTCAGTAGACGAGCCTGTACAAGAATATTTTCTTAATACTATTACATATGGCATGTCTTCTTCGCCTTATTTAGCAATAAGAACTTTACTTGAGTTAGCAAAACTTTATAGAAATGAGTTTCCGTTAGCAACTGAAGCTTTAGAACAAAATACTTTCATGGATGATATTATACATGGAGGGTCTGATGTTGAGTCAGTCTTAAAACTTCAGTCAGAGTTAATTAATATTTTAGATAAAGGCCAATTTGAGCTTAGAAAATGGGCTAGTAACAGTCCACAAATATTGTCAAATATAGAATCAAGTCATGTTCATCCTCATTCGGTCTCTTTCGAGGAAAATGAAAAAACTCCTATCAAGATCCTAGGCTTAGAGTGGATTCCATCTACTGATAATTTTCATTTTCATATACAACCTTTAGATAGGATTTGTACAAAACGTGTTTTACTTTCAGAATTAGCCAGAATTTATGATCCCTTAGGTTTTTTAACGCCTTTAACATTTTTTGCAAAACATTTAATACAAAAACTTTGGAGTTTAGGATTAGGCTGGGATGAAGAAGTTCCATCGGATATTAAACTTATTTGGACGAAATATAGGAAGTTTTTACCTAATCTTGCCGAAATTTCTATTCCTCGTAGAGTTGTTTATAATAATATGCAATCAATTCAGATGCATGGATTTTGCGATGCGTCTGAAAAAGGTTATGCTGCTGTCATTTATTTTAGAATTGTAGACAATGACAGTAGTATTTATACTCATTTTGTTTGTGCTCGATCTCGTGTAGCGCCGTTAAAAAAGGTGTCTATTCCTCGGTTAGAATTATGTGCAGCTACTCTTTTATCTGAACTTATAGATTTCGTTGTAAATACTTGTAGTAGTTATGTTAAGTTTGATAAAATATATGCATGGTCGGATTCAACCATCACTCTTAGTTGGATTAGAAGTCCTCCATCGAAATGGAAAACCTTTGTTGCGAACAGAACTAGTTTTATACAGGATAAAGTAGATCCTAGTTTTTGGAATCATGTATCATCTGAATTCAATCCCGCTGATTGTGCATCAAGAGGTCTTATGCCAAATGAATTAGTTAGTAATACGCAATGGTGGGCGGGACCTCAATGGTTATCGTTAGAGCGTAATCAGTGGCCTAGTTGTAGTAAACTGAATGAAGATTTTTGTGATTTACAAAAAGAAGAACGTAAGATTTCTTCTAAATTGTCTCTTATTACTACTTTAGATTTTGATTGTTTTCTTAGTAAATATTCTTCTTTGGAAAAAATACAGAAAATAGTTGCTTATGTTTTAAGGTTTGTAAATAATATTCGAAATAGGCATTCTAAAAAAGAAGGTCCTTTGTCACAAATAGAATTACATGATGCCTTATTAGTTTTAGTTGGTATTGTTCAAAACCAAAGTTTCTCTGTTGAAATTAATTTATTAAATCAAAACAAATTGCTCCCTAAACAGTTTCGCAAGCTTTGTCCATTTATCGATAGCAAAGGTATCTTACGTGTAGGGGGTCGTTTATTAGAATTTAATATTGAATTTGAACATAAACATCAGGCAATATTGCCTCGAAAACATCGCTTAACTGAATTATTAATCTTAGAATCCCATAATAAATATTTACATCCTGGAGCTCAAACTTTGCATTTTCTTTTAAGACAAAACTTTTGGATATTATCTGCTAAAAGAGCCATTAATAATGTAGTATCAGGGTGTATTCGATGTGTGTTCAACAAATCAAAGCTTTTCATATTGTTAGTATTGATATGGGCGGTCCATTTTTGACTGCAAATTATAGAGGTCGTGGTACCAAATATAGAAAATCGTATATTTGTATATTTGTGTGTTGTTCTACAAAAGCAATACATATAGAATTAGTATCGGATATGACATCTGATGCTTTTATTGCAGCTTTACATAGGTTTATAGCTCGTAGAGGTAGATGTATAGAAATTCATTCGGATTGTGGTTCTAATTTTGTAGGGGCTGCACGTCAATTAAACAATCTAATGAAGACTGCCGCCGATTCTGAAAAGATAACTTTTAAATTCAATCCACCAAATGCTCCTCATTTTGGAGGTTTACACGAAGCTGGAATAAAATCAGTCAAGGGTCATATTTATAGAACAATAGGCAATCAAAAATTAACTTTCGAAGAAATGTATACCTTATTGGCAAAAATTGAAGCCATATTAAATTCTAGACCATTGTATAGTATCAGTTCAGATCCGAATGATTTGTTAGTTTTAACTCCAGGTCATTTTTTAACTTTAGCTCCTTTAACATCAATTCCTGAATCTGATTATTCTGATATAAATATTAATAGATTAAATCGTTGGCAATTGTTACAAGCATTACATCAAAGCTTTTGGCGTCGTTGGTCAAATGAGTATTTACACAATTTGCAACAACGCGAAAAGTGGAATAAAAATATTCAATCCTTAAAATTAGATATGATAGTTTTAGTAAAGGATGATAATAGTAGTCCCTTGTCATGGAATTTGGCAAGGATAATTAAATTGCATTATGGTCGGGATGGTATACCACGTGTAGCCACTATTAAAACTTGTAACGGTATATTGCAAAGGCCGATTGTAAAATTATGTCCTTTACCTATTGTGGACAATTAGATTAAATACTTCTTTTGTTTCGTAATGATAACTTTTATTTTTGTTAGAATTAGAATGCTAATTATTAAACTTGTTATTATAGAATAGTATATTTTTTTTGTTGATCCTTAAACTTAATAATTAGTTTTTATAATGAATATGTTTTTTTTTTTGTTTTATCTGTTCATTGTGATTTGTAAACTTGGTTTCGAAGTGATAAACTATACGATTATTTTGTAAATTTCATTTACGGTGGGCGGTATGTTGCGTTTTCATAAAAAAATATGCGACTGTTTGCAGTGCCTATCTGCGAACAGGCTTATTAATTCGTGTTTTTAAAAACAAATATTAAAAATTGACTTTGAAAAGACTCTGACAGATTGAAAAAAGATGTTGTAAAGAATGTGCTCGTATAAATAGTAATATTATGTTGAAGCGAATTATCAGCTGGAAAATGTAGTTATTATTGGTCAAAACAAGCAGTAAACCCAAGGAACTAAAAAACTTGTCATAGAATAGACATCCGCGGTTGTCGAGCCATCTTTAGAAGCCGAAGTGGTAAGTCTTAGTAGTTGATAGGTATTTCAGGCAGTCGCGCTTTGGAAACCGTCATCATACATTAGGTACTAAAATATAACAAGCTTTATTGTGAGTAAAGTATAGCGTTTATTTCGACAAGAAATACAGAATCGAAATATACTGTTTTTTTTAAATTTCATCGCGGCAAGCATGAGGCAAAAGAAAGTCGCGTCGTTTTCTCTCACAAAATCTCGACTCAAAATCATATTACTAAAAGATAAGAAGCTTTATTGTGAGTAAAATTTGGCGTTTATTTCGCCAATAAATACAGAATTGAAAAATACTGTTTTTTAACTTTCATTGCGGGAAGCATGAGGCAAAAGAAAGTCGCGTCGTTTTCTCTCACAAAATCTAGACGCAAAATCATATTACTAAAAGATAACAAGCTTTATTGTGAGTAAAATTTGACTTTTATTCGCCAATAAATACAGAATAGAAAAATACTGTTTTTTAACTTTCATTGCGGGAAGCATGAGGCAAAAGAAAGTCGCGTCGTTTTCTCTCACAAAATCTAGATTCAAAATCATATTACTAAAAGATAACAAGCTTTATTGTCATTAAAATTTAGCGTTTATTTCGCCAATAAATACAGAATCGAAATATACTGTTTTTTAACTTTCATTGCGGGAAGCATGAGGCAAAAGAAAGTCGCGTCGTTTTCTCTCACAAAATCTAGATTCAAAATCATATTACTAAAAGATAACAAGCTTTATTGTCATTAAAATTTAGCGTTTATTTCGCCAATAAATACAGAATCGAAATATACTGTTTTTTAACTTTCATTGCGGGAAGCATGAGGCAAAAGAAAGTCGCGTCGTTTTCAATCGTGCCACGGCACAAAAATATGATCGCAAAATTTTTGCCATATTTTTTTCTGTGTTTACTATATTTGCTAGTAATTATAGATTAGGATCAACCAATAAGACATGGTTATTTTAATAATAAAGCGATCTTATTGGTTGATCTATTGTTACTAGTGATTATAGTATATACTCTAGTAGGTAGTAAACTAATGGTAGAGCTACTGTAGTAGATATCTAGGTGATCGACATAACTAGTTATCTATCTTTAGACCTAAGCTAGGTTCAATTTGCAATGATATAATTAACCGGTTATCTCACGAAGCAATGTATAAAATTATAAATACAGGTTTGTTGGTTATTGCCTTGCGTGTAGAAAGTACCTAGGTCTACCTAGGTCTAGATAAAACTGAACTAAAGGATCTTGTGTTGCAAAAGAAATAATGATTAATATTATTATATAGGTTCAAAGACACAATGTGTATATTGTGTCTTTGGAACCACAAAATAATTTACTACAAAAATCCTGTTTAGTAAGCAAGCTTGCTTTTTGAAAATATCAAAAAAGCTGAAGAGTTTTTTTGTTCATACATAAATAATAAATAAATACATAATTTAGAATAATTGAAATGTAGGTATAATACAAATATGTAAGCGTGTTCAGTCATTATACCTACAAAAATAAATCTTTCTAACCAAATCTGCCGCCACGTAAATATCTATTTAATAAGTATTTCAGAGAGATTTATTTATTTATTTTTAGCCTGGGAAGCTAATATATTATTCCCCTGACATTCCAAATCAACCTCTAACAAGATAGATTACAGAAAATTTTCATATCTATATGATATTCATTCATGTATGTATGTAAATATATTCAGCTAAAGTGAATGATGAAATGATGTTTCATGTTCCAAAGTGCTGCAACAAAATAACATATACGAGGTATGATATAAGGTCAATTTAGACAAGGAGAGTTTGTCTACTTTTCTATGTAAATCATTAAATAGGTATTAAATAAAATATCATCACGGGTACCTTACGACGCCAAAGACCGCCTAGACGGGCTCAAGGTACCCAGCGGAGGGGTTTTAATACCATCTCGTCGTAGCCGATGCGTATAAGTCTACCTGCACCGAACAAATCGTCGGATGTTTGAAATATTTATAAAATATAATTAGAAATAAATATACATACATACATACATATTATCACGGGTACCTTACCGCGCCCGAGACCGCCTAGACGACCCCAGGGTTCCCAGCGGAGGGGTTTTAATCTCACCTCATCGTAGCCGATGGTATGAGTCTACATCGTACAAGTGGCTAGCTCGTCGCGATGTTTTGAATAAACTCAATAACCCATCTATATACAGTTTCACAAGTTGGTATAATGAAACCGGGACCGACAGCTTAACGTGCTCTCTGAGGCACTATAGTGGTGTTGTCAATCAAATGTACATATTTTTTTTAATTAAGAACTCATTGGTACACATCGGGATTCGAACCAGGGACCTAAGTGTTTTTAAGTCCAAGGTCTAACCAACTCGGCCACCACGTATATTAATAAATATAATAAAAATTATAAATACTTTTTAGGTGGAATGAAGGACTCTATACCTTCGTTAGGCCGACCAACCGGTCTCGTCACCGCCTATACAGATACAAAAACCATCAAATGACCATAGTCTGTGGGTTCACCGGTTTTCAGGAGATTACTGCATCGATTTCTTGTCGAGGTGGTACTCTACTTTTAGGGTGCGGTTACGAAATGGGTGGTTGAATTGACGATATACGCCATAAAATATACTCGTAGTGCAATTCATCTTTGTCGCCACCCATTTCTTAATCGCACCCTAAAGTAGACTACCACCTCGATAAATAATCTAATAGTAATGTTAAAATGACCAATTTGTATGGGGACGCCAAACATTTTTTTTAGTTGCGACACATGGTTCCGTGGAAAAAGTTGTTCGATTTGATCAGCATAACGTCATATTAGCCCAAAGTACATCCTTTCCTAATTTATTCAAAGTATTCCTTTCAAATTCATCCTGTATATGAAAGTTTAGATGCTTGGATGTTTGTTCCAAAACAACTGAACCAATTGTATAAAATTCTTTACAATTCAAAATCCCAGGCGGACAAAGTTATGGTCAGATACTGATCATTTTATATTCATTAAAGTAAGATAAACATTGGAACTTTTATCGAAATTTTTTAACGAATTCCCATTTTTAAAACTTACTTTTAAATAAGTATGATCATTTATATAGATAAAAATATATACGTGGTGGCCGAGTTGGTTAGGCCTTGGACTTAAAAACACTTGTGGTCCCTGGTTCGAATCCCGGTGTGTACCAATGCGTTTTTAATTGTATGTACATTTTGTTTGACAACACCACTATAGTGCCTCGGAGAGCACGTTAAACTGTCGGTCCGGTTTCACTATACCAACTTGTGAAACTGTTTATAGATAGGTTATGGAGTCTATTCAAAACATTGCGACGAGCTTAGCCACTTGTTCGGTGTAGACTCATAACATTGGCTACAACGAGGTGGGATTAAAAACCCCTCCCCTGGGTACCCTGGGGCCGTCTAGGCGGTCTCGGGCGCCGTAAGGTTATCTATGTTTGTATATAGATAAACAGTTACTTAAATAAAAACAAAACTATGCTCGTCTAAACGGGCCGCTCCTTCAATAAAAATTACAAAAAAATCCCGTGGCTGTGTAACTCAATACGAAGCCTTACAATGTCCCATATTGTGAGTGGTATTGTATAGCAGACCACAACAGGTCGTGGTCTAGCAACGAGTATTATTTTTACCTAGCTATCGATATGACGTGAAGGACTGATTTTATTTATATTGTCCATATAGATATGTGAAAAAAAAAATCTTTGTATGGTAAGCAGATCTACATAATATTTCCGTATTTTGGCTATATTTGGCATATGTATAGAATTATATCTACAATTACTATTATTATTTATTTCCAAAAATCTCGTTTTTTGAAATATACGATTATCTTTCAGTCATTTTAGATAATATATTATTCTATATTTACAACGTTTATGTCTTATAAACGTCTGTTTAAGTGTATAAACAAACAGAATTAAATAAAAACCGTAAGAGTGTGAAGATTGTAGCCGAAGAAACGGTATTTTTAGTTTTTCGGAGTGATTGAGACATATCACAGGGCCTTTCGAAAAACCGAATGTTCAAAACAGCCCTTCATAAATTCACCAAAGTAATGTTTAAAATTTTGTTGTTTATCATACCTAAATAATTTTAAATATTCGTAATACTAAAAATAACTTGGAAAAGGGACAAAGGACAATATCGTATTAAATGTTCTAGATTATTTAATTAATTAAATTAACCAGGTATCTATTGGAAGAGAGGGTTTAAAACCACATACCCTTAACCAAATAATGTACCTACACTGAATCAAATTTGCTGATACAGGGTATAAAAGAAGAATACCAGCCACCCGTGTAAATTCACTTCTATTTTAATCATACTTCTTGGTAGTATTGCGTTTGGTTATCGCTTCAAAAACTAATTCTCTGTTATCATTTATTTTCTTTTCTCAGTTTAAAAAATAAACTACTACATAGAAAGTTAACTTTTTTATTTAAAAAAACTTTGCCTTATAAAATTAAGCATATAGGTACTCTCTGTGACAAACTATTCTTTATTCTACCACGCTATTCTTTATTCTACCACGAACAAAAGGCTCTAGGTTACTGTTTGCTCGTTAGGTACTAAGCTATATGCATGCAACGGAAGCTCAAAAGGAAAAAAAACATTCCAGGTTTTGCAAAATTTTTAAGCGAGGTGTTATATAGTAAATGGGCTATCCAACACTAAAATAATGTTTCAATTCGAACCAGTAAGTAGTTTCTGAGATTAGCACATTCAACAAACCAAACAAAATCTTCAGCTTTATTATCGTATGATAAGGTTTTAAATTTTATATAGTAGGGGTCATGTGGTTACAGAAGATTGTTTCAAGTGCTTCAACTCGTTACCAAACTTAAAATAATAAATTCTAGCTATTTAAAAAAAAAAAAATTTTGCTATGGATTAAATTTTTATTTAATTAGCCTATGTTTTTTTTTCAGAAAATGTCATCAGAATCAGAGGAAGCCGCGTTACATCGCCAATATTCTCCGTCTATGTGGTCGAAACGTTTTGCTACCGGAGCAGAAGTAGAAACTCACCATGTGAACCACGTAACTGCTGGTACGTTAGTTAACCATATTTTATTTAACGACTCACTGTTATGTAACGGTCCACTGGTTACCTATGTATACGATTCTTTTTTTATGAATCATTCTTGCAACTACCTGTAGCTCTACTATGTGTTTTTGCTAACAGTTTTTACCATAGTCGTTAGTTTACTATACAGTGGCGGATCAAGCAATAGGATCGCATTATGATCTGTCTTATCGGTTGATCCCCAACTATAGTTACTAGCGACTATTCTAAACATAGCAAAACTTATGGTTGACAAGTCTCATATAGTATCATAAGCGGGTCCTACTGGTGATATTATATGAGTTAACCTTTATAAATGTAGCAGTTCAAGCCCTGAGTTTTCATAGTAATATAGATTTATTTGTTTTCAGAAAGTGAAAGAGCCACGAACAGTATACCGAACAAGCTGGAAATAGAATATGGTCCTTTGCCTGGACAGAAGCTGGATATTTTTGGAACTGACTTGCCAGATGGTTAGTATTAATTTATTACAAAAAAAGAAAATTCAGCGGGAATAGGCGTAGGAGGCCTGTCATTAAGACCCTTCGAGAACTTCAAGACCTCCACATCTTCGACTTGCAACATCTGGGTAGCATCCCCTATGGATCAAAAGCTGGGTACCCTGAAAAAAACTTCCAAGGTGCACCACCGATCTCACGTTTCACAGTCTATTGTTGGTACGGTGTGGTGTATGATTGACCTCAAACCAGACGGTTGAAGCCTGAAACTTGGGTAGGTTCTAACTCCAACGGGTTAGAAGAATTTACATGGTGTTACTGCTCTCGGAAACATTGAAAAGGTTGAATTATATAAAAGCATCATAGTCAACATAGGTGTTATGCGGTTGCAAACTATAGAGAGTTACGAAAACGGGTCACAGATGCTTATGAATGCGTATCTTTGAAGACACTGATAGGTATAATCTTTACCCAAAGACGACATAAAACTCCTGTGTTTTTATTTAGGTAGCCATTCATCAGGTTTTCAGGAAACGAAAGACTCACGATAAATTAAATATAAACTTACTAGCCTTTTATCAAATAATATTTACTCGCATGTATCATTGTCACTGTGCCTCATGTACGTACGTTTGACGTAGAAAATACAATATCATAGAAATATAAAAGGTCTAGTCTATTGATAGTTGTGGATATTGGATTGCTTTTGTTTTGTGTTGGACAATATTCCTCGAATGATGGAATCGACGAAATTGAGATCAAAATAAAAATATTTTATGGTGATTGAATAAAAAGAATACATTCTAAGAAAATAGGCTAGCAACTGATGGAAATGAAAATCAATATATATATATTCAATTATAACTATATTTCTTTTCGGGACGCTTGTTATATTTCGCCTTTTAAGCTTCAGTCAAATAATAATGTATTAAAATACTTTAAATTAATAAAATAGGCATTTTTACTTAAAAGCTGTACAATTTATATTGACGTTTTATGATATATATACTTGACATGGCAAAAAAAGATTAATGCCTAAGTTTTACTGTATAGTTTGTCATGGTCTGGGTGTTTATAAAATATCATATGTGTTATATAGTTGTTTCTGCTACACATAGTACAAGCTTTAAGCGGAGTTTGTAACTGGAGCACTATGTGTAAATTGTCCTACATATTATTATTATAGTAATGTTAGTTAATCTGATGATCCAAACAAAAGCAATACTGCTGTTGAAATATTTTATTTGGTCGTCCCGCCTAGAGCTTAGTTTGTAACCAGAGGCTCTACCATGGGTTTGCGCATTGTCCTACGTATTATTATTATAGTATTGCAAGTTAAAAAGCCAGTAAAAGGTTTCGCGATCTCGAACGTCTAAAAACGTGTAAAAGTGGTTTTCAGTGATATCAAAGTTTATTTCTACAGAAAAAGAACGTAGAGGTGTAAATTTAAAAATATTACTTTAGTTATCATTTCAAAACTTAACATATTATTTATAAAGAAATTATGTAATAGGATCGAGTAAATAAAATCTACACCTCCATGTTCTTTATTTCCAAAAAAAAACTTTATTATAACTGAAAACAACATTTAGATGTTTTTTGACGCTCGAGTGTCCTTTTCCTGTCCACATAATCTGTTGACCCAAACAGACTGCTGTTGAAATAGTTTATTCTGGTCGTCCCAGGGGCTCTAGAGAAAAATCAGGCGAGGCGACATGTCGCGTCGCCTCAGTCAAAAACGTATGTATTTTGACAGTGACAGTAAGCGTGAGGTACGCTGTCACCTGCCAAAGTTTATACAGGGTTCCGAATAAAAAAATACTTAACGCACCAGTTTTGTGTTTTGATGTAATTCGCTTCTGTTTCAGATGCACCGATCCTGGTGTTTATACACGGGGGGTATTGGCAAGCATTAAGTCGAGAGTTGTCTAGGTACCCAGCTCTGTCCCTGTACCGGTGTAAGGTGAAGGTGATCATTGTGGGATACGACCTGTGTCCTAACACCACTTTACCTGAAATAGTTAAGGGTATTTATGATGCTGCTAGTTTCGTGTTTGGGTATGCTGAAAAAATGGATTCGAGGTGAGATAAAAAGCTTTACCCCGTATTCTAAGTCGAATATATAATAAATTCGTAATATATAAAGTAATGAAGGGTAGGTACTCGCAAAATTCTTGTGAATTTTTTTTGCTCATCAAAAATTCTGGACAAGGAGTTACTACGTTACTATATATAATAGGTGATATTATGACGATGGCGTTTTTTTTTTTTAAATTCTGGGCAAAAATAAAGCAAAATTTAACAAAGCTATACAGATCCCTAGACTAACAGATCCCTAGGTAAGGTAGTTTAATGTACCTAGTGCTGAAACGTTATGAAATTTTAAACCAATTTCGAGGAATTGTTTTTTTTTGAAGGAGCATACCATGTGACTATTTTTATACCTGATAATAAGCAGACCCACAAAGTCCGTGAATAAGATCGATCTATTCATTTTTGTTTAACGGTATTGATATTTCTCACTATGCCGGCTAAATGATGTGTTTAAGAAATGCGCGGCGGCAAATACTAATTTGCAATACGAATCTACTTTCAGCCCGTTCTAACAAGGACTAACAAGTGGCTAGCTCATCGCGATGTTTGAATAGACTTAATAACCCATAAACAGTCAATAACACACAACCCAATAATAAACAGTTTCACAAACTGGTATAGTGAAACTGGGACCGACATCTTAACGTGCTCTCCGAGGCACTATAGTCGTGTTGTGAACATATTTTTTAGATTAAAAACTCATTTGTACATACCGGGGTTAGAAACAGGGATCACAGTGTCTATAAGTCTAAGGTCTAAC
This sequence comes from Monopis laevigella, assembly GCA_947458855.1. Lineage (NCBI taxonomy): Eukaryota > Metazoa > Arthropoda > Insecta > Lepidoptera > Tineidae > Monopis > Monopis laevigella. Next base: position 21,383,672 of record OX381581.1, read on the forward strand.
CAACTCGGCCACCACAGGTATATAAAAATCAATTCCCTATAAAATTTCAGAGGCGTATATTTCGCGGGCCATTCAGCTGGAGCACATTTGGTAGCAAAAGTACTAAGCAACGCAGATTTCTTAGCAACAACACCAGGTGTCCATCGGTTGCAAGGAGCATTTCTGGTCTCTGGGATATTTGACCTTCGGGAACTCGTGAGAACCCCTGAAAACAATGCTATTCAACTGCCCGTAGAATGGGCTAGATATATGTCACCGATTTTTGATAGTTATACCCATCTTCGGGGCAGAAACCTTAGAATCTATGTTATAGTTGGGCAGAATGATAGTCCTACATTTATAAAGCAGTCCAGGGGGTTCTTCGAACTTCTGCATGATACCTGTCTCATGCAGAACCTGTATTTTGAAGTAAAAGACAATTTGGACCATTTTGATATTATGGAATGTTTGTCTAATGTTGATAATTACTTGCGTAATTTGTTAGTTGTTGATATTGGAAAGCATTTGTAGAGGTTATTTGTTATCGTCATATTTCTAAGTATAAATTTATATATATATTATATATTTTTATATAATTTGTGTTTTTAGTTATAATCAAAAGTTACCCTTACTCCCAAATCCCTTTACTCTAAAATATGGAAAAAAAAAATAGGAATTGTGGTTAATATATTTTTTTTACCCAAATATAGAATATATTTTTTTTAAAGATAAAAAGCAATGAAAAAAATCCTGGTGGGACAACTAGATGGCAGAAGAGTCTGTTTTTTGTTTTTTACTTTTTTCAGTATTTTTGAAAAAACAGACCACTCTGCCATCTAGTATTAGAAACTAGGACTTCTAACTTCACTCATAGAGTTATTAGAAGAAAGCTAATGGAAAGCGTCTGTGTAGATAACAAGCACAGACAAAATTCGTGAGGGGTGACTGGAACCTGGTTGGCTCACCAGGATTTTTCCATTGCATTTTATCTTTAAAAAACTATTTTATAAATTCAATATCTTCTGATATAAGGAATTTATAAAATGGATATATACCAAATATAGAATGAAAAAAGTTACAAGTATTTATTACTTTGAATATACTTCTTTCGTATATTGTAAATTTTCTTATTTTTAGAGAAAAAAATAATTTAAATACGAAACTCTCCGCTGAGCAAGTTTATGCACTTGTCGGCTTTTTATAAAATTTATGAATTAGGTATCTATTAATTAACATTGTTATTAATTTCTTAGCATCTACTTAATTTACTTTATTTTTATATCTCTATTTTTAAACAAATAGTCGTCAATAAATATTTAAATTAAACGAACCATTATTATTTTAAATATTTATTGACGAATTCCAGTTCCTTAAAATTTTGTTTACAAAATAGAAACAACTATTTAAAGCCCACATCATGTATGAATAATGAAATACTTAGTAAACAAAAGATTGGTAACATGGTTCAGCGTGGGTGAAAATGGGTCGCGGGTCATTCTAATTGTTACATTTTCTCCCGCTAAGCCTATTTTACCCCAAAAACAAGGAAGCTGATGTAATCTTTCACAACAAAAATGCTTTTTACTGAACCTTAATGTGTTTATCAACGGATTTGGTACAAGAAAATCTTTTTGGATGACAAAAAATAACTTTATAGGGTTCCAAGACTAAACGATCGGTTTTATGGTTTAGTTGAAAGCATGGCATCGGTTAAATTATACACCTACTGGTCAAAGTAAAAATTTAATGAAGCTTATAGAAGAGATTAGTGACTAAAATAGAACCTTATTTGACTTTGGTAAGGTAACGCCGACTTTGTCATCTGCCCCTCATGTTCCGATGGGCGCAGATATAAAGGTAATAGAGGTCTTAACATCCACAATTCAAGAGTTCACAAACCATTAATAAATTATTTGCCACCAAATTCTAGTCAATCAACTTATTCTGCAGGCTCTTCTTCTCCACAAAACATAGATAACAATATTTTTTGGAAAACAATATCTGATTACAGACGAACACTTCCAGTTATAAAACGGATCCCTAGAGGTGCTCGTATATCAGTGGCAGAAAAGTTTGTTAAATGTTTAGAAGAATGTATTGAAAACAACAATTTCAATAGTTGGAAAAAGTTGTTAACATTTGCCTATAGCACACTTCATGTTTCTAATAATAAATCAAAATCAATTTCACTAACAAATCATATAAAACAAAACTGCTCACAATCCCAGATTCCTGATAATTATTTATCTAATAAATATAATTATAACCAAATTAGGCATATTGAAAATAAATTTTATGATGGAGATGTTAAAGGGGCATGCAGATTACTGTTTTCTTCTGATGAACGGGCAACTGTTTCCGATCAAACATTAGAGGCATTGCGTAGTAAACACCCATCTCCCCCGCCACATCAGTCTCTTCCTGAACCTCCATCCCCTGATGAAAATGCATTTAATGCATCAATAAATAATATAAATTTAGCAATCACATCTTTTCCAGCCGGTTCGAGCAGTGGGCTAGATGGTCTAAGTCCACAACATTTAAAAGATATGATATCTGTAGTGACTGGTGAAATTGGATTTAAAGTATTAACTACCTTAACAAAATTTACAAATTTTTTACTGTCTGGACAAGTTTGCCCTGAAATAGTTCCTTTATTTTACGGCGCATCACTTTGCGCATTAAACAAAAAGGATGGTGGTATTCGTCCCATTGCTATTGGATGTACCTTGCGGAGAATGGTTTCCAAAATTGTATGTAGACATCTATTAGATTCTTTAAGCTCAAAATTATCACCTATACAGTTGGGATTTGGTACAAAATACGGTTGCGAAGCAGCAGTACATGCAACAAGAACTTTTCTGAATCATAATAAACCAGAAATTTTATTAAAAATTGATATCAAAAATGCTTTTAATACTCTTTACAGAGAACATATGCTGACTGCCATTCTTAACCAGTTTCCGCAAGTTTATCCGTATATATGGCAATGTTACGCTTCACAAACACATCTCATTTTTGACGGACATCTCATTAGTTCTAGTGTTGGTTGTCAACAGGGCGACCCATTAGGTCCAGCTCTTTTCAGCCTCACTATACATGATATTATTGATAAATTAAGCTCAAATTTAAATATATGGTATCTTGATGATGGTACTCTGGGAGGAACAGTGTCAGATGTATTAAATGATTTAGAAACCATAATAAATCAATTTAAAAATATAGGTTTAGAGTTGAACTCCTTAAAATGCGCAATTTATATCAGTAATGAAATCACAAATGAAAACAAATTAAATATTATAGAAAAATTCAATATTTTGGCACCGAATATAAAAATTATGTCAGAAAACGACCTGTTTCTCCTAGGAGCACCATTATTTGATAATGCAATCCCACCATTGATCAAACAAAAACAACAACTATTTAAAGACCATATTTTAAAATTATCTAAAATCCATAACCACATAGCCATTCATCTCATTCGTCATTGCTTATTTGTGCCAAAATTAACTTACCGATGTTCACCATTTTGGAAATATCAAAACTTAACATCTGCTTTAGATTCAGAATTAAAAAACACATTAGAAACCATATTCAATATTACATTTGAAAATTATTCGTGGGATCAAGCAACCTTACCGGTAAGCTCTGGGGGCCTTGGAATTCGCCAAATTTCTAGTATTTCATTACCTGCATTTATTGCTTCTGTTTCTGCATCCAACAACCTCATTGGTAAAATTCTTAATCCATCACTTGGTTGTGATTTTGAGGTTGTGGATAAAGACGAAGCAATAAATGTATGGAAATCATTAGTGCCATTATCAGACCTACCAATAAATCAAGACATTCAAAAGCAATGGGATCAACCCATTGTAAATAACACTTTTAATTATTTGCTACGCAATGCCTCCCACCATGACAAAGCACGGCTTTTGGCAGTTACAGCACCAGAATCCGGTGCTTGGCTGCAGGCTTTTCCTGCTCCAGGTATTGGAACCCTTTTAGATAATAGCACAATGCGGATTGCCGTTTGTCTGCGTTTAGGAGCAAAATTGTGCGAACCTCATATCTGTCCATGTGGCTCGAATGTCGATAAGTATGGGCTCCACGGACTAGCGTGCAGAAAAAGTGCTGGCCGTATCTCTCGACACGCAAATATCAACAATATCATCCGTAGGTCTCTTGCCACCGTTTCGATGCCTTCCATACTAGAACCTCGAGGTATTTTTCGAAGCGATGGCAAGAGGCCTGACGGGATGACTTTAGTTCCCTGGAAGAGGGGTAGGGCCTTAGTTTGGGATGCTACTTGTGTCGACACCATGGCCCAATCTCACATCCAGGGGTCATCGTGTCGAGCAGGATCTGCCGCTACCACAGCAGAAGCCAACAAACGCCTAAAATATTATAATATTTTGAATAATTATGAGTTTGTTGCCTTCGCTGTGGAAACAATGGGTGCATGGAGCGAAGATGCCAAACTTTTTTTAAAAACCTTGGCACCCATGCTTGTGGACCTAACAGGCGACTCGAGAGCTGGCGGCTATTTTAAACAACAGATAAGTTTAGCCATACAGAGGGGCAATGCCGCCAGCGTCTTGGGTACAATGCCGATGGACAGATTGGAGGAGTACTTTGTGCTGTAACTGCCATTATTTCCTTGTGATTTTCTATGTGTTAATTTTAGAGTTTTTAGGTTTTTATTAGTAAATTATTTTTATTTGTAAGTTTTTATTAATTCAATAGGTATAATATAAATGTAATTAATTTATTGTGAAATTTGACTTTTACCGTGTATTAATTTATAGATCACATTTAATTTATTTTATACTGTTACAACTAGTGTTGCCAGACTTATTTGTCTAAATATCGGAAACGAAAAAATCGGACGTTACAATCCATTATTTAAAAACTACAAACTTCACTGACATAAATAAAATTCAAACCTTAAGAAGCCAGTAAAAGGTTTCGCGATCTCGAACGTCTAAAAACGTGTAAATGTTGTTTTCAGTGATATCAAAGTTTATTTCTACAGAAAAAGAACGTAGAGGTGTAAATATTACTTACTCGATCCTAATTAGATAGTATTTTTATAAAAAATATATTAACTTTTGAAAAGACACCCAAAGTTTGATTTATGATTCTAAAAATATTACTTTAGTTATCATTTCAAACCTTAACATATTTTTTATAAAGAAATTATGTAATTAGGATCGAGTTAAAATCTACACCTCCATGTTCTTTTTTTCCAAAAAAAAAACTTTATTATAACTGAAAACAACATTTAGATGTTTTTTGACGCTCGAGTTCGCGAATCCTTTTCCTGCCCACTTAATGACACTGCATTCGCAATCGAAGTCCGTGCTCTCCATACAAAATGAGCTTTCGCACTTCCAATATTCATTTCTCGTTACTATTTACTGTTTGTCACGGAATTACCAATTTAGAAGAAATACCATCACGGCGAGCTTGTTGTTATATATAATGTATATTATTAATTTATAGTTTTAAAAATTGATTATATATTTATTTGATTTTACAAAATTAATACCAATACACAAATATTAATAACAATAGAAAGAATTTCACGTACAATTACAAAACTAAAAAAAAAAATTTACTTCGACTAACGGCAAGTTGGAGGTATATAAGTTTAGGCGTCAAGACGACTGCAGATACCTCAAAATTGGAAGACAAAATATTCTAATATTTTACCCCTTATAACGAAATCAAAACATTTCCTTGATTTGAATCACATGTTCTATCGATTTTTTTGCGGGTCGAGGAATCTTGTGGCCAATTTCGAATGCATAACTGTTAGGTAGTCTAATTTAACAGAATTAATTTTAAATTGGCTACTTGGATGAAAAAGCGGGATTTTGGTCGCCCCGCTCAGGCGCTGGCGACCGCTTCCTAAGAGGGTTAAAAACGGGACGTTCCGCCAAATTCGGGACATCTGGCAACACTAGTTACAACGCTCGATACATCGATTATTCATAAAGAACATTTAACTGCTACGTTAATTTAACGTCGCCGCGTCCATTAAGTATCAGGGTCTTAGTTACAAACAAAAAAAAATGAAATTTATAATAATGCTGTAACATTTTACAATAATATAATAAATACCTAAATATATAGAACTAAAAAGAAGTGGCCCCAGCCTAGTGGTTAAGTCACTGCGCAACTGATAACAAGGTTAAGCAGATGACAACAAGGCCGGCCTGGGATGGGTGACCGCTTTATAAAACGAGGCTATTTCATCATAAACACCGCAACAAGCTCGCCACTTGTTAGGTGTTGCCTCTGAATACCATCGGCGAAATGAGGATGGGTTAATCCCTCCGCTGGGACCCTGAGGCCGTTTAAACGGTTCTCGGGAGCCAAATAGGCACCAGTGATGGTATTTTTTTATTTTTTTTTATTATATAGAACTTTTTTTTTTGGAGAACGGCTCTGACATAATCGCTACCTGATGGTAAACAGACAAGGTACATGAATGAGGTCGATCAACATTGTTGTTTAGCAGTATTGATCGCTCTTACTATGCCGGCTATATGCCGGACTTTTCAACCTCGCTGCTTTATCGAAAAATCAACTGCCAGTTTCGTACTGCACTCTGAAAGGAGACTACTTCCTCGACAAGAAATTGTTGCCTGAATGTCCTGAATAGTACCCGTGAACTCACAGGCTAAAACCGAAACATAACTATGTCACTTGACGGCTTTGTATCTTTATGGGTTTATATATTTGTAATAAAACCGGTCGAAGCCAAGCGAAGCTATAAGAAGCCAGGAAAATGATTCGCGAACTCGAACGTCAAAAAACATCTAAATGATTATTCAGTGATAATAAAGTTTTTTTTTGAAAAAAAAGAACTGGAGGTGTAGATTTTATTTACTCGATCCTAATTACATATTTTCTTTACAGAAAAACTGCTAAGTTTTTAAATGACAAACAAAGTAATATTTTTAGAATCATAAATCAAACTTTGGGTGTATTTTACGTTCTTTTTCATTAAAAAAAAACTTTAATATCACTGAAAACAACAGCAACCTACTCGTTCTTAGACGTTCGAGATAGCAAACCCTTTTCCTGGCTAACTCGCCTCCGTATATTTTTATATAATACTAGTTAACCTTTGGGGGAGTGAGAATTGTATTCAAGGGTGGAGGATGATAAATGAATTGCGACCTAAATTGTTTTAAAGAGACTTACAAAATATAAAATATTTAAACATATTTACAAAATATAAACTAAAACTACTTAACGAACACCTATATATATTTTTATAATTATTCAAAATTATTATTTTATGTTGGGATTCAACAAGGAGACACTCTTGGACCTTTACTTTTCAGCTTATGTATTCAACCAATTATTTCTCTAGCTGAAATCCGAATTAATTGCCTGGTTTTTGGATGACGGAACAATAGCTGGTGATTTAGAAGATATGACTGCCGACCTAGACTATCTCGTTCAAATTTTCAAAGATTTAACTTTCAATTCCTCGGAATGTGAGCTCATCTGTGGTTATGTAAATTGACAAAACTTAACTCTATTTTCCAACATACTTCCAAGCATAAAAGTAGTTTCATATAAATAGCTTAATCTTTTAGGATCGCCAGAAAGAATAATGATTGACGCAGTTGAGAACAAATAAACATCTTTGTGAATTATTTAAAACACTTAAATTCCCATGTAGCTTATACTTTATTAAAATATTCATTTTCAGTTTCTAAAATTATATATACATTAAGAACAATTCCTTTAAAAATTTTGAACCATTTAAAACACTATGATTCGATAATTAAAACATCTATATTGTCAATTTTCAATATATCTATGCATTGTTCTTATGGCCTTGGTTTGAGGTGGGCTCACGACTTATGTCTTCCAGCATTTATTTCGTCATCCTATGTTGTCTCCAATTTAGTTTCTTCAATTCTCACATTTCCTTTGGATACTACTTTGGAGATTTCATTCTTAGACGAGGCTAATTCAGCCTGGGTTTTAAAGTGTCCGAATTCCTCTCCACCACAAGATCTATCGTCTTAATATAATTGGGATAACATTTCCATGAAACAGACAGGTGTTTTCAGGTCAATTATCTTTTCAGTAAGGTCAGGTAATGATCAAGCAAGGTTGCGTGCAGTCGCTTAACCAGAAGCTGGTCTTTGGCTACACGCAGTCCCTTCTCCGTCATTTGGTTCTTTCTTAATAATTCCCTCCGAATCACCATCGGTCTCAGGTTAGGTATCAATATTTGTCACCCGCACACCTTTAACTGTGGTAGATTTGTTCAATGTAATGGTCACCATGGTTTAAGTTGCGCAAGATCAGCAGGTAGAGTATCAAGACATGCAGCCCTTACAGTGGCGTACCGAAAAATCTCAAGGAGCCCCCTCCGCTAATTATATCTTGAGGTACCTTTCATCATCATCATGCCAGCCTTTCGCGCGTCCACTGCTGGACATAGGCCTCCCCCAAGGATCGCCACAACGACCGGTTCTGCGCTGCCTGTATCCATCGGCCGTGACATCCCACGACCTTTTTCAGGTCGTCGGTCCATCTTGTGGGGGGCCTGCCTCTGCTGCGTCCTCCAGCACGCGGTCGCCACTCGAGAACCTTAATGCCCCAACGGCAGTCCGTTCTGCGAGCTATGTGGTCTGCCCACTGCCACTTAAGTTTGGCGATTCTAGAGGCTATGTCGGTTACTTTGGTCCTTTTGCGGATCTCATCGTTTCGAATACGATCCCACAAGGAAACGCCGAGCATAGCGCGCACATGAGGTACCTTTACTTTCATCTTAATCAAAGTTTTATTATAATTGATTATTATACACATATGCCAACTTATGATATAAAAAAGTTTAAATTGTGGTTCTCTTTCTTAAATGATGAATTCTATGCGCCTGTTATTTCTGGCAAATTGGTTAATTACATCGTCAATAAGACAATCAATGTCAGGGTGAGTGTTCAACACAGCCAAGCCATTAAGTCGATCCTCCTTCATTGTCGACCTCTGATAGATATGCAACATGTCTTGGAGTAGGTGTAGTACCCATAATTATGGGTACTTTTTCAAGAAATCCATGTTTGCTTTTTTTTGGTCACTCCTTTAGTTATTTTTTTATAAGATCTAATGTACCATATTTTAATTAATGTTCGACTGAAAACGCCGAAAACGTGAAATATATCGTAATTTTTTTTTACCTGAATTTTAATCAAACCAATGTTGCAATATGTACGCCGTTGATGTACGATCTCTTTTGAATAAATATGAAAACCTAATACATAAAATTTTATTTTCCCATAACTTAATATATTAATAGAATAACATAGTAAATTCAATTATATGACTACAATATTTTACCTATAATTTATAAACTAACATTTTCATAATCCCAGGGGAGAACCTATTCTCCAAAGCTCCCTTTATTTATTTATCAGCAACGTCACATAAGGGTAAATATATCAAAAAATATATTAGCTCTTACAAATACTTTCCTACGCAGTTTATTTATATACTTACCACAGGTACGGTGGGCGGCAAGGTTCATTTTTTGATCACGCAAATTGAACCTTAACACAGAACTATAGAGTGGACCTTAGATTCTAAGTTACACTGCTGTTCACTGTACCCGACTACCTCTTCCACAAATTATTTATATAATTTAGAAGATAATATTTACTTTTTGACGCATAATTTGAATTTTTAATTATGTTTATCTTTAAAAGCTTAGTTTTCATTTTTATTTACATTATAAAATATTATATTTTTTCCATAGATGTAAATTTATAGAAATCTATCCTAGAATACCCAGTAGAGGGGTTTTATCCCCATCTTGTATATATGTAGTTTTAATACAATATAATTTCTTTACTTTTATTACACAAGAAAAATAAAATATAAGAAAATAAAAAAAGAGTTATTTATTTTAATACTTATACTACATTTTTTTTATTTGTTTAATCAATTGTTATTACACATATAGGCTTGGATCAGTAATACAAAATCACAGACAATTTTAACAGTAACAACACAGATGGCTATATAACTACAAAGTTGAATAGAAATACATAATAATTACATAAACAATAAAATAATTAAAAATAAGTACATATTGCTTTATACTAGTGTATTTAAAAAATATATTGCGTGTTTGGGCGGCATTTTTTGTAAGGCGGGCGGGCGCCGGCCAGAGTTATACGCGCGCTCACCCCGGTCGCACGACTGTGCCGCCCTACGACAAACATGTAACGCGATCGCGAAATGCAACTTGTATACAACTTAAGCAAAGTTTATAGAAAAGAATAACTTTATTTTAGACCAATATTATTATATAATAATTATTTAAAAATACTTTGGAAGTTTTGCATTTGCACAGTGATTTATAAAAGTTTTAAGAAAACTAAAGGAAATGGGCACTACAATTTTCAAGGTAAGTTATTATGATAATATTTTTATAATATATAATATAATTTTTAAGTACAAATTTTAAATACATTTTTTAATAAATATAATAAATACGTAGGTACTAATAAAAATAGTATATAATGAAAAATAAGATTATGTTAAGTATGTTTCTGAAAGCTACTAAGTATTAATAGTAATGCACTGTACTATTAATACTATATATAACATTATATATAAATTAAAAAAAAACTACAATAGACAACATAATAAAGAACTTAAAAACTAAGTAATAAATAATATAGCTATTTTATGTATAGAAGAAGAAGACATTAACTTGGATATTATCTATAGGATATAATATATTTCTATTTAATTGATCAGTCCCCGTAGCGCGCCCAAGATAGAGTGATACAATTGGTCTGACAATTAAAATAATATTGAAAACAATTAAATTTTTGTTGTCAAAAGTATTTTCACAACGAAAATTCATCTTGCTTTTATGATATTTTAGTTATTTAGGCGTTATATTGAGGAAGTCCATCAGGTATATAATTAATTATGGTAAAATATATTTTGCATTACTATTAGTTATTATGACCACGTCTTGGCGCACGTAACGTAGGACGCCCCGCAGCTAGATGGACTGATGACCTGCGGAGGGTGGCTGGCAGAGACTGGATGCGAAGATATGCCCAAGCAGCAAGCAAGCGTTTTCAACATCAATATACCAGCGCAATAAGAACTTTAAGTTCCATCAGAGCCGTAAAAGAGTTTTAAAAGACGCTTTTGACGTTATAATTACGGTTTGTTATTTAGTATACAGCCCAAATTTTATAAGGGCTCTATTAAGTGTTAGACAAAAACTTCAGCATTTTAAAAAGAATAGAAAAACACTACTGTACAACTTTAAACATCTTTTTACACTAAACACTGTTTTTTATCATTAAAGCTGTATAAAGACCTTATTAAGCACCTGAAGCTGACTTATCAAAGCCTAAAGTGTTATTATAGTATCACTATATGTTTTTATCTGTACAATAGTACATGATAAATCTAAAATAAAACTTATATTTAAAGTGTAACTCTACGCTCTTGTAAAGACATTGGTCCTATGACTTATGTATAGTGGGGTGTTAAAATACTTCAAGAAAAATTTGCAGCTATAGTACAGATTTTAGTCAGCTTTACTTTAATTGTTGTGCAAGTTCGAGAAAAATGGAAAATAAATCTACATGGAAAAAAATAAAACGATCTGGTGCTATTTTGGTTTAATACGATCGTATAGAATGCCTTTTTATGTAACATTTAATTATGGTCCAACCGGCGAACGGCCTCGAATTTTCGTCTTTGACAAATCTAGCGATGTCAACTCGTTTTCTTGGCCATCTTAACTCTCCTTTTGTTTCTTATCGGCTAGGTATTATGCAGATATTTTTTTCCCTTTCTCTACAGTTTTCACAATTTTAAACGGCAATTTCTGAAAAATAAAATAAAGTAATTAAGCTACACAATAATTCATGTATAAATTAAACACAGATAACAATTTATGTTCTACTAGCTGACCTACGCAACTTCGTCTGTCAAACGTGTCTGTTCTTCGCACATTAAAAAATAAAAAGACAATTAAAAAAATATACCAGAAAGAGAAAAATTTGCATCTTAAATAAGTTTTGCTATATGCCATATTAAGAAATAGGCAAACATATAGTCGCTAATCGATGAAAAAAAGTAAAAAAAAAGGATTGTAAAAAATCGTACGTTTTCCGTACGATTTCGATGTTTCGATCGTACTCGCGTAAAATCATCAAAAAATCGTACAAATGGCAACCCTGTACCTCGCTACCGCGCCGTCCCCCACATGAACGCCCGCCAAGCTCTCAAAAGGAATAAATTTTCCCCGTTTTTGCAACATTTTTCATTGATGCTCCGCTCCTATTGGTCGTAGCGTGATGCTAGTTTCTTTTTCATCCTTCGTCACTTGTGAAACGGAATTCTTTTGCTCACTTACTGACAAAGTAAATTTTAATATAAAATATACAATAAGAGAGGTTTTTTTACATCTTTAACGTATCTCTAAAATTCAAAGTGTATGGATATTCATTAACTACCTTTTTTTTAAGAATTACAAGATATGAAAATTATCAATTAAACCTCTTGAACGATAAAAATATTCCATTAAACAGCTAAATAGCAGCTTATAGCTGACTAAAAGAATCCGTAACAAACTACTAACAGATTTTTAAATTATAATGCTTTTAAAATATCTTTTAGGCTGTTTAAAAAATTATCGCCATTGTTGATAATTAAAAACAAATTTATTAAATATATAACTAAAATTTTATGGTCGGTGATGATCGTATTAGTATCTTTTAGAATAAAACAAATCAATTTTGATTGTACCTTAAAAGCAATTGTACTTACCGTATTTAGAACAAATCCTTATTAATATAATCTTATTGTTTTGAGGGCGCGTTAATATTTTCACTTAAAATGTATACCATAACACAATAAATTTTATTCCGCACTGAAAATTTACGAATATCAACAGCTTTCAAGTCTAATTAAACATGTACACTTTGCAATTATGATAAAATTATGTCGCCATAATATAATTTTCTCTTCATTATTTTTATATTTATTCTCTTTAAAAACTTTTTTAAATCATTTTCGTTACAAAATACTTACAAAAGAATAATTAAAGATTTAGGGTTTTATTGTACACCTAATAACAGCGATAAAGCAGCTTTTAAACAGCTTCTTCTTTACTTGTACAGCTACTATACAGCTTTAATAACTATTAAAGCTGTTTATTTTGGGGCCCAATTTGTGATTATAAGGTCTGTTTAAGTGCTTCTAAAAACTTTATACAGCCTAATTAAACGCTTTTAGTATAAATGGCAACTTAAATGCAGCTTCTATAAAGCTTGAGTGCTGCTTGGGTGATGAGTGGTGTGTCTTGGGAGAGGCCTATGTCCAGCAGTGGACTGCGATAGGCTGATGATGATGATTAGTTATTAAAGAACTTAGTACAACAATAATTATGTCGCGAGACTAATAACCAATTTTAATTATTTTCTAGATTATTAAAATTATTCACAGTAATAATTTCACTTACAATTTTAAAAATTTACATTATATTTATGTGGTTTCTTACTAATTGAATTTTGGCATCGAAATCAATAATTTCATAAAATTAACCTATTAATTTAACTTCGTGTTTTCAATGGAATTTACTAAGGTATATGATTATAATTTGCGGATTTTTTACTTCGTTGGAAGTTAATATTTTTTCATTAGGTTTTTAAAAGGAGTCAAGTTATTTGGTAACTAATTAAAATGTCATTTTGCATATTTTATTAATTGTTTATATTAATAAAAAAAGTTCATACTTTTAAATGAAAAAGTTAATAAAATAATAAATAACTTACACCGACAATTATCTCCTGAAAACTGGTAAACTCATAAATTCTTATTCATAAAAACTTATTGGGTCTTTGACATATAGTTCAAATGTAGTTTTGCTTCTTTTTTAGCAACAAAAATAAATATGCATAAAAGAACCAAACATAGTTTAACTAAATTGTTATAATGTTATAAGTTAAAAAAGATGGGTTCTCAATACAAACTAGTAGGTAATGTTATATACAATTACATATATGTATGTATCAATCAATCACGGGTGCCTTACGGCGCCCGAGACCGCCTAGACGGCCCCAGGGTACCCAGCGGAGGGGTTTTAATCCCACCTCGTCGTAGCCGATGGTATGAGTCTACACCGAACAAGTGGCTAGCTCGTCGCGATGTTTTGAATAGACTCAATAACCCATCCACAAACAGTTTCACAAGTTGGTATAGTGAAACCGGGACCGACAGCTTAACGTGCTCTCCGAGGCACTATAGTGGTGTTGTCAAACAAATGTACATACATTTTTTAATTAAAAACTCATTGGTACACACCGGGATTCGAACCAGGGACCTAAGTGTTTTTAAGTCCAAGGTCTAACCAACTAGGCCACCACGTATATAATTACATATATGTGCCGCAAATATTCAGATAAATAGGAGCTTATAAATTAATTTAAAATTCTGAACTTTTAATTATTTTAGGAATTCTTTATTAATAATATAGATAACCACAGTAATTTGGATGTGAAGGAGGCGCGCTGTACCGTGTAAGTATTTGTGGTTAAAATGCCTATACGGCGTCATTAGAGAAATTTTAACAAATATTAGGTACTCTATGACATTAGATTGCGCAGTTCTATGTACCATCAGTACCCAGCAGTGGGATTTTATTTCAACCTCTTTGTAGCTGATGGAATTATGAGTCTACACCAATACACAAAAGATCCCATTGGGTTTAAATGTTTGTGACTGATGTCAACCCCATATTTATGTCACTCATTGGTGCACACTGGGTTTTGAATTTGTAATCTAAATTTTTTTATAAATTCCTCATCAGGATATTTTTACATTAAAATTATTAAGTTACAATTGCAATGAAAATTCACCATTCATTATTTTTTAATATTAATATATATAAATGTATGAATATATAAATAAATAACCAATAACGAATCTTTACAATCAGTAATCTAAGCAAAAATACACAAGAAACATACAATAATAATAACCTAACAAAAGCAAAAAACATGTGTTTATGTGAATGTATATGTGTGGATGAGAAGAGTGTGTATGATTAATGGATGTGTGGTGTGTGTGTGTTTGTTTGTGAATTAACAAAGTATATGAACATCAGCCACCATATAATTCAGCATTCAATCGGTCAATAACAGCTTCTGAAGTAAATATCAACTTCCACGAACCTATCATTATATAGTTCGGCGATCCGCGGCGATCATTACCTATTTATACCACCAGACGCTCTCTATGTGCCTTCTTCTAATTACTATATACTAGAGAAGTTAGAAATTATAGTTTTCGAATAACTAGATTATAGATTATTTTTTTATGTTTGCGGCTCAAGCTGATGTTTTTTTACATTAATATTATGTATAAGGAGTCGAGTTATAACTTTGTATAAGGTTGATACTACTGACCTAGTTTGTATACAATTTGGCATACAGTTAAAGTGAGAAGTGAGATATAAGATATTATTTATTTAGGTGGAGAGCCTCAGTCGGACGACTGAGGCCGGGTTAACCGGGATAAATCTCAACAATTTTTTTGGAATGTAAATTGATGCACGAATACTCTGTATTCGTGCATCAATTTACATTATATACATAAACGCGCGGTTTATATAATTTTATTCTGTAAGCATTCTAAAATACTAATGCAAATTTACTTATAGCTCAAATTCTGTATTTACAATGTGGTGTTGGTACAGTTTGTTCATCAGAATTTACCCTTTTTTAATGTATGAAAGTTTCATGGTTAAGTCTCTATTATATAACACTAGCCGCTTACGCAGTGCACGCAACGAAAGCTCTCAAAAGGAATATATTTTCCCCGTTTTCGTCATTTTTTTTATTGATGCTCCGCTCCTATTGGTCGTAGCGTCATAGCCTTCCTCGATAAATGGGCTATCCTACCTTTCCTGTTCCGAGATTAGCGCGTTCAACCAAATAAACTCTTCAGCTTTATTATATTAGTATATATATAAAAAAGTTAAATTAATGAGTATAATTCCATTAATTCCTCTGGAGCCGCGCAGGTGCCGAGAACTGCAGCCGCATTGCCTCTTTGAATTTCTAGCCCTATGCGTTGGAAAAAGTAGGCTCTAGCACGTCGGTCACCTGATTTCTCTATTAATAATTTTCCCAACAGATTAGAAAATGCTAGAGCATCAGAGCCAGGCCAGAAATTCAAAGTGGTCTGCGAGCTGGGAATATTTATCGTGTTTTAAATTTTGTGCTTTAAGAGCTGCGGCCCCAGAGGAAACAGAGGTGAGCTGTAGATTAGATGGAGCTAATGTGTCCGTGCAGGTGTCGTCCCACACTAACGATCGGCCCCTACACCACGGGACTATGGTCATGCCGGGATTATACTCATTAATTTAACTTTTTTTTTTCTTTTTTATTATTATCGATTATAATCTCTACTTTTAAAATATTGTTTTAAAGATTTAATATTATATGTATTAATACAAATGAATAGCATTATAAACTAGATTTATCTAACGTATAGATATTATATAGTATATATAATACCCAAGCTCTTTTATTTAGGTACTGGCAATTATGCATCTACGAACGTAAATGTAATATACACTTGGATATATATACTCATATATACATATATATCTAAAGTTATAAGGCAGTTCTAATATTTAACTTTTAAAAGTTACTTTCCAGGGTTTTATTTTATTTAAAAAAGGAATCCTTTATAATGAGATTTATTTTTTATTAGAGCACATCATGTGATTGCTTTTTTTCATTCTGTGGTAAGTAGACAAAGGGGCTTAGCATAACTACATCGATTTAGTTTGACAGTCGATAAATTGAATTATAGAAATGAACAAACATTCATAAAATCGATATGTATCGATTTTGTCGATTTATCGAGCCTATCGATGCTGTTATGGTAGGGCCCATAGAGTCAGGACCACCACCATTGACGTAAACCACCGCTGTGCTGTTACTAAACAAATACTTACTACATCTATCGGACTAAGTGGTGGTTCTGACACTACAGGCTGTACCGGCTAAATGATGCGGTTACGAAATAGTCGAAAACAATTACGATTGCATTAGATTATACTTTAAAATATCTTCGCTGCTTTGTAGTTAAATCAACTGAAAACCCCCGGTGTGTAGTAATGAGTTTTTATTCAAAAAATAAATTATATTTGTTTAACAACCCCACTATATAGCGCCGGAGAGCACGTTAAGCTGTCAGTCCCAGTTTCACTATACCAACTTGTGAATCTGTTTATAGTTGGGCTATTGAGTCCATCCAAATATCGCGACAGCTAGCTACTTGTTCGGTGTAGACTTATTCCATCGGCTACGACGAGGTGGGATTAAAAACCCCTCCGCTGGGTACACCCTGAGGCGGTCTCGGCCGCCGTAAGGCACCTGTGATGATATATTTGTATATTTAAAAATGGATACTAAAATGTCATTGCTCGGGTTAGCGAGTTATAGACCGTCCTCTCATCTGAACTTTCCTCCCACCTAAACCTTCCTCATAATATCTCGAGAACTATTCGTCCGATTTACTTGAATTTTGGAATAATTTTAGATCATGTTTTATCAACCTTGTTTTTTTGCTATCCTTTCGCTTAGAAATGTCAAGTATTGATAATAATATGTTCAAGTAGGCAAGGACATTTTTTTTAAGTTGATACAAATACGTCGTGTGTGAAACGAATGAAAGTTCTTTTCTTTTATTATGTTTATAAAAACATTTTATTTTATTTTATTTGCATATGGGTAATTCGTTTTTTTTTGCTATAAATAAAAATATCGGAGAATAATCCTTACTTCAAATATCGATCGAAAAATAATATGATTACCGAAAAGTGAAAGGTTGATAAGAATTAATACATTACATATACAACTAAGATTATAAATATTCACCATCATCATCATACCAGCCTTTCACGCGTCCACTGCTGGACATAGGCCTCCCCCAATGATCGCCACAACGACCGGTTCAGCGCCGCCTGTAGCCTACGGCTTCCCGCTACCTTTTTCTGCTGCGTCCTCCAGCACGCGGTCGCCACTCGAGAACCTTAATGCCCCAACTGAATTTTTATATTTAGCTCGCAGAACGGACGGCCGTTCTGCGAGCTAAATATAAAAATTCATACTAACATCATAAAAATTAAAGTGAGTCTTGTCTGTCGGTTTATCAGGTGACCGTAATTAAATATCAGTCGATGGTTTCCTACCCTATAAGGTTCCTGTAACTAAAATACATTACAACCATAACTAAACATATCATCACGGGTGATTTACGGCTCCAGAGACCGCCTAGACGGCCCCAGGATACCTTGCGGAGGGGTTTTAATCCCACCCCGTGGTAGCCGATGGTATGAGTCTACACCGAACAAGTGGCTAGCTCGTCGCGATATTTTGAATAAAGTCAATATAAACAGTTTCACAAGTTGGTATAGTGAAACCGGAACCGACAACTTAACGTGCTCTCCGAGGTACTATAGTGGTGTTGTCAAACAAATGTACTTAACTTTTTTTAATTAAAAACTCATTGGTACTCACCGGGACTCGAACCAGGGACCTAAGTGTTTTTAAGTCCAACGTCTAACCAACTCGGCCACCACGTATAACCATAAATAAAGCCTATAATAATCTAACACGCATATGATATCATGAAATTATAATGAAATTTCACAAGATTTCATTTAGATTACGGACACAGGTGAACGTTACGTAGTTGTAACCTTTACCTCATTAACAGAAAATTTACGGCGGCGTTTACTTAAGTGAAGTTTAACTCAAACCAAGTTTAGTACTACTTAAACAACATTAATTTGAATACCTATGTCAAGTTTGTTATTATAATTAAAAGTTATATTATTTATAATACCTACTCTTGTTTATTAATATAGTACCTAAATTTATAGCTACGCATAATTAAAATAAAATCATACACTTTTCGTTTTTGTACTTAGAGGATTTTTGCAAAAAAATGTATGGCAAGACACGATAAGTAATAGTTCGTAAAAACACCTTAAATTGTTGGTCTGTGTGACGTTTGTTTGTTCATTTGTAAAATTTACCTACTCAAAATATAATTACATAATGAAAAATAGCCATTTTATCGTTCATTTCATCAAAATCGACCAATAAGTTTTTTTTATTAGAGCACGGGATGTGACTTTGTATCTACCTGGTGGTGAGCAGACCTACAAAGTCTATGAATGGGGTCAATAGATATTATTTCTCAAATAATATTGATCGCTCCCATTAGGCCGGCTAAATGATGCGATTACGAAATGGGAAATAATGAATGAAGTAGACTTAGGGCCAAATTCCCCATTCATACTAAACGCGATGTTCTAGCTAAACCGAGTTTAAGCGTCTAACCAAGTTTAGAGCTCTTTTTACGTTTAACCAATATAAAACTAACGAAGTTCAAGCTAAACTCGGTTTATTTTCAGTAGCCCTAATGTGAGTTTTTTTAACATTTACTTTCGCCACAGAAGAAATAATAGTACAAGTACTTTCGCGTTAACTATACTACTGCGTTAACATTTTGATCAATCACACGCTCGCATTTTTAGTTCTTAAAATTTCCGCTTGGAGCGCTGAACTAAAAAACTGTACCAGAGGGGAATAAGGGCCACGTTAATTTAAATCGCTTTAAATCCTTTTTTCTTAAAAATAATGATTTCATAAAGCCGGCAAATGTTGCTCTTTGAGACTTTAAAGATACATTTAAAAATATATATTATGTTTCATACACCATAATATCATAAACAAAATATTGGTACTAGATAGTCTATTAAAGCCTGGTTGTTTATTAAGGCCCAAGCTCTTTTAAATCTTTTCGAAAAAACCATGAAACGATATTAAATATTTTATTGAATGCATTTAAATGTATTCATTTATCAATTTATACTTATATTAGGTTCATAATATCTGTAGGAATAGCAATTTTAAGCCAAATTAACTTTTAAGAAAAACCGGGCCTTATTATGCGTTGCATGTGGGCCTTATTATCCGCTCTTTTTAAAATTACTTATGTAATAATAAATACCTAAGATATGGATTATACCTACTGGATAGGTTTTAGCTTTAGGCTTCCATATATTTTGTTTCTTTTAATAATCAATAATATACCAACACCAACGCAAATTGAACTATTTCAAATGGGCCTTATTATATTTTGACCCTTATTACCCTCTGGTACCTTATTTCCCATACAAATTTTAGTTAACTCAAACGCAAAGTAATAGTTAGAAAACTCACACTAGGGGTACTGAACGCCCGATTTTCGTCGTTTAGCTCGTTAATTTCTTTCAAGAGGTGTTACTGTCAAGGTCAAACAATCCTGCAAGGGAAAGTGTTTTTTTTTAAATAAAATGGAATGCGTTTTGATTCTTTCGTTTCGAAATAAGAAATAATTTAGTTAAAAAAACAGCAGTAGGTCGCTTTTATCTGTTAAAAATACTAAACGATCGTTTATGTCTATAGAGTTGGTTTTCATAAACGTGATCAAAATTTGGCTGGTGAAATCGGACACATGTAAACCGAGATCAATTTCGAAATTTGAACTCGTTTAAGCAGAACTTAGTTTTGTGTGGTTTTGCTAAACTCAGTTTATATAGCGAACGCAGAAATTGGCCCTTAGTTAATAATAATAACATGTAGAACAAATTACACATATTGCTTGGTCACAAACTAAGCTCTAGGCTTGTATAGTACAAGTACTAGAAGCAACGATATAATACATATTATATTTTATAAACACCCAGACTATGACAAACTGTACAGAAAAACGACCTAATATTTTTTTTGCCATGGGTGGAAATCGAACCCACGTCCTCCGGACGTCTACGGAGTCGGTTAGATATAAGATTTTTTAATTATTTATTTATTTTATCAACAGCATCCCACAGCGGAAAAACTGTATGTCATGACAAGATTGAATTCCTGGTTATCTGGTATATCAACAACAGTTTCCCCAAAATGTGGGATTACAGCATGAATATGGGCAAAATTAAAGCTTTCTTACTTTTATTTAAAAATTAATAGGTAATCGAACTAGCTATCCAATATTAAATTCAAACAACGCTGTTCCACTTTTTGTGGCACCAAAAATATCGTTCTCGATCTCAACGAGATCTTATTGTATCGAAGTAGGTTTTTTTTTTATATTATCGCGAGTTCATACAATTTGAAACCTATGTAAATAATAAAGCGGCCGGTTAACAAAACCTAAATTGTATAGTCGGTTATAAAATGGGGTCTTACAAATTTTACTTTTATTTTTATGTAAAACTATTTTTTTATGATCTTTTGTATTGTAAGGAATAAATGGGTTATAAATTTAAAAAAAAATCTTACGCAGTCATCTTTTAATGTAAAAATAAAAACCAATCGAATATAGGTACATATACTTAGATACCTATATTTAGATATATTGGGTGTCTCAAAAGAAATTTTATATTTAGTGGATTGATTAAAAAAAAAGGAAGCGGTATATAGAAAAAATGTTTATTTATTGTTAAAATACACTTTTTGGGAATTCATTTCTTAAAAATAATATCGTCTAAATGTAAACCCTCACGTTGTTGGCACTCATTTAATCGAACAATAAAATTACTTATGACTGCTCGACAGGTGGAGTGAGGGATGGCTGCCATTTCGTGACGGATATTTTCTTTCAAATGCGCCAGTGAAGTTGGTTTATTGGCGTAAACTTTAGATTTAAGATAACCCCATAGGAAAAAGTCCATAGGGGTTAAATCTGGGCTACGTGGAGGCCAATTTATGTCACCTCTCCGGGAGATCAATTTTCCTGAGAAAATTTCACGAACACGTGGCAGAGATAAATTGGACGTGTGTGAAGTTGCTCCGTCCTGTTGAAACCATGTTCTTTGGTTATAGCCAGGAAAGTTTTGCAGTTCAGGTACCAAGAAGTTGTCTAACATCTCCACATAACGCTCTGAATTGACTGTAACTGTACGCCCCATTTCGTCTTCAAAAAAGTAAGGGCCGATAATTCCTCGCGCCGACATGGCAGCCCATACGGTCACTTTAGGCGAGTGTAGGGGTTGCTGATGTTTGCGTTTCGGATTGGCTGAACTCCAGTAGCGGCAGTTTTGCTTATTTACGTGGCCATTAAGATGAAAATGAGCTTCATCCGAAAACAAAATGTTGGTAAACGTTGAAAATCGCTCAATCATCTGATTTACGAAATTAAGCCTCTGACCGGCATCTTGGGGCTTTAATTCTTGCACCAATTGAATTTTGTAGGGGTGCAGCTTTAGATCTTTGTGCATAATGCGATGTAATGATGATCTATGCACATTTAAAGCACTCGCGCGCTTCCGAATTGAAAGGTTCGGGTCGTCACGTACAGACTGATTAACACTCTCCACGTTTTCTACCGTTCTTGATGACCTAGGTCGCCCGGATTTTGATTTATCCAGCGTTGATCCAGTCTCTTCAAACTTTTTAACCCAATGTCGAATGAGAGGAAGGCTTGGCGCATCATTTAAGTGGCGAAAACCTCGAATACTGCAGAATTTTCTACGCGCGACAGTTGCCGAATCACCGTTCTTGTAAAACTCTCGCACGCACAACGCGCGGTCTGCTCCCGAGAAACGCTCCATAGCGACTGAATTCCCAAGAGCCAAGCTACTAATTGACATAACCCCCGCACCCCTCAAGTACGCAGCGTTCACGCAGTAAGCTAAACAAATATAAAATTTCTTTTGAGACACCCTGTACATAGATTGTTACTATACTTTAATTTATATTTATATTTGTAAAGTAAACAAGCGTTCAGCAGCCCAATTACGATGCAAAATACTCATGGATAGATTTAAAATACATTACAAAATTCCGGACAAACTAGCAGTTTTAGCCTATAGACCAGACTTGTTGAACTCACCGTTCCGTGGGAACAAAAAATTCCTAAGGACAACCCCATCAAGTCAAACAAATACTTTGTCTCACGAATGAAATTACTAGGAACGGGCTTAAAACTCAACTTTATGCAGTGGAAGTTGCCAGAGGAATGGCAACTTCGTTTAGTCTTTGCATCTTCTATAGTAGGTTCTTGGCCTTCTAAGATCGGCCGTCGGAACTTTTATGGAACGTGTTTCCAAGATTGCTGACATGGTCATATAGTATTTGGTTGGGTATAGATGGAGTTGAATTCGGAAAACCCCTGCTTCGCGGTCTCAAGTCCAGGAACACTACAGCTCACTCCCCTGCCTCCAAAGAAAACGATGGATTCGGCACCCGCACGAAGAATCCATAGCTAAGAACGATATAAAATCGTTCTTATCACAAATTACAAACTTTATTTTATAACTTATGTACTTAATTAGAATTTTGAATGGAATAATAATAACGTTTTCGTTTACCAATTTCATAGGATAAATTAATCTTGATTTAGATCTTAATTAAGCTTTTGGTACTGCGTTAAATAAGCTGTAAAAATGAAGCATTAAGCCAAATATCAGAACCTAAACCAACAGCTTTGCAAATGAGTTGGTGAAATACCGGGAAATTTACAGCTGAAATTCTTACCCGGCAATTATCGCCGACTAATGACCGGTAATAAATTATTACGGCGAGGAGGCTTAGTTTCTAATTCATTAGGCTTTTATCAATTTTCTTCGGTGCATAAATTATTTAGCGCCGTAATTCGATCCTGACTTAAGTCACGAAACGTTTTTTGAATCAAAATTAAGACGTCTTTCTTTAAACTAAACGCTTCTGCCTAAAGAATATGATTGTCATTCCTTAAGTAATACATCATCAACTTCTTAACTGTTTTAATTTCATAAATTACTTAGTGCGGTAATTCGATCCAGAATAAAGTCACAAAACCTCTTTTGAATAAAAATTAAGATGGCTTTCTCTAAACTAAACGCTTCTGCCTAAAGAAGCTAATTGTCAATTATAAAATAATATTTTTTATTATTAAATAATATTTCCCCAAGACTTCATCACCTTCTTAACACCTAGCGAAGTGCACACTTATACTTTATTTTACTTTTCATAAATGCCTGTAAAGGTTTACATGAAATAAATATCTATGACTTTGGCTTAGGTATCTTAAATGCATTATTTAAGACTTAATTCGATTCTGATTTTAGTCACAGGCCGTTTTTTGAATTAAATTTAAGAAGAATTTTTCTTGAGTAGTTAAGGCCTAAATAAATGCCTTGAATATTTGTTGTTGATTGACATTCCTTAAGGCACATGTAGCAACTTTTAGATGTTCGATATGTACCAATCATATTTATTAGTCCACATGGCAAGCACTGGTGGAAACGGGTTCTACTAAGCTATGTTTTTTATATGAATAGATGCGTCCGCGTACTGTAGATGCGTGTTCTGGATTCGAGCTGTAGCTGCTTGATATGGATGCGTGTTATGGATGAGTGCTATGGATGCGTGCTATAGATGCGTGCTATGGATGAGTGCTATCGATGCGTGCTTAGATGCGTGCTATGAAGGAGTGCTATGGATGAGTGCTATAGATGCGTGCTATGGATGAGTGCTATGGATGCGTGCTATAGATGAGTGCTATGGATGCGTGCTATAGATGCCTGCTATGGATGACTGCTATGGATGGGTGCTATGGATGCGTGCTACAGATCGTGCTCCCGGTGCTACTGTCGATACATCGCATATTACCAGCTACGCATCTACCTCGCACTGCTACCTTGCGGCGGCGCAACTTCGCAGGACATCTCACTTGCTAAGCGAGTGTTTAAGAATTACGTAACGCAATTCTTAAAGATTTTCCTTCTTCTTTCATTTCATTCTTCTTGAAGATCTTGTCAACTTCGCTTTATATATTTTATTTTAAATGGAGCCTCTTCTTTTGCCAATAAATATCAAGATTAATGGTAGGATTAATAGTTGTTTCTTACCATTGCATTCAAATCAAATGTAAAAGCTAGAATCAATGGCTAAGGCATTAAGCTCGCCTATGTATCTACAATTTATGTAAGAATTTAAAATAAAATAAATAAATGGCTAAGTCGTAGCCTTTGCTAAGTAGGTATAGACTATTTTATCCTGATATTAAAATGTAACACCAGAACCAATACTACCTTAGTCTTGGTCTTGCTCTGGGTAAGTAAAATTTAATACGTAACTATTCGTATGTTTTCTACGAAAAAGTTTTTTTTTAATTACTTACATTTTTTATTCAATTATGTATTATAAAAAGAGAATGTATAGGTACACTTAGAACACATTGAAGACGTATTCATTCGTATATGAAGACACGGAGAGTGTCTGAAAGAACCTCATTAGCTTACATCAAGATTCCATCTTTTTTAATAAAATATATATTTTAATAACTTAAAACTAGATATACTCATATATACAAGATGCATTTGAAGGTTGTACTTTGGGTTAATAACAAGCTCTACTGATCTATTCTAACAAAATTTAAAACCGTGTGTCACAAGTGGGCAGGAAAAGGATTCGCGAACTCGAGCGTCAAAAAACATCTAAATGTTGTTTTCAGTTATAATAAAGTTTTTTTTTTGGAAAAAAATAACATGGAGGTGTAGATTTTATTCACTCGATCCTATTTACATCATTTCTTTATAAAAAATCTGTTTAGTTTTGAAATGAGAACAAAAGTAATATTTTTAGAATCAAAAATCAAACTTTGGGTGTCTTTTCAAAAGTTAATATATTTTTTATAAAAATACTATCTAATTAGGAGTACGAGTAAGTAATATTTACACCTCTACGTTCTTTTTCATTAAAAATAAACTTTGATATCACTGAAAACAACATTTAGACGTTATTGGACGTTCGAGATCGCGAAACCTTTTACTGGCTTCTTAAGAAAGGGGGTTTTATCCCACTTCGTAGTAGCCGATGGTCTATCTACACCGAACAAGTCGCAATGTTTGAATAGATTAAAAAACTCATCTATAAACAATTTTACAAGTTGGTATAGTGAAACTGGGACCAAGAGCTTAACGTGCTCCTAGATCAGAGGCACTACTGTTGTACATTTGTGTTGTCAAACAAAATAATGTACCTATATATTTTTTTATTAAAAAATCATTGGTACACACCATGTTTTGAACCGGGGACCATAAACTGTAGTATTTTGGAGTCTGAGGTCTAATTAACCCGACCGAAAAATAATTGTTTAAGAATAATAAAAAATATAGTCATAAACCTACATTTGTTGCTATTTTCGTTAGCTCATAGAAATAAAATAAACATTTTCTATAAAAATATGGATCCCTAAAAAAATTACTAATTGAATTTTCCTCGCGGGCAATGCTCCGGAAAATACAAACGATATTATATTAATAATTTTCAATCCATTGAATCTTTCTCTTTTTCGTATTGCTTTCGGATATAAATTTCCAAAATTTGGCTGGACTGGACATCTCCAATCGGGTGTAATAATATTCGGGTGTAATTTGAAATAGTACCTAAACCTTTTTCGTTCAAATAAATAATATGAATTTTATTTAACTAATAAAGAAAGTTGGATATCACATAGCCTACTTAAAGCGGGTGAGCCGCGAGACCGTATAGGTATACCTACTCTTCAACCTGTATGAAGAAGTTTACTATTATTTATTCTATGGTTTAACGAATGAAACTATAATTTAATAAATAGAACAAAATTCTTTATTTTTTATTCATGCCTTACAATATTTACAAACTCATAATAATATGTAACTTATCATGTCGTGACTGGCTTGTAGTCACGACATGATAAGGCACGTGGACGTGGCAAAATGTCTTCGCGCGAGAACTCCCGAATGCAGTTTCGGTCGTAGTTTCGGCAGGTTTGCCGCCAAAACCGAAATTAAACCGAAACTGGTTTTTTTTCCGAAATTCGACCGAAACCGAAACTTTCGGTCAGACACTACCAGGTAGATACAAAGTCACATGCCGTGCTCCAATAAGCAAAAAATAAAATAAAAAAACAGAATCAGTCATAGGACTGCAAAATTATGCATGTCAGAACGGAAAATGTTTAGCTTAACAAACCAAACTTGTTAACATTATTTTTTTTGGGTTGTCTGTCACATATTTGTATACCTATGTATAGACACATGTACCCTCTCATGTATCTATGTACCTATGTATGTATGTGTGTATGTGTGTATCTATATAAAAATCCCACAGATCTGAGCGTGACGGTCACGCGTGTTTAGTACTTATTCCCCATCCCAAAAAGTGCCCAACTTGCCTAAAGAAGTTTTCATTTCAAATAATATCGTTTAATTATAGAAGTTCAAAGGATGAAACTCGAAATTTAATATTAATAAATACTTTATTTATCGGGTTACAAACACAGCATTAAATAATAATAAAAATAATTTTTAAATACACTAATAGAAAAAACTTACGTAGTGGTGGCCGTTTAGAGCTTTGGCTTAAAAACTCTAGGGGTGCTAAGTTTCTGGTTCAAAGCCTGGATAGTAAGTACCAATGAACTTTTAATAAATATGTACATTAAAATTTGTTTGACAACACCACTTAGTGCCCCGGAGACCACGTTAAGTTGTCGGTCCCAGGTTTACTATACTAACTTGGGAAACAGTTAATTAATAGGTTATTGACTCTATCTAAACATCGTGACGAGCTACCCACTAGTTCGGTGTAGATTCATACCATCGGCTACGACGATCTGGGTACCCTAAAGCCGTCTAGGCGGTTTCGGGCGCCATAAGGCACCTGTGATGATATATTTAAATAAATATTTTAAAAAACCATACAACTGGTAATGCAAACAAAATATATAAGTATAATAATAATAATAAAAACGTTTATTTTCTGATAAGAGTTATACAAAAAAAGCTTATATGTTTAGTATTACAAACTTATATACTAAATAAATATGATTCCCACGGTTGGAGTAAAATATTTTCCATGTGACACGCATCTCATTTATGCGTAGAAAGATGTACTAGCTATGTGTGCCTTACGGCGTCGAGACCGCCTATACGGAATCGGGGCACCCAATGAGTTTATTCCTACCTCATCATCGCCGGTATCGGTATCTCACTCTACGTGGAACAAATGGCGAAATCGTCGGTGTTAACAGGTACAATAATCCACCGAACAGTTTCTACAAATAATACTGTGACCGATAATTGTAGTAACCATTAGAATTAAAACTGCAACTTTCGATTTTCTATGGCATTTGACTAACTAACTGAAAACAGTTGTCGATTGCCGCAACTAATCAGTCGCAATCTCGCAATAAAAAAAGTGTTTGATAAAAGTTGCCTTACGCGCTCTCCAAGGTACTATTGTGGTGTTATCAAACAAATGTATGTGAGTTTAACTTATTCTGCAGCACAGACTAAAACCAAAACATGATTAGGTCACTAGACGGTTTTTGCATCTGTATTTTGGTTACGAAACATACCTAAATAAAACATTACTACGAGTTGGAATCGAACCTACGAACTCGAAATTCTTTTAATTTTAACTGTGTCAGTAAAAGTCAGTAAGCCCGGTTACACTTAACTAACCGAACGCGACGTTAAATTGACGTAACGGTTAAATATTTTTCATGAATACTCAAAGTTTTTAATGTTGTAACATTGACCGCCGCGCCTCTAGTGGTTGAGCTTTTGGCGTTGTATCCGGAGGTAGTGGGATCGATTTCCACCCATGGCAAAAAATATTCGTATATTTTTCTGTACAGTTTGTCATGGTCTGGATGTTTATAAAATATAATATGATATCGTTGTTTCTGGGAGACGCGAACAAAAAGTAATAATTGATTGATTTTTTATTTCGTCCGTTTCATTATTTATTTGACGTGACGTAAAAGGCACACATTGTGATTCAAAATCGTATCACCGAAAGATACAAGCGTGATTATTGTGAGTAATATTATTATATCGTTTATTTCATCAAAAACTAGCTACAGAATCGTTTTTTTTTCCTATTTAATTAGAAACCTCATTATAGCCCCACGAATCGCGTCAATTGTGTCATAATCTATAATAGTATAGTCATTGTCAAATTTGGTTTCATTCTACTCACTATTTCCTCTTATATTTCTCCAAAACTTCGCTTGTAGACTTTGACGAGAGATTTAACCGTTACCACGCTTCGAGCAACTCGGCTTTAGTGAGCTAGCACAACGCCACGGAAACGTATTATTGACCAAGTTTAAAAGCTTTAAAGGTTACGAAAAGTTCAACTCAGTAGTTGTACCTATAATAGATAATATATATCTAACATATAGGCAACACTGGGTGAAAAATAATCGTGTTATGATTTGAAGTTTATTTTCTTCTATCTATACCTACAGGTGAATTTTTCAAGTGGGCCTTCAAGGCCAATCAGTACGAGGTATAGTTACAAATGCTTAAAGGAGTCTCGGGGCCGATTTTAATAAAAACTAAAACTGCATCATTAAATATTCTCCTGGCCGGGAATCGAACCGATTGATTTTGAAAAAAAAGCTTATTCTGTATTATTGCACAAAGTAATAGTATCGCTTATAAAGGATCTAAGGATCAATCCATGCGGCAAACTAAAGCAAAGTGCTCATCAAACTCCTTTAGGCATTTTTCGCTATTCTTTGTACTTTAGAAATAGTATTTAGCCTTGACAAATTCACCCTGTAGATAACACACACCGGAACAGTTAGCGGAACGAAAAAAAATGCAATGTAGGTAACATTTAATTTGAAATGAAATATGTTTATTTTGTTACTTTGCAAGATTAAAATTAATAATGGTTTTAAAAGCTGTAGCAGAAAAACTTATAAATTAATCAATAAAATACAAATAATGTAAATGGAAATAATGTAAATGGAAATAATGTATTTCACTAAGTCAACCGACTGGTTTCGTTATTCACCGCCAATATAGATGCAAAAACACTCAAGTGACCTAGTCATGTTTAGGTTTTAGTCTACGGGTTCGCTGGTTTTCATGAGATTACTGCTTCGATTTCTTGTCGAGGCGTTATTCCCCCGTATTTTAAGTCGTCTTGTCCACTCCACTTGGAGGAAGTCTATCTCTTGCCATAAAATATCAAATCAAGAAAGATAGAATGAGACAGACTTTGCTTGAGTGAAAGGTGCAGTGGAAGAGACAACTTGGAATACAGGATTTACCCCCGTATTCTAATACGTTTTCTTAACTCCACTCTTCACTCAAGGAGCGTCTGTCTCAACTTGCTTTTTATAGGTGACATTTGGTGAAAAGAGACGTTCCTTGAGTGTAAAGTGGAGTTAAGGATACGTCTTAGAATACGGGGGTTAGTCTCCTTTTAGGGTGCGGTTGCTAAACGAGCGGTTTATTTGACGTCTAGTTGACCCGCGCAACTTCGTCTGCGTAACTTTAACGGAAGCTCTAAAAAAAGAACAAAAATTTCTCCGTTTTCCCTACATTTTTCATTGATGCTCCGCTCCTATTGGTCGTAGCGTGACGTTATATCTTTCTCGATAAATGGGCTATCCAATACTAAAAGAATTTTCTAAATCGTTTCAGTAGATCCAGGGATTACATGATGAAAGTTTGTGAGATTGTGAGATTGTAGGGGTACAACTTCACAAACTCACACTTTACCTCTTTATTATATGTAGGTATGTATAGACAAAGCAGCAGCGAGAATATTAAAGTTGACTCGTAATGTAAATTCGTTTTAGTCGCTGCTCTCAATCATTTAATTATTTTACCACTGGAGAACATACAAGAATAAATAAACATTATTCGATAACTGTTTTTGAATAAAACATGTGTTGTTTGTGAAACAATAATGTAAGTAAAGTGGATTGGATCTGTATTTTTTTTTTTGTTTTTTTTTTTCGCGCAATTTCGTCTCCATAACTTTAACCTTTTACGCAGCGCAAGCAACAAAAGCTCTTAAAAGCATTAAATGTGCCCGTTTTGGCATTTTTTTTTATTGATGCTCCGCTCTTATTGGTCGTAGCGTGAAGTTATATAGATAGTCAGCCTTCCTCGATAAATGGGCTATCCAACACTAAAATATTTTTTTCAATTCAAACCTGAGATTAGCGCGTTCACCCAAACAAACAAACAAACTCTTCAGTAAATAAGGAATTTATAAAAAAAAATCATATATATAAATATATGTTTTTTTTTTATAAATTCCTTATTAGGATACGTTTTTAAAGATAAAAATGCAATGAAAAAAAATCCTGGTTGGTGGGACTCGAACCCACGAACCTCGCTATCGCGGCAAGGCGCTCAACTGCTGAGCCAAAAAAATAATTAAAAAAACTTCTAACTTCACTCGTATAGAAGAAAGCTAATAGAGGGCGTCTGTGTATAAGTAAATAACAAGCAATGACAAAATTCGTGAGGGGTGACTGGAACCTCTACTCGGCGTTTCCTTGCGGGATCGTATTCGAAACGATGAGATCCGCAAAAGGACCAAAGTAACCGACATAGCCTCCAGAATCGCCAAACTTAAGTGGCAGTGGGCAGGCCACATAGCTCGCAGAACGGACGGCCGTTGGGGTATTAAGGTTCTCGAGTGGCGACCGCGTGCTGGAGGACGCAGCAGAGGCAGGCCCCCCACAAGATGGACCGATGACCTGAAAAAGGTCGCGGGAAGCCGATGGATACAGGCAGCGCAGAACCGGTCGTTGTGGCGATCCTTGGGGGAGGCCTATGTCCAGCAGTGGACGCGCAAAGAAAGGCTGGCATGATGACTGGAACCTGGTTGGCTCACCGGTTGAGAGTTTTACCGCGATAGCAAGGTTCGTGTCCCATCCACCAGGATTTTTTTTCATTGCATTTTTATCTTTAATAATATTAGTATAAATAAACAAAAATATAATCCTTTCTCTATATAATATAATACATGACGTAAATTTACATACCTACCGTAATTGACGAAGTAGGAGTTGAAGAAAATAATGTAACACCAACAACTCCGTAAATAGAGATTCATTCATTTATTCTAAGTGAATTAAATTTATTACGATAATATCAGTAAGATGCTTCTAGATTGATTATTTCTTTGTCTTGTGTGTCAACGGTTTCTTAGCAAGTCTCGCCTCGAATGCCTCAGGCTCAACAAAACAGTAAGACTTTGTAACACCTAATTGCGACTTCACTTTATATTCCGACCTAAGCCTCAAATGTTATTTTTAAGTAGTCAAAAGTTTTTGTTAAAAAAATTAACAATAGGTAATGATGGTGATGATCTGTAATTTAGTTTTATATAAAGACTAGGTAGCTTTTAAAAAAACATGTACTTAAGAAGCCAGTAAAAGGTTTCGCGATCTCGATCGTCCAAAAACGTCTAAATGTTGTTTTCAGTGATATCAAAGTTTATTTTTAATGAAAAATAACGTAGAAGTGTAAATATTACTTACTCGATCCTAATTAGATAGTATTTTTATAAAAAATATATTAACTTTTGAAAAGACACCCAAAGTTTGATTTATGATTCTAAAAATATTACTATAATATAATAATGTTGATGTAATATTTACGTACAGCTAGTAGTCAAACGACGTCAATATGTTTGTCTAATTTGCAATAAAGAATTACATCAATACAACATTACATCAATTGTATTAAATAATGGAATTCCGCAAAATAACGCCTAATTCGAGTTTACTTAAGTAGTGTTATAAGTTTAGTAAGTACATACCTTCAACGATTACATAAAATGTCAACTTTAAAAGTAAATATATTTAAAAATATTTCAATGTAGTTGTATGTTATTTTAAAATACCCAACTTTGCTTCCTATAACACTTTTCTCTATCTGGTGCATTTTGTTTTCCTAAGAAACCCTTAAACACAAATACCTACCTCTTAGAGCTATGACGAAAAGTGATACCATACATCCTTTTATCTATAAATTTTATCTAAATTGGTTTAGCGGTTTAAGCGTGAAAACGTAACAAGCAAACAAAGTTAGGTTCGCATTTATAATTAGTATGGATGGATGATGACAAAGTGGTTAATAAACGTCCTTTCCTTTTTTTATTGTTTAATTTTTTTAAAACGACAATTTCATAAGTGGTTTCCACATAGAGATTTTCCGGGCAATGATAAAATTTTATTGAATTAAAATGGATGTCAGATTTGTGCTAGTCGACAGTAAGCTGCATTTTAATCGAAATATTAATGCTTTATCATACAATAAAGGTTTTTTGACAATTAAAAAAATAATTGATGATATTTTTATTATTAAGATTGACATAGATACATTATTTCATTTGTTATATATTTATTGTAGGTTTTTGCGTATTTTTATCGTAAATTTTTTTTGTTGTGGGTAGGTATGTATATGTAATTTGGATATGTATATATACTGCTTTTAACTATCTTATTAATAAAAAAAATACAAAAATACCATCACCGGTGTCTTTTTGGATTCTTAGAACCCTTTAAACGGCCTCAAGGTACCCAGCGAAGGAATTAACCCATCCTCATTTCCCCGATAGTATACGGAGGCAACAACACAAGTGGCGAACTTGTTGCGGTGTTTATGATGGTATAGCGATCGTTGATCGTTGTATAAAGCGGTCACCCATCCCAGGGGTCTCATTCCAAGATTGCACCCGCTAAACATATGGAAATATAAGTTCTATTCTAATGGTTATATAGTCTGTATTAGGTTGGCTATAATAATGCCGCCATCTTAAAATACACGAATTCTTCGCAATTTTGAACATGTTTGGGGCATTAGAATTTCAACTCTATATTTAACAATATAGAACTTATATATACGTTTTGTCTTCGGCCTGCGTAAATTTGATCATGTTACCGAATACCGCAAACAGTTAAGGTGGCTTAATATCCGGTCTCGTAGATCAGTACATCTGCTGTCCTTTTTATATAATATACTATATAACCCTAATACTCCCTCTTAGCTTAAGAATCGTTTTCTTTTCCTTGGTGATTCGCATGATCGTCCCCTCCGTTCTTCTGTCAAAAAACGTGTGACGGATTTTTTAGAAAAATCCCGTCACACGTCTCTTCCAAATATTCAGATTCGTTTACGGTGTCAGCTGCTCGCCAGTGGAATTTGCTTCCATCGGGGTGTTTAAACACTTGCTCACTGCTCATTATCTGAACGCTTAAACCAGATCCTCGTGACAATTTTTGTTTGGTATGGTATGTATGTTTATATATTATATTTATTATATTATATACAGTATTTAAGTAGTTTAAGTATTGTTATGCATCATTGTTAAAATTATATCTATATCCTTCTATCGAAGGTTCTGCACCCTAAGCATATTTCACTCTCTCAAAGGTTAGCTGGTAGAAAATGCCTAAGGCATTAAGCTCGCCTATGTATAATTTTGTGAATTTTAAATAAATTCAATATTTATTGTTTACGCAACGTCTTGTCGTGCTTAGCGGTTGCAATCTTGGAATGAGACCCTCTGGTCCGGCTTTGTTGTCATCTGCTTACCCTTGTTATCAGTTATGCAGTGACGTATCACTAGGATGATAATAACTTGTTATTTTTGAAAACTACCCGATTGTTCCTAAATTACCTGGTGATTGAATGCCTAAAGGCATTAAGTCCGCCTTTTGTAATAAATAAAGACATACATACATACACATCATCACGGGTACCTTACGGCACCCGAGACCACCTAGACGGCCCCAGGGTACCCGGCGAAGGGGTTTTAATCCCACCTCGTCGTAGCCGATGGATGAGTCTACACCGAACAAGTGGCTAGCTCGTAGCGATGTTTTGAATAGACTCAATACCCATCTATAAACAGTTTCACAAGTTGGTTTAGTGAAACCGGGACCGACAGCTTAACGTGCTCTCCGAGGCAGTGGTAGTATAGTGGTGTTGTAATAAATAAAGTGTTAAATAAAAACACTTTGCAGTCGAAACAGAATAAACGAAAATAATATTTTTAGCAGGATATTCTATATAGGTAGTGAACTATTATAAGTGGAATATTTTAATTGGTATTTCATTCGAAATGATTAACTCTTGAGTTGATGACGGGTTTATAATTAACTGGGTATTTCTGATATGAGTATTTCATGCTACATAATTAGATTTGGTGAGAGCATTATTTATTTTTATTATAGTACATTACGTTACGTGATTACTTTTTTTTTATAAGAGCTCAACATGTGACCTTGCATCTACCTGATGTTAAGCAGTATGCAATGTGCAGGAATGATAGCAACAAGCGGATGCACACAGGTGCACCGCTGGCGATGCCTATTCACGCTTCGTTTAAAGGACTCTAGGTTTAAGAAGAAGGAAACACGCAAGCTGATAGAGCATTTCACATTTTAATAGTACGACAGATGTATGAATCGCTAAAACGTTTAGTACGAGTTGGTACATCTGCTACGGTATACATGAGGTTACCATTACGGCGCGCCGTAAAACTAAATATTTAGTACGAGTTGGTACATCCGCTACGGTATACATGACGTTACCATTACGGCGCGCCGTAAAACTAAAACGTTTATTACGAGATGGTACATCCGCTACGGTATACATGACGTTACCATTACGGCGCGCGTAAAGAACTCGTCAGGCGCCAGAGACCGCCAAGACCTCAGGGTACCCAGCGGTTAGATTTTATTCTCATCTTGTCGTAGCCGTTAGTATTTTGAGTCTACACTAAGCAAGTGGCAAACTCCCCAGAATGTGTGAATAAACTCAGTAACAACCCATCTATTCAAGCAATTGGCTAGTAGATCCACCATAAGTTTTTGCGAACAATTTTTACTATAGTCGCTAGTAACTATAGATAGGAATCAATCAATAAGTGAGGTTTATTTGAAAAATATAGAGATTCTATTGATTAGCTACCTATCTATAGTTCGACTTAGTAGAAAAAAGCTCTCGCGGTGCGTAGATAGACTTAAGGACACTGCATTCGTAATCGCACACTCCGCGTTCTCCATACAAAATGAGCATTCGCATTTTCAGTAATACCCGATTACTGTTTGTCGCAAAATTAAAATAATATTTTTGTCGGTCATTGTATTTATTAATCTTTATATGTTGGGTTTTCTTCTTTTCGAAATCAGAAAAAAAAAGTTATTACTGTTGTAATTTTGGAAGTACGTTTGTTTGGGCGTCAAGTCGACTATACAACAAATTATCAATAAACCGCTTTAGTTTGTTATAGTAAGATTTTATTTTTATTAGTTAAATACTTATGGTCGAGAAAGTCTAGACGGACTCAGGTAACAGGATATTTTTATTTCCACGTCGTCGTAACAGATGGTATTCTGTGTCTTTACTGAACAAGTGGTAAACTCGAGGCGGACTTTTATAATCAGTTTTTGGCAAAAAATAGTTAAGTATATATAATTCTAGCTGACCCAAACAACGTCTGCGTAACTTTAACCGTTTACGAAGAGCACTCAAAATGAATATTTTTTTCCCGATTTTGTAACATTACATTGATGTTATATAGCCTATAAATGGGCTATTCTAAACTAAAATAATTTTTCAATTCGAACCAGTAGTTCCTGAGATTAGCGCGTTCAACCAACAAACAAACTTTTCAGCTTTAATACCTATATTAGTTTTTTTTTATAGGTATAAAAGATTTGCTGCGGCTAATAATTATTTTATGTTATTTAAAAGTACCGACATATTTAAATGCGTATATTATTTTTGTATGTTACTACAGTAAGTGTGAAGGTCGTATAGGTACACGTTGTCCTTTGCAACCTTTCTGCTACCTTTACACCCTATTATATTGATTTGAGTTCAATTACCTTGCAGTCTTATGGCCCTATTTATAAAACTTATTGAGGCCTTGAAGAACACTTTAGTTATAGAAGGTTTTCTCTCTTTACGCATAATCTTATATTATTTTTTTAAAGATAAAAATGCAATGAAAAAAATCCTAGTGGGTGGGACTCGAACCCATGAACCTCGATATCGCGGCAAGGTTCCAGTCACCCCACAAATTTTGTCATTGCTTGTTATCTATAATAATAATAATAATATGTAGGACAAATTACACAAATTGCTATGGTCACAAACTAAGCTCTAGGCTTGTACTATGTGTACCAGAAACAATGATATAATACATATTATATTTTTTATAAACACCCAGACCATGACAAACTGTACAGAAAAACGTACTAATATTTATTTGCCATGGGTGGGAATCGAACCCACGACCTCCGGATTTAACGCCAAGGGCGCAATCTACTTTTACACAGACGCTTTCTATTAGCTTTCTTCTATTAACTCTATACCAGTAAAGTTAGAAGTCCTAAACACAAAAAAAAGGAAGAATTAATATATCTTTTTCGTAGCATATTGTTACATTACTTTTTTTATAATTTTTTACATATATTTTTTAAAAACGATAATTTGAAAATGTCAACAGTCTTTTTTTTCATTCGTATGTTTTAATTTTTCATTCGTCACTGCTTCGAAGTAGATTTTCCGTTTTCGTAAAGTTCATAAATTCCATTTGAAAAACATTATATTGCAGTTTTATGAGACTTTTGTGTTTTCTTGCTTATTGATAAGTTACGAACATCTAAGTATGCCTGATTTAACGCTACCAGAAATCATCAGGGCAGATGAAATGAGAAGAAATGGTCAATCCTACAGATCGATTGAAACAAGACTTCGACGATCGTTATCAATTGATTCATCGTAGCATCAAACGGTACAGATTGACGAATTCTCTAGTGAGGAGAAGAGGACAAGGCAGGAAAAAGGTGTACTTCAAGGAGAGATGACCGTTTTCTACAACTTCAAGTTCGTCAGAACACGAGATTTATGGCGGTGCAGGCCCGAAATGCATTGGAGGAGGTTCGAGGAGTAAGAGTGAGTGAACGGACAGTTCGCAGAAGATTCGAGGGAGTTGGTATAGGCTCATTTATACCCGCCAAAGCACCGAAACTTGAGAGACACCACCGTAAAAACCGACTATACTTTGCGCGTGAACATCTTCATTGGGAGTTTGACGAGTGGGGACAGGTTCTCTTTACTGATGAATGTAGAATTCTGTTAAATCAGATTGATGGAAGGCAGCGAGTATGGAGACGCAAAGGAGAGCGTTATTTACAGTCTAATTTTGAAAATACAGTGACATATTATTATGGCGGCGGTTCAATTATGGTCTGGGGATGGATATGTTTAGGAGCTCGCACGGAGTTAGTGGTAGTCGACGGCGGGAATCTGAATGCTGATCGGTATATCAGGGAGATTTTAGAGGAACATGTTGTGCCATTTTCCCCATTTATTGGTAACGACTTCATTTTATTTAATGCAGGATAATCACACTGCTCGCTCAGTACACGCATAGCTAAACCATGTTGGTTTAACGGTGATGGAGTGGCCAGCACGGTCCCCGGATATGAATCCGATTGAACACTCGTTATTAAACACTCATTTAATTAATTTTAAACCGTCATAAAAATCTAAAATTTTAACTGTTTCTCTGTCACTACGAAATGTAAGAAAAATATTTTTTTATGAATACCGGTGTTACCCTACAGAGGCCACAGTGTGGGTTTGTTTTAACGTTCTCACTGCGTTAAGTGCGTGAGTACTCTCCACCAATAGAATCGCTTAATTTTCTAAGCCGTTCAAAATAAGCTAATACGATTGGCGGAGAGTGCTCACTTATTGGGATACGAAAGTTAAATAAACTCTCACTACGGCCACTGTAGTCTTATGAATCTATTAACCTACGATATTTTGCGCAATAAGTATAGGTACTAATACCTATTTTTATTGGAGCTCGGCATGTGAGTTTATATCTACCCGATTGTTTAAAACATCATTGGTCGCTCCCACTACGCCGGCTAAATGTTCCGATTATGAAATGGGCAGCGATAAAATCAAATTTACAATACGAGATGCTTTATTGTCAAATCAACTACCCATATATAATTTTGTAACTGCACGCTGAAAGGAGACACCTCGACCATAAATCGGTGCAGTAAAAACTCCTGAAAACCGGAGAACACACAGACTAAAATCGAAACATAACAAGGTTCTTGGAGGTTTTTATCTTTTTAGTATACGAATTTATCCATCTCACCTAAAACAATATTTAAAGCAATGGAAAGAAACTTTGTACCTATATATTTTATTATTACTAGCTTTTCCCGCGGCTTCGCACGCATTAATAAATAAAATTTAAAAAAATATGATTTTGCTTCAATATTTTCTATCTAAAATTTCTATCCAAATTTATAGTTTCTATCTACAATGGTTCATCATCATCATCATGCCAGCCTTTCGCGGGTCCACTGCTGGACATAGGCCTCCCCCAAGGATCGCCACAACGACCGGTTCTGCGCTGCCTGTATCCATTGGCTTCCCGCGACCTTTTTCAGGTCGTCGGTTCATCTTGTGGGGGGCCTGCCTCTGCTGCGTCCTCCAGCACGCCGTCCGTTCTGCGAGCTATGTGGCCTTCCCACTGTCACTTAAGTTTGGCGATTCTGGAGGCTATGTCGGTTACTTTGGTCCTTTTGCGGATCTCATCGTTTCGAATACGATCTAAAATAAATAAACGATCTAAAATAAACGAAATCTAAATGGTTGCTGAGACAAAATTATTTCTGTAATAAGTCTTTTCCATATTCCTCCTATTTTCCCTTTTTTCTTTTGTTATACGGAATCCTAAGTGCCTGAGCAATTCGAATTTCGAATTCGCTATTGTTAAGAAAAAAAAAATAGCTTAGTTTTAGTTTCAGGAGCTTTAAGGATCTGCATCACAACAGTTTGACAACCGTGATTTATATATTATATAATTATAATAAGTAAATAAATAAAAAAAAGTAGAATAACATTATATAGACTAAAGTTATAAATGTGAAAGTAGCTGTTTGTTTGTTACGTCTTTACGCCAAACCGATTTAAATGAAATTTGGTATGTAGGTGTTTGAGTTACTTAGTTCAATGCATAGAGAATATATCTATAATAATAAAAAATACGAAAATTGGATAAGTGGTTCTCGAGTTATAAGCACACAAACGCTTCAGTCAGAGAGACGTTGCATTTTATATGTATAAGACCAGCAGTTCTCAAACTTTTTTGGCGACGGAACTCAAATATTATAGGGCATTAAAATAATCTTAAACTGGTAAATATAATTAAATATGAATTAGTTGTTTTTTTTTACTTTATGTTGGAATATTTACATTTTCTCTGCAACCCCTTTAGTTTTTATTTTCATTATGACCAGCCTGTATATTTGCAAAGCAAATTTAATTTTGAACTTTATTAAATAGAGAACTTTTGTTATTGAAAATCAATGGAATGAATTCAAAAATTAAAAACTGTACGTTTTCATCACATTAATAATACAAATCAACTAAAAACCTATTAAGTAACTTATAATTATTAATACTATAAATACCTACCGATCAACAATTTAAATATGTCCTCAAGTGACACCCCTTCGGTATTGTACCCAAAAGGCTGACAACATTTTCTCGTTGTATTACGAGGCTTATTCGCTGGAATGAATAGCTGTCAGCTCTCAGCTCTCTAATAAACGTTTAGATAATTCCCTGACAAAACTTATGGCTGACAATCCCCAGGTTCCCATTGCCTCGACACCGAACGGCGTAAAAATTTAACCTCCTTAAAGGTTAGCGAAATATTATGTACGCAAACAGACCTAGGATAATCTCACTAATATCTCAAATCTCTGAGATATTATATATCTCTCTAATATTTAATATCTCAAAAGTTTCTATTACTTCACTCTCTCAAATAGTTGAAAATGGCGGAGTTTACAAACAAGTCCCAATATATTGTTGACAAAGGTCTGATTCTACTAAATGAGTTGGATATCGACTACATATCAAAGTTAAAATTTGACTTCCCATACAAAGTGGCTCCCAGGACCCTATTTCATAAACGGGACAATTGTAAATTACTATGACAATTCATAATACATTGCTTGATTTAGTTTGTTAAAAGTAAATAATTGAAAGTAAACCAAGCAATGTATCATGAATTGTCAAGGTAAATTACAATTGTCACGTTTATGAAATAGGCCGCCAGTCATATGAAAATCGATTTTATTTTTATCTCGTTAAGTAATACTTTCAAAAATTTATAAACCGGCCGTATGTGTACGCCAACTTAAGATTATTCATATCGGATGCCGTATTAGAATCCATATATTTTTCCTAAACAAAATTTGGTCATTTGAACGTCTTTTCATGTGTAGTCGGCATGGAGATATAATAGGGAGGTGCCCATGGCCCTTAAATCTCCTTCCCAGGTTAGAGAACAGAAGATGGCCGCCGCCATGTATATTTAAAAAAAAAGTGAGAACACAAGCAATCCGTGAGCGTTGAATGGTTGAAGTAAGAACAGAATATGGCGGCATCTAACTCGTTTTACATTTCCTTTTTATAGGCCATTTCATGGTGGTCTGTAATTAAAATCGGTTTTTAATCCGTCTAAAGTTAGAAGCCTTCCATCAGCTAAATTTCTTACCTTTAATTAAAAAAAATAACTGCAACAAGACCACACGGGGCTCATCAAGGGCCGAGTTGCTAGAGTGTAGTAGCGGTTAAATCCCCCGTGACTGGCTAAAATAGATCATTTAGTCGACTTTTCACATGCATAATTTTAGATCATACAGCGCTTATAGGTCGATGTTTTGAAGGACAACAGAAGCGAGTTGGTGTTATATTTTTGGTATTTAAGTTTTTTTTTATTAATGGAGCACGAAATGTTACTTTGTATCTACTTGGTGGTGAGCAGACCTACAAAGTCCATGAATGGGGTTAATCAATAATTGTTCTTAAACAACATTGATTGCTTCCACTAGGCCAGCTAAATTATGCGATTACGAAATGGGCAATAAAGACGAATTGCATTACGAGTAGGTATACTCGCTGCCTAATTGTTTATTCAACTACCCATTTCGTAACCGCACCCTGAAAGGAGACTACCACCGCGACAAGAAATCGATAGGTACAGTAGTCTTCTTAAAATATATAGTGTATATAATGTATAGGTAATGTATAGTGTATAATATACAAAAAAAAAACATTTTCAATACATTATATTATAATTTAATGTATTGAATTTTTTTTTCTGACAATTTTTGTATACTTGGAAGATTCCTTTTTATCCTTTCATTCGGGCATTCATGGACTTTGTCGGCCTGCTTACTATCAGGTATTAAAAAAATGTCGTGCTCCAATTAAAATAAAACAAGTACCTAACTTAACGGTCGGTTAGATTCCAGCAACCGGACCTAAGGACCGTTAGTTACGAGTATATTCAACCTTTTTCTACAACAGGCAATATTAGTCAACCGCAAGTCTCGCGGTAGAGTGAAAAAGCCAAGGGCGATATTTTGTTTTGTATTTAAAATACAGTTCTAAAAAATCTAGTTCGAAGGCAAAAGGATTGACCTTCTATTATTATTATTATTAAAAAAAAACCTTCAACATATGTCGCCAGATAGAGTGCCCTGTAAGAGGCCCGTACGTCCGGGACGCTGTTTTTCAGGTCAACCCCCTATACAACCTCACAAACTCTACCTCTTTATTATTATTATTAGTATAGATTACATCCTATATTAAAAAGCGGCCCCAGCCTAGTGGTTAAGTCACTGCGTAACTGATAACAAGGTTATGCAGATGACAACAAGGCCGGCCTGGGATGGGTGACCGCTTTATACAACGAGGCTATTTCATCATAAACACCGCAACAAGCTCGCCACTTATTAGGTGTTGCCTCCCTCCGCTGGGTACCCTGAAGCCGTTTAAACGGTTCTCGGGAGCCAAGTAGGCACCCGTGATGGTATTTAATTAATTAATTAATTATTTCACGGCAAGGTACTCAAATACTGAGCCAACAAGGTTCTAGTCACCCCTCACGAGATTTTCCATTACCTTTTTTACATAATGGGTGTATACACACTCGCCCTCTATGCATTCTTCTAATAACAGCGAGAAAGAAGTTGAAGTCCTAGTTGAGAATACTATGGTAGAGGAGTGACTTTTTTGGTATTTTGCCGTTTATATTTTCGTTTGTTTATATTTTTGTCGACTCCAATTCCGACACTAGGATTCCCTGTGTTGTTGGAGTTAGTTGTAGAAACTAGCTCCCACAACTTCCCTTCCAGTTACAGTTATTTACACTATATGTATAGGTTACTTATATAAATAGTTATAGTTTGCTAGGTACTTATAACTTATGTGCTAGGTAAAATTATTGATTAAATACTACAC
Organism: Monopis laevigella; assembly: GCA_947458855.1. Lineage (NCBI taxonomy): Eukaryota > Metazoa > Arthropoda > Insecta > Lepidoptera > Tineidae > Monopis > Monopis laevigella. Next base: position 21,426,870 of record OX381581.1, read on the forward strand.
GAGTATTTAATCAATAATTTTAAGTTATAATGAATGTAACAGTTTATTATTAAAATAATAATAATATTACGAAAAAGAAAAGATTAAAAATTAAAAGATCTTACAACATGCTGTGTGTATGTCTAGTGTAGAATGTGTATTTGTATAAAGTTATTGTTGAGTTTGTCTGTACGTGTGTGTGTACTGTGTATATGTGCGTTTGTTTGTGCATGCGTGTTTCTTTCAAAGATATAAATACAATAAATAGTTCCCTAATTTAATAAATATACTTTAAATTCAACCTTTTTCTACAACCGACGGTCTAATAATATGCCTTCTACCTACTTCTAATAATATGTCCTCGTACATAATAGGCATCGGCTGAAAATCAGCGCTACAGCGCAACCTGTTGTAGCTTGTGCTGAGCCGATTACCTGTTTGTCACCACGCAACACGCATTATGTCTATAGTTTTACGATATATAATAATTTGTCAAACTTAAGTATGTGTTGTTTGTTGTTTGGTGTATAAATAAAGATTTTCTTTCTTTCTTTCTTTCTTTCCTTAGGTCCGGTTGCTGGAATCTAACCTACCGTTATGTTAGGTACTTTTTTTTATTTTAATATAATAATATTACATACTACATAGACGGAAAGTCAACGGTACCTTTTTTCTGTTTAGAAATATTTAATCATGAACCCTAAAAATTTTGACGTCGTCATTCAAAACATCTGTTTCTTTGGAGCTCGAGGCTTACGCTGTATATTATGTTTTTATTAAACACAACCTGTTTTGTCCCTTTGACTCTTTGATAATCTTTTTTATTAAGTAGAATTATATTTCTATTTTGTATTATGGTAGGTACGGATCATTTCTGTATCAACACATTGACGTTTAAAAAATATATGCAACAGTGCATACTCAATTGGCCAATATACATGGTGAATTTGAAAGGATGTACTTTGGGATAATATGAGGTTCTGCTGATAAAATCGAACAACTTTTCCCATGGAACCATGTGTCGCAAATGAAAAAAAAATTGGCTTCCCCATACAAATTGGTCATTTTAACATTACTAGTTTGTATGGAGAAGGCAATATTTTTTTTCATTTGCGGCACATAGTTCCATGGGAAAAGTTGTTCATATTGATCAGTAGAACCTCATATTAGCCCAAAGTACATCCTTTCAAAGTCACCATGTATAGGTTACTTATATAAATAGTTATAGTTTGCTAGGTACTTATAACTTATGTGCTAGGTAAAATTATTGATTAAATACTACACGAGTATTTAATCAATAATTTTAAGTTATAATGAATGTAACAGTTTATTATTAAAATAATAATAATATTACGAAAAAGAAAAGATTAAAAATTAAAAGATCTTACAACATGCTGTGTGTATGTCTAGTGTAGAACGTGTATTTGTATAAAGTTGTTGTTGAGTTTGTCTGTACGTGTGTGTGTACTGTGTATATGTGGGTTTGTTTGTGCATGCGTGTTTCTTTCAAAGATATAAATACAATAAATAGTTCCCTAATTTAATAAATATACTTAAATTCAACCTTTTTCTACAACCGACGGTCTAATAATATGCCTTCTACCTACTTCTAATAATATGTCCTCGTACATAATAGGCATCGGCTGAAAATCAGCGCTACAGCGCAACCTGTTGTAGCTTGTGCTGAGCCGATTACCTGTTTGTCACCAGGCAACACGCATTCTGTCTATAGTTTTACGATATATAATAATTTGTCAAACTTAAGTATGTGTTGTTTGTTGTTTGGTGTATAAATAAAGATTTTCTTTCTTTCTTTCTTTCTTTCCTTAGGTCCGGTTGCTGGAATCTAACCTACCGTTATGTTAGGTACTTTTTTTTATTTTAATATAATAATATTACATACTACATAGACGGAAAGTCAACGGTACCTTTTTTCTGTTTAGAAATATTTAATCATGAACCCTAAAAATTTTGACGTCGTCATTCAAAACATCTGTTTCTTTGGAGCTCGAGGCTTACGCTGTATATTATGTTTTTATTAAACACAACCTGTTTTGTCCCTTTGACTCTTTGATAATCTTTTTTATTAAGTAGAATTATATTTCTATTTTGTATTATGGTAGGTACGGATCATTTCTGTATCAACACATTGACGTTTAAAAAATATATGCAACAGTGCATACTTAATTGGCCAATATACATGGTGAATTTGAAAGGATGTACTTTGGGATAATATGAGGTTCTGCTGATAAAATCGAACAACTTTTCCTATGGAACCATGTGTCGCAAATGAAAAAAAAATTGGCTTCCCCATACAAATTGGTCATTTTAACATTACTAGTTTGTATGGAGAAGGCAATATTTTTTTTCATTTGCGGCACATAGTTCCATGGGAAAACTTGTTCATATTGATCAGTAGAACCTCATATTAGCCCAAAGTACATCCTTTCAAAGTCACCATGTATAGGTTACTTATATAAATAGTTATAGTTTGCTAGGTACTTATAACTTATGTGCTAGGTAAAATTATTGATTAAATACTACACGAGTATTTAATCAATAATTTTAAGTTATAATGAATGTAACAGTTTATTATTAAAATAATAATAATATTACGAAAAAGAAAAGATTAAAAATTAAAAGATCTTACAACATGCTGTGTGTATGTCTAGTGTAGAACGTGTATTTGTATAAAGTTGTTGTTGAGTTTGTCTGTACGTATGTGTGTACTGTGTATATGTGGGTTTGTTTGTGCATGCGTGTTTCTTTCAAAGATATAAATACAATAAATAGTTCCCTAATTTAATAAATATACTTAAATTCAACCTTTTTCTACAACCGACGGTCTAATAATATGCCTTCTACCTACTTCTAATAATATGTCCTCGTACATAATAGGCATCGGCTGAAAATCAGCGCTACAGCGCAACCTGTTGTAGCTTGTGCTGAGCCGATTACCTGTTTGTCACCAGGCAACACGCATTCTGTCTATAGTTTTACGATATATAATAATTTGTCAAACTTAAGTATGTGTTGTTTGTTGTTTGGTGTATAAATAAAGATTTTCTTTCTTTCTTTCTTTCTTTCTTTCTTTCTTTCTTTCCTTAGGTCCGGTTGCTGGAATCTAACCTACCGTTATGTTAGGTACTTTTTTTTATTTTAATATAATAATATTACATACTACATAGACGGAAAGTCAACGGTACCTTTTTTCTGTTTAGAAATATTTAATCATGAACCCTAAAAATTTTGACGTCGTCATTCAAAACATCTGTTTCTTTGGAGCTCGAGGCTTACGCTGTATATTATGTTTTTATTAAACACAACCTGTTTTGTCCCTTTGACTCTTTGATAATCTTTTTTATTAAGTAGAATTATATTTCTATTTTGTATTATGGTAGGTACGGATGATTTCTGTATCAACACATTGACGTTTAAAAAATATATGCAACAGTGCATACTTAATTGGCCAATATACATGGTGAATTTGAAAGGATGTACTTTGGGATAATATGAGGTTCTGCTGATAAAATCGAACAACTTTTCTCATGGAACCATGTGTCGCAAATGAAAAAAAAAATTGGCTTCCCCATACAAATTGGTCATTTTAACATTACTAGTTTGGAGAAGGCTATTTTTTTTCATTTGCAGCACATAGTTCCATGGGAAAAGTTGTTCGTATTGATCAGTAGAACCTCATATTAGCCCAAAGTACATCCTTTCAAAGTCACCATGTATATATATATTTGTAATCAGTATTTTTAAAGTAGGTAATTAATGAATAGTTTTTTGCACGCACAACACATTCACGTTTAATATACCCAATTTAAAAAAAGTATAGAAACATAGATAAGTACTAAAAAATTTACTATTTTACTCTTGGGAGCATATTTCTAACCCATACGCGCTCCATTTCTTGGTTTGAACAATATCGGAGTACCTATTTAATTTTTTTTTGTGTAGGTACATTTAATATAACAATTTAAAAAAATGGTACCTATAGGTAATTAAAAAAGTTATATAATAATATATATAAGTACCGAAGTACTTAAAAATATTATTTTACTCTTCGGACCATATTTCTACACCTTACGCCCTCCATTTCTTGGTATTCATGCTCTGAGGTTCTACCATGGGTCTGCGCATTGTAGCAACGTAACGTATACGTGAGCAACAACCAATAGGCCGCTTTATTTTTGGTAACAGGATTGAATAAATCGATCCTATTGGTTGTTGATCACGTATACGTAAACGTTATGTTGCTGCAAAGCGCAAACCCATGGTAGAGCCTCTGCTCATCAATAAAGTTAAACAAAATATTGTCAAAGGAATTCCTATAACAAAATAACTAACCTCAAAACGTTAAAAAATGCATAACACCGTTCCCTTTTTCCGGGAAATCTGGAATAAATTTCAGATAAATAAAATATTTACCTGTTTTTTACTTTTGTATCAATCACTCTTCATTAAATATTTAATACAATTCTACGAGCGTTGAACCTTCTGTTACTGCGCTACCTTTTAAAATAATATGTAATAGGTATACTTTAAATATAAGCATTGGTTAAAGGCATAAATTGCCTTTCGAAACATTAGAACAGAAGATCCTCCCTGCCATACAACCCAAAAAAAAGGGCGAACAAAAATAATTATAAGCGAAGCGTTCAATGCTTAAATGAATATCTTGTCCATGATAAGTAGGGAAGCAGTATTAAATACATTTAAGTTAGGTAGGTATTATGACCGAAGATATGGCTACTTCGATTTCATAAATCACCGTAACCAATTTCTTCAGGGTAACTCCTCCAATTGCTTCTTTAAAAAAACTTTTAATATATTCTTATTATGTAAATATTTGTAATTCTTTTCATTTTCTACAAGGAATACATAATTACCGTGTAGAAATATTATTAACTTTACTTTATATCACCTACAAAGATGTTGGCTGTATGGTCGAAAGGCCCTTTCCACACTGGTGGAAGAATAGAAAATCGGGTGACACATGAAAAAAAGTGGGAGCAAAATAAATCAATCACAAAGTGTAGGTACCTTCATTTTACATACAAAATTACTTAATTTATTTTTTTAGGTATAGTTTAGGATCTTCCTTATTAATTTACCTTTCCCACCACCTCTATATTAAAGGGAACAAAATAAAAAAACAAATTCAAATCGGCTATGCCGTTTTTGAGTTTTAGCGACACTAACGAATGGAGTTTCATTTATATCTTCACACTTGCAACGTGTGTCCCTCTATCGATCTGCCTAGAATCATATTCTCTTTTCCTTCATTTTGTTCCATTTCTTTCATAAATGTCATAATATTTAAATAATAAAACTAACATTTACATACATACATATCTTCACGCCTAGACGGCCCCAGGGTACCCCCCAGCGGAGGGGTGTTTAATCCCACCTCCTTGTAACCGGTGGTATGAATCTACACCGAACAAGGGGTTAGCTCGTCGCGATGTTTTGAATAGACTCAATAACCCATCTATAAACAGTTTCACAAGATGGTATAGTGAAACTGGGACCGACAGCTTAACGTGCTCTCCGAAGCACTATAGTTGTGTTGTCAAACAAATGTACATAATTTTTTTAATTAAAAACTCATTGGTACATACCGGGATTCGAACCAGGGACCTAAGTGTTTTTAAGTCCAAGGTCTAACCAACTAGGCCACCACGTATATGCATTTACATGGCCAGTAATAATCTTACTGTTAATAGAGAAGGGTTACAGTACCTACTTAATTTAAATGTACCTATTTAAATACTGCCAAGTTTTTACTAACGGTAAAAGAGCAATAGATATTATTCCTAATTTATAAATCAAATTTTTCTCGTCGCATAATTAAGAAAGTACGCTTTCAAAATATAATTGTATTAAGTTCTGACTTAGGTCCATTAAAAATATCTCATTGAATTTATATTTCTTATTGTATGAGAGAGAAATTAATAAAATCTCTTACTTACCCAGTTACAGCATTATTATTTACTTAGTTAATTAATATCTCTCTCCCTTTTTATATTTTCGAAAGTTACTTACAAAATACCTATATAACTTATATAGGTATTTTGTAAGTAACTTTAATAACTTTAATAATTTTATCGCGATACGAGTATATTCTTATAGGAAACTATGCTTACTACTTGATTTATAGGTATTGTGCTTTTAACTTTATAACTTGCCTATTGTTTAGTTTTACTGCATTGTAGAACAATAAAGCCAGCTTCTTAATATGACCGGAATTATAAAGAACTAATAACTTTTTGGCCGGTGACTTCATTCGACGGTCATTTCTTTTTTAAACTATTTTTATGATTATTGAAAACGGGCGTTACTTTTTTCTGATGCTCGCTGATGTTTAAAAAGAAAATAATAGTTTTTTTTTACTATTCATACATACTGGCATATGTAAAGATTTAAATTAAATAAATAATTTAAATTTGAGGTTGTACTTTGGACTAATATTATGACTGATCAAAATGAACAACATTTCACTATGTGTCGCAAATTTATACAAAAATTTGGCTTCTCCATACAAACGAGCAACGATATATATAATAACCAATTTGTATAGGGAATTCTTTTTATTTATTTATTTACGACACATGGTTCCACGGGAAAAGGATTAAGTTGCTATTAACAATATATTGGATATAGTTCACATTAACCCAAAGTACCACCTTGCAAAGTCATCCATTATAAGTTCGATGATGTTGATATTTACAAGGGTAGTAAGCGATCGTTCAGAAGCACTGTTTGCTGAATTATATGGTAGCTGATGTTCATATACTTTGTTAATTCACAAACACACACACACACACACACACACACACACACATACAACATACGCATATATATAAATCATACACAATCTTCTCAAACACAAATATATTTTTATACATTCGCATACACACATGTTTTAGCTTTGTTAAGTTATTATTGAATGTTTCTTGTGTATTTATCGCTTAGGTGACAAATTGTGAATATTCGTTATTCGTCATTTGAATCATATAAAGTGTTTTGTGCTTTATTGTATTTTTGTATCCCTGCAAATTTTTTACCGCCTCCGTAGACTAGTGGTTGCGCCGTGTCCGGAGTCAGGTCGTGGATTCGATTCCCAGTTCCCACAAATGGCAAAAAATATTAGTTTGTGATCAGAGCAATATGTGAAAATTGTCCTACATATTATTTTTATTTCTTCGACTACATAATTATAAAATACGTTTTTTTTATAATTTAAAATAAAATTTACAAAGAATATCAATAGTTTCCCTGATAGAATATCTTTTAAAAGCTAAATATGTTTTATTGTAAAAAAATATTTTTATAAATCAATTATTTATATACAAATTTTATTGACGTATAAAATATATTTTCTTGGCATTAGTTCGAAAGGGCACTTCACTCCAACCTTATTTGCAGTGGCTAAATGCAGCCATTAGATTATGTTGCCGGGATCTGTTGGGATTGCGCCTAACTTCATTATGTAAAATACAGTTTTCTCCTGACGAAGATACTCTCTGCCTACGATATTCAGTTATAACGTTCTAGCTTACTATATTTATATAATAACGTATATTAAAGTATATTATAAATAATATACATTATATGTACGGGGTGGCCCAGAAAGTAGATGTACATATACGTCTTGGCGGAGTTGGTTAGACGCTAGATTAAAGGAAACTGCATTCGTAATCGGGAAGTCTGCTCCATATAAACTGAGCTTTCGCATTTCCATCAGTAATACTAGATTATTGTCTGTCGCAGATTTTTTTTGTCGGCCATTGAAATTATTAATCTTTTTTTTTTTATCAAAATAAAACTTTATATTAATAATACAAAAATATTTATTACAACAAAACAAATAGTAGTGGAGAAATACTAAGTGCGAAAGCTCATTTTGTATGAAGAACGCAGACTTTGCGATTGCGAATGCAGTGTCCTTAAATGTCACTTTGACGTGCCAATATAAAATCATTTTGTTATTTGGGTGAATGAAAATATGTAAAGTTCGTTCCGGACTCAAACAAAACTCAAAAAATACACAACCGATTTTAAAAATTATTTCAACAATACAAAGCTCTATTGTATTTTACCTTCGATCTGAGATATTTTAAATTAAACGACGGATACTACGGATACTAACTAAGCCCTGCGGTTTCTAGTTATTTAATTTATAATAAGATATGACGTTAGCAAGCTAAATATTTAAGAAAACACCATTACGGGTGCCTTTTTATGCTCTCGAGAACCGTGTAAGCCAGTGGTCGTCACACTTTTCCGGCCAAGGGCCACATAGGGCAATGTGGGTATCACTGTCGGGCCGCACACTAAGGGTGTTGTCCACTTATATACCACCTGTTATGTTCGTTTTTTTTTTGTAGCACGGCATATTACTTTGTAATCCACCTGATGGTAAGCAGATCTACAAAATCCATGAATGAGGTCGATCAATACATGGTTTTTTAACAGAATTGATCGCTCCCACTATGATTAATATACTTGCCGGTTACTGATGCGGTTACGAAACAGGCAATGACATACAAATTTGCATTACGAGTCTATTTAATAGCCCCGCTGCTTTTTCGTAAAATTCACTGTCCGCTACGTAACCGCATACTAAATATCGATGCACACCTATGAACCCACACACTAAAACAGAAATATATGACTAGATCACTTGTCGGTTTGTGGTAATGAAATCAGTCCGTCGGTCTAAAGAAGTCATAGAGACCTCCCTCTCACCTAAAAGAATACATAGTCGGCTGGAGCCATATCAGGTGAATACGGTGGCTGTTCGTTAAGGTTTGTTGAGATTTGTCCAGAAATTCGTTCACAACGATAGCCTTGTGAGATGGCGCGTTATCGTGGTGGAAAATCCATCTTTCTACAAATCGGTCTTTTTCGACAAATTTTGTCTCAAACGCCACGTAACGCTGTGAACATCGTCTTCACTTTTAATTGACTTTGACAATGCATATTTCGGTTTGAGTTGACCGGTTTACTTACATGTATTTTCACCGGTTATGTTCTATGAATGCTTGGAATTAATTTGTTCTATCAAATCTTTATAGCCCTTTCGCGATTATTTTTTTGCAGAAAATTCAGGTATTTTGGTACTCGTTTCATGCCCAAAATTGTTTAAAATGGGACAAATTGATTCGTGAGACTTTAAAGGCTATCTCTTTCAGACCTAAACCTGTCACCATTTCTTTTACTTCAGTTTCACAATTTCTTTTATTTTAACGATGTTAAGGCCAGATTAAGCCTTTAATGGACGACTTGCTTCAATAGGTACTGAAGCAAACCTTCCACCACATCGCGACCAGTTTTCAATAAATTCGTTTGACTATAAGACTTACGAGTATGTAACAATTTCAGCGCCTCAGCACAAGAAATTCTATTTGTAATGCACATGGCAATTTAAACAGATTGTTCAAAATTTTTATCCATTGTAAAAATCGCAATGTGCCTACAAAAAAGTATTTGTCGTGCCGACAAAAATGATTGCGATATGAAAGCTTTTTAAATTATACAATTCCAGTACATTCTTCACAGAATGTATACCTTTAGTGATTGGTACCAATCCAAAACACAGTAAGAAACACGTACTTACTATGTTTTGGCGCTTGGACCGTGATCCTCAACCTCGAACCTAGCAAATGATTGGTACCAATCCAAAACATAGTAAGGAACACGTACTTACTATGTTTTGGCGCTTGGACCGTGATCCTCAACCTCGAACCTAGCAAATGATTGGTACCAATCCAAAACACAGTAAGGAACACGTACTTACTATGTTTTGGCGCTTGGACCGTGATCCTCAACCTTGAATCTAGCAAATGATTGGTACCAATTCAAAACACAGTAAGGAACACGTACTTACTAAGTTTCTAATGTACGTTTTTCATTATAAATTATTTAAGTAATGGAAAACCATCAATGCCAAACCGACCGCGGTCTCTGTTTAATCCATTATTAAATCTCTCATCAGTTAGTTAACTTTGTACGCAAAATCTGTTTTAGTAGGTGGTTGACTATTGAAATTATTTGTTTTGTCGCGGGCCGCACAAATATCGACAGCTGGCCGCAGTTTGACGACCACGGGTTTAAGCGGTCCCAGGGTACCCAGCGAAGAAATTAACCCGTCCTCATTTCGCCGATAGTATTCGGAGGCAACATCTAAATATAAGAATATGTGTATTATTATTATAATTGTTTAGGTGGGAGAAAGGTCTCTATAACTTCCTTAGGCCGACAACCGGTCTTGCTCTTGTTACATAGAGATCCAAAAACCGTCAAGTGACCTAATCATGTTTCGGTTTTACTGTGTGAGTTCACCGGTTTTCAGGAGACTACTGCATCGATTTATTGTTGAGGTAGTAGTCTCCTTTCATGGTGCGGTTACGAAATGGATGATATATAAAAATATATTCATAATGCAATTCGTCATTGTCGCCCATCATCAATGTTTATATAGATTGACCCCAATCATGGACTTCATAGGTCTGCTCACCACCAGGTTAAAACAAAGGCACATGCATCCGTGAGAACTTAATTTTTATTTTAATAATTCAAGCGTGCAAAGCCTACAAGAAATATTCCGACTACAATTTTTACTTCATTTCCGAATTTCTCAAGTAAAACGACGTAAATTGACTTAATGCGGTGTATAAGCAAAGAGGGTGAAATTTTCAGAACCTCATTGAAGGGTTGGCGGTCGGCTCGGGTCGAGAGGCTATTCGTGTGTGAATCACTTCAATGGATAAAGCCTTTACAATTTTGTTATGTCTCGTTTAACAGGGGCTTTATGTCGAAAAATCGAGGAAAGTCTGCTAATGATATATTAAATAGAGGAAATAAAATTGTGGGTATATAGGTCTAACAAGTACTCATGGAAATAGGGATAGGGTCAGGACCACCACTCAAGTCCTGCGAACAAATTTTGTTTCTTTTAAAGATAGCGTTAGATTGTCAAATTAACGAAATTCTTTCGGTACATTTGTCACCACACGGAATGTTAAAATCTGTCAAAACAAAAGCACATGTAACACAAGGGAATAGAGTAGGTACATGCCTTTTTTAGTTATTGTTATTTCTTATTGTTCAATGTTATTTATAAAGTATTTCATTATTTTGACAATATTAACGTTTCTGTTACAAGAAACAAAATTCGCCTGCGACTAAAACTGGAACTAATAATGTGTTTTGTAGTTGAAAGAAGTGTGCTACAGAAGCGCTACGACCATCGGACTTTAGTGGCGGTTCTATTAACTAAATCTCGCTTTAGATCTAAGATATTGTTACGACATTTTTATTAATAAAGAAGAAATCACAATATCAAAGGATAAGGATGACAAATCTCTTATTTCGACATGACAGGTTACATTGGTATTGTTTTTTTTTACGCCATGAGATTCTTGTGTTGACTCACAAGACATTTTCAATGCTAACCTAAGTTAGTAAATAAATATTTTTGTATGGCAACTTATAATATAATTAATAATATGACAGCATCCGTAGTCTAGTGGTTGCGCTTTTGGCGTTGTATCCGGAGGTCTTGGGTTCGATTCCCACCCATGGCAAAAAAAAATTACTACGTTTTTACACACAGTTACATGACAGTTTGTCATGGTCTGGGTGTTTATAAAATATAATATATGTATTTTATCGATGCTTCTGGTACACATAGTACCAGCCTAGAGCTTAGTTTGTGACCAGAGCCATATGTGTAAATTGTCCAACATATTATTATTAATTAAAAATTTTAAGTAAATTATTAACCCCCCGCGGGCTAGTTTACGCACCTGTCGGGTTTAAAAAAGGTAAAATTTCTTCTAAAAAAGGTAAAATTTATTTTATAAAACAAAATTTATTTACCAAAAAAATAAATATTTATCACATAGGTCCTAAATCCAAATATAGAACAAAAAATAATACTTATAGCACGTTTTTTATTATTTTTTATTTAATAGTACATTGCATTTTTTTATGCTACGACTGCTATAAGAATTACCAAAAAGATAAGTTAGATATTGCTTTATTTAAATAGGCATTTACCTATAGACATTTTACAAACTAATTGTAATGTTTAACCATACATTAGTGCGTATAGAATTTAGTAAATAAAAATGTACTAAATAAGTTTAGTACAATTTTTTGTTGTTTATGGCTGTAATTATGTCCCTTATAATTGGAAGACTGTAAAAAAATTGGGATTTTTTTCTGTCACCAGCCGACAGCCTACTGCCTAAATAAATATTGGTATATATCCTTCTACATATAGGTCAATAACACCTATAGGTAAGTTTTCCATATGTCAAGTAAACAGACATCTTACTGGTTTAAAGGTCTTATAATAAGGGTGAAAATTCACGCTGATTTATTATTAGCGAGGGAAAGTGTCAGGAATACGTTCGCAACGAAATGTGTCAATTTTTGTGGCAATAAGAACTTCTACATAGGAAAACATATACATATATATATACATATCATTACGGGTACGTTACGGCGCCCGAGACCGCCTAGACGGCCCCAGGGTACCCAGCGGAGGGGTTTTCATCCCACCTCGTCGTAGCCCATGGTATGCGTCTACACCTCAGATCAGTAAAGTATAGTTTACTGATCTGAGGTCTACACCGATTAAGTGTCTAGCTCGTCGCGATGTTTTGAATAGACACAATAACCCATCTTTAAACAGTTTCACAAGTTGGTATAGTGACTCTCTCCGAGGCACTATAATAGTTTGTTTATTTGTTTGTTTATTAAAAAAAGAAAACATACAGTTACAATTAGATAAATAAAATACAAAACAATCAATAACACATATTCCAGTTAGGTTTTCAATGTAGAAAAATATATAATATTTACACCTAACACAATAGTGTTGTCAAACAAATGTACATAATTTGTTTAATTAAAAACTCATTGGTGCACGCCGGGATTCAAACCAGGGACCAAATTTTTTTTAAGTTCAAGATCTAACCAATTCGGCCACCACCTATATATCAAATAATAAAAATACGCAGGACACATTATCACATACTATATGTTTTCAAGAAAAAACAATATCACTAATACATAATTATATTTTATAAACAATTAGACCATGACAATCAACCATGTCAAACAAACAATCTAGGTACCGAGAAACGAACTAAATGTTAGTTAGTTCTTTATCATGATTTTTTTTTATTGGAGCACATGTGACTTTGTATCCTGATGGTAAATAGCTCTACAAAATCCATGAATCGGGTTGATCAATAAATTGTATTTGAACAATATTGATCGCTCCTACTATGCCGTAAATTGCATTACAAGAATAAAAAGACAAATATGCATTACGTGCATATTTAATATTCTCACAGCTTTATCGTCAAATTAGCCGCTCGTTTCGTAATCGCACCCTGATAGGAGACTACCACTTCGACAACAAATCGATGCAGTAGTCTCCTGAAAACCGGTGAACTCACAGACTAAAACCGAAACATGACTAGGTTCAGTGGCTTATTCATAAATAATTCGATATTTGAATATTTTCAGGCACAAGCTATATAGTTTATCAAATACCGGATGCCAAGTTTTACGGTTGCAACTATGGAACGATGACGGGTCTATAATTGTTTAATAGGTTTCATAGAATTTCGTTAGTCACACCTGTTACATAGATATGATTCTATGTTCAAAGTAACCTTTGTGTGTGAATCACACAGGGTCGTACCGTGCCTAGGTATGGAATATGGTATTTCAAAATCTATTAATGTTTATAAAGTTCAACTGTTTGTAGCGGGGGGGTTTTTTTAAGAATTTTAAAATGAAAAATTAAGTTGGTTTAATACAAGTTTATTTTAAAATATAAGATATATTTACAAGTAAAGTTGGTTTTGAGTACAGTAACTATGTAAGAGACCTACCTAATAAATGTTGGCCCTGCCTACAATGGATATGCCTATTATAAACTAAAACTCTGACCGTATAGTATGGGAAGATTGGAAGGACTGACGAGGGACAGGCTCGAGGACTGGCACGTCGACTGGCACGCAGACTGGCACGTAGACAGGCGACGGCAGCAGATGTAGGCAGGCAAGCAGGAAGGCGGCGGTACGATGGCAGCAGCAGCAAGCACGCACGACTGTAGCAGCCGCACACGATGAGGCGTGGCCTCGTCTCTCAGGCTGACGCCTGAGACGAGGACTCAGATGGCCTCGACTCTCAAGGCTCTAGGCCTGAGGTGAGGTCCGTGAAGCAGTGGCTTGCGGCACGATGACGGCAGCAAGGGGAGGCGGCGGCACGACGGCAGCACGCAGACGGCGGGCGGCACGGCTGTAGAGGCAGCCGTACACGAAGAGGTGAATTCCCGTCTCTCAGGCCGATGCCTGAGACGAGAAGTCAGATGGCCTCGTCACTCAAGGCTCGAAGCCCGAGGCGAGGTCCTGCAGCACAAGGAGGTTCTCCAACCCTCAGAGCAGACGCCCGAGCGAAGTGGAGTCTAGGCAAATCCCGGAGGCCGCAACTCCAGAATCCGGAGTCTTCAAGGAAGTGTGACAGGATCGGGCCTGGTTCTCGACGTAGCAGGTTCAAGGTTTCAAGGATGAGAACCAGTCGATCACTGCCACTGTAGCTAGACTTCTTCTTCTTTCTTAAGCTTCCTCGAGACTGACGAAAAATCGCCGGTCCGAGATATTTAAAGACGATTTTAGAGCTCTACGATTAAAATTCATTTTTAGTTTTAATTTATAGAGTGCCAGTATTTTTTTTGGTTAGTATGGGAACTTTTAAAGCTACCTAGCGGTCAGAGGAGACGCTAAGATTTAGTGTTTTAAGTGTCTAAAAATGTGAAAATACCTAAAGAATATGTTTTAATTTACAATATCACCTATGTATTAGTTTATATAATAAAAATTTAAATTTAAAATGTTAGGAATCTGATTTCATAACCAAAGCCTAACTTTTCGTGAAAACTAAATGAAAAATTTGGAACGTTCACAGAAGGGAAATTTCTAGCTGTCAAAATTCTGGAGTATTACATACAAATATTAACCAATTTAACCACGTTTTTACTACCTGGAATTTTCCCTGAAAATGGTGTATTATGATACATTTGGTGGTCATTTTAAAAAAATGTATGAAATGATATGAAGACAAATAAAATAAAATACATAAATATAATATGGAGCGGTTGTAACGTGACATATACCCCCATTTCCCCATAAAATTTTTAGGCTTCCCGAAAAATTTTTCATGAAGATATAAAAGAAAATAAATAATTTAGATAGATATGGTACAAGAAAAGTTCTTGACACAGTAGTTGTCGGCTAGGCTAATTTGATAAAGGAGTTACCGTATCCGCTCCTGTAATTATAGCACCCCGCCCTGGGTTTAGTTCCCAGGCGCAAAGTGAAATACCCCGCCCTGGGTTTAGTTCCCAGGCGCAAAGTATAATACCCCTCACCAGGTTTGTAGCAAACGGCCTGGTGGGAGTTTTTCAAGGAGTTTACCCCTCACCAGGTTTGTAGCAAACGGCCTGGTGGGAGTTTTTCTAGGAGAAGGGTACTTTCTATCAAGGTTGTAGCATAGGTCTTGATAGAAGTACATTAAGAAATTCAGAATATTGTGTTTCTCAAAGAAGGTAAGAAACACAATACCAACGTAGGCTTATTTATAGAGTCGTTGTCATCCGCTCTTTAAAAAATATAATATAATACATAAATATAAGGGTGATCGAACAAACATACATAAAATAATAATATCATTGACGACGTAAGGCATATTTAAGGAGTTGTCGTTCCGCTCCGTAGAAAATAAATATAGACATACATAAATTAAGATAGAAATAGTGCCAAAAATTAAGAAATATATAGTATTTAATGAAGTTAATGAATCATGAAAATGAAAAGATTTTATGTTTTAAAAGTTTGTAGCAGTTCAAGATTCTAGGTTCCAGGTTTAACAATTAAAACAAAAAATATTATAAATTATTTAAGTTAAAAAAAATCAAATCTTTACTTAAGCCAAAAGTTTTCTTTTTAGATTAAGCAAATAAAGTTAAAGAAATGTTTTTATGGTCTACGACCACGTTAGAACAAGTATTTGACTCATAGTTGTCAAAAAAACTATAAAATTAACATTTTATAAGTTAATTCAAGTTTCAAATCATTAAAAGTTTAAAATAAATAATCCTAAGAACAATTTATTTAAGTTCTAGGTATAAGTTTAAGATTATGTTCTAGGATGTGTCTATAAAATAAAGTAGTAATTCTATGACTAAAGTTTAAAATATATGTACAGTTTCTAAAGAGATCTAGGTGATATTTACAAATGTACATATAAAAATATTAAAGAGTTATAATTAAAAACAAAATTAATTAAACGTATTTACGAGTTTTTTTTTAATTAAAAAAACGGTTTTAAGGGTTAGGTTTTTTAATTTATTTTAAGAGATTTAAAAAAAAATTCGATAAAAATATCTATGACATAATAGTCTTATAGAAAATTATTTTTAAGCAAAATAATTATATTAGGTTTTAAGTAGTGTTTTTTTTTTAAAGATTTTATAGCCAATATAAAGCGAAAATAAACAGGACGTTATAAGTCATAGACGTTATAACTCATTTTAGAATTTAGAAAATGACTTATTTATTTTTAAAAAAAAAATCAAGGTTTCTATAGTTTTAAGATTAAGTTATTACATGATTCACGATATCTGATATAGACTTCGAAAGTTAATTCAGATTTATTAAGAAAATGCAATTTTATAACTTTAGTTTCCATTTGGCTTAAGTAAAATTAAGAAAATTATATTTTTAATAATTTTTTTATAAGAAAATTCCAAATAATAAATTGGAAAATTAAGATTTTGGTTTCAGAATATTTACAAAACAAAAAAAATATATTTACAGTTTTAAGTTAAAATAATAAAGAAATTCCTAAGTTAAAAATATAAAGAAGGTGTGTACCTAGGTGAAAAGTGTACTTATAGAAACTGTACTCAACCACGTTGGGCGCCAATGTAGCGGGGGGGTTTTTTTAAGAATTTTAAAATGAAAAATTAAGTTGGTTTAATACAAGTTTATTTTAAAATATAAGATATATTTACAAGTAAAGTTGGTTTTGAGTACAGTAACTATGTAAGAGACCTACCTAATAAATGTTGGCCCTGCCTACAATGGATATGCCTATTATAAACTAAAACTCTGACCGTATAGTATGGGAAGATTGGAAGGACTGACGAGGGACAGGCTCGAGGACTGGCACGTCGACTGGCACGCAGACTGGCACGTAGACAGGCGACGGCAGCAGATGTAGGCAGGCAAGCAGGAAGGCGGCGGTACGATGGCAGCAGCAGCAAGCACGCACGACTGTAGCAGCCGCACACGATGAGGCGTGGCCTCGTCTCTCAGGCTGACGCCTGAGACGAGGACTCAGATGGCCTCGACTCTCAAGGCTCTAGGCCTGAGGTGAGGTCCGTGAAGCAGTGGCTTGCGGCACGATGACGGCAGCAAGGGGAGGCGGCGGCACGACGGCAGCACGCAGACGGCGGGCGGCACGGCTGTAGAGGCAGCCGTACACGAAGAGGTGAATTCCCGTCTCTCAGGCCGATGCCTGAGACGAGAAGTCAGATGGCCTCGTCACTCAAGGCTCGAAGCCCGAGGCGAGGTCCTGCAGCACAAGGAGGTTCTCCAACCCTCAGAGCAGACGCCCGAGCGAAGTGGAGTCTAGGCAAATCCCGGAGGCCGCAACTCCAGAATCCGGAGTCTTCAAGGAAGTGTGACAGGATCGGGCCTGGTTCTCGACGTAGCAGGTTCAAGGTTTCAAGGATGAGAACCAGTCGATCACTGCCACTGTAGCTAGACTTCTTCTTCTTTCTTAAGCTTCCTCGAGACTGACGAAAAATCGCCGGTCCGAGATATTTAAAGACGATTTTAGAGCTCTACGATTAAAATTCATTTTTAGTTTTAATTTATAGAGTGCCAGTATTTTTTTTGGTTAGTATGGGAACTTTTAAAGCTACCTAGCGGTCAGAGGAGACGCTAAGATTTAGTGTTTTAAGTGTCTAAAAATGTGAAAATACCTAAAGAATATGTTTTAATTTACAATATCACCTATGTATTAGTTTATATAATAAAAATTTAAATTTAAAATGTTAGGAATCTGATTTCATAACCAAAGCCTAACTTTTCGTGAAAACTAAATGAAAAATTTGGAACGTTCACAGAAGGGAAATTTCTAGCTGTCAAAATTCTGGAGTATTACATACAAATATTAACCAATTTAACCACGTTTTTACTACCTGGAATTTTCCCTGAAAATGGTGTATTATGATACATTTGGTGGTCATTTTAAAAAAATGTATGAAATGATATGAAGACAAATAAAATAAAATACATAAATATAATATGGAGCGGTTGTAACGTGACAACCAATGTCTGAGTGCTATACAATCTATCCGAATTCGTGTTTTTTTACTTAAATTATAGGTATGTTCTCTGGCTAGGTTATTTATATATATGGTGACTATGAAAGGTTGTAGAATGGGCTAGTATGATTATTATTATTATGAGAGAGAGAGAGAGACAATGTTCTTAGCAAACCATGGATTCACCGTGCGGGTGCCGAGTCCATCGCGTGGTTGAAAGACAGGGGAATGAACTGCAGCGTTCCCGGACTTGAGACCGCGAAGTAGGTTTAAAGGCCTTTTGAACTCTCACCTGCACTGTGTTCACTACCCTCTCTACTCAACCAAATACTATATGATCCTGTTAGCGCCATCCTGGAAACACGCTCCATAAAAGTTCCGACGGCTGTTCTCGGAAGGCCAAGATCCTTTAGGCTCTACTCAAATCGAACTTTTCTCATGAAATCATGTGTCGTAAATGAAAAAAAAAATAGCTTCTCCATACAAACTAGTAATGTTAAAATGACCAATTAACATTACTAGTTTGTACATTATATATTTAATACGTATAAAGTTCAACGTATTTCTCGTATCTGGGTACTACACAATAAACGCCTATCAGAATTTCGCGTTCGACGCGCGACTATTGATGTTAAAATAACCAATTTGTATGGGGAAGGCAGCATTATCTCGTTAAACTGCCAGTGATATACGTTGTTTAAAAAAGTAACCGGACCGAGAATTACCAGAGGCCTCGTTTAGACGAGCACATAACGTCTTCCCAAAGACTACGGCTTCGGATCCCCAAACCACAGTCGTCACAGCAAATGGGACAAATAAATATTCAGGTTTCAAATTTTGATATTAAAAAACTATTAGCTACCTACTGGTATTTTAATAGATTAGATACCAGGCTATTTGACTACATTAAAAATATACCTACTATAAATTTTGATCATCCTAACAGACAATGGCGTAAAAAAATATATTTCACTTTATTTTAAACTAAATTATGTATATCTTTTGTAAATTACACGAAATAAAATTGAATATTTTTTACAATTTTATTTATAACAAAAACATCTTTGATTGGTTGATGACTGGTGACGTCACACGCAAGTAAACAAAACAATACACAGATTATAAATCACGTGGATAAAATATAATAGAGTATAATATATAGGAGATTATTTAATCTGTGCTTGTTTGTTTACTTGCGTGTGACGTCACACTTGACATAGGCTGCAAAACAGCGTTTCAGCGCCATTGTGGAAATTCAAACTTTAACTTTGATTTTTATTAATAATAGAAAAGTCATCCCGAAAATATCAATGTAGTGTGATTATTATGTAATGGAGAATCATGTAAAACGGGTTTCAAAAGGACTCAAATACCCTAATAAAAAAATTACTATGGCGCTTCTTGAGTTGTCAGTATATATATACAAGCCACGCAACACGCGTCTCACGCTTGCAGTAGTGTAGACCTATCACAGCGCAGTTGTATGAAGCTTTGTTTTTAAAGAAACAAATAATCAATAAATAGGACAATATTATTAGTAATATATACGTGGTGGCCGAGTTGGTTAGACCTTGGACTTAAAAACACTTAGGTCCCTGGTTCGAATCCCGGTATGTACCAATGAGTTGTTAATTTAAACATTTATGTACATTTGTTTGACAACACCACTATAGTGCCTCGGAGAGCACGTTAAGCTGTCGGTCCCGGTTTAACTATTCCAACTTGTGAAACTGTTTATAGATGGGTTATTGAGTCTATTTAAAACATCGCGATGAGCTAGCCACTTTTGATGTAGACTCATACCATCGGCTACGACGAGGTGGGATTAAAAACCCCTCCGCTGGGTACCCTGGGGCCGTCTAGGCGGTATCGGGCGCCGTAAGGCACCCGTGATGATATGTTATGTTAGTAATTCAAATTTACGGTATAATTACCAACATAAACATAATAATTGACCTACGACCAACAGACAAGATATAATATTGGAAGTACCTACGTTTGTGTGGGCGTCAACACGACTGCAAAGCCCGTAAGTAAATATATAGGTATATAAGTATATATCTAATTTATTGTCGACGACGTAGGAGTAGATACAATTTCAGATAAAGCTATTTTGCTTCATAACAAGTTTCACAATAATTTTCGCCTATTTAACGGAAACCATATGCGATTGAGTAGAGATTCATACAATTCGGTCACATACCTAGGTACGAGTAGTACTAGTATATAAATATAAATAAATATCATTACGGGTGCCTTTGGGCGCCCGAGACCGCCTACGTCTCAGGGTATGCAGCGTAGGGGTTATAATCCCACCTCGCCGTAGCCGAACAAGTGACTAGCTCGTCGCAAAGTTTGGATAGATTCAATAACCATCTATAAACAGTTTCACAGGTTGGTATAGTGAAACTGGGTCCGACAACTTGTGCTCTCCGAGGCACTATACTGGTATCGTCTAAAAATGTACATACATTTTTAGATTAAAAATTATAATAAACCGGGACCTAAAAACCAAAGTGTTTTTAAGTCTGAGGTCTAACCAACTCGGCCACCACATATATAATATTATATTGTATATATATATATATATATGTATATACGTGTATTAGTATATACTTTCGCGAGTTACTGCTTATTATCGAATCTCTTTTGGACTTCCTTTAATTTAACATAATATACTAACGATAATAGATATGTACGTTGTTTAAACGTTGTTTAACGCGAAAGTAAAGGTTAAAAAAACTCACACTAGGGCTACTGTACCCCTAGTGCGAGTTTTATAATTATTACTTTGCGTTTGAGTTAACTAAATTTTGTATGGGAAATAGTTCAGCGCTCCAAGCGGAAATATTTAGGACTTCTCAATACTTACAAATTATTTATTTTAACATACTAGTATGTATGGAGAATCTAATAAAAAAAAAATAGTAGAGCTACTGGTACTATTATTTCTTCTGTGGTAGAGCCTCATATTAGCCCAAAGTACAACCTTCCAAAATCACCCTGTATTATTTCTAATAATAAAGTATTTTTTTCTCTTGGACTGGACACCATGTGTCAAACAAGCGATTTTTATAAATATTTTATTACTACAGTTAGGCTAAGTTCACCAAAATGTCGATTAAAGTTAAAAATGGCGTCAAATGTACCAGCTGTCATTCCCGACTTTCAAAATAAAACATTCGACGCATTTTTTTACTTTAATCGTTACGATTACTTTAACGGACACTTTGGTGCAACTCAGCCTTATTGTGAAAAATTTTTGAGTGACTTTTTGGATTGAATCATTTCTAAAACCTCCAACTTCTGAAGGAGTCGGTTGGTCACATTATTGTAATTGATTTTACCCGATTATTCATGAAAATTGTCGACAGTTTTCCTCGAGGATAAATATCTTGGCTTTGTTATAAAAATTATAGCATTAATTTTGCTCTTTTGTTTCAATAACTTTGTTACTGGAAATTTCAAGACATAAATTCATAATTTCCAATTTGTTCTATTGTCTATATCTATATATAAATATAGTCTGTTGGTAAAGGAATCTGAAAGTCGTACTTAGATTCGAATTTTACGCACCTACGTTTTACTGTACCAATTGTTTAATATTTTTTGGGCGGGACTCGAACCCATGATCCTCGCTATCGCGGCAAGGTACTCTACCACTGAGCCAACGTTCCAGTCACCCTTCACGAAATGTGTCATTGCTTGTTATCTAGATACTTATACACAGACGCCCTCTATGTGCCTTCTTCTAATAACTCTATATTAGAGTAAAGTTAGAAGTCCTGGTTTCCTGGTTAATTCTAGATGCCAGAGAAGTCTGTTTTATGTTTGTACTTTTTTTCAGTATTTTCTATTTTAACATTTTTATAAATTGATTATCAGGTTATCCGGATAATTCTTTTATTGAAATTTTTAAAGTTAAAATGCAATAAAACAATCCTGGTAGGCGGGACTCGAACCCACGATCCACGCTTTCGCGGCAACGTAACTTAGATAACCAGATTTTCCTGATAAGGAATTAATAAAATGTAAAAATATTTAAGTACATATAATTAGGTAGGGTAAATAGTTACGTAATATATTTTTGATTCTATAATTACTTAATAATTATTTAAATATTTTAGTAGTAGGCAAGGAGTTTCTAATGAGTTATTTTTAGAAAATAGTTCTTTACTTGAATAAATAAATTATCGGTGCAAATAAATTGTATTTACCGAAAATTTTAGTTAATAAAACCATGCGTGGGTTGACCCTAAGGTTAGCTATGATTGGGCGTTAAATATTTTTTGAACTTTAGGCCAAATAGACACTAAAATAGTTTTGTTTAGGTAAGCATTATAACTAGCTTAAATTAAGGACACTGCATTGGTAATCGTAATCGCGTTCTCCATACAAAATGGGCTTTCGCACTTCCAGTAATACTCGATTACTGTTTGTCGCAGAATTAAAATAATATTTTTACATACATACATACATATAATCACGGGTGCCTTACGGCGCCCGAGACCGCCTAGACGGCCCCAGGGTACCCAGCGGAGGGGTTTTAATCCCACCTAGTCGTAGCCGATGGTATAAGTTTGCACCGAACAAGTGGCTAGCTCGACGCGATGTTTTGAATAGACTCAATAAACAGTTTCACAAGTTAATATAGTGAAACCGAGACCGACAGCTTAACGTGCTCTCCGAGGCACTATAGTGGTGTTGTCAAACAAATGTAGGTACATAATTTTTTTAAATTAAAAACTTATTGGTACACACCGGGATTCGAACCAGGGACCTAAGTGTTTTTAAGTCCAAGGTCTAACCAACTCGGCCACCACGTATAAAAATAATATTTTTGTCAGTGTATTAATATTTCTGTGTAGGGTATTTTTTATCGAATTAAAAAAATATATATATAAGACCAACATATTTATTACCCACACAACAAAATAATAATAATAATTTTTGCGTACAATTACCAATATTAAATAATAATTAAACTTCGACTAACAGCCAAGTTGTACCTAATACTAGAAGTACGTTTGTATGGACGACAAGTCGATTTTTTGTAGGTAAGTATTCATTTGACCATAGACTAGACTAGGGTTGCACCTTTGACGTTATATGCGGAGGTCGTGGTTTCTATTCCCACCCATAAATATTAGTACAAGACTTACATTTTCTGTACTGACAAACACACAAGATGGTGGTTAACGCAGCAAGGCCTAATACATTCCAAGAAATTCATTGGTATGAAGGCAATAGGCCTGGATAAGATACGTGGAAATTCAGAAAGAAACGGAAACAGAAGTCAAATAAGGCTACTGGTGGGAGTGTTCTCAGGACACTATACAACCAACAAACACCTCTATACTATAGGAGTAAGAGATGATCCCACATGCAGATTCTGATTTAGATGAAATTGAGTATGGAGATAGTTTGCGACCCTGGAAAGGACATACTCGTAGGATATTTATTTTCATTTAAAAACTTTATTGGACAAATTTAGTACAAAGGCGGACTTAATGCAGCTAGGCATTATCTACCAGTCAAACCTTTGGGACAAATTAAGCAGTAAGTAGGTAAAATAGGTGCAGTAAAATACATTTAAGAAATAGAGTATACAAATATTATACATACACACTAATGCTGACTACATAAACATACATATCATAAACTATATTAATAATATACATACATAATAATAAATATATATAATAATAATATTGGGATAATCCCAGAATTAATTCCTTACCTACATACATATCATCACGGGTGCCTTCAAGCGCCCGAGACTGCCTAGACCGTGCCAGGGTACCCAGCGGAAGGGCTTTAATCCCACCTCGTCGTAGCCGTCGTAGTCTACACCGAACAAGTGGCTAGCTCGTCGCGGTGTTTTGAATAAACTCAATAACCCATCTGTAAACAGTTTCACAAGTTGGTATAGTGAAACCGAGACCGACAGCTTAACGTGCTCTCCGAGGCACTCTAGTGGTGTTGTCAAACAAATGTACATAAATTATTCTTTAAATTATTTTATTTTAAAATAATTCCTTAAGGGGTGAAAATTGATAATTTCTATGTATTCATAGAAAAAAAAATAGGCTATTTAAAGTATTAATACTACGCAGACAAAATAGGCTATTTAAAGTATTAATACTACGCAGACAAAATCACTGGCAAAACGGCTATCCTGTAAATATAACACAAAACGCATCTAGAGTTTCCAGGCTACCTTCAAAGAACATATTCAAGTATGTCTCTCTATACCAAATGTCAAATATATATAAGGAATGGAAGTGACAGACTTGCTTTCGTATGTGTGATCGTTCTATAAATAAATATGAACCTTAGAGCGGGGTTAGCTAGCTCCAATGACCTGTCAATCATCTCTATCTTATATTATATAGTAATCTAAAACATTTAACATTAAAATATACCTAATGACGATTTAAGTTAATTCCAATTAGATATGTGTAACCTTCAAGTAATTAGTTAATTATGAATTGTTCAGTCTAGTATTTAAAAGTTATATATTTTAATAAATATTTAATAGTAGCTTGGCCCCGCGTTTTAAATTTGAAAATAAAAATGTATCCTATATTATTCATTTATATTGGTAGAAAAAAAAATCAAACAAAATGGTTTAATAGTTTTTAGTTTATTCGGATCACACACAAGCAAATCTTTTCTATTAAAATAGGTACTATAAGTAGACGAAGGATATTACAAACATATTTCTCTAGTCACAAATTATGCTCTAGGGTTGTACTAAGGTAAGGCCATACTCCTCTGATAGTATGTATAGAGCACCAGAGTTTCTTACTTGCCAGTACCTTTTTCTCCGGGATGTCTCCGGGGGGATAGACTTTACAGTTCGTAAACACGCTCTTAAAGATATACCTACTGATGCTATGTGTTATGCGATTGGTCACTTCTAAAACTACATATTTAAGGCGTGGGTATGGTCGGTGAAGTTGGTCGCCACCGTGGCACCCTTGTATGGCAGATAACGATTGAAAGTTCAATGGAAACAGCTAACCACCTAGTGTTAAACTAGTTGGTTATGTAGCATGCGTTCGGTTGGTATTATTTTGATATCGCGCGTTTAGTTTATATATCAATTTAATGACAAATTATTTATGTACCTACTTTTGGAGTTGTATAGCAGCCTAACCAAACGCACTATAAGAACTTATTTTTAAAAACACTTTTTTGGTTTTGACTGTAAAGATTTACATGAAAAAAATTACTTTTTTGGAATTTTACTCTGTGTGCCTAAACAACAAAATTAATAAATATTATATTTTATAAACACCCATGATATACCTGATATATTATATAGGTAGGTACCTGAAAAGATTAAATGAATCCATGCAAATGTGGTATATAAAGCCTGCTTTCAGCCAAAGCGGATCTAAAAGCTAAGTAAACCAAAATTGCTTTATAACTCTTCGTTTCAAAACGAGTTTTAAAATATCTTTGTCCATTGTTAAACATGAACTACTTATATTTTAGAGAATTTTCCTTTCTTTATAGCTAACTTTGTAGTTAGATCTAAACTTATTTATAAAATAAATGTTTTGATCTTTGCTATAAAAGATATTTACTTCGATCCCCACATTATTAATTGTTTCAATAAACTCTTTAATAATAATTTTTACGCGTTACGCGTTGTATCCAGAGATTGTTGGTTCGATTCCCACCCATGGCAAAAAATTTAGTAGATTTTTGTAGGTACAGTTTTCAATGGTCTGGTGTTTATAAAATATAAATAATACCAACACGGGTGCCTATTTGGCTCCCGAGAACCGTTTAGACGGCCTCAGGGTACCCAGCGGAGAGATTAACCCGTCCTCATTTCGCCGATGGTATTCGGAGGCAACACTTAACAAGTGGCGAGCTTGTTGCGGTGTTTATGATGAAATAGCCTCGTTGTATAAAGCGGTCACCCATCTATGAAATAAAATATGTATAAATATCGTTGTTTTTTGTATACATAAGTCTAGAGCTTAGTTTGTGACCAGGGCAATATGTGTATAATGTCGCTATTATTATTATTATTATATTATTTATTGGCACACATCTCCTGCCATTTCAGTCTATGTGCATGTGTACTAACGCAGCTCTACGTATGTTTACTAATAGTTACGTTGGCTTTATAGAGTCCGGGGTGTGGTAGTAGAAGAAATAATAGTACCTACAAGTAGTAGTATAACAAAAATAATTACATCCGAGAAGAGTTGGTTTATGACAGCGTTGAGTTGGTTATATCTGACTCCGCTGAGTGGAAACCTTTTTGGTTTATACAAATTAATTTAGTTTCAAGACTAGGTTTAGAAATAAATAAAAATAATACAAGTATTTTTTTATGGCATAAATTATTCAAGCAATTATCAACTCTTGTAACTTTTATATGTGCCTAATTTTATAGTTTTTTTTTTAAATATATTCTGTAATTTTTTTAAATAAATACTTATGTGCGATTTGTTTGAAGACGAGTGTATTAGTGAAGAGTTTGAAGTGGTGTGTATTATTCAAACTCGATTTATTGTTACATGAAAAAAATTACACATATTGCTCTGACTAAGCTCTAAACTTGTACTATATGTACAAGAAACAACGATATAATACAAAGTGTACAGAAAATCGTACCTACTAATGTTTTGCAATGGGTTGCAATCGAACCTACAACCTCCAGATACAACGCCAAAGGCGCAAACACTACTCCACGAAGGATGTGATTATTTTAATATAATTTGAAATATTCCGTTCATTCTAAGCTAGCAGATACCAGTACCGAAAGGTCGTAAACTACCGTAAATTTTGAGTTTTCCATTACAACACTGAGATGCCAGCAAAAATAAATTGTTGCCAGCAAAAATAAATTGGTTTCGGGTCAGTAATGATGTGAAGGGATGCCGCCTCGTGATAAGCCACGTCTCCGAAGTGCGTTCGACGACATTTGTCACTGAAAATCTCAAATCAAACAGAATTATTTTATCAGCGATTCCTCAAGAATAAATTGATGAGAAATTTAAGACGTTGTAATAATTTTGTTGATGCTATCAAAATTAAATTGAATTTTGCATTCTATTGTATTGTCTATTATTGTGTCTTATCGTTTATATATTGAAAACAATGTTGAAAAGCCATTATATGAAAATAAAAACCGGCAAGAGTGAAATCTCGCCAGCTGAGGGTTCCATTTCTTCTTCCAATTTAGTTTTTTTTCTTATACTTTTTGTTTCTAAGTAGGTATCGAATAGGCGGTAGTATGCGAATGTTCGCGCTAATAAAGAAAATAATAGAAGTGAAAATTGAAAGAAAATATCATAAATATATATTTATCACTAAGATAGGTATATAATTTTATTTTAGTAATCATTTGAGTTATTTTAATTCTTTTGGAAAAAAATATTTAGAATCTTATTTTTTTTAGGTACTTATTTTAGGTTTGTTCTCTTTTTAAGTTACTTATGAACCTAAAAGAAGTTTTAATCTAAACATTTTTTTTTTAAATTTGATATATTGTTTTTTGTCACCGAAAAGACTAGAAGACTATCAACTTTCTTAGTGATCCCATAAGGATGATCCATATTGTTTTTAACGTATACAAAAAAAAATTCAATACGATATTGAATAAAGATCATACTACGGTATGACTAAAAGAATTTTTTTTGCGTAGCGTACTACGAACTTCGAAGTCGTGAGGAAATGTTCGACTCGTTGAAATGTCTGAACGTTTTCCATCGTATTTCCATCTGAATTAAAATTTTAAGTCACGTCTACAAATATTTCAGCGTTGATCAGTTTTTTTATACCAGCCAAATGTACAGTAGCCAGCAAGATAATGTAAGGTGTACAGACATAGTAAAATGTACGGTTCTGTTACAATTTTATTATATACGAGGGGCCCGTCCCGGCTTTGCACGGGTGTACAAAGCCGGGACGGGCCCCTCGAATAAAAATTATTACTAGTTTGTATAGAGAAGGCCATTTTTTTTTTCATTCCATGGGAAAAGTTGTTTGTTTTGATCAGTAGAACCCCATATTAGACCAAAGTACAACCTTTCAAAGTCGCCATGTAACATGTTTATCAGATACATACACATACATATCATCACGGGTGTCTTACGGCGCCCGAGACCGCCTAGACGGCCCCAGGGTACCCAGCGGAGGAGTTTTAATCCCACCTCGTCGTAGCCGATGGTATGAGTCTACACCGAACAAGTGGCTAGCTCGTCGCGATGTTTTTAAATAGACTCAATAACCCATCTATAAACAGTTTCACAAGTTGGTATAGCGAAACCGGGACCGACAGCTTAACGTGCTCTCCGAGGCACTATAGTCGTGTTGTCAAACAAATGAACATAATTTTTTATTAATTAAAAACTCATTGGTACACACTGGGATTCGAACCAGGGACCTAAGTGTTTTTAATTCCAAGGTCTAACCAACTCGGCCACCACGTATATATTTATATTTTATCAGATATTTCATTGATATACCTACTTAACTATTATTTGAAAGCCACATAAATTTTCCTCTATATAGTCGTATAAATAATAAATAGAGGAGGCTTTAAAACAGTTCCATCATGCTTCATGAAGCCAGTCGGGTCACGCAATGCCACCTGCCTATCATAGAGATTAATTTAATATATTATAGAGACGTAATCTTCATAATAGTATACTTCTTGAAACAAATCGTACGTAGCAGCGTCTAATCAAACATTTCCCATACATTCACGACCTTTTGGTCCTAACTGTTACCCCCCTATAAATGTGATCTATATCTAGGCTTGTACGTTTTTCTTAAAAAATAGCAAAAAAACCCTCACATTAAAATAATTCCTATAAAATATTAAGACAGAAAATTAAAGTTTTGGGGTAGACAACAGTTTTTCCCCGAAAGTCGTTTTGCTGCCTAAATTGTAGGTATAATCTCATACGTACTCTTTCTCTTATTGAGGGTCGGGGGGAAGGTTTACATAAATATCGCTTCGCAGTTGAATCAGCATGAGTCTCATCAGACACTCCTCTTAACACTGCATAGCAACTGTGATTTTTTCTTTATGGCTAATATAAGAAATTGTATATTTTTTTTAGTATTTAGATTTCCATATTGGCAATAATGCACCCGTTACCAAACTAATGAAAACCTGACCTATGTTTCGCCATCTGGTGCCAGACTTCATTCATTTCATGATATATTTTTTATTTTATTTTCATTCATAAAATCGACTTTTTACGATAACAATATATCCATAATAACAATAGTATCGATCTCAAAAAATAAATGTTATACCATTTGGCTAGGTGCCCAGCGGAGGGTTTAACCCATCCTTATTTTGTCGATGGTATTCGGAGGCAACACCTAACAAGTGGCGATCTTGTTGCGGTGTTTATGATGGTATAGCCTCGTTGTATAAAGCGGTCACCCATCCCAGGACCGGCCTTGTTCACAACTGCAGTTGAATTAACTCTAGGCTGGGGCCACTTTTTTTCAACAATCTTAGCCTTTTTTATTTTAGAGATTAAAAATAACGTCGGAACCCTACCAAAGTTTTCGCAGTTATCAGCGTTTTATTTTATTTTTGAGATAACAGTTACTTCTCTTCTAATAGGCATAATCTCATTGTTCGGTACCCACACATATTATAGACAAACAATTAAGTAGGTACTTATGAGATTGGGACTTTTAAAAATGTATTTCAATTTATAACATATAACCATCAGTATTATGTTATAAAAATCAAAACTCAAAAAAAAAACTATCATGTAAACCTTTACAGGAATTTATGAAGAGTAAAAAGATATTTTTTTTATATAAGATCAAGTATGCGCTTGGTTTGGCCGTCACCGAACACACACCAGATAACCAACTAGTGTAAGACTAGGTGGTTAGCTGGTTCCATTGCCCTGTCAATAGTTATCTGCCCTGCAAAGGTGCCACCAAGGCGATCAACCTAACAGATTATATCTACGGCCCAAATATCCACTATAAGTATCAATAAGGGCACAAAGACTAACCACAAGTAAAAAACTCTTGCGTTCTATACGTACCTGAGCATGGTTATACTAGCTAATTAATAATTTACCCTCATTCTACTGAAGAGCACGAATAGAACTGCCCCCCCACCCCCATGTTTATATTATATATTGTAAAGTTACGAAGGTGGCTTTTTGACAAGATTTTTAAAGGATTTTTTGTAACTGTAACTGAAAATGACCTAAATTGTAAAGTTATGAATTTGTAACACATAATATTATATTTTATAAACACCCAGAAATTGACAAACTGTAAAGAAAGGGATCGCAATTCTTGAAAATTATTGAACCCAATGTAACGTGCCGTTGTTATGTACAACCCCCACCCCCCTCTACCAATACGTTACGTAACACACAAATGAGCATTTTTACCTATAAAAGTTACAATTATGTTGCGCAAAGTACCGAAAACCCCCTCCCGCCCCTGTAACGCAACGTAACGTTTTACAAGACCCCTCCCCCCAAATTGCGTTACGAATACATGAACGCTCCCAAAAACGTAATATATATTTTTTTTGCCTTGGGTGGGAATCGAACCCACGACCTCCGGATACAACGTCAAAGGCGCACCCACTAGTCTACGGAAGCGGTCTAATAATATTAGCTTCAATCTGTTTGACAATTAAAGTGGCCAATATAAAAAATTAAGATTCCATCATGGTAGTTTTAACGATATGCTTATTATATATGCAAAATACATTTAGGTGTTCATTCTTTGGTGTATGTTCATATAATGGTACAACTACCTATGTAGTATGTTCAGTATCCCTAGTGTGAGTTTTCTAAGTATTACTTTGAGTCTGACAAAAATTTGTATGGGAAATAGTTCAGCGCTCCAAGCGAATTTTGTTAGAACTAAAAATGCGAGCGTGTGATTGTTCAAAATGTTGACGCAGTAGTATAGTTAACGCGAAAGTATATGTTAAAAAAACTCACACTAGGGCTACTGACCGACGTTAATTGTATTAGTGGCCAAAATAGGAACTAAATAAATTTGAAGGCCGCCATGTTGAATTAACATTCTATTGTCAGTGTTAAAAAAAAAATGTTTTCCTTTTGAAAGCTTTGGTAAACATTTTTTTTTAAGAAAAAGCTCGGCAGAAGGCTCCAATCCAATAGCAACACGTTTTAGTTCATAGTTAAGTTGGTAGAACTGTAAGTAAAAAGATTAGTAAAAAGAATGACATTTAAAAAAAGAACTTGAAACAAACGACAACTTTTCTCATTTTATAGGATTAAAGGTAGGGAAATTATATATAGGACAGTATAACTTGCAACATTATCCGTTAGTACATACAGGAGGCGTAACGTATAATCTATATTTGTTGAAGCCATGTGACCTTGTATCAATCCGATGGTAAACAGACCTATAAAGTGATTTGATCGCTCCCATTATGCCGGATAAATGAGCGGACAAAGTCAAATTTGCATTCAGGATCTAGTTTAATATCCTCGCTTCTTTTTTATCACATTAAATAAACTGCCCGTTTCGTAACCGCAGACTGAAAAGAGACTACCAGCTCGAAAATAAATCGATGCAGTAGTCTCCTGTTTTGAAACCCAGAGACCAAAACCAGAACATAACTAGGTCACCTTTTAAACATAACACCTCTTAAAATAGTAAGGCCCTATTAAATTGCTCACATATAGAACAGAATTTTAAATAATAATAATAAATTTGCCAAAAATATGGTACAGATATACAGTTAAAAGTATAGTAACAGATGTAAATTTTTTTGTTAGGTTTACATATTTTACTGTATTTTACAGTATACAAATGATAAATAGCTACATTTTCAGTTTATATTAATATTACACTTATAGATTATAGAAATAAATACACAATTATAAATTAATTAAACATTATTATTTTACAATAACATTTTTAATTCAAACATAATAATTAAATATTATGATTAAATATAATTAAGTGTAAATTATTAAAGGTGCAAAAAATAATAGTAGGTACCTAATAATATAATTTAAAATCATTACTAAATACATTCAAACTATTCAATTACCTACAATGTCAATATTTAAATACAATAAAAATAATCATAAAACTATTTAATTAAAATATTTTATTTTAAGATCTTTTATAATAAATAAAAAAATACCATCACGGGTGCCTATTTGGCTCCCGAGAACCGTTTAAACGTCCTCAGGGTACCCAGCGGAGGGATTAACCCGTCCTCATTTCGCCGATGGTATTCGGAGGCAACACCTAACAAGTGGCGAACTTCTTGCGGTCTTTTAGGTAAGATCTTTTATGTTGTTCCTAAAAGGTGTTTCGGTAAGTATCATTGTATTATGTAGGTATATATATATATAAACCTGTAAAGGGATAACATTGGAACATAATATTACCGGAACGGCTGTATAGCGGCCAGCGGACTTTATGTCGCTTCCTTATATTAATACATCCTCTTTGCAATGACCTGAATAATCTAGACTAAACAGGTCAGCTTAGCAGCTTTATTGCTAACTACTCAATAGATTGAAAACTTAAATGTTATTTAATAACATACAAAATATATATGATAAAGATAAAATAGCAATTAAATATTTATGGCCTTATTCATAAAAAGAGACAAACTCACCTGTGATAGAAACAATTTCTTGTGGATAACACTGATCAACTCTAACAACTCTTCTCATGTTCTTTAAGGACTCAATAAGTTTTTATGAATGAGGCCAATCTTATTTAAAAAATATGATTAATGTTCACGGCGTTCGCAACATTATACGTAGCCCAGAGTACAAAGTCTCTGTGTAGGTATACCTATTGATCGCCTTGAATATTAATCAGATTTAAAAAAAATATATTTGACCTCATTTATAAAAACTTTGAGTCCTTGAAGAACATGAGAAGAGTTGTTAGATTTGTACCCAATTCAGGTGCCTATTTGGCTCTCGAAAACCATTTAAACGGCCTCAGGGTACCAAGCGGAGAGATTAACCCGTCCTTATTTCGCCGATGGTATTCGGAGGCACCTAACAAGTGGCGAGCTTGTTGCAATGTTTATGATGAAATAGCCTCGTTGTCTAAAGTGGTCACCCATCCCAGGCCGACCTTGTTCATCTGCTTAACCTTGTTATGAGAAACTTAACCACTAGGCTGAGGCCGCTTTTTTAAGGTTGTACGTTGGGCTAATATGTAGGTACATATTAGCCCAACATATAACCTTACAAACTCACCTGTGATTAAAGCAATATCTACTATATGTTTTGAGTTTTTATCCTGTCCTTCTGCTCTAAATTAGTGATATTTCTAATACTTCTTACTATTGCATCGACAACTTCTACATCCTCCACTGTCCTCCACATTTTATGAATCAAAATTTCCTATCAAACAATATTATCTATTTTCGGATTATTACACTTGTTAATTACTTAATATTACTTATACAACAAAAAATAGAAACGGAACTGAAATGCTTTCACTGAGAAGGTTATTTATTGCAAGTATCAACATATTAATATACGTGGTGGCCGAGTTGGTTAGACCTTGGACTTAAAAAAAAAACCACTAAGGTCCCTGGTTCGAATCCCGGTGTGTACCAATGAGTTTTTAATTTAAAAAAAATTGTACATTTGTTTGACAACACCACTATAGTGCCTCGGAGAGCACGTTAAGCTGTCGGTCCCGGTTTCACTATACCAACTTGTGAAACTGTTTATAGATGCGTTATTGAGTCTATTCAAAACATCGCGACGAGCTAGTCACTTGTTCGGATTAAAACCCCTCCGCTGGGTACCCTGGGGCCGTCAAAGCGGTATCGGGCGCCGTAAGGCACCCGTGAAGATATGTATATATGTATGTATGTATCAACGTAATAAATTATACTAACCTAAGAAATTCAAACACTACACGTAAACAATTTTGTTTTGGTTGAATTCAGCTTCTTTTTTATTTATTTTATTTATTAATTCTCAAAAGATTTACAAAATCGCTTGAATGAGAATAAAAGTTATATAAATTAAAGTTAAGACTACCGAACTCTTGACTAATAATTAATCCGCAGACTCGTCAATGATATGCCTTTTGAGATTATTTTTAAATTTTTCGTGTTGTTTTTCTTGGAATTTGGACATCATGTAAAACAATATCTTTCGGATTCCACTTTTAATAGTTTTATTCATATTTTACAATACATACCGTTTAAACGGCCTCAGGGTACCCAGCGGAGGGATTAACCCGTCCTCATTTCGCCGATGGTATTCGGAGGCGACACCTAACAAATGGCGAGCTTGTTGCGGTGTTTATGATGGTATAGCCGTTGTATAAAGCGGTCACCCATCCCAGGCCGGCCTTGTTGTCATCAGCTTAAACTTGTTATCAGTTGCGCAGTGACTTAAACACTAGGCTGGGGCCGCTTTATACGCTGTTTAAACGGTTCTCGGGAGCCAAATAGGCACCCGTGATGTTTTTTTTTTTACAATACATACCTACATGGTGACTTTAAAAAAAGTTTGCTGAGGACAAACACACAAGATGGTGGTTAACGCAGCAAGGCCTAATACATTCCAAGAAATTCATTGGTATGAGGGCAATAGGCCTGGATAAGATATGGAAATTCAATAGAAGTCAAATAAGGCTACTGGTGGGAGTGTTCTCAGGACACTATACAACCAACAAACACCTCTATACTATAGGAGTAAGAGATGATCCCACATGCAGATTCTGTGGTAAGGAGCCCGAATCCATGCGGCACCTACTGTGCGACTGTGACGCTAGGGCCATCCAAAGAATAAAATACCTAGGACAGGCTTATCCGGATCCAGAAAGCTACAGGCTAATCGACCTTGGTGATGTCCTTAAATATGTCAACAACATATTTGGGGACGATACTGAGGTGTGTGGATAATAGGAATGGGGAACACACAAAAGATCCCAAAGGGTCGAAGTGTTTTTGACTGATGTCAACCCCAAAACCAATAAGATAAGATAAGATACATGGTGACTTTGGAACATCGATTTTAGCGAGTAAGTAATTACTCGTATACATTAGTAGGTACCCACTCACTCGCTAAAATCGAAATTAAAACTTTTTCGGAGCGCATTTTAAAAGTATGCAAGTTCTTTTATAAGTAGGTATTATTTATAATTACGAAGGAAGGGTAAAAAATATCTAAAAACACAGAATGATCAAAAATATTTTGAACTGTCCGACCTTTTCTGGTAAGGGCTTAAAATGTCCAGTGATCGGGGTGTGGATATCAAAATACTCGTATCAAATAAAATTTTATTTAGTTATAAATAAACCGAATTATTTTGTTAATTTTATTTTTAGTACCTACTACAAAATTAGAATAAAATTAAACCTATTTAGAACTCGAAAAAGGTTAATGCCCCTCCAAAAAAAGTTAATAATTTGATTTTAGATTTTTGCCCTGTACATTTGTACTGAAATTTGTTTGAAAATTCAAATCTAATGAATCGTACTTCGGAGATACTCAGGCGATCAAAGAAACGGGAAGCGAACGAAGAAATCCACTTCAGATTAAACGGAAATCAGGAATTTGTATAGTGGTCAAATTTAAGACGCATTACAATAAATAAATCTTGGGTCCCTGGTTCGAATCCCGGTGTGTACCAATGAGTTTTTAATTTAAAAATGTATGTACATTTGTTTGACAACACCACTATAGTGCCTCGGAGAGCACGTTAAGCTGTCGGTTTCGGTTTCACTATACCAACTTGTGAAACTGTTTATGGATGGGAGTCTATTCAAAACATCGCGATGATCTAGCCACTCCTCCGCTGGGTACCCTGGGGCCGTCTAGGCGGTCTCAGGCGCCGTAAGGCACCCGTGATGATACATATACACATATACAATAAATAAATAAAAACACGTTTTATTTTATTCTTTAAATAGACTTAATTTCAGCACTCACTCACACAATATATACGTTGTTACACGTACACTTAAAAACTACTGGTCCGATTTACCTATAATATTATTTAATTTACCATTTACATTACCGAATACCATCGGCGAAATGAGGATGGGTACTGTACCCTCCGCTGGGTACCCTGAAGCCGTTTAAACGGTTCTCGGGAGCCAAATAGGCTCCCATGATGGTATTTATTTATTTATTATTTACCATTTCTTTTATTTTCAACCCTAAAGATCTTCTTTGTTGTTTTTTTATACTCTCAGTATTTCAAATGATTAAAGAAAAGAGATCTTTAATCAACAGTTGTATTGTTGATTGAAGCAAGAGATAGAATATACGAGTATATTGAAACCTTATTTCGTAAAATTTAAGATATAATAAAAACTATTGACCTAAAGTGACCTAGTCATGTTTTGGTTTTAGTTTATGAGCTTAGGAGACTACTGTATCGATGTATGTAGCCGATATAGTGGGAATGATAATGGCTATTAAGGGGGGAACTAATGCCAAATAGCTAATTTTTAAGAATTCAAAAAATAATTTAAAATTAATTACTTTACCTACCCAAATAAAAAAATAGGATGTAGATATCACTCTTCATTATTAAATCGTATTGTTTGTATTAATTATTTGATATATATATATATATTTGTAAATAAATAAAGAAAAAAAAAGCGTGTTTTACTTAAATATGAAATCCTCTCGAATACGAAAGATGTTTATAATACTTTTTTCACCCAAATATGTATTAAATAAATCACTAATAATTTGTATTGTTTAAAATATTTAATTTTCAATTCATATTCAAGTTATTTAGCTTAAAGCGGTATTTTCCGTCCTTTTTCACAATTGCTTCTTTACAGATTTCTATAGTAATACACATTAGCAGTTGTTGACACATTAGCAATGTATTGATCGACCTCATTCATGGACTTTGTAGGTCTGCTTATCATTAGTCATATGCCGTGCTCGAATAAAAAAAAACTCTAATAATAACATTTTATCCTTGTAATTTCAACATAATAATAATAGTACCTAATAAAAGTTTTAAACACTTTAATAAAGAGTCAATTTAGAATTATAGTGCTATTTTTCCACAGTACTTTTTTGACGCGCGGACGTTCGTTTATTATGTCCGTAAAAAGGCCACCGGAACCAAAAGGACAGTTTAAACGTCCGTGGAATGAAGCTGTGTGTATTATAGGGTTGAAATAGTCCGTTCCACGAAAGATTTCCCCCGGCAATAAGCGGAATTATTAAAAAAAAAAAAACAAATATTAGATAGTACCTACGATGTCCACATAATGTTCTTAGTCAACGGGGCAACGACTAGATCACGGAGTCCATCATCAAGTCAAAACTCATATATTTTTTAGGTTATGATGGGGGGAAATAGCTTTAAAAAGTTAGGTGTCAAATTAACAATGTTATTTTGATTCCTAAAGGTTGCATACAGAAATTGTTGGCTAAATAATTGCAATATTTTTAAGTTCAGAGGGGTGGTCATTAGGAGATGCGCACGTTCATGGTCGCACAATTTGCGTGCTTTCATAACTTACGGCAATTGCGTGGTAATCGTTTCTACGAACGTTGTACAGCTCCTAATGACCCTTTGAACTTTAAAATTTTCGTAGTTACTTTATGAAAAGCATTTGATTAGGTACTTCAGTTATTTGACCAGTTAATAAAATCATCTTAAGTTGATTAAAATTACTCATGCTTTCTTGATTAATGCTCCTAATCTTAAATAGGAAATCTATGTTTTAGCCCAGGACACTTGCCACTATAAATCAACCTTCAACAACCGGTTGTAACTCCTGGGTTATGATTTTTTATTAATGTAATACATACGAGTATAGTCTACCTGGGGCTCTACCGGAAAGCCACACGAAACACCGGTCGACACGTCGATCGATCGAAAGCTAAAATAAAATGTATGTGATTTGACGTTTCTCGGCGAGTTATAACCATAGACAATATTTTCTATACATTTTTATCCATCGACGCGTACGATCGGTTTGTCGATGTGGCTTGTAAGGCCCCTGTTCAGCCAGCTTCCCTTGCCTTTTCAGATTTTCCAACATATAGCGCTCCTCTCTCAGAGTAGGTACTAAACGTTTCCCGCTTATATTAATAAAACTATATAAAAAATAAACAATTATTGCCGTTATACTAAGGAAATAGTCATTACTTACTGCTGTACCATTGATGCCAAAGAAATTATTTATTCATTTAAATACTTTATTGCACGTGAACAAAAGTTTTGTACCATGGTGAATCGTTTACGTCTATTTATTACGTATCATTGCAAGTGCCATGGCGTTACTGTACGGCCAAAGACTACCCAGCGGAGGGGTTATGATATAATAAAATATTTATTTAGATTTGTCAACCCTAGGTAATGACTCAATTGGTCATGAAGAAATTGTCGAGTTGAAGCCCATTGTGACCTTTTGAATCTGTCAAGGAGCTTTCCTGCAGCCCTGAAGGAATCGACATACTCGTATCTATAAACTTTTTATTCGTTTAAAAAAAATGCTGAAGAAATTTTTGATAAATTTATTTATTTATTAAACATAATATTTACATTGCAGGGATGCGATTTTTGAATGTCAGCTAGTAATATATAGTTTGTTATCGCCAGTGAGAAAAATATCACCAATGACTAGATATCACGATTTATCAAAAGGCGTATTATTGAAAGGCATATGCGCGGTACCAATATAATCATTAAATGTCATAGAAAAGAGCTACTTACGTTTCGTTAAAAGAAGAAAATATTGTTTGTCATTCTTGTTATAAATAACAAACAGTTGTCACCCTTTATTTAAGAGTGGTAGTGGGGCACTAGTATAAATTGATATCATAGATGAAATTTTAGTCACCAATGAGATTCAAAAATACGAACTTAAAAAATCGATGACTATTTTGATATTTCAGTGATATTTAGTAACCCAATAATATTCAAAAACCCCTGTAGATAATACTTGAACAATGATAAAATATCTTCGTACTTAAATATAACTACCATTCTCCAAGGTTTTATTTATAACAACTGAACTTCAGTTGAGTTTCTAGCTATTTGTACTTTATTATTTTTTATTGGAGCACGACATGTGACTTTGTATCTACTTGGTGGTGAACAGACCTACAAGGTCCATGAATGGGATCAATCAATAATAGTTCTTAAAGAATATTGATAGCTTCCACCATGTCGGCTAAATGATGCGATTACGAAATAAGGGGCGACAATGACGAATTGGATTACGACGATATTTTAATATACTCGCTGCCTTATCGTCAATCCAACTACCCATTTCGTAACGGCACCCTGAAAGGAGACTACCACTTCGACAAGTAATCGATGAAGTAGTCTCCTGAAAACCGGTGAACCCACAGACTAAAACCGAAACATAATTAGGTCACTTGACGGTTTTTGCATCTGTACGAGCGGTGGTAACGAGACCGGTCGGTCGGCCAAACGAAGTTATAGAGACCTTCCTCCCACCTAATAAAATAATTAATATTGAACTCAATCGCAAAGTAATAGTTAGAAACTCCATTGAAGTTCATTTTTTTATAGAAAATATTCTCTAGAGTACTCAATCGCAAAGATATAGTTGAAATTTATAAGAATGTTAAAATATAAAATACTGAAAAAAGTAAAATCATAAAACTCTGTCATCTACGAGTAGTATTAGGAACTAGGACTTCTAACTCCACACTAATATAGAGTTATTAGAAGAAATCACATAGAGGTCGTCTATGTATAAGCAGTTGACAAGTAGGTAATTACAAATTTAGTGACGGGTGTCTAGAACCTGGTTAGCTCAGTGGTTGAGAAACTTTCCGCGAAAGCAAAAAACCTTAAGTGAGTTCGAGTGTCGCCCACCAGGATTATTTTCATTGCATTTAATCTTTAACAAAATCAATATAAAATTATCCGATAAGGAATTTTTACAAATGCAAAAAGATATAGTTAGAAACTCACACTTGTACTATAATTTCTTCCGTGACTAGGGCTACTAAAGCATAGCATAGGCTATAGCATATATGTAAACTGCAGCGCTCATATATTAAAACTAGCTGATCCGCGCAGCCTACGCTCTCAAAAGGAATAATTTTTCCCATTTTTTGCAACATTTTTCATTGTTACTCCGCTCCTATTGGTCGTAGCGTGATGTTATGTACCCTACAGCCTTTCTCGATAAATATCGAATAATGGGAACCAGTAGTTCCTGAGATTAGCGCGTTCAACCAAACAAACTCTTCAGCTTTATAATATTAGTATAGATATGAAATAATAATAATAATAGTATGTAGGATAATTTCACACATATTACTCTGGTCACTAACTAAGCTCTAGGCTTGTACTATGTGTATCAGAAACATCGATATTTTACATATTATATTTTATAAAATCCCATACCATGACAAACTGTACAGAAAAAACGTACTAATTTTATTTTGCCATGGGTGGGAGGGAAACGGACCCACGACCTCCATGATATCATACGGTAATTTAAAATATTTACCTACCAGTGTTTTTACTTATTACAAAAAAAAAGTTTATTTCTTATTAAATCGAATTTAAAATCTACTTTTTTTCTTTTAGCCAGAAATCCATGTTGGTCTAATTAAAATTGAAACAAAAGAATTAATAAATTGATTATTTTTTGTTGAAAGGATATCCAAAACTCGGGGAAAAAAAAACATTGTAAACATTGATGAACTGTTAATGAAATTCCATAAACAAATTAGTTTCCTTATTTATGTTCAGGAAATAATTTAAACAAAATTTATTATTTTATTTTTATTCAAGCACGGCATGTGACTTTGTATCAACCTAATGGTAAGCAGACAAACAAAGTCCACGAATGGGGTCGATCAATACATTGTTGTTTAACAATATTGATCGCTTCCACTATGCCGGCTAAATTATGTGGATACAAAATGGGCGGTGACAAAGACGTATTTGCATTACGAGTCGATTTTAATATCCTCGCTGCGACTAATCAATCGCCCGTTCCATTTTTTTTATTTTTATTTTTGGAGCACGGCATGTGACTTTGTATCTACCTGGTGGTGAGCAGACCTACAAAGTCCATGAATGATGATCTTAAACAAAATTAATCGCGCCCACTATGCCGGCTAAATGATGCGATTACGAAATGGGTGGCGACAAATTGCATTACGAGTAAATTTTAATATACTCGCTGCCTTATCGTCAATTTAACCCATTTCGTAACCGCACCCTGGAAGGAAACTACCACCTCGACAAGGTATGGATGCAGTAATCTCCAAAAAAACCGGTGAACCCACAGACTAAAACCGAAACATGACTAGGTCACTTGACTTTTTGCATCTGTATGGGCGGTGGTAACGAGACCGGTCGGTCGGCCTAACGAAGTTATAGAGATCTTCCTCCCACCTAAAACCATTTATTAGCATTTTATTAATACATAGTAGTAAGTACTAATTATAGTATAAATATATTCGGCACATCCGAAAGTGAGTCTGCCTGTGTGTTTATGACTTTACGTTAAACTACTAAACCAATTTTAATGAAATTTGGTAGGGAGGTAAATTCCGGGATCAACATAGGGTATACTCCGACATACCTACAGGGGGTGCAGCTATACAGGTGTTTGTGTTTTAAGCGACTCTACGAAAGTAGTTTTATGTCATTTTATATACCCAAGTGTATCAAATTACATAAACTGCAATGTTTTCGATGAAATTGGGAACTATTTTAGGTGACCATGTCTGCAACTTTTCAGTCGCACCCAATTTTTTTTAAGTTTATTTCTACCCCTAATAGAAAACTTGTTTTGACCCCAAAGTCGTTTTGCTGCCAAAACTAGGTATAATCTCTGCTTTCTCTTAAGGGGAGGGGGGTTGGTTTACATACGAGTACATGTATGGTAGTGTTAACGTCTCACCGTTCTGAAAGAGGTAATGCTTTGCAGTTAAATCAGCATAATATCGAAGAGCCTCCCATTTTATAATAGTTATTTTTTGTTATAGTTATTACAAAAAATCCTTTTGAACAGCTTGTCAAAAGGGCCTAGAAAAAAATTCTCAATCCCGGATCCGCCCCTGCTCTTAATTTAGGTAAAACTTATGTACGAAGCCGCGGGCAAAAGCTAGTAGATACTTCATATTTTAACCCCTTCATTAAAACTTTATTGAGCGTCTTAATTAAAATGGTGTTACGTCACTTTCTTACCTATGAAAACATCTTTGACAGAAAAGAGATAAAACACCATTTTAACTAAAACACTCAATAAAGTTTTTATTATTAAGAGAATAACACAAAAATTCATAAAAACTTATTGAGTCCTTGAAGTACACTTTAGTTATAGACGGTTTCATCTCTTTTTATAGCAACAAAAGTGAATCTTCTGAATAAGTGTTCTTTAAAGACTCAATAAGTTTTTATGAATAAGGTTATAAGTCTGAAGCGTCTGCCACTTTACTGCTGACTAGCGGCCCGTCCCGGCTTCGCACAGGTTTGTATAACTTTAACTATATGCTCAGCGCACGCCACGGAAGGCCTCAGAAACGATACTTTTCCCCCGTTTTTAAAACATTTTTGGTTACTGCTCCACAACTATAGGACCTAGCGTGATATTATATAGCCTATGTTACTTCTGAATAATGCAGCTTTCTAATGGTGAAAAAATTATTGCAATCGGTCCAGTAGTTTTTGAGTTTATTCATTACAAACATACAAAAATACAAAAATACAAATCTTTCCTTTTTATTATATTAGTATAGATATAGATTAGTATAGATAGATGCTGATATATATATTCCACATCACTTTGCGATACCTTTCATATTGCACAGAAGTAGCAACCATCACCTGCTGGTTTTGAATAGAAATAGTTTTGAATGTTTCCTGTCTTAATATCTATTCGGAGATAATATTTTTATTTTTGTAAATATATATCATTACGGGTGCCTTACGACGCCCGAGACTGCCGTCTAGCCCCAGTATACCCAGCGGAGGGGTTTAAAATCCCACCTCGTCGTAGCCGTACGTATGTGGTATGAGTCGTACACCGAACAAGTGGTTAGCTCGTCGCGATGTTCTAAATATACTCAATAACCCAACTATAAACAGTTTCACAAGTTGGTATAGTAAAATCGGGACCGACAGGTTAACGTGCTCTTCGGGGCACTATAGTAGTGTTGTCAAACAAATGTACATATTTTTTTTAATATAAAACTCATTGGTACACACCGGGATTCAAACCAGACCTAAGTGTTTTAAGTCCAAGGTCTAACCAACTCGGCCACCACGTATATACCTTATATTACGAATATATAGTGCATTAACTTCTATGTAAACTAACTTCTATGTAAACTAACTTTTACGTAACACGAACATTCGAG
Source organism: Monopis laevigella (assembly GCA_947458855.1). Taxonomy (NCBI): domain Eukaryota; kingdom Metazoa; phylum Arthropoda; class Insecta; order Lepidoptera; family Tineidae; genus Monopis; species Monopis laevigella. The sequence goes on from OX381581.1 coordinate 21,470,616, forward strand.
AAAACTATTTGTATAAAAATACGAAATAAATTTGTTACTCACCTAAAATAAACTTTAAATCGTTAAAACAAAGTGCGCAAGTAAGTAATGATAGGGTTTATATACACGGTGACTTTGAAATGATGTACTTTGGGCTAATATGAGGTTCTGCTGATCAAATGAAACAACTTTTTCCATGGAACCATGTGTCGCAAATGAAAAAAAAATGCCTTCCCCATACAAACTAGTAATGTTAAAATGATTAATTTGTATGGGGAAACCAAAAAAAAAATTCATTTGCGACACATGGTTCCATGCGGAAAGTTGTTCGATTTGATCAGTGGAACCTCATATTAGCCCAAAGTACATCCTTTAAAATTCACCCTGTATATCTCATTAAATAAAATACGTGAGAATTTGTCGATTATATACAAATGTATTATGGAGTTATGGAGAATTACCCGCAACATAATGAACAAAGTCTTGTTTCGTACTTGTACTATTATTTCTGCTGTGGTTCCGTTCAGCTTGTTTTGTTTACATAGAAGTCGATGATAAAGTGGAACAGTTTTCGCGTTCACCGCTTTCAAACATGAGTATCCACTTCATGTTTACTAACAACCTTATTAGACCTCTGTCATGTCAAAAGTTTTACCCTGTCCAGTATAACTATATCAGCTATTCCCAGCAGACCTATTAGGCTTTTTGGGTCTGTTGGGAATTTTCTTCTCATTGCTTCTTACTGTCTTATTATTTCTTTAAAAATATTTTTTTATCATAAAATATCACATAATTTATATGTTTATGTGCCTGACATCTCAAAAACTCAAAGAATTCCGCATCAAAAATCTCGAGACTATTGGTCCGATTTACTTGACATTTTAAAAGGTTAATCTTGTTGACCCACACATATTCAGAATGATTTTAATAATAAAAACATATTTAGCATCTCGGGTACCGCTTAGACGGCTTCCAGCAGTGGGGTTTTAACCCCACCTCGTCGTAACCGATGGTATTTTGAGTCTACACCGAACAAGTGGTTAGCTCGTTGCGGTTTTTGGGTGGACTTAATAAACTTAAGTTGGTAGGTATAGTGAAACTGGCAGCCGAGGCACTACAGTGCCTATTAAGACTAAGGTCTAAGTAACTCCTATATTATTATAAGTAATAACAATATACATGGTAATAGTAATTAAAGTATAGCTTATTTTAAAACATTTGATTTACGAGTAAGATACTATATACGAGATAAAAAAGTTGTATTTACCAAAATCTTATACCAACTGGTATTTAAGCTAGTAAGGTCACTGCATTCGTAATCGCGAAGTCTGCGTTCTCGATACAAAATGAACTTTCAATAATACTCGATTACTATTTGTCACATAATTAAAACAATCTTTTTGTCTGTCAATGTACTCGTATTTATTCATCTTTCTGAGTTGGGTTTTATTTCGAAATCAAATCCGATTTTTTTTTACATTATAATACAAAAATATTTATTACCCACAACGAAATAGTATATTTCATTACGAGTGCGGAAAGCCTGTCATTGCAAAGAGTTCCGACAAATGTCTACCCGAGCCGAGGCGCAGCCGAAGGTGAGGGTTGACAGTCGGAACAAGTTGCAATGACGGTTCCGCACGTGTACTGAACAACTATTTTTAATACAGTTGCGAAAAAATGAAGTAATTTAATAAAATAATAAAAACATAACTAAACTCGCAAAGAAAATTTCTGGAAAATGGCGCCAACCGTAAAAGAATATAAGCAGAGATTATTTTTTTGTTTTCTTCGCCCATTCTGGGTAGGCAAAGGGAACTATGCCCATGAAATGAAACCTAACCTAACCCATTGAATCAAATCATTAAATCTGTCAAACAAATTAATAGCTTCTTTTTAGAAATATTTGCATGAATCATAAAAACTTCTATGATTTTTTTTTAGTAAAAACTTTGTGGTTGTTTTTTTGCTTTTTAATAGACATTATTTTGACAGTTGGGAAAGACAACGCACGAGTTCGGAAAAGGTAAAAAAAAAGCTCGGGTATGTAATAGCCCCCATCCCGAACGCTATACGTCCCTGCAATACGCCACTTTTTGAGCAACTGTATTAAAAAAGATATTTGCCTACAATTACCAACATAAAAATAGTAGAACTTCGACTAACAACCAAGTTGTAATATAGGAAGTACCTACGTTTGTTTGTATAGGCAGTCGTAATTCTGTAGGCGTGAACTCGCCTACAGAATTACGACTTTTCGAGAAATCTTTGTCTCATAAATCTGACAGACTATAAGAACTTATGCAAGACATCTTAAGCAGATACAGAGTAAGTGGTATTGCTTGACCGTGTAACGTGACCTATCAACGTACAACGTGTAACAAGCATGAACGAATGAAGGTTCAAGCGATGACCGAATCCATCGGACATGTGAACCGTGTTGAGTGTTGGGGCTAACCGATGGGCATCAGGATTGAGGGCTACATTTTTTAATAAGAATTTGATAAAAAAATATGCTCGCAGTTTTAGCAAAAATAGAGTTAAAATTTCTAAAAAAATCCAATAAAATTAAAATTAGAAAGTTCATGAGATAGTTGGCCCCTTCGTGCTGACGATTTTATTAATGTGCACTTCAATATCTTTTACATCAAATTCACACTACTTACAAACTTAGAAAATGGGTTTAGTTTGTAAAAAAATATACTCGCGATGGTTCGAGAGTATATATTTTTTAATCTTCTCTTCAATCCGTTTAGTATTAAAGGAAATATTTGAAAAAGAAACATCCCATGTAAGTTTTTTATTTTAACTTTTACAAACTTAAGCCCGATTTTTATCAACTACTGGCAAAATAATTATTAGCAAGTCATATTATCAAATTGTGGTACCTCAATCCTGATGCTCATGCTAACCGTACCCTCCTATGTAAGAGGATTTTATTATATTATTTTTACTGACCTTCCTTTTTCTCAGTAACGAGATGCCCTTTTAGTTCGTAATATTATTATGCTATATATCAAATAAAACCACAAAATAACAAGCCATTTCTTGCAAATTATTTTTATTGAAGAACGGCATGATTTTGTAGTTAGTTAGTATAACTTGACAAAATCCATGAATGAGGTCGATCAATACATTGTTGTTTATTAGCATCGATCGCTGCCACTATGCCGACTTCGATCGCTGCCACTATGCCGACTTCGATCGCTGCCACTTATGACGTACTAGAACGCACGAAACGCGCCTATCTTTCATGTTTACCAACGCACTAAACGCTCCGACACCGTTTTATCGCCTCCGTGGCCTAATGCCCCGTTCGCGTTGGTGTTGTATCCCGAAGTCGTGGGTTCGATTCCAACTATGAGGGAAAACAATATTAGATGTTTTACGTACAGTTTACGTTAGTCTATGGTTTAGGGGTATAAATTAGTATCGTTGTATCTGATAGCTACATTTAGTACATGGACAGTGGTTAGGCAATATGTACGTATTTATTAAGAATTATCTTATTAATTATTGTTTATTATAAAATTAATTTTTCAGAGTTCCCTTATTTTTTTACAAAAACCTATTCGTTGGTCTTATAGATTGATTAAAATTATGATGACAATTAAAATAAAACTAAAATTTAAATGAGTAAAAAAAGTCCTGCATCTCCGAAACTTTTATTATTATTTTGGTTTAAAAAGTGTTTTATTGTTTTTAGTTTACATTTTTGGCTTGATTTATTTAAATAGGTAAGTAATAAATAAATATTACTTAAATTAGTACCTAATATAAGCTAGAGCTTTATTTTTCATACTCGTAAATAATCCATCAAGTAAGAATGGCAATTAATTATTTTCTTACCTAAGTATAAATATTTTTGGATTGTTTACTTTATTTTTTATCTTTTTCTTTCCTACCTTTTTCTTATGATTTTATCAACTATATAATTAATATTTGTGGCCCCTACTGAGTTAGTAGTTTTTTTTATTTATATTATATCCTAAATGCAATATATACTTATGGCCTTATTCATAAAAACTTATTGAGGCCTTGAAGAACACTTTAGTTATAAAAGGTTTTGTCTCTTTTACGCATGATCATTTTTGTTGCTAATAAAAAGAGACAAAACCCTCCATACCTAAAGTGTTCTTCAAGTTTTTATGAATACCGGTGTTAATAATAGAATAAAGAGGTATAGTTTGTGAATTTGTGAGGTTGTAGGGGGTAATCTACTAACTATTGAACCAATATTTAAAAAAAAAGTAGCTATGGGCTATATAACAAAATGCTACGACAAATAGAAGCGGAGCATCAATGAAAAGTGTTGGGAAAACGGGGAAAATTTGTTCCTTTTGAGACGCAGACGAAGTTGCGCGGGTTACCTAGTATAATACGGTATTTATTTAAGTTGTCCAAGACTTATTAGTCTCTTGCTTGTAGGTACACACTTAAAAATACAAATACATACCATGACACAGGGAATATTAGTGTGGTGAATAGGGCAAAAGTCAAAAAGTCAAAATCATTTATTTCATGTAAATCTTTGCAGATATTTATGAATAGTCAAAAAAAAAAGGGGTAACAATGAGGTCTTAGAGTGCGTTTGGTTAGGCAGCTATTCATTAACAAAAGAACGACAAATATTTATTATACCTCGATATCAGATTTAGAACTTAAACACGATGGAATGAAAATCTTAATATAAAAATTAGTACCGAACCGAACACACACTACATAACTAACTAGTGTAAGACTAGGTGGTTAGCTGATTCCATTGACCTGTCAATCATTATCTGCCATACAAGAGAGCCACCAAGGCGATCAACTTTACCGATCATATCCACCCCTTAAATATTTATTGTAAATAAAAGGTAAGTAACCAATATGTACATTGGAAATATATACATTTGTAACTATAACTAGAAATATATTTATATACATATGTAGCAATGTATTATTTGGTTACCTTGTTATTCTTGTTTCTTCGAATAAATACTTAAAATAATAAACAAGGTCCAACCAAATAAATCGTTTTTTTTAATAATAAGTAATTTGAAGTCTTTAAGCAACCAATTTATTATCACCATAAAATAAATAATGTCTATAATTCTTCATTAATAGTCCGTCAAGTGAACGAAGTACGAGTAGTCATTAATTACCTAAGGCAGGTTCCGGTACCATTAGTAACTGCTATTGGTAACTGTTCGTCATCAATCTTTTGTTATTGGGATTCAGGTCGCGCCAGTAAATAGGACACACACGTATATAACTATTGTATTTCAACCTTTGTATCCTATCCATTTCTATTGCACTTTTAATGCTGCTAAAAATAAATAGAACCTTCATATGAGACTCGGTTTGATTTCTCTCTGTATAGTGAATACATGCAAAATTTGTCTCCATAGAAATTTTGATTTTTATTCGAGCACGGCATGTGACTTTGTATCTACCTGGTGGTGAGCAGACCTACAAAGTCCATATATAATTGTTGTTAAATAACATTGATTTAGCCGGCATAGTAGGAGGTAGCCACTAAGCCGGCTAAATGATGCGATTACGAAATGGGTGGCGACAGAGACGAATTGAATTACGAGTATATTTAAATATCCATTGCCTTATCGTCAATTCGGCTTGATTCTACCATCCGTTTCATAGCTGCACCCTGAAAGAAGACTACCACCTCGACTATAAATCGATGCAGCATATAGTCTCCTTTAAGCCAATGTACATATAAACAAAGATAAAATTTGTCGCGAAATTAAAAAGTTTAGATGTTAGATAGATTTTAGTTTTTTATTTTTAAAGAAGTAGAGGACAAAATTATACTTATCCGATTCTAATTTAATTGTTTTTTTATTATATGTAAATAATGTAAACATTTAAAATAAAATATAAGGTAAAATATGTATGGAGACACATTTTGCTTACTGAACTCACCCTCAATAACAAGTTAATAACACCTCAATAATAGGCCGAGTTGGTAAGCTGAAAGCTACTGCTATGTTGGCTCCACAGGTTTTTTTTTGTCAATGAGGGAGAATGCCCAAAAGATTGTATGCGTTATCTTTCAAGATAGATAAACTATTTTTTTGACCAAGTGAGATGTCCAAATGTTTCGGCTTTTCGAAAAATTTTCGAGCGAAAAGATTCCATATTGTTTCAACCGCAAATGACACAAATACACGGTGACTTTGAAAGATACTTTAGGCTTTTTTAATATAAGGAGCTACTGATCAAATAATATGCATACTCCATACATACTAGTAATGTTAAATTGACTATAAAATGAATATTAAATATTGAGGGTCTAAACGCGATTTACGTTAGAATATTTGATTTCCCGAAGTTTCGGTTGCATTGGTCGTGGTCACTAGATGACATTTAAATTAATTAATTTGTATGGGGAAGCCAAAATTATTTTTCATTTGCGGCACATGGTTTCATGGGAAAAGTTGTTCGATTTCATTAGTAGATCCTCATATTAGCCCAAAGTACAACCTTTCGAATTCACCATGTATATCTATGGTCTTATTCATAAAAAAATATTGAGTCCTTGAAGAACACTTTAGTTATGGTAGATTTTGTCTCTTATAAATGTCTTTTTTGATGCTAAAAAAAAGAGACAAAACAAGTTTTTATGAATACCGGTGCTAATCTTTAGTGTGAGTTGAAGATTTGCCGCGTTTTCGAGTAAAGCTTCCTACATACTCATCGCGCTAAAACCTATTGGGAATTCAATGATAGATCGATTTAAAGTTCAAGAACTGTCTATTAATACTGACCTAAATAACAAGCAATCACATAAATACTTCAAGGAGAAACCTTGACATAAGAAATAAACCCAGAACAAACGAACTAAACTATGCAAATACGAGTCGATGATGAACAACCCTCAGCAGATCCATGAATATTCTGCTATTCACTCAGAACTTGTTGTCAGTTGAATTTTAATCATAAACTTGTTGTTTGATAACTAACATATTACTCAGATAAATAATTAATTAATCTCATCTATAGCTGTATACATACAAGTATATTAAGGCGAGGTGAGATGAGAAATTGAGTCGATAATTCCGTATTTTTTATGATACTGCTATATATTGGCCTTCCGAGAACAGCCGTCGGACTTTTATGGAGCGTGTTTCCAGGATGGCGCTAACAGGATCATATAATATTTGGTTGAGTAGAGAGGGTAGTGAACACAGTGCAGGTGAGAGTTCAAAAGGCCTTTAAACCTACTTCGCGGTCTCAAGTCCGGGAACGCTGCAGTTCATTCCCCTGCCTTTCAACCACGCGATGGACCCGGCACCCGCACGGTGAATCCATGGTTTGCTAAGAACATTGTCTCTCTTGGCTCCACAGGTTTTTTTTCAATGAGGAAGAATGCCAAAAAGATTGACTGCGTTATTTTTCAAGACAGCTAAACTAATTTTATGACCAAGGAAGATGTACAAAGTTTTTTTTCAATGAGGAAGAATGCCCAAAAGATTGACTGCGTTATCTTTCAAGATAGCTAAACTATTTTTATGACCAAGGAAGATGTACAAAGTTTTTTTTCAATGAGCAAGAATGCCCAAAAGTGTGACTGCGTTATCTTTCAAGATGGCTAAACTAATTTTATGACCAAGGAAGATGCACAAAGTTGTTTTTCAATGAGGAAGAATGCCCAAAAGATTGACTGCGTTATCTTTCAAGATAGCTAAACTAATTTTATGACCAAGGAAGATGTACAAAGTTTTTATTTCAATGAGCAAGAATGCCCAAAAGATTGACTGCGTTATCTTTCAAAATAGCTAAACTAATTTTATAATCAAGGAAGATGTACAAATTTTTTTTTTCAATGAGGAAGAATGACCAAAAAAGATTGACTGCGTTATCTTTCAAGATAGCTAAACTAATTTTATGACCAAGGAAGATGTACAAAGTTTTTTTTCAATGAGGAAGAATGACCAAAAAAGATTGACTGCGTTATCTTTCAAGAAAGCTAAACTAATTTTATGACCAAGGAAGATGTACAAAGTTTTTTTTCAATGAGCAAGAATGCCCAAAAGTGTGACTGCGTTATCTTTCAAGATGGCTAAACTAATTTTATGACCAAGGAAGATGTACAAAGTTTTTTTTCAATGAGGAAGAATGCCCAAAATATTGACTGCGTTATCTTTCAAGATAGCTAAACTAATTTTATGACCAAGGAAGATGTACAAAGTTTTTATTTCAATGAGCAAGAATGCCCAAAAGATTGACTGCGTTATCTTTCAAGATAGCTAAACTAATTTTATAACCAAGGAAGATGTACAAAGTTTTTATTTCAATGAGCAAGAATGCCCAAAAGATTGACTGCGTTATCTTTCAAGATAGCTAAACTAATTTTATAACCAAGGAAGATGTACAAAGTTTTTTTTCAATGAGGAAGAATGACCAAAAAAGATTGACTGCGTTATTTTTCAAGACAGCTAAACTAATTTTATGACCAAGGAAGATGTACAAAGTTTTTTTTCAATGAGGAAGAATGCCCAAAAGATTGACTGCGTTATCTTTCAAGATAGCTAAACTATTTTTATGACCAAGGAAGATGTACAAAGTTTTTTTTCAATGAGCAAGAATGCCCAAAAGTGTGACTGCGTTATCTTTCAAGATGGCTAAACTAATTTTATGACCAAGGAAGATGTACAAAGTTTTTTTTCAATGAGGAATAATGCCCAAAAGATTGACTGCGTTATCTTTCAAGATAGCTAAACTAATTTTATGACCAAGGAAGATGTACAAAGTTTTTATTTCAATGAGCAAGAATGCCCAAAAGATTGACTGCGTTATCTTTCAAGACAGCTAAACTAATTTTATGACCAAGGAAGATGTACAAAGTTTTTTTTCAATGAGGAAGAATGCCCAAAAGATTGACTGCGTTATCTTTCAAGACAGCTAAACTAATTTTATGACCAAGGAAGATGTACAAAGTTTTTTTTCAATGAGGAAGTATGCCCAAAAGATTGACTGCGTTATCTTTCAAGACAGCTAAACTAACTTTATGACCAAGGAAGAAGTACAAATGTTTCGGCTTTTCGAAAAATTTTCGAGCCACACGATTCCATGTTGTTTCAACCCCAAATGACACAAATACATGGTGACTTTGGACAAAGGTTGTATTTTGGGCTTTTTAAATATGAGGAGCTACTGATCAAATAGAACTTTTCCCATTGAACCATATGTCGTAAATGAAAAAAAAAAACCTTTCCATACAAACTAGTAATATTAAATTGACCAATTTGTATGAGGAAGCCAAAATTATTTTTCATTTGCGGCACATGGTTTCATGGGAAAAGTTGTTTGATTTTATTAGTAGATCCTCATACTAGCCCAAAGTACAATCTTTCAAATTCACCATGTATATGATATATTATAAAAAATATTGTTTTTAGGCAAACAGATTTTTTTTCTTAATCTGGATTAGTGATATAACTGTTGTAACAGAAGAGTAAAATAAAATAGTCTGTTTGATAGAATAATATTATGTAATGAGATAATATTGCATTAAAATACTTATAAGAATTTTTTTCGTTTAAAATTAAACTTCACGCTTTTCGAGTATATGTTAATATACTCGCTACCTTATCGTCAATTCAACCACCCATTTCGTAACCGCACCCTGAAAGGACACTACCACCTCGACAAGAAATCGAAGCCGTAATCTCCTAAAAACGATTGATTCACAGACTAAAACCGAAACATGACTAGGTCCACGTGACGGTTTTTTTTTACGGTCGGTCGGCCTAACGAAACTACGAGTAGGTATACTCCTCCTCCCTGAATAAAGCCTACATCAGGATTTTAAATTCATTGTGAAGAATCTGCTCACAACTATTTATTATAACAAATATTATATATACCAGGGGCGTAGCTACCGCCGTATCTGTCGTATCAATTATACGAGGCCCCCGGGGCACGAGGATCCCAACGTGCGTAAGCAAAATTTAATAAAAACTTCCCAGTTTTATATTTATTTTAGAAATGACAAAAATCAAAAAAAGTTAACTCTCTTCTTGCCGCGTAAAGCGTGCATTCAAAAATTGGCAACAACCTACATGAGTTATCGTGGGCTGTCGGATTTCCCCGTTTAAGTCATTTACTTCAACGGGGGAATTAAAACTGATAAAAAAATATCTAAGAACTTCGATGGGACATGAACAGACACTATTGTCCATAGAGGCAGAAACTTTAGAAAAACTAAAGACATCATCAGCTATAAATGTTTTAATAAATCAGTTTGCAGAAAAAAAGGCAAGCAGAGTGTATATTTAATTTGAATTGTTTGTAAAAAATATCTTTACCTTTCCTAAGGGCCCCCAAACAATTTTTTATACGGGGCCCCGCCAAGGCACGCTACGCCACTGATATAGGTACCTACTATATATTATATCATAACAGTTTTTTGTGTTAAAATAACACGCACACCAAATTTTAAGCAACAGTTAGGTTATTATTCTTATTATATTCCAAAATAAATAAAATAAAACAACGAGAACGCTAGAGTGTTACTTAAAACTTTAACAACCTAAATTAATTCATAAAAACTTAATTAAAGTTAAAGAATTATTTAGTGTTAGAAGGTTTTGTCTCTTTTACGCATAGGAATATTATTCATTTTTGTTGCTATTAAAATAAAGGCATAAAACCTTCTATAACTAATAGTTTTCTTCAAAGGCTCAATAAGTTTTTATGAATAACCAGTGTTAATATATAAATCTTAATATTTATATCTAATTAAATATAATTATAAAACTAATAATATAGATAATTATTATGGAAGATAGCTCAGTTCGTTGAAATCAGATAATGTTTCCACCTACAACTGAAGCGACTTTGCATCTTTGAATCGCCAGGCTACATAAAAATGCATAATCAGCTTAATTGAACTTTTTATATTTTGCACACCATCGTGTGGTAGAATATGTAGGATCAAGCAAACAACTTTTCAACAACATGTAACCATTCTGGCAAATAAATGATTTTTTATTAAAAAAAATATTTACTAAGCCTATATAAACACGACAACAAGCTCACCTCTTGTTCGATTAAGACTCGGAAACCATCAGCGATAACGAGGTGGCAACAAAACACTTCCGCTGTACCCTGGGCCGACTAGTGGTTTCATCCGACATAAGGTACCCACGAATAAAAAATAATATTATACATAGATATAAAACAACATAGTATAAGTCACTATTTATTAGCTTTTACACAAAAGTGTAAAAGATAGACAATAAATTTTGATGCGGTTATTAACATTGCTTCATTGACGTCATTGCTTAGATAATTTGTTCATAAAGATTTATTTGTTAACACATTTATACTCGTATGCTTTTACACATACGAGTATAAAATGTGCTGAACTGAACTAGCACTGATAGACAATACATTTTGATGGGGTTCTTAACATTGATTAGATAATTTGTTCAGAGAGGTTGATTTGTTAACACATTTATACTCGTATTTTATTAAAATTCTTTATTGCATATATAATACAATTGTACATAGGCGAGCCTAATGCCTTAGGCATTATCTACCAGCTAACCTTTCGTATGACAAAGAAATCAGGATGCTTTGTAATCATGTCGTATAAACACGCTTTTATGACTGTGCGTAGATATAATAGGCAAAATTTTTAAATCTAACCTATAAAAATATAATACATAGTTACATAAAGTTAAGTTTGAGTAAAATTTTCAATTTTATTAACATGATTTTTTGTATTGTTACAGATGTGGCAACTTCCAATATTAGTATTAGCTGGAATCATAATTTCATCAACAAGCCTAATCATAGATTCTACTGACACCATCCAAAAACTACGAGACCAAGAACACGACAATACTTTCTACAATAATAATAGAGATTTAAGGAATAATATAAATTGCAATAATCTAGCCACACTTATTGATGCAGACGCAACTTTATGCAAAATTATAAGGCTTAATAATTTCGTGACTACTGACAATAATAATATAGTCGAAAGGATATTTAAGGACGTAAAAATAAAGAAAGATCTTAACTATAATGGGAAAGGATTCCGAAAAGAACAGTGGCATAATTATCCTCGACAATTAGATCGACTTCAAAGTTTTCTATACAAACGACATAAACCAGACTACGGTGAAAAGGAATATGTTATTGAAAATGACCCGCAAACAGATTCAGATGCTAGCAAAACGTTTAAAATACTTTTAGGTTCTGGAGATAATGATCTTAATACGTTCGAAAGCAACGAAATCGGTAGACTCAGTGGCAATGAAGATAATTATAGATTCGATTCAATTATAGCAGCCAGCAGTCCGCTTATGATTCTGAAACTACAACTTGCTGCTTATGCTCTTACAAATAATGGTAAAGAAACCCTATATGATAATAAGAATATGGATAATACATATTCTTTAACAACAAACATGGACCGAGAAAACCCCACTAATGTATTGCTCAATCTTAACAGTTTACATTGGGATCAAAACACGCCGAAAAATATCGGTAAATATTTAAAAAATATATAGTCACCGATAACATTATGCTTCAGTCAGATAATTATAACTCAAAGTGTACTTAAAAAATTTTTTCTTCCATGTAAAGTTTCTGCTAGACACTTTTGCAAGTCACACTCAATAGAGTGTGACTATAAATATATAATCTGGTCTTCTTTAATCGAGAATGCGGTAGCATTCAGTGCGTTGATAAACTATCTAATATATCCAGCCTTCTGCTACAGCTACCTTATGTTCTCTTACTGAAATATTCGTTCCTGAATATTCACTTAATCATAAGAGAAATTTCGGTTATAGCTGCAGGGCAACTTTGTACTTGTGGATTATTTTAAAGTTGCGGTACTTTTAACACTCTTATACTGATCTGATTAGCAGTAAAATATATACAATTAAGTTACTGCAAATATTTAATATCTCTTTTAAGTTGAAAATTATTATTATTTCAGATAAACCAAATGAAGAACTGTATACGACGTTCAAAAGCCTTCCCAGCAAGAAGCGGATGTTTTCTATTTGGAGCCGAGTACAAAGCATGAACCCGAAAAGCCATGAACTACACCATCGACGGTTTCTACATGCTTACTACGCAGGACTACCTACGACTTCTGATGGAAGCAGTGGTATACTCAGTGCTGAAACTAGAGCCATGATACGACCACCAGGATCACCTCTCAGATGGGGTTGAATTTAAGAAAAAAATAAAATTCGTTGTGTAGTTGGCTATTAGAGAGAAGAGTGGTATTGTTTTTAGCATCGAGCTTAGACAAACGATCTCAACTTTTACTTAAACTCCTTTCGCTATTATTATAAATATAGTCATTATCTATATTATATTGTCAGTTACTATATTACTTTTTCCTTTTTATTTATTTGATTATTGATGATAAACTTTCTTTATTTAGAATATAATCATATTAACACACTTTATAATTACAAAAACTAGAATAGCTTTCACAAAAATATACAAAAACACAAACAATCAAAACTGTTTATAATTGTTGGCTTCATTATCTTATTTATTTGTTGAATTATGGACCCTTTTTATGTTTCAGGATTTAATTTTTATTTAATTGTTTATTTTATTGGGTTATATTATAAGTATTGTTAAATATTAATAAGCACGATGTTAAATATAACAGTAAGCTCCAGTTACACCAAAGTGTCCGTTAAATTAATTATAGTTTCATTATGAAAGTTGAATGACAGCTGGTACATTCGACGCCATTTTTAACTGTAATCGTTACAATTACTTTAACGGACACTTTGGTGCATCTCAGCCTAAGACTATAAGGTTTGATAAGTAAAGCTACAGTATTAATTTTAGATATTAGTATTAATTTATTTATTTATATTGACTGCTTATTATTAATTGTAGTTTTAAATGTTTTAAGCAATATTAAGTTTATTCTTATTTCGATTGATTTTAAATCAATTTATGAAATGATTTATCTATTATTACATTTTAATCGAATAGACTTAAGTATATTTTATAGTATTAAGAGCGGAGTCTGATCAAACATTTCCCATACATTAACGACCTTTTGGTCCTAACTGTTACCCCCCACTAAACATTCATAGATTTTTATGAGTTTTGGAGGCGTTATTAATAAGACCTATATCAAGGCTCGTACGTTTTCATTTTTTTTTAAAGTTTGGTATAGAAAAAATAATATCAACCCCTGAAATTCGAAGAAGATCGCAAAAAAATCCTTGACATTAAAATAATTCCTATAACCATTCCTATAATCCTATAATTCCTATAAAATATAAAGGCAGAAAATTAAAAAAAAGGCAAACGTACAGTCATTGTTTAATTCCTCTTTAAAAAAATTAGGCCATTTTTTTTCAAATCCACTTAAGTTTAGGGGTAGAATACAGTTATGGCCCGAAAGTCGTTTTGCTGCCTAAATTGTAGGTGCAATCACATACGTGCTCTTTCTTTTATTAAGGGTCGGGGGGAAGGTTTACATAAATGTATGGAAGGGTTACCGACTCTCCGTCATGCGCGGGGAGAGGTAATACTTTGCACTTGAATCAGCATGAGCATCGAAGAGCCTCATCAGACACTCCTCTTAATAGTTTTTTTTATTATTTTGTAGTTTGAAATTAATATTATTTTTATCGTAATAATATATATGTATTACCAAATATAATAGTATGTATTTATATCAGTAGTAGGGTATTATCTTCCATAGAATAATAAATTATATTAGATTATTGTCATTATATGTAAATAAAATAACTATCGTGTATATCAGCTGCAAGTTTTTTATTTCATTTCTGTATGTCTACTCCTTTATTTAAATTGTAAAACTCTTGTCTACCTACCTACTTTCCAGTAAATTATTTACAAAATCACTCCATACTTTTTTTTTATTGGAGCACAACATGTGACTTTGTATCTACCTGGTGGTGAGCAGACCTACAAAGTCCATGAATGGGGTGAATCATTAATTGTTCTTAAACAACATTGATTGCTCTCACTATGCCGGCTAAATGATGCGATTACGAAACGGGCGACGACAATGACGAATTGCATTACGAGTATATTTTAATGCACTCGCTGCCTTATTGTCAATTCTACTACCCATTACGTAACCGCACCCTGAATGGAGATTACCACCTCGACAAGAAATCGATGAAGTAGTCTCCCGAAAACCGGTGAACCCACAGACAAAATCCGAAATATGATTAGGTCACTTGACAGATTTTGCATCTGTATGGGCGATGGTAACGAGACCGGTCGGTCGGCCTAATGAAGTTGTAGAGACCTTCCTCCTACCTAGTATATTTGACCGGCTGACCCTTCCCCTATTACAATTTTTAAAAAATGGAGGATCATGTAGCCGTTATATTAAGGGCTCTGTATCGATTTGACGCCCATACAAACGTTCCAATATTACAACTTGGCTGCTAGTCAAAGATCAACTATTATTTTTATATTGATAACTATACAAAAATCTTTCTATTATGGGCAATATTTTTGTATTATAATATTTGAAAAGTTTTTCTTAGGATTTCGAAAAAAATTACCCAACACGGAAAGACTAATAAAATACAATGACCTACAAAAATACTATTTTAAATCTGCGACAAACAGTAATCGACTATTACTGGAGGTCCATAGGCTCACTCAATAACAATGATTCCTGCGATTTGACCCCAAGAACTAGGCTATTTTTTGTGAAAATATCTCTCGTCTATAGATAGAAACAACCCATCCACGATTGCTGCCCCAGAAGACAACAATACACGTCTTTGGTGAGATACCGGGCGAAATGTTGGAAACTAGGTGTGCCAAAAATGGACATTCTGAACAGGCCACCTGACGCGTAGCTTTGTGCACCATTTGCATGAAATAAATATTTTTCACTTTTATAATGTTTTTTATCGTTATCCAATATTCAACAGAAAATTTAATCTTTCGTTCTACTATAATTGATGATAAAGTAGTTAGAGCCAGGTCTCTACCGGGGGCTCTAGAGAAAAAGCAGGCGAGGCGACATGTCGCGTGGCCTCAATCAAAAACGTATGTATGTGACAGTAGGCGCGTGGTACGCTGTCATCTGCCAAAGTCTATACAGCATTGATTGAAGGCGACACGACCCGTCGCCTCGCCTGATTTTTCTCTAAGGCCCGGAAGCCATAATAAAAAAATTAAAACGAAAACAAATTGTATGTGATTTGACTTTTCTCGGCGATCGAGTTCTAACCATTGACAATACATTTTTATCCACCGGCGTGTCGTTCGGTTTACAATATAGGCAGCAAAACGACTTTCGGGCAAAAACTGTTTTCTACCCCTACACTTTAATGGATTTGAAAATAAATGGTCTCATTTTATTAGACAGAAAATAAACGATGACTGTAAGTTTTCCTTTTTTAATTTTCTGCCTTGTAATTTTATAGTAAATATTTTAATGTGAGGGATTTTTATGCGATTTTTTTTCGATTTTCAGGGGTTGATATTATTCTTCCTACACTAAACTTTAAAAAAAGGAAAACGTACGAGCCTAGATATAGGTCTTATTTATAACGCCTCCAAAACTCATAAAAATCTATGAATGTTTATCCCAGGTAACTGTTAGGTAGAACCAAAAGGTCGTGAATGTATGGGAAATGTTCCGCTCTTAACACATATATTTATATAAACATATCCGAAGCACTATGTTTAGAAATGTAAATGGCCGCATTCAATTTCACCGCGCTTCATCTTCATATGACAAGAAAATGCTTTTCGGCGGATGCGAGATGTTAGATAAAGTTATTCAAATTTTTTCATACAATAATATTATAATAATTTGTATATTCAGGATAAATAGAATTACAAAAAAAAACTATTATATAAGTACAATAAAGAAAATGTAGTATGGCAGTAGATTTTTATGGATTTCAGAAATCAAAATGAAAAAGTGACGGGGCGAGACCAGATTTGTGGTTTTTAGAAAACATTTTCCTACTGATAATTTACTACATTACCTATATAGGTACATAACGTTTCGAATTCATTCGACGCATAGCAAGGATATATCATCTATACCCTTTAAATACGGTAGTTGCACCATAATATGACCCAAATGTTTGCATATTTTTATGTAAGTAGTTTTAAAAACTACCATGTTGGAATTTTAATTTTATATTGGTTTAAAATGGCTAATATAAAATTTAAATTCCAACATGGTAGTTTTTTTACGATATTCTTCTACAGGGAGACATAAATATCCCCCTCTCTACCACCACTCTAAAGTGACGAATGTTGGCGTCTAATTTAATTTATAGTAAAGCGTAGGATTTATATATATATGTATAATTTACAGTAGGACACTTGAAAATCTAGAAAAAACCGGTATTGCATAATAAAATCCAACAATATCTCTGTGGATAACAAAATGAATGAGTACTGAGCGTATAGCATTATTCAAGTCATTTTATAGAAAGATAAAATACCTAACATCGATAACGCATAAAGATAACCAAACAATTATAGTTTTTAGATAGGTAGGTATGTATGTCGCAGGGATACGACGAAACAGTCACATTGTGAAATTCCTAGGGTCTTCCCGGAAGATGTCGAATTTTTTGATCGAAAAACCTTACTTCTTAGTGTACAAATCTAGTAATATCACAGAAGAAATAATAGTTAGTAATGTGACAAATTACGACTATAATTTAAGTGATATGTTATTTCTAGAATACTTTTTTTATTGCTTCTTCAGTTTGAGTGTTGACCTAGCTGTCACAAATTATATTTTTTCATGAATTCATATCAATTCGAAAACTTTTCATTGACATTAGAAAATCATTAGACCAGCGATTTAGCTTTTAGCTTGGCGATTTTATCACATCACTTGATTTGTTCATTGATTTTTATATCTTCCGGGATATTCCTACATATTTCTCGAAATTATTAATTAAAATTTCATATTTCACTGTAACATATTTAAAAAAGTAAAACAGAAGCGCCATCTGTTATAAACTATTTGTATTAGTTTACTGTATAATTTTGACAGCTGACATAAAAACAGATGCGCCGGCGCAGTCACCAACACGCGAATAAGGTCAAGGCTAGTAATATTGCTGAGCTGATAATTCACTGTTATTTAACTTGCTGGAATCAAAAGTGACAGTGAATAAATAGTTCACAAAACAATAAATCTTAAGAAAAATGGTGGTAAGATCACAATTTTATCTTATTTTCGTAACAACCTAGAATGTGTGTGTACTATTTATATATACCTATAACGCTTAGTATATCTTACTTCCGCTTACTTTTTTTAATATTATTTTACATATTAATTCAATGATTGTACATTTATTGCATTTCAAATTATGTGAAAAAAGTTTTAAAAAATAAAAATAACAGGTCTTATTCTTAAAAACTTATTTAGTTCTTGAAGAACATTTTAGTTCAAATATACAATATTTGACCTAAATTTTTTTTTTTTTTTTCAAGGACTCAATAAGATTTTATGAATAAGACTATTATAGTTCTATAAGTTTTTATTTGTATAATGTTCGTAATTGTATGCAAAAAAAAATTTCTGTTGTGGGTAATAAATATTTTTGTATTACAATATTAAAAAAGTATTTTTTTTCAAACAAAATATAAATATTAACCCAACACAGAAAGATTAATAAATACAATGACCGACAAAAATATAATTTTAAAGTGTTACTGGAAGTGCGAACGCTCATTTTGTATGGAGAACGCGGAGTTCGCGATTACGAATGCAATGTCCTTACCTACTTTGGCATTCCAGCCTATTGGAGACGCGAGTCCATTTTTCATTGTTAGTTTGGTTTCCGTACCTTTTTCAGACCTTTTGTTCTCAAATAAACGATTTTGACTTTGAATTTACGA
The DNA here is from genome assembly GCA_947458855.1 of Monopis laevigella. NCBI lineage: Eukaryota > Metazoa > Arthropoda > Insecta > Lepidoptera > Tineidae > Monopis > Monopis laevigella. The sequence goes on from OX381581.1 coordinate 21,489,471, forward strand.
GAGGTATACGGGAATATTTTATTTTATCATTAACTTTACGACTAATTATACTTACATAAAAATAACCGTGGTCCATCCGGGTGGTCTACGGGGAAAATCTTTCTACCCACAAGTGAACAAAGTACAAAGCAAAACAAAGCAGCTGGACAATAGACGATACTTTCATTAGGAACCTGAGACTGTTTGGCTCTCAGAATATATTCTTCATATTATTTACATTAATTCCTTATGAAAAATCTGAGATTTTTTTAAACCACAATAGATAATAGATACAAAAGCACGGATACTGGATGAATCACTGATGAAATTAGTTACTTATTAATAGACAATGTTGCTTACCATTACATTTATAACGTAGTTACCACTTTTTGATTGGTGTCTGCTGTTCGCCAGTGGATTTTGCTTCCTCTGACTATTAGACAGACTTAGTGGAGTTAAGGATACAACTTTGAATACGAGAGTAACCCCTGTATTCTAAGTTATGTTTTCTACTTTCGCTCAAGTAACATCTGTCTCTTTCCACCAAATATCAAATCAAGAAAGATAGAAAGAACGGAGTGGAAAACACGACTTAGAATACGGGGGTAAGGCTAGCCTATGAATGAATGAATGAATGAAAAATTATTTAATGCCTTAGGCATTATCTACCAGCTAACCTTTGGTAGATTGACCAAAAACAGGGTGCTAATTAATGCAATATATATAATATAAGGTACAAGGATATATAAATAAATTATTAGGTAATATAACATTAACATCATAAATTATTATACCTATGTACAATTATGTGCAATAAAAAAATTGAAATAAATAAATAAACCATAACACAAAGGCATAAGAATGAGATTTACGTTGCCGTGCTCCACCCTAGACTATAATAACAAAAGCCATTAAAATCCGTTTCTCATTAAAATGACAGAAATCTGTCTGGTAGTTTAGATAAAGCGGAGTAAATTGACGACTATTATCACCTTAAAGCATTTTATAGAAAGCAATTATTATTTAAAGAAAGGCTTGGTTTCCAATGTTTTTACATCAAGAAGGTAATCAACCGACCACCATCTTTGATAACCGTCAACTGACCCAGGGCCTCGTCACCAGCTGCAAGTATTTCTCGACGTCAGCGCGCCAGCAAGAAAATCGCGCGAACGCGCGATAAGCGTACGTTCCGCAATGTTTTCTTCTTCTTTTTTGGAGAATGGCAAAACCCCTCAATTATACGAAGGGATTAGTGCCAGTGTCTAGTAGGGTATAAACAGTCCATGGTATTACGAAGCGAGTGTATTAAATTCCCCAATGTCAAAATTGGTCTCGTAATAACAATTTCATGCAAATCATTGACGCGATCCATAGATAAAACAAGAAAAACGTTGAGCGCACGCTCACGCAAATATTTTTGGTAATCTTTACACTTGTAATACGATCGTCACGGTCACTAATGTCATCCCATACAAGTGTCCACGCAAATCTTATCGACGGTGGTCGCACGCTCAACGTTCAAGGAACTCGTAATTTTATTGATACTCTGTACAACGTTCGCCGTCACGCAAATTGCGTGCTTTATTTTAGCTTATCGTTATTACGAGTGTGGTTATCCCATATAAAAAAAAAACGTTGGCAAAATTCGTGCCGGGAAACGTGAACCTTCAGCTCGTGATGAGGCCCCTAGTCATATTTCGATTTTAGTCTGTGGGTTCATCGGTTTTAGGCTCAGACGAAATAACCAATTAGTTATATGATCGAAGGTTTTAGGAGACTATTGCAACGATTACGTGTCAACGTTGTAACCTCTATTTAGGATGCGGTTACGAAACGGGAAGTTAATTTGTTTCGTAACCGCATCAGTAAGCCGGCATAGTTGGAGCCATCAATGCTGTTAAATAATAATGTATTGATTGGCCCCATTCATAGATTCTAAGCTGCATATAAAGTCACATGCCGTGGTCCAGCAAAGGTTTGCGCGAAATTACCCCTACAACGCCCGATTGTATTGTTATACAGGTTGAATTTAAGAGGATGTACTTTGGGCTAATATGAGGTTCTGCTGATCAAATCGAACAACTTGGAACCATGTGTCGCAAATGAAAAAAAAAATGGCTTCCCCATACAAATTAGTCATTTTAACATTACTAGTTTATATACATGGTATTGTATACATATTAGCCCAAAGTACATTCTTTCAAAGTCACCATGTATATCTACCTCTGTATACATTTGGTAGAGTCAATTTGTTCTCCTCAGTCGATCGTTTCCAACTAACAATAGATAAAATTAAAGGGACAACACAGAGTGATTCTGCATGCTTACTGGGCATCTTCCTGCACCTGGCGTGTCCGAGCCGGGTTGAAAATAAAGGGCATTTCACACGAAGAGAAGCATTATGAGATCCTCAATCAGAAGCAACATTTGACAGAACAATTTCGAGCTTTGAATCCTACCCAGAAAGTGCCGGCTTTGGAAGTTGGTAAGTACACTTTTTTTTTATAAAACAATTTATATGTAGGTAGGTACTGTGACCGAAGGTGAGGTTTACTTCACTCTCTTCGGTCACCGTACCCAATTGACTAAATGCATAATTTGTAACAGCCGTTTTTGTGACTGTTACATTACCTACCTAACTCTTTGGAAATAAATTAAAATTCTTATTTATATCTTTGGACTTGTTTTATTGAGTTACCATCCATTAACATTTATATTTTATTTACTACAAATTAATATGTATCTTTAATATATTTTAAATAACTGCAGGCATTCGCTGCTTTTCCTAACCTAGCCCGAACGAATTCTCTACTACTTCTCTTGTCTCCCGTCACATGTCCGCGGACCTTCAAATTATTTAAAAATAGGAAATGAATTTAAGAATAATATGGTCAGCCCTCTCCAGCCAGTACCATAGGTTGCGTTCCAAATACTAGGGGTTACATTCATCCCCCCCCTAAAAGATTCAATTGGTACTTCTTGAGAGAATCTTTCATTAAATATTCTATCAAGAATATCCATTGAATTAATTACTAGAAAATAAATAAGAAAATTAAAGTAAGTATTTAAGTAAAGTAGTAATAGTAAGAATAGGACAAAAATATCAGGTCCAAGAAAATGATTGACCTTAAATAAATATTCCTAACCGCGTCACATATTAATTTGTTTTCCTATAAGGGGACTAGTCTTATTTACTATCCTAATCACTTCTATCGTTATAACGAGGCAGGTCTGTCTTGTACCATTCAATTCAATATACCCATTTAGTCAACCAACTCTGTTTTCACTTCATCAATTAACTAACCAAATATTATCATTGAAATGAATTTACTATACTAAAAACCCCACTAGAAAAAAACGTATAGCACCCTCGTCATCTCGATAGTTAAACTTTTAGTGATTTATATTGAATATCTTGTAAAGTACAAGATATAATTAAAGCAAAGCTAATGATTTTAACATATCAAAACCCTAATATTTATACATTATATCATAGACTTTAATAATAAATGCAAATAAAATTAATATATTATTAGAACTATTAAATGAAAAAAAAAATCTTTAGTCTATGATTACAACAAAAACCACATAAAACACATCTTCTTTTGTTACACACACAACACTGCCACTTGTCATCATGAGTCCCTGTAGTGTCCATAATCTGAAACTAATAATCTTGTGTACAGCATCATGTTATTTACATAAAAAATTCAAAAAACACCAATAACCAACAATCTTTTGTCAATACCTAATAAATATCTCAATATTTTGAAATAAAATCAATTATATTTGATTTAATTAAAATCATAATACATTAATATTATCGTCATTCATAAACCCTATTTAATAAAAACATCTATTTCCAATACCAAAATAATCTATCCATAAAATCACGCCATCTATCTATAAAAATTAGAACTATTAGTTTCACATCATTCCCATAGATGTCGCTTTAATACTAAACAATCATTATCACATTATAGCGATCACACATTTTTTTTTTAACTAAATTACCAACCTTTAAAATATTATCCACATTTAATATAGACTATTTTATTTTAATATTCTTCTCTCTATGATAAAGATTATTATTTAGCATGCTTTTATTAACATCAAAGATTCACGTTCCATGTTGAATTGATATACTGTGTTCAAATCAGAACTGAGATAAACTATCACTAGGGATATGTTTACTCGCAGCAACCATATCAAATAGCACGCTACTCTTTCACGTCATACACATGTTTTTGCTAACTACTCATCAAACTCTATACTTAACTTCTGCATCTTTTTCTGACATGAAACATCATCATCCAGACACCCATCTCTAATTGCTATCTAGCACGCTCCCTCGTCAAATTTTCTCTCTTCATCGCCTCGCCATCTTATGCTGCTCGAAAGGACAGCACATGTTTTTTTCTCTCTCGTTCGCATGAAACACATTACACATATTTTAATAAACAAAATAATAATACATTTAAAAATTTAACAAGACTATACCCAAATTTTTTTTATATAACCTATAAACAACCTATACCTACTCTTTTAATCTTTTTATTTATTTATTCATTTTGATTAATTTATATATTTTTATAATTATATTTTGTTCTTTTTTTTAACTCTCTATTATATAAAATTCTATTAACTATGTATTTTTTATATACACATATTTTAACTATAACATATATACTAAGCATAATTAACTAACTTTCTAATCTAACATTAAATTATCCTTTTATATTTCCATTTTGTTTTTTTCTTTTTATTGTAACCTAACATATACATACTATTTACATAGTTATTTCCAAATCTACGCTTTTTTGGATGCTCGTCTTTATGTAATGGACTTTGTATGTCTTTTATTTTATTATATAAATTCTTATTTTTATAGCCTAAACCTACCTTATATCCTAAACCTACCTTATATCCTAAACCTGCATTTATTAATTTGTCATATTGCTTCTTCTCAACACCTATCTTTTTATATATACTACTACCTAGATCATTAATTGACACGTCATTATTTAACTCAAGAATTGGGACTACATTCCCTAAATCTTTATTTATTACTATCGGCACAACACTCCTAGACTCTAAACTCGGAATGGAGACCTCATCAGCTAAATTATTATTTAATAGTACACTTGTACACTCTGTTTGTCAGCTATTTCTTCAAAATCTATAACATTATTTTCTTCAAAAAGCATCTCCTTATTATCTTCTTCATGTACTATTATCGGCTCTGTATCAACAATTTTCTCTATTTCCCTAACCTCTTCTTCAATCATCAATATTTTATCTTCTTCAATCCCTACTTCTTTCCTATTATTACTATCTTTCCTATTACTAATCAAAGACTCGGTATTTTCTATTATTAAATTAACTGAATTGTCTATTATAGACGTAGGTGAAAAATTACACTGACCTGAATTTGACGTTGTTATGGGGGTGATTTCACTTCGCTCTAAAGTCACCACATCGTCCACCTGTCCATATTGTACACTGGCACTGTTGTCCATGACACTGGTAACATTTCGTTCCACTTGCGCATTCACTCCACTAGGCCCGCTTTTATTGTTCCTGTTGTACACACGCTGTTGCTGTTGCTCGTATGGATTCCGTACTGGTGGCGCGAATCTGTTCGGTGGACTCGCCCTCGGTCTTACGTTGTGTCTATAATTTTTATTATATACATTATGCGAATTTGGCATAAAATTATTAACTTGCGGTATATTTTGATTCCTATAACATTGTTGACTAACGTCCCCACACGTATTATAATCAAAATTACCTTGAGTTGGCATTGTTTTTCCTACTAAATTATATGTTGTGCTACCATTTGCCGAATATTTATTGTTGAACTGCACAATTATTTCTTTTATCCTATTCAATGATAATTGACCCTGATAAGCGAAGTGTTGTTTGTGATTAATATTTAGTCCCTTTACGAAAGTATCACATATGATTTTCTCATCTTCTACTTTCGCTTTTTTCGCCATAGCGCATATTTTGTAATAATACTCCAATAAAGACATATCTTTTTGCAGTGAAGTAAAGAATAGCCCCATATACGATATTTGACACTTAAATTCTTGTTTAAGCATCGAAGCCAGTTCATTAAAATCTGTACACTCCCTAACGATATAACTATAGTATGTTGAAGCTGGCCCTCTTAGATAAACACCTATTGCCGCCTTCTTTTGAGCATCGTCCCATCTATTCAATGCCGCTATTCTGTTAAAACATACGATGAAGTCCTCCACATCTTCATTAGTATTCCCCGAAAAATACTCTACCTCTGCCATTTTTATAAAATATAAACCACTGACCTGATCACCGATACAATTACCAATATAAAACTCCTTTAGATTACTTATTTAAAATTATTTCTTCATTCCTCCATATATATATTTTTCTTGACATCCGTTTGACACTCCTCTTATTTTTTCTTTCTTCGATTCTATGCACTCACATACAATGTTCAATATACCTTTATGTACCTTTTTATGGGTTTTCTTTACCTTACGTGTTTTTTCGTTTACCCGGCGCCTCCACCAATTTGTAACAGCCGTTTTTGTGACTGTTACATTACCTACCTAACTCTTTGGAAATAAATTAAAATTCTTATTTATATCTTTGGACTTGTTTTATTGAGTTACCATCCATTAACATTTATATTTTATTTACTACAAATTAATATGTATCTTTAATATATTTTAAATAACTGCAGGCATTCGCTGCTTTTCCTAACCTAGCCCGAACGAATTCTCTACTACTTCTCTTGTCTCCCGTCACATGTCCGCGGACCTTCAAATTATTTAAAAATAGGAAATGAATTTAAGAATAATATGGTCAGCCCTCTCCAGCCAGTACCATAGGTTGCGTTCCAAATACTAGGGGTTACAGTACTGTGACCGAAGGTGAGGTTTACTTCACTCTCTTCGGTCACCGTACCCAATTTCCTCAGGGTTAACTCCTCCAGATCCTTCTTTAAAACACTTCAAATACGTTTTATATGTTTATTTTTATATTCTCTTTATTTCCCTATAAAATATAACATCCCTGCAAAGCTATATAAACTCAAAACGGTGAGGATTAATCGCGGTTTCACTCGTTTTATATTAAATTAATACATCACACTTCCATCGATCTCTTTCCAATCTTTTGTTCCTTCGATTTGTTCTATTCCCTTCACAAATGTTATAAATATTCAAATAAGAAAACTAACATTTAAATGACCAGTGACTTACTCTATAATTTAAATTGTAAATCCTTCTATAAATGATAGAGTCTCTTCAAAACTGATTAACCAACCACTGCACTGATCCCAAATATGAGTAGTTTACACGACGTCTTTTACATCTCAATCTTTAGCTAATATATGATATAATCAAAATTTCTATTAGAATTTTCATCAGAACAATAACGTTTTCAATAATATCATACCTTTAGGGCATAAACAAGCACGTAATATCCGCAGAAAGAATAAGAAATAATAAATAAAATTGGATAAAAGCTTGTGTGAAATATCTTATATTTTTGAATAGAAATGAGAGGAAATAGAATATTTATTCATTTATTATGTTTCGGCTTATATTATAAGCAATAGGTATTTACTTGCTACTTGTTTAGGTTTATGTTTTTAAAAGGTTTAATAACCCTAAAGGTTTTACCTACGAAGCTACGCAGGGTTTTATAGTCTAAAGGAAGTTTTTATTTTTTAGTTTTTATGGTAGGCGGGTTGGTTAGATCTTAGACTTTAAAACACTTAGGTCCCCGGGTCAAACCCCGGTGTGGAAGAATGGGTTTTTACTAAAAAAAAATATGTAGGTATATTTATTTAACAACAGCACTATAGTGAGCTACTAGGAGAGCTGTCTGTTAATAGATGGGTATCCAAACATCGCAACAAGCTAGCCTTCTGTTCGGTGTAGACTCATACCATTGGCTACGATGAGGTGGGATTCAAAACCCCTCCGCTGGGTACCCAGAGTCCATTTTGGCGGTCTCGGGCGCCGTAAAAAAGTATTGGATAACGCAATCTATCTTTACAATGCCTTTAAAATCCCTCATAAATATGTATGAATGATTATGTATTTTTTTTCTTTCGTTGAAAACTGCAGTTCTAAAAATAAAACTTCATTCTAGGTGACTGGTTAACCAAATAAAGTCCTTGCGGTTTACAATCGCCATGTGCCTGCGTCATCCTTCTTAGCATGGTCACTAGGGTTTGTCTTGTGAAAAAATTGTCGGTCGCCGCTTCCGCAGTTCTACAGAAATAGTTCTCGAACCGTTAGGGATCTCACGCAGTGATGGTAAAAGTGCCGGTCGCCGCTCCGTAGTTCTACAGAAATAGTTCTCGAACCGTTAGGGATCTCACGCAGTGATGGTAAAAATGCCGGTCGCCGCTTCCGCAGTTCTACAGAAATAGTTCTCAAACCGTTAGGGAACTCACGTAGTGATGGTAAAAGTACCGGTCGCCGCTTCCACAGTTTTACAGAAATAGTTCTCGAACCGTTAGGGATCTCACGCAGTGATGGTAAAAGTGCCGGTCGCCGCTTTCGCAGTTCTACAGAAATAGTTCTCGAACCGTTAGAGATCTCACAGTGTTGGTAAAAGACCTGACTCATTAACTTTGGATTCCTTGACGATGAGTCGAGAAATGGTGTGGAATGCAACTTGGTTTGACTTTGTTTAACGGCGCAAGTACGAGACTATTAGTAATGACTACGTGTTTGGTCTACAGACTCATGGGGGCCAAGTACTAAAAAAATTTTTCTTTATATATATATATTTTTATTAAAAATAATTATCTGTCAAAGCAAGTAGTTTCCTCGCACAGCAAATTAGTATTGCTGTGCAGCGGATAAACACTGCTTGTGTTCTTGACAGAAATAACAGACACTGTCTGTCACATAGTGTCATATGTGAGTTTTCTAACTATTACTTTGAGTTTGAGTTAACTAAAATTTGTATGGGAAATAGTTCAGTGCTCCAAGCGGAAATTTTGAGAACTAAAAATGCGAGCGTGTTGCGTTGGCCAAAATGTTAACGTAGTAGTATAGTTAACGCGAAAGTAAATGTTTAAAAACACACACAAGGGCTACAGAGTATGGGTGAATATTTTTATTCATAATTTTTTTTTTATTATTTTAGTTTTTTTATAGGAATACTCCATGTAACCTTATATAAACCTGATGTTAAGCCTACAAAGTCCATGAATAAGGTCGATTCATACATTAATTGTTGTTTAACAGTATTGATCGCTCCCACTATGCCGGATAAACGATGCAGTTACGAAATAGGCGACGACTTGGACGTATTTGTATTACAAATCTATTTTACTCGTAATATCCTCGCTGCTTTATATATATATCATCACGGGTGCCTTACAGCGCCCGAGACCGCCTAGACGGCCCCAGGGTACCCAGCGGAGGGGTTTTAATCCCACCTCGTTGTAGCCGATGGTATGAGTCTACACCGAACAAGTGGCTAGCTCGTAGCGATGTTTTGGATAGACTCAATAACCCATCTATAAACAGTTTCACAAGTTGGTATAGTGAAACCGGGACCGACAGCTTAACGTGCTCTCCGAGGCACTATAGTGGTGTTGTCAAACAAATGTACATAATTTTTTTAATTAAAAACTCATTGGTACACACCGGGATTCGAACCAGGGACCTAAGCGTTTTTAAGTCCAAGGTCTAACCAACTAGGCCTCCACGTATATTTTCCTCGTTTTCCCAAAATTTTTCATTGATGCTCCGTCCTATTGGTCGTAGCGTGATATATAACTTCGTAAATTCGAATACGTAAAATAGATATTACTTATTATATCCCCAAATAAACATAAATATTATAGATAAATACGGCCAAATGACCAAATTATGTAGAATATAAATACATACAATAATATATCGCTGATTCGAAGGTTTTTACTAGCTGTGGATAAGATACCTATCTTATCCACAGCTAGTAAACTCTCAAATATTTGGAGTGTATGGCGAGTGGTTACAGGAATAAAAAAGGTGTAAAAATAAGCGTTTACGACACAATGACGATGCAAGTGAACTACTATTGATCTTCGGGAATTGGGCCCCTGGGCACTGTATCCTTTGGTTTCACCAATTATTTTGTTTGTTTAAGGTATTAATTAGTTAATTATTGATTTAAAATCGAAATTAAAGTGCACACGCAGCTTATTAGACTTCAACCATTTTTTGTTGTGTAGTTCCAATTTATCGCCGCTAGGGGCGCTTTCATAGGACTGGATTATGGGTACGAAAAAATAAGGAATACAGCTAGTTACCTGACAGTGTGTTTTATAAATGTAGAAAAGTAACGTATTCATTTACGTATACGTGGGCAGCAACCAATAGGATCGCTTTACTGATTTAATAAAGCGATCCAATAGGTTCCAATATGTTCCTCACGTATACGTAAATGAATACATTACGTTTCTCCAATGCGCAAATTTATAAATTATTATTATTAATTTTCACAGCGCACGCGATGTAAAGAAATTTATAGATAGGTACTTTTTTACAAATTTTAGAAATTTTCGTATAGATCCCTAATATTTTTTAAAATAAAATATATTATATGTCACTCAGCATTCTATTAATAAAAGAATTTTCAAAATCGGTTCAGTAGATCCAGAGATTACCCCCCCCCCCACAAACTCAAAAACTTAACCTCAATATAATATTATAGTATACTAGTAGATACAGATTACTTCTTCTACTTCTACTACTTCTTCTTTATAATATTAAAGAAGAAGTAGTAGAAGTAAAGAAGGCAAAAACCGTGCTTGTCCGCGCGACCCGGGGGCGCGTTTTTTTAACTTCATGAGATTTACTTTTGAGACAGTTTTCATTTAATTTCATTGACAAATGTTTCGTAGGAACAAATTTTTGGATTTGTAAAATATTTCTAATAGTAAACACTAGATGTCGCTAGTGTGTTATAACAACGCTCTACATTTTGTTTGAAATCCAAAGCCTTGGTAACTTAGAAATACGTCGAAAATAATCATCAAAGGCTCCGCAATGTAATCATTGTAACCATTTTTTATAAGTTCATCCTGTGGTAGGTGTATTTCACCGCCGAAGGGTGAACCATAGATTGAATTAGACATGGGCGTTTTCGTATTTTTTTGGCATCGATGCGCATCGTTGTCATCAAATCGGCATCCGATGCCGGCATCGTTTTTTAGTTTTTTTTCTACAGCATGAATGGACAAAAAAAGCTTCTTAAAGCCTGAAGCGAATTTTATTATTTCCTAACAAAAAAAAAAATGTGTGGGGGGGGGGCAACCCCACTATTTTTGATATGAGATATGAGTACCTAGATTAAATTAATACAGTATGTTTTAAGGGGGGGGGGGGGGTGACCCCCCCCCCTCCTGAAATGTACGAAATAGGAGTAGAAAATAAATAAATACATAATTTTTCTTTTTCTCGGTTTTGACTCCCCCTCCTGAAATAATAATAAATATTTAATGTACGACGGACATGGGCACATTATAATATAGTGAAATAAAAAAAAATACATGACATCAAAAACAAGATTTTTTAATAAATACGTAGTACCCAATAGGAGTTGAATAAAATAAACAACTAATTAGCATAATTAATAAAAAAAAAAAACTAATTAACATTTTGTGAGTCAAAACAAAATACGAGATCTTGCACCGATGCCGATGCCCATGGTAGTTGCGGTGCCGTACGTTAACGGAAACGAAACGCGAGATGTTGCGCCGATGCCGGTGCCGATTCCGCGGTCGTTTCGCTGTGGTACGCTCGGAAACGAAACGCGAGATGTTGCGCCCGATGCCGGTGCCGCGGTCGATGCGGTGCGGTCGCTCAAAACGAAACGCGAGTTGCGCCGATGCCGATGCCGGGGACGATGCGATGCGGCATCCGTTTTCTCGGCACCGAAACTGGAAGTCAACCCGCATCGTTGCGCGGCATCTCTTACTGGCATCCGATGCCGGCATCGTTGATTGAAAAACGCCCACCTCTAGATTGAATATAAATTATTAATTAACGAATAATACACTTATGCCCAGTCCAGTAGAGGTGGGTCGTTACGTGATTTCATTGTAACGTAACGGCTACGTTTCTTTTTGTTAATCACCCGTTATGTAATTATTTATAGTTATTATTAAAAAATCTAATTATAAGCAAAAATAAAAAAAAATCAACAAGCGTAGTGCCTCGAAAATAATTTTAATTTTATGTACCTACTTTACTCTCAAACTCTCAAATAAATCTCTAAACAATCATTGTTTTAAATTATTTTCTTACTTACCCCGTGTACCAATATTTTTTTAATATAATAACTTATTCACTATAACAGCAGTCAGAAAACTTATCTACATTGTACAATTATTTCTTTAGCAAATTTTCTTTATTTAAAATTTTCTATCTATTTTAATTTTTTAATGGCGACATGATTCTATTCTATCTAAATAACTTAACAACCACAGAACGCCAGTTCCATCCCCGCTTCTGCACTTCATTTTTTTAATTTCATATTTTTATTATGATTTTTACATGTGTTTTTATTTTAATCAATTTTTATCTTTAACATCCAAAAGACAGCTAAAGTTTTATTGACCACAAAATACTTATATTCTGCATTATTTAATTTATTAGCGCCATCTCTCTGTAGTAGTTGTTATAAATTGGTTTACTTAGTTCATTATATCACCGCTTTGCGCTATGTCGCTGCTTGCCGACATTCCACAACTTGTGATTTAAACGGACGGAACAAATGTACCTATCTATATGGATATCACTTTGAAACGCTTGAAACGGTTGTAACTTGTAACGATGGAAACTCTTGTAACGTGGTGGTTATTGTTACTTCACGTGATTGTGATATTTAGTGATTTTTGTTATAGTAGTTTTTTCGTGATTGGTTGCACATTCGTTCTAAGGTTTTTTGACGTTGTGTTTTTTTTGAGTTATTGTTGCTATCCTCGATGTAGTTTCTTTTTCTTGTATCGGTTTTTAAAATATCGTCGTTGCACTCCGACGAGGTGGTTAATGATGTTCACGCTATTGCTGTGATTGGTTGCGGTACGTTCCGTGACGCATTCTTTCTAGGTTTTTTGTAGTTGTATTTAAAAATTATCTTGTTTTAGTTTTTATTTTGTTTTTTTTAAATAAAAGTATTAAATTTTTGTTTTGATAATAACTCTTATATCCACATGGCTTATATTTTGATTTTGGACTCATAGTTATGGTATTGGTGTAATCTGGCGATATGTCATGTCAAAACGTTTTTTTATTATAACTTATTAAACCCTGGCCCAAAGTGTTTGTACTTAAACGATAGGTATCGATGATATCTAGCCAATGAAAGTAATTTCAGCTTTGTTAAAGGATTTTCGACCTTATTGACAATTGCATTTTATTGGTAGAATTCGATGGTATGCCATCTAATAAGTCGAATGAAATTTTAAAAAAAGGTACTCGATCAATGTCATTAAGGTCGAAAATGTTTTTTTCAATTTATCTCGTCAACCGTCGGTCGTAAGCCTATCGTGTTTGTACTCTAATAAAAGGAAATAATGAGATCTAACCCTTTTAATACTCAAAAATCAATATTAAGTTTTTTTTCTTAATTACGTTTTTTTAATTAAATAGTTATTACAAATATAATAACCGTTATTAGTTATTTAAGAAATATCGACTTTACTGTAACTATCTACGTTACGTAACGCTCACCTCTACAGTCCAGTCCCTATAAGGTTCAAACGAACCGTTTGGCTTGCGGCGGGTGGTAACGATTTCTACAATTCGTTACAGAAAAGTGTTCCTATAACTTCACACGTCTACCATTGGCAATTAGACTAACGGTTGGGAGGGCCTGCGGTGATGTATGAAAGTTGTTGTTACTGGCGTCCCTATAATATATTTTAATAGCCTTATTCATAAAAACTTATTGAAGCCTTGAAGAACCCTTTAGTTATGGAATGTTTTGTCTCTATTACACATATTTATTTTTGTTGCTAAATAAAAGAGACAAAACCTTCTATAACTATGAAGAACTCAATAAGTTTTTATGAATAAGGTCATAAGACCCTGCTCTCGAAATATTTTTTTGTTATCGCCCCGCCCTAAAGGCGGAGCCCCCCCTCAGGCATCACTGTTTTGCCGCTGTCGCAGGCAAGAATTTTCTATTTGGCGCGATTTTACGAATAAAAAATGAATGTGAGTCGTATTTAATATTTTTATTTAATTTATCATAATTAATATTTTTAAGTTTAAATTTATAAATATTAAATTTGATAGATAAAATAGTTTTAAAATAATCTATTAACTAAAACTGATATAATGTGAAGCATCAACCAGTGGCTAAAACATCGAACAAGCAATGGCAGATTTGACTTTATTAAAAAAAAAAGATATGGGTCTAGATTGTGTAATCCAAGATGGCAGCCTCAACTTTATTTTTAAAAATCGACATGGGACTCGTTATATAGGTTTTTGGGTGTGCCGAGCACGAATTTGAGGTCCATTTTAAAATCCAAGATGGCGGCCTCAACTTTATTTTTTAAAATTGACATGGGACTCGTTATATTGGTTTTTGGGTGTGCCGAGCACGAATTTGAGGTCCATTTTAAAATCCAAGGTGGCGACATTAACTTTATTTTTAAAAATCGACATGGTACTCGTTATATATATTTTTGGGTGCGCCGAGCACGAATTTGAGGTCCATTTTAAAATCCAAGATGGCGGCCTCAACTTTATTTTTAAAAATCGACATGGGACTCGTAATATAGGTTTTTGGGTGGGCCGAGCACGAATTTGAGGTCCATTTTAAAATCCAAGATGGCGGCCTCAGCTTTATTTTTCAAAATCGACATGGGACTCGTTATATATGTTTTAGGGTGTGCCGAGCACGAATTTGAGGTCCATTTTAAAATCCAAGATAGCGGCCTCAACTTTATTTTTAAAAATCGACATGGGACTCGTTATATAGGTTTTTGGGTGTGCCGAGCACGAATTTAAGGTCCATTTTAAAATCCAAGATGGCGGCCTCAACTTTATTTTTAAAAATCGACATGGGACTCGTTATATAGGTTTTTGGGTGGGCCGAGCACGAATTTGAGGTCATTTTAAAATCCAAGATGGCGGCCTCAGCTTTATTTTTAAAAACCGACATGGGACTCGTTATATATGTTTTAGGGTGTGCCGAGCACGAATTTGAGGTCCATTTTAAAATCCAAGATAGCGGCTTCAACTTTATTTTTAAAAATCGACATGGGACTCGTTATATAGGTTTTTGGGTAGTCCCAGGTCGATTTTTAAAACAAAGTTGAGGCCGCCATCTTGGATTTTGAAATGGACCTCAAATTCGTGCTCGGCACACCCAAAAACCTATATAACGAGTCCCATGTCGATTTTTAAAAATAAAGCTGAGGCCGCCATCTTGGATTTTAAAATGACCTCAAATTCGTGCTCGGCCCACCCAAAAACCTATATAACGAGTCCCATGTCGATTTTTAAAAATAAAGTTGAGGCCGCCATCTTGGATTTTAAAATGGACCTTAAATTCGTGCTCGGCACACCCAAAAACCTATATAACGAGTCCCATGTCGATTTTTAAAAATAAAGTTGAGGCCGCTATCTTGGATTTTAAAATGGACCTCAAATTCGTGCTCGGCACACCCTAAAACATATATAACGAGTCCCATGTCGATTTTGAAAAATAAAGCTGAGGCCGCCATCTTGGATTTTAAAATGGACCTCAAATTCGTGCTCGGCCCACCCAAAAACCTATATTACGAGTCCCATGTCGATTTTTAAAAATAAAGTTGAGGCCGCCATCTTGGATTTTAAAATGGACCTCAAATTCGTGCTCGGCGCACCCAAAAATATATATAACGAGTACCATGTCGATTTTTAAAAATAAAGTTAATGTCGCCACCTTGGATTTTAAAATGGACCTCAAATTCGTGCTTGGCACACCCAAAAACCTATATAACGAGTCCCATGTCAATTTTTAAAAATAAAGTTGAGGCCGCTATCTTGGATTTTAAAATGGACCTCAAATTCGTGCTCGGCACACTCAAAAACCTATATAACGAGTCCCATGTCGATTTTTAAAAATAAAGTTGAGGCCGCCACCTTGGATTTTAAAATGGACCTCAAATTCGTGCTCGGCACACCCAAAAACCTATATAACGAGTCCCATGTCAATTTTTAAAAATAAAGTTGAGGCCGCCATCTAGGATTTTAAAATGGACCTCAAATTCGTGCTCGGCACACCCAAAAACCTATATAACGAGTCCCATGTCGATTTTTAAAAATAAAGTTGAGGTCGCCATCTTGGATTTTAAAATGGACCTCAAATTCGTGCTTGGCACACCCAAAAACCTATATAACGAGTCCCATGTCGATTTTTAAAAATAAAGTTGAGGCCGCCATCTTGGATTTTAAAATGGACCTCAAATTCGTGCTCGGCGCACCCAAAAATATATATAACGAGTACTTTGTCGATTTTTAAAAATAAAGTTAATGTCGCCACCTTGGATTTTAAAATGGACCTCAAATTCGTGCTCGGCACACCCTAAAACATATATAACGAGTCCCATGTCGATTCTTAAAAATAAAGCTGAGGCCGCCATCTTGGATTTTAAAATGGACCTCAAATTCGTGCTCGGCCCACCCAAAAACCTATATTACGAGTCCCATGTCGATTTTTAAAAATAAAGTTGAGGCCGCCATCTTGGATTTTAAAATGGACCTCAAATTCGTGCTCGGCGCACCCAAAAATATATATAACGAGTACTTTGTCGATTTTTAAAAATAAAGTTAATGTCGCCACCTTGGATTTTAAAATGGACCTCAAATTCGTGCTCGGGTCACCCAAAAACCTATATAACGAGTACCATGTCGAATTTAAAAATAAAATTTAGATCGCCATCTTGGATTTTAAAATGGACATAAATTTATTGTACGTCAAGAAAAATTTAAGTATATATATATATCATCACGGGTGCCTTACGGCGCCCGAGACCGCCTAGACGGCCCCAGGGTACCCAGCGGAGGGGTTTTAATCCCACCTCGTTGTAGCCGATGGTATGAGTCTACACCGAACAAGTGGCTAGCTCGTCGCGATGTTTTGGATAGACTCAATAACCCATCTATAAACAGTTTCACAAGATGGTATAGTGAAACCGGGACCGACAGCTTAACGTGCTCTCCGAGGCACTATAGTGGTGTTGTCAAACAAATGTACATAAATTCTTAAATTAAAAACTCATTGGTACACACCGGGATTCGAACCAGGGACCATATAAGTATGTTTAGTAAAAATGGCGACAGGCATAACTTAAACTTGAGAAATATATAGATAAAATTGATATTCCAAAGTTTAGACTGCAAAAAACTAATAAATGTTTTGTCATTAACAGTATAAGGTTATTTAATAAATTACCTAAAAGTATTATAGATTTAAGTGAAATAAAGTTTAAAAATTGTATAAAACAAACATTAATCCATAGGGCTTACTATAGAGTTAATGACTATATTAATGATAAAGATGTCTGGACCCGTTCTGATCTGCAATTGAGGTCTCACAACTAGTATTGCCTTTTTAAATGAGTACCCTAGTAGGTATGTTAAATCTGATATTGTAATAACTTATTATTACTTAATTTATTTTTTATTATATTTAAATTTTATCTTTGGATAAGGTATATCTTATGATTATGCAGGTATGTACTCTGTTATTATATATTATTATTTAGTAAAGTGTCTGTGCTCTTTAGTATTTGCAGTTCAGGTACATTGGTACAGCAACCAATTGCTAAACTGTTAAATAATCTGCCATAAGGTGTTTTGCGCATGCTTTTAGTAGGGTTAGAGCATTTTATGTATGCTGTAATATGCATATCGGTAACTCAATGGCTATATTCCTCTGTTAGTTTGTGTGAAGCACCAGAGTTTTTTACTTGCTGGTACCTTTTTCTCCGGGGTGTCTCCGGAGGGATCGACTTTACAACTAGTGTTTACGCCCTTAAAGATACCGATCCATATAACTATGTTAATGCGATTGATGGTCATTTAAAAATATATACAGCCAATATAATGATAATATAAGAACTAATATTTAAGGCGTGGATACGGTTGGTGAGGTCGGTCGCCTCGGTGGCACCCTTGTATGGCAGATGATAATCGGAAGGTCAATGGAATCAGCTAACCACCTAGTCTTACACTAGTTGGTTATGTAGCGTGCGATCGGTTGGTTGGTTTTTTTAATACTTTTATTTATGACACCTTTTATTAATTAATCTATAATGGTTATATATATATAGCAGCCTAACCAAACGCACTCTAGACCTTATTGTTAAAACTTTTTTTTTTTTTTTTGACTATTTATAAATATCTGTAAAGATTTACATGAAATAAATAATATTTGATTTGATTTGACCTAAAATTCGTGCTTGGCTCACACAAAAACCTATATAACGTGTCCTATGTCGATGGAAAAAAAAAAGTAACATTCATACTTGATGATCATTGATTACTGTCGTTGCGACCGGAACCAAAAAATATTTAATAATAATATGTAGGACAATTTACACATATTTCTTCTGGTCACAAACTAAGTCACTATGTGTATCAGAAACAACAATATAATACATATTATATATAAACACCCAGACCATGACAAAATGTATTAATATTTTTTTGTCATGGGTGGGAATCGAACCCACGACCTTTGGATATTACACAAAAGTCGCAACCAGTCTACGGAGGCGGTGAAAAATAATTCCTATAAAAAACGTCAATCGACTGTCGCGGTTACCCCTACATATGTGGCTTCTCTATGGTGTCAAAAAAATAAATAAAAAATTTATAGGTAACCGATAAAAAAAATCGATGTTGTTTCGCGGTGACTCCGGTTTTCCTTGTTCCAGATTCGAACACTCAAATTTATTCCTAAAACTAAAAAATAATAATATTATTTTGATTAAAAGTATTTTTTCTATAATTCAAGGACTGTAAGGTTTATACATGGTCAAATTAATTACGTAAATCTTTAGTAGCCCCGGCAGCACGAGAGATACACGCCCGTACGCATCGGCACACTAGGCGGGACTGGTCAACGGGGTCATATATTATTATAGCTCTTCGATCTGCTCCACAAGATTGAAAATCTCGCAAACAATTTTCAATCAATAAAAATGTCGTAAGTCACAAAACTAATTTTGTCTATAACATACTTAATAATTTATTTAGATAAAATTTCGTTTAGTAGTGGATTATAAACTGTATTTTCTTGTGAGGTATTTTTATTTTAGACTTAAAACTCAACCCGTTTAGAAGAAAAATGTCTTTATACATTAAAAAGGCATCATTTTAAAATAGAAAAAGTATCGAAAAAATGTTTTCCAATTAGGTTTTTGGTTAAGACATGGAGAGAGGAAGGTCTGAAAAAACTTAAGTTGAAGTGTTTTAATAAATAGATGTGTGCTTGCCTCTGCAGATATAAGCAAATAAGACTGTCAAACCTACGGTTCGTTGTAAAAGTTGTAACTGCTGAAGATCCGTTTACGCGATTCGGTTTCAATAAATATTATTTTATAGTTTTTGTAAATCAAAACAGAATATTTGGATAGTGATAATGGTCTGGAGACCGTTATATTTATTGGATAGTTCCGATGAGAAACTATTAGATGATATGTTATGGGATTAGCAGAGTGCGTGTAAGGAAAAATAAAAGGTTTTATGTACCTATTCATATATGGCCGACAGCGTAGCTCCAGGACGACACAGCGCGGTCAGCCTGCAATGATGGCCAAGCTGGAAGACCTAGAGCGTAGCTAGGCTAGCTCGAGGCAATCATAGCGTGACCAGCGAAGCAGTCACAGTGGGCCAAGGCTTGTATAGTGCTTTACTCAAAAATGCAAGTACCTAATCTAAATAAAACCAGCAAGTAATTTAAATAAAATATATATTCAAAATAGCCGGCAAAGATTTGCTGGTCGCTCTAACAGACCGGCAAAACATTGCCGGCCGCTAATTTAGTAATATCAAACCGGCGGGCTTATTATGTAAAATTAGCAGATATTTTGCAGACAGCGACAGTTGCGCAGTGATCGCGCGATCGGTTGCTAATTGTTCGCAAAATTCGTATTATGTATGGCTATCGCTCTGCTGTCGTCCGACTGCCGTGAAATGAACTTTTAAGCCGTAACACTAGCGCCACTTACAATCAGTTAGCAACCGCTGGAAACCCATACTAAATTCCTTTATTAGTATAAAGGAATTTAGTATGGGTTTTGTTCAATGGTGTTTGTATTAGAATATGAATTATATACATTAAGTATTTTAATTATATTAAAATACTTAATATATTAATAAATATATAAGTAATAATTATTTTTATAAAATTTTTCATAGGGACCAGAATTAATAGGGCTTAAAATATTTAATATATTTCTTTATTTTATGTTAATTTAATATTATTAAAATACGTATATATTAAATAATATGTTTAAATAATATTAAATAAAAAAATAAAAATATTAAATAAATAAAAATTTAAATAATTAATAAATAAAATTTATAATATTAAATAAATATTGTTTTAAATATTAAATAAATACTTTTTTAAATATAAAAATATTAAATAAATATTTTTTTAAATATAAAATAAATATTTTTTTAAATATAAAAATATTATATATATATTTTTTAAATATGAAAATAATTAACTGATTTTGAGATTAATTATTACCTATATTAAAAATTTTGGAAATGAGACAATGGGCGTAGGGTACCAAGAACACTAGCGGCGTTACCCCGTTGGATAGCAATACTGATCCTTTGAACCAGGTACTCCTTGCTCAGAGGATCACCAGTTGCTTTTTTTTTTTTTACAAATATTAAATATAATTTTATTTATTTAAATATTTAAATAAATAAAATTTATAAATATATTTAATAAATAATCAATTATTTTTTATATTGTTTTCACTCCAATTTATAAATAATTAATAGGCCTTAAATTATTTAATAATTAATTTATATTATTTACTTACTTTTTACAATGTCAGTTTTTATGTATTTTTAAGTAATGTATTACAATGATACAGAGTTATGCTATATTACTGAGTCAAAATACTATTTGTTTTAACTTACAATTAGTAAACAACAAGGGTATGGGTTGTCGCTTGTTTATTGCTATAATTGCTGAGCAATTGGGCGTCTGCTGTCGCGACGCTTACACAATACCAATTTTTGTTGATCTTAAGCACTTTGATGCACTATTAGTTCATTAGTATCAGACAGCGACAGTTGCGCAGTGATCGCGCGATCGGTTGCTAATTGTTCGCAAAATTCGTATTATGTATGGCTATCGCTCTGCTGTCGTCCGACTGGTGTGAAATGCACTTTTAGTGTTACACTAGCGCCACTTACAATTAGTTAGCAACCACTGGAACTAATAAAGGAATTTAATATGGGTTTTGTTCAATGGTTTTGTTTTAGAATATTAATTAATTAATACATTAAGTATTTTAATAATATTAAAATACTTAATATATTAATAAATATAAGTAATAATTATTTATATATTTTTTTTCATAGGTACCAAAATAAATAGGGCTTAAAATATTTCAATATATTTTTTTATTTTACGTATTAATTTAATATTATTAAAATACTTATATATTAATTAATATGCTTAAATAATATTAGATAAAAAAATAAAAAAATATTAAATAAATTAAAATTTATAATATTAAATAAATAAAAATTTTATTTTTTTAATATATATTTTTTTATACTTATTAAAAAAAAAATATATAATCTTATAATATTTAATAAATAATCAATTATTTTTATAATAATTTCACACCAATTTATAAATAATTAATAGGCCTTAAATTATTTAATAAATAATTTATTTTATTTACTTACTTTTTACAATGTCAGTTTTTATGTATTTTTAAGTAATGTATTACAATGACACAGAGTAATACTATATTACTCAATCAAAATACTATTTATTTTAACTTACAATCAGTAAACAACAAGGGTATGGGTTGTCGCTTGTTCTTCGCTATAATTGCTAAGCAATTGCTGGGGCTCTAGAGAAAAAGCAGGCGAGGCGACATGTCGCGTCGCCTCAGTCAAAAACGTATGTATTTTGACAGTGACAGTAGGCGTGAGGTACGCTGTCACCTGCCAAAGTCTATACAGTTTTGATTGAAGGCGACACGACACGTCGCCTCGCCTGATTTTTCTCTAGAACCCCTGGGCGTCTGCTGTCGCGACGCTTACACAATACCATTTTTTGTTGATCCTAAGCAGTTTGATGCACTATTAGTTCCCCGATTGTTCACTAGAGGCGACACTATCGATTACATACTGTCGCTTTGTTATTGCTATTACATAATACGAACATGATGTTTGACAGCGATTATTGTGCAATTTACGCCTATCGCGTTGCTTCTGCAAGATACATAATAAGCCTGCCGGAAAGTCGGTGTTGAATTTTAGTAACTGTACTTTTTATAATTGTCATTTTAATTAAATTTCTAGTTAATTAATATATATATTATTTAAATTACTTGCTGGTTATATTTAGGTAGATTAGGTACTTGCATTTTTGAGTAAAGCAATTGTTCGGATTAATAGTCGTTGCCCTAGCCTGAGCCATTGCTTGGAACTGTCCAAATTTAGTTTTTTCATATGCAATTTGACAGTTCTAAGCGTCGGCTAAGCATTAGCAATTGCTTAGCAACGACTATTAATCCGACCATGAAAGCACTATACAGGCCTTGGCCGTCTATGACTGCTTCGCTGTTCACGCTATGATTGCCTCGAGCTAGCCTAGCTACGCTCTAGGCCTTCCAGCTTGGCCATTATTGCAGTCCTTGCTGTCCTCGTTGATTTTGATTTTCTGCCCAATCTGCATCTGTACATCTTTCTATTGGTAGGTTATTATTTCCTGTATGTAAACCCGTCAAGTGACCTAATCATGTTTCGGTTTTAGTCTGTGGGTTCACCGGTTTTTTAGGTTGCTGTTTACTTTAGTGTGTATATATGGACCTAAGAATTGAAATGATTTCTGTCCAAAAGTAGTACGGGATGTACGGGATGTTCGAGATTTCCAGGTATTTAGCGTTGTTGTATATTCCTTACATGTTAATAATGCCTGAGAGTGAAATTTTTTAACTGTTGCCTCCAGGAACAATTGCCTAACTCTCAAAACATTGCACTCCACATAAAGCAAATCGGTCGGATAACAAAAAGATTTATGTATCTGTATAGCTTTCAGCCATTCTTCTTTGTCTTTTCATTCTGTAGCTTCTTCCTAAGTTAGGTCTACTTCTTCTTGTGCTATCATAGGCATTTCATAATCTTTTGTCCATAACGGTTTATTAACTTCTAGTTCTTGTTCTTCCTTCTGTAGACTTCTCTGAATTTAAAATGTCTTCATCTAAATATTCTTCTATTGTATCTATTTCTTCCGATGTTTCTGCATTTCTTTTATTCCATATCTCTGATTGTTCTGTCTTCTGTTTCTTCTCTGTTTTCTTGTTGTACTGGCCCATTTCTTATGTATTCTTCTGTTAACCTTTTAGTACTCTCTTGTATATGGTTCCCTCTCTATCTGTGTAATCATATCCTCTTTGTTTAATTCTATGATTACGAGTTCACTATTTTCACTTTTCTGTGTATAGTTTTCTTCTATTCCTGGTCTTATAAAGTAACATCTCTATATATTTATATGTCATTTGAATTTGAAAACCACACTCTATATCCCTTTGTATAGTCTCCATAAACAACAAATATTCCTCTTTTACCTTTGCTATCCCACTTTTGTCTTCTCTCTTCTAGATACATGTACTGATACTTACTACCAAACATCTTTAAAAAGTTTTTATCAAAACCCTTTATATAAAACTCCTTATGAGTTATATGGAAAAACTCCTTATGAGTTATTATATAACTCATAAGGAGTTTTTCAATTAACTTTACTTCTTCCTATTTTATTTATAGTAAAAACTTTGTATTGTATTTACTGCTTCGTTGCCTGTTCTATGAGCATTATTCTTGCTGACTTCACAACTGTTCTCATTTCACGCTTTATTCTTTCATTTTGTTCTGGTGTGTAGCATACAGTTTATTCATGTATAATTCCTTTATTTTTATATTTATCTGACCTAAACTTCTTTATTTTTGTTTCAAAATTATTTTCAAACATATTTATAAATACCGAACACTGACTGTTTAAATTTAAAATTCATAACATAAAAAATATTGTAACGTTTAGACATACAAGCTACTTTATTATCTTTATAAAACTTACAACAATCTTTCTTTGATACCATAGTATCAAAGAAAGATACTCTGTCTACAGCCGCTATCACTGAAAATAATTTTACAGTTAAATAAGGGACATATAAAACATTTGTTAAAATAGACAGTACATACTCTTCTTCTTTATTTATACATGCTAAAAATTATATAGTACCAACTATACATGCCTTTAATTTAGCTCCATTTCCTACTGTTACATATTTATTGTTAAATTTCTCTACTCTTTATGGAGTTAGAGAGTTATATTATGGTTATATAGTGGCTCTGGTAAACTTATAAGCAACTTGTTACTACCATTTTTTCAGAAATATTTTCATTAATACACCGCAACTGATTCACTTACTCTTAAATTTTTAGTTCATTGGTGCTTCAATCTTTAAGATCCGTTTACGCGATTCGGTTTCAATAAATATTATTTTATAGTTTTTGTAAATCAAAACAGAATATTTGGATAGTGATTATGGTCTGGAGACTATTGTAGCGTTAGATTTATTGGATAGTTCCGATGAGAGACTATTGGATGATATGTTATGGGATTAGCAGAGTGCGTGGAAGGAAAAATAAAAGGTTTTATGTACCTATTCATTAATTACAACTTTTATAACGAACCGTATGTTTGACAGTTAATTGACATTGAAATATATTATAGGGACGCCAGTAACAACAACTTTCTTACATAAGTGTAACGAAACGTCACCGCAGGCCCTCCCAACCGTTAGTCTAATTGCCAATGGTAGACGTGTGAAGTTATAGGAACACTTTTCTGTAACGAATTGTAGAAATCGTTACCACCCGGCGCAAGCCAAATGGTTCGTTTGAACCTTATAGGGACTGGACTGGGCATAGGTGTATTATTCGTTAATTAATAATTTATATTCTATCTATGGTTCACCCTTCGGCGGCGAAATACACCTACCACAGGATGAACTTATAAAAATTGGTTACAATGATTTCATGACGGAGCCTATGATAATTTCGACGTAGTTCTAAGTTACCAAGGCTTTGGATATCAAACAAAATGTAGAGCGTTGTTATAGCACACTAGCGACATCTAGTGTTTACTATTAGAAATATTTTACAAAACCAAATAGTTATTCCTACGAAACAGTTATGCAATGAAATTAAATGAAGAAAACTGTCTCAAAAGTAAATCTCATGAAGTTAAAAATGCGCCCCAGGGGCGCGCGAACGGGCACGGTTTTTACCTTCAAAAAAAAAGGTCAAAATCATTTATTTCATGTAAATCTTTGCAGATATTTATGAATAGGCAAAAAAAAAAAAGTTTAACAATGAGGTCTTGAGAGTGCGTTTGGTTAGGCAGCTATTCATTAACAAAAGAACGACAAATATTAATTGAACTTAGACACGATGGAATGGAAATCTTAATATGAAAATTACTACCGAACCGAACACACACTACATAACCAACTAGTGTAAGACTAGGTGGTTAGCTGATTCCATTGACCTGTCAATTATTATCTGCAATACAAGAGAGCCACCAAGGCGACCAACTTCACCGATCATATCCATGCCTTAAATTTTTATTGTAAATAAAAGGTAAGTAACCAATCACATATAAGTAAAGGTATATGGATCGGTATTTTTAAGGGCATAAACACTAACTGTAAAGTCGATCCCCTCAGAGACACCCCGGAGAAAAAGAAACCAGCAAGTAAAAAACTCTAGTGCTTCACACAAACTAAAAAAGGGGTGTATACTTTTATCCAATTTATAGTATAATAAACGGAAAATGTCTCTAAAAAAAAGTTGGGATATTTATTAAAATTACGATTAATTGCATTTAAAATATCTTATATTTACTTTTGAGAATTACATTAATTACATTTAATTCTTCATTTAATTTAATTGTACAATACTTTTGGTTTTGTAAAATAGTTCTAATATTAAAGATCTAGTGTGTCGCTAGTATATTATAACAACGCTCTACTCTTTGTTGATATCCAACGCCTAGGTAATGTGGTTCACTTAAGCACTACATGACATGTTATGACTTATAATTGATTATAAATATTATAGTCAAATATTTTTTTAAGTTCATCCATTGGTTATAGGTGTATTTCACCGCCAAAGGGTGAACCATAATCCATAATTATCCATATAATATAGTGATTTTAGAATATATAGTAAGTATAATATAATAGATATATAATATAAATAATACTATATATATAGAGATAGCTTAATTGCGATAATGCTTCATTTTTAATTGAACATTTTTTGACAGGAATTATTTATAATCGGATCTGATTATAAGACGAGGTTTAAGATACACGTAATTAATTTTTTCACGTCGATTATTTTCTATTATAGTTGGTATGTAAATAATTTATAGGTTGTTTCGTATGAAACAATTTTACAATTATTTGCTTTGTAATTTAAAACATTTTAATATTATCGTGATTCGCATCTTAATTTAATTAATCGTTTACAAACAAGCTTTTGGATGTACGACTAAAGAGCCTTTCTCCATTTTTTTTTCAGAACGTATTGTATGTCACATTAAAGTTTTCTTCATATTGTGTTTTCTCCTTTAAACATCTTCAACCGCACTTCACGTAAAAACGTTCACGTAATGTTGAACAGTAACTGACTAGCTGACCCGCGCAACTTCGTCTGCGTAACTTTAACCGAGTACGCTGCGCACGCAAAAGTAGCTCTCAAAAGAAAAAATAATCCCCGTTTTCCCAACATATTTCATTGATGCTCCGCTCCTATTGGTCGTAGCGTGATGTTATATAGCCTCGATGTACGGATTATGTTGTGGCGCTGAAAAGCGCAAGTTACTCTCTACGAGAGTAATATGCCCAAGTGTATGGAGAGTTACAAATTGCATTTGGCTCCATACCTACTTTGTGTAAAGGAATCACAGCAATTCGGTTCTCTTTATCACCCCACTCCATTTTAATATCCCAAAATATTGTACAATGTATTGGCGCCAAAATGAGAAAACATAATGAACAATCGTATAAAAATGACAGATTCCAAATTCAAATGTAATAAATTATATATTTTTTTTATTTTTAATTGTAACAGTATTTATGGCCAGACTTTGTAGATTAGATTATTATCTCTTTATTATATTATATTATTTGTATAGGTTTACTTTTGATGCTTAGTTTTCTTCATTTAATTCCATTATACGTACAACTGTTTGGTAGGTACTTTTTGGTTTTGTAAAATATTTCTAATATTAAACACTAGATGTCGCTAGTGTGTTATAACAACGCTCTACATTTTGTTGATATCCAACGCCTTACTAACGTGGTTCACTAAACACAACACTATGTTTATTTGAAATACGAAATCCAAAATTATTTTTGAAAGTACATCATTTGGTTAGAGGTGTATTTCACCGCCGAAGGTGAACCATATATATTATATTAGCCATAGAATATTCAATATAAATATTAGACATTTTTTTTTGGCTTTTTGGGTTTATACCACTAATAACATAGGTTGGACATATGTTACCGCAAACTTTTTTGTACATATTATGGTGTTCTATAATTCTAAAATATCAAAAACTATTTTTAACTTCATGAAATTTACTTTTGAGACAGTTTTCTTCATTTAATTTCATTGTAGTACTTTCGTAGGAACAACTTTTTGGTTTTGTAAAATATTTCTAATAGTAAACACTAGATGTCGCTAGTGTGCTATAACAACGCTCTGCTTATATATTATATTATTAAGGCTTTGGATATCAAACAAAATGTTTGATATCCAAAGCCTTGGTAACTTAGAACTACGTCGAAATTATCATAGGCTCCGTCATGAAATCATTGTAACCAATTTTTATAAGTTCATCCTGTGGTAGGTGTATTTCACCGCCGAAGTGTGAACCATAGATAGAATATAAATTATTAATTAACAAATAATACACTTATGCCCAGTCCAGTCCCTATAAGGTTCAAACGAACCGTTTGGCTTGTTTCTTGAGAGTTGTTGTTACTGGCTATAATATTTTTTAATGTCAATTAACTGTCAAACCTACGGTTCGTTATAAAAGATGTGACCGCTAAAGGTCCGTTTACGCGTTTCGGTTTTAATAAATATTATTTTGTAGTACCTATTTGTAAATCAAAACAGAATATTTGGATAGTGATAATGGTCTGGAGACCATTGTAGCGTTAGATTTATTGGATAGTTCCGATGAGAGACTATTGGATGATATGTTATGGGATTAGCAGAGTGCGTGGAAGGAAAAATAAAAGGTTTTATGTTTCATATAATTCATATAGTTGTTTTATTTAACTTACATTTGTCCACACAACCAGAGACGAACATGGGACGCCATCACAATTTTTGTAATAACACAACATCCGGTAGTGCTTGACATACATCCGTTTTACAAACAGCTAGTGATGTGACATTGTATTTATTAATACCTTTCCTCAATATATGTAAACCCGTCAAGTGACCTAATCATGTTTCGGTTTTAGTCTGTGGGTTCACCGGTTTTCGGGAGACTACTGAGTCGATTTTTTGTCGAGGTGGTAGTCTCCATTCATGGTGTGGTTACAAAACGGGTAGTTGAATTGACGATAAGGCTGCGTGAATATTAAAATACACTCGTAATGCAATTCGTCATTGTCGCCACGCATTTCGTAATCGCATCATTTAGCCGACATAGTGGGAGCAATCAATGTTGTTTAAGAACAATTAATGATTGACCCCATTCATGGACTTTGTAGGTCTGCTCACTACCAGGTAGATACAAAGTCACATGTCGTGCTCCAATAATATATATACATGGTGACTTTGAAAGGATGTACTTTGGGCTAATATGGGGTTCTACTGATCAATACGAACAACTTTTCCCATGGAACCATGTGCCGAAAATGAAAAAAAAATTGCCTTCTCCATACAAACTATAGTTTGTATGGAGAAGGCAATTTTTTTTAGTAATGTTAAAATGACCAATTTGGATGGGGAAGCCAAAATTTATTTTCATTTACGACATATGGTTCCATGGGAATAGTTGTTCGATTTGATCAGGAGAACCTCATATTAGCCCAAAGTACACCCTTTCAAATTCACCCTGTATATTAGTTTAGTGTGCAATGTTCCTTTTATATATCTTAAAATGCTCTTCAAATCCTTCCAAAATGTTTCATTAGCACACACTTGAAATCTACTTAAATAACTCAATGCATAACAAATATCTGGTCGAGTTCCTAGCACAGCTGAGGCTTCCTATTAATTGTCTACATCTTGACATCAGCTCTTTATCTGTACTTTCCTTTTTAGAAATTATTAAACCACATTCTATAGGTGTGGATACTGGTTTAAAAGCTTCCATGTTATATTTCTTTAATAATTCTTCTAAATAATGTCTTTGATTCTATTCTCTTCCCTTTTTTTCCCCAAGTCTTATTTATCAAAATTCTTCTGTAGATTCTTCTTAAATTTTTCTATCTCATTCTCTTTACATACTAATATTAAATCGTCAACATATAAAAACATAACATTTTATATCCTTTTTATAATATAAACAATAGTCACATTGACTTCTTAAAAAACCTTCCTGGATCATAAATTCATTGAACTTATTATTTCAATATCTTGGTGATTTCTTTAAACCCTACAAAGATGTCTCTAGTTTTAAAACTTTACCATCTTGTTTCCTCTATGACTGCATATAAAAATGCACTTTTTACATCTACCAAAAATGTGCGAAAACAAAACTAATTTTCTTCAAGATTCTCACACGGGTACGACACGTGTGAGAATACACCGCTATATAAGTTTAAAAATAACTTACCTGTGGCTCTCGTGGTTTCACTTCAGCGACGAGTTTCCTGGGTACCCAAGGAATGCAATATCTTCAGTTTTCTGAACCACTAACAAGCCACGCAATTACTATTCAGACATATAACAATACTACGTTGCAGAAATTTACAACGCGACATTAATACATACATATCTTCACGGGTGCCTTATGGCGCCCGAGACCACCTAGACGACCCCAGGGTATCCACCAGAAGGGTTTTATTCCCACCTCGTCGCAGCTGATGGTATGAGTCTACACCGAACAAGTGGCTAGCTCGTCGCGTATTTTTAATAGACTCAATAACCCATCTATAAACAGTTTCACAACTTGGTATAGTGAAACCGGGACCGACAGCTTAACGTGCTCTACGAGGCACTATAGTGGTGTTGTCAAACAAATGTACATATTTTTTTTAATTAAAAACTCATTGTTACACACCGTGATTCGAACCAGGGACCTAAGTAGTAAATAACTTACTTGGTGGGTTAGATAAAAGACAGGCATTTATTCTAGTCTTACTGGATTTTTCTAGAGCCTTTGACTGCCTAAATATAGCACTACTCATCTCAATACTATATTCATACGGTCTCAGCAATAACGCGCTTCAACTTATTACCAGCTATCTAACCGATCGCAGTCAAACTGTACTTCTAACGAAAGCAGATGCTTCTGATGACATCTCGCTTACCAAAAGTCTTAATAGAGGAACACCGCAAGGGGCAATAATGTCCCCGTTATTATATGCGATATACACATCATACATACACAAATTTATTAATAAATGCCAATATCACCTTTACGCTGATGATACACAAATACTAAATTCATTCTTACCGTGCGATACAATACGGGCCGTCGGCGAAGTAAACGCTGACCTAGAAAGAATTTATCACTTTGCACAATCACACTGTCTTACATTAAACGCTGCCAAATCACAATACATCATAATAGGTAATAAACAACAAGTAGCTAAAACTCTTCAATATAGTCCTGTCATACAAATCAACAATCAGCCAATAGCACGTACGGATACTGCAAAAAACCTTGGACTACATTTTGACGAAAATCTTAAATTCGATAAACATATAAATGAAAAATCCAAATTATGTTTTGTCACTTTGAAATCATTATATACTATTCGAGACTTTTTAGACATGAAAAATAGAATTTATTTATGCGAATCACTAGTTTTATCTAAGATAAGTTACTGCGACGTGGTTTATGGGCCGTGTTTATTACTGAAAACTGCAAACAAAGTGCAACGCATTCAAAACAGCTGTATTAGATACTGTTTTAATGTCCATAGGAGGAACCACATAACGCCATATTTGGTGGAAAACAACCTACTCAAAATGAAATATAGACTAGATTTGCACATGCTCAATTTAGTGTTTAGGGTTATAAAAGCTAAAACACCGGCTTATCTACACTCGAGATTTGAATACTTGAGGTCCAGCCGCAATGGCCCGATAATGAAAGGGCAAACACATTTTAGTAAAAAATATAAGGGCTCCTTTGTATTAACGGCAAGTCGATTATGGAATCGGTTACCGCTAGAATTAAGAAGTATGGAGAATCCAACAAGTTTTAGAATTAAATTAAAAAAGTGGTTGATGCAAGCACAGGAAAAGGAAATGAAGGATACATTTATAATTAGTACATAGTAATTTTGTATTTTGTATTTATCTTTGCCATTTATTTTATTTTCTATCTTTGTGTCGTGTAATCTTACCTGGACATTTTATATATGTATATAAAATATAATATATTTAATATAATTGATAGGCGAATAAGTAATTGTAAACAGCTCACAACAAAAATCCATTTTATTGTTTAATATTGTTGATGTTAGCTTAAAAACTAATTGTATACAAAACTAGATTTTAAGTGTTGATACTTTTATAATATTTTGGTATACGTGGTCTCTTACAAGACCAGTTATATGTTACACTATCACGTTCTTGTTCATATGTGTGAATGTACCCACTTAATTATGGTGACCATATAAATAGTTTAATTCAATTGGTTGTTGAATGATAATATTAATAAATATTGTGTTCAATATAAATTTAGTTGTAAGAATCTCACGGTGCGCATAAGCTGAGGGTGTAACCGATTCAATAAATTTACAATATTTTAATATGTTTAAATTGTGTTATAAATTGAAATTTGTCGTATTTATAAGTTAGTGTATGATTATTTTGTTACTTTATTTTGTATTTTATTGAATAAATTTTATTCTATTCTATTCTATTCTAAGTTTTTTAAAGTCCAAGGTCTAACCAACTCGGCCACCACGTATATACAGGGTGAATTTTTCAAGTGTGCCTTCAAGACCAAATCCTAAACTACAAGGAATATCGAAAAATATTCAAAAGAGTCACGGGACCGATTTTGATAAAAACTAACGGTCTTATTCATAAAAACTTACGAAGCCTGTATTGATGCTTTATAACAGCTCAATAGCAAAACACCTCAAAATGTTATTCATAAACTACTAACATTTCTTCACAATCTTGTTTCATCGCGGTAATTTGTCCAAAAGACAAAGTTGTGCCGCTTCAATCTACGAAAATTGTAATGCGCGGTCACATCTCTTTTTTATTTATTTATTGGAGCACGGCATGTGATTTTGTATCTAACTGATGGTAAGCAGGCCTACAAAATCCATGAATGGATTAATAAATACATTGTCGTTTAACAATATTGATCGCTCCCACTATGCCGGCTAAATGATGCAGTTACGAAATGTCAAGAATCAAAAAGAAAGAAAAGAAAATCTACGAAGTTTACAGAAAGAGTCTATTTTAATATCTTCGCTGCTTTATCGTAAATTCAGTCGCTTATTTCGTAACCGCACCAGGAAAGGATACTACAACCTCAACAATAAATCTATGCAGTAGTCCCCAGTACCAACCAACCGGTGAGCCCACATACTAAAACCGAAACATGACTAGGTCACTTGACGGTTTTTGCTGTATGTGAAACAAGTATTGCGACTTGCCAGTTACATATTATCATACAGAGATGCAATCATAACAAATCACATAGGTACAGATATAGAGAGATGCATCATACGCGATACACACAAAAAATACTGAATCGATTTTTTAAATTCTACTATTAAAAATCTACCATTTCAGCGAGTAACTCGGGCTGTATTGTATTTTTGATACAAATTATTTTTAATTAAATGAAGGCTGAAACCGCGGAGCATAGTTAGTGTGACTGAATTTTCTATCAGTGTGCGCCCAACCTTATTATAATTAATAATAATAATAATATGTAGGACAATTTACACATATTGCTACTATATGGTCACAAATAAAGCTCTAGGCTTGTACTATGTGTACTAGAATCAATGATATAATTACATATTATATTTTTATAATCACCCAGACCATGACAAATTGTACAGAAAAAACGTACTAATACGTTTTATTGCCATGGGTGGGAATCGAACCCACGACCTCCGGGTACTACCCTATGGTGTTGTACCCAGAGGCACTAGTTTACGGAGGCGGTCTTTAAGAGTGTTTTAAGGTTTTTTTATGGATAAGACCGTAGTTTTACGGCAATATAAGATTTTTGAAAAATGTATTCTCCTAGCCGGGAATCGAACCAGTTGATTTAAAAAAAAAAAGTCATGCTGTATTACCAGCTGTTAGTGTCGCTTATAAAAAACATACGGTCTTATTCATAAAAAAAAACCTTAAAACACTCTTAGAGAGCTCAATAGTTAAAACGTTCAATAAAGGCTATTACTGCGGCACAATTTTGTCTTTTTGGACAAATTACCGCGGTGAAACAAGATTAAATGTTAATATTTTATTTTGTTACAAATTTATGTCAGTGTGCGCCCAACCTAATTTGGTTCAAGTCCATTCGAGTTGTAAAATTTTGAGAGTTTGTTGATCGAAAGCCGACTGGGCATTATTATTTTTATTTGTAATATAATTTTATGAAGTAATCGAAGTCATTTAATAATTTTTTAAACCTAAAAATATAATATGTATAAAAAGTGAGGTTAAAATAGGTTTATAGTGCCTTCATTGAAGTTATGGAGCTGTTATTTGACGTTTATCACTATTAGAGGTTTATTGTGCGTTTATGAATAAAATTTTAAGGTGTTTTGCTATATTGTCAAAGAATCAAAAAGAAAGAATAAAAATCAAATAAGTTTACATTACAAGTCTATTTTAATATCCTCGCCGCTTTATCGTAAATTCAGTCGCTTATTTCGTAACCGCACCATGAAAGGATACTACCACCTCAACAATAAATCTATGCATTAGTCCCCGGTACCAACCAACCGGTGAACCCACAGACTAAAACGAAAACATGACTAGGTCACTTGACAGTTTTTGTTGTTGTATGTAAAACAAGTATTGCGACTTGCCTGTTACATATTATCATACAGAGATGCAATCATAAAAAATCACATAGGTACAGATATAGAGAGATGCAACATACGCGATTAACAAAGCTGTATTCTATTTTTGATACAAATTATTTTAATTTAAATGACGGCTGAAACCGCGGGGCACAGCTAGTGTGAATTTTCTATCAGTGTGCGCCCAACCTTATAATAATTATTTCATTAGAGGTGTCAAAAACGTTTTTTATTTTACTTTTATGGTCTTGGTTTTCCGCGATTCTGCCAACTTTCTTGACAATCAATTATTTTTTTCTATCAACACATCACTAATTCAGCTAATAAACGTCAAATAGTTATAGGAGCTTTATGAATAACAAAAAAGTTATCGAGCCTTATTGAACGTTTTAACTATTGAGCTCTTTAAGAGTGTTTTAAGGTTTCTTTATGAATAAGACCGTTAGTTTATATCAAAATCGGTCCCGTGACTCCTTTGAGCATTTTTCGATATTCCTTGTAGTTTAGGATTTGGCTATGAAGGCGCACTTGAAAAATTTTCCCTGTATTAGGGAAGTTAATAAAAAAGGAAAATTCAGTATTAATTTATACTATTATTTCATACATTTTAAAAAAATAGTGAGGGGGGGGGGTAGCCAAAAAAATACGAAAACGCCCATGTCTAATATTTATATTGAATATTCTATGGCTAATATAATATATATGGTTCACCTTCGGCGGTGAAATACACCTCTAACCAAATGATGAACTTTCAAAAATAATTTTAGATTTCGTATTTCATATAAACATAGCGTTGCGTTTAGTGAACCACGTTAGCAAGGCGTTGGATATCAACAAAATGTAGAGCGTTGTTATAACACACTAGCGACATCTAGTGTTTATTATTAGAAATATTTTACAAAACCAAATAACCGTATAATGGAATTAAATGAAGAAAACTAAGCGTCAAAAGTAAACATTATATACAAATAATATAATTTTATAAAGAGGTAATAATCTATATCTACAAAGTCTGGCCATAAATACTGTTACAATCAAAAATAAAATAAAAAATACATTTGAATTTGGAATCTGTCATTTTTATACGATTGTTCATTATGTTTTTCATTTTTGCGCCAATACATTGTACAATATTTTGGGATATTAAAATGGAGTGGGGTGATAAAGAGAACCGAATCGCTGTGATTCCTTTACACAAAGTAGGTATGGAGCCAAATGCATTTTTTAACTCTCCATACACTTGGTATTACTCTCGTAGAGAGTATTATATTCCTTGGCCCTATAGCACTTTATGATTAGCAACGATCGCACGTGTTTATCGGAGCTCTCTAGCAAAGAAAATAACGCGCTTTTCAGCGCCACAACGTAATCCGTACATCGAGGCTATATAACATCACGCTACGACCAATAGGAGCGGACCATCAATGAAATATGTTGGGAAAACGGGGATTTTTTTTTCCTTTTGAGTGCTACTTTTGCGTGCGCAGCGTACTCGGTTAAAGTTACGCAGACGAAGTTACGCGGGTCAGCTAGTCAAGTATATAAGACAGTTACTGTTCAACATTACGTAAAAGTTTTTACGGATGAAGATGTTTAAAGGAGAAAACACAATATGAAGAAAACTTTAATGTGACATACAATACGTTCTGTAGGCCAAGTGTGAGTTTTTTTAACGTTTACTTTCGCGTTAACTATACCGCGTAAACCTTTTTACCAATCACACGACCGCATTTCTAGTTCTCAAAATTTCCGCTTGGAGCGCTGAACCATTTCCCATACAAATTTTTGTTAACTCAAACTCAAAGTAATAGTTAGGAAACTCACACTAGGGGTACTGAAAAGAAAATGGAGAAAGGCTTTTTAAACGATTAATTAAATTAAGATGCGAATCACGATAATATTAAAATGTTTTAAATTACAAAGCAAATAATTGTAAAATTGTTTCATACGAAACAACCTATAAATTATTTACATGCCAACTATAATAGAAAAATAATCGGCGTGAAAAAATCAATTACGTGTATCTTAAACCTCGTCTTATAATCAGTACCCCTAGTGTGAGTTTTCTAACTATTACTTTGCGTTTGAGTTAACTAAAATTTGTATGGAAAATAGTTCAGCGCTCCAAGCGGAAATTTTGAGAACTAAAAATGCGAGCGTGTGATTGGTCAAAATGTTCACGCAGTAGTAAAGTTAACGCGAAAGTAAATGTTAAAAAAACTCACACTAGGGCTACAGATCCGATTATAATATAATTCCTGCAAAAAATGTTCAATTAAAAATGAAGCATTATCGCAATTAAGCTATCTCTAAGCATTGTCACTACTTGTACTATTATTTCTTCTGTGGCATTGTGTATTATTTATATTATATATCTATTATATTATACTTACTATATATTCTATTATCACTATATTATATGGATAATTATGGATTATGGTTCACCCTTTGGCGGTGAAATACACCTATAACCAATGGATGAACTTTAAAAAATATTTGATTATAATATTTATAATCAATTATAAGTCATAACATGTCATGTAGTGCTTAAGTGAACCACGTTACCAAGGCGTTGGATGTCAACAAAGAGTAGATCGTTGTTATAACACACTAGCGACATCTAGTGATTAATATTAGAACTATTTTACAAAACCAAAAGTATTGTACAATGTAATTAAATGAAGAATTAAATGTAATTAAAGTAATTCTCAAAAGTAAATATAAGATATTTTAAATGCAATTTATCGTAATTTTGAAAAATCTACCCAACTTTTTTCCCAAAATATCTTGTTTTTGTAAGTAGGTATCACTTAAAAAGTTTTTAGAGACATTTTCCGTTTATTATACTATAAATTGGATAAAAGTATACATTGTTAAAAGAAAAACTAAAATTAAATTATTTTAGGTTGGGAGGAAGGCCGGCCTAGCAAAGGTAATGGAGGTGACTTTGCTAGGCCTATGTTAGCTTTGCCTATGTTATTATATAATATATATTTGGAATAATAATTAATTATATTTTTTATCTCAGCAATTAATTCTAACATATTTTGTACTAGCTGTGCCTCGTGGTTTCACTCGCGTTAAATTTCAACCGTCCCGTCGCCAGTTTCGCGATTTTTTTTCTTTAAGTGCTTAACTAAAATTTTAAGTTTGACATCTGTACCTTTAAGGAACCCTTATAGTGACACTCCGGTGTCTGTAAATCTGTCTGTCCACATAAAATATCTCGAAAACTACTGGTTTAATTTATGTTTGTAGATCTTGTTGACCCTATCTAATAGGATATTATAGTTTCTTATTTCTCAGAAGTTATTGAACCGATTTCATTGAAAAAATAAGGTTTGTAGGTAGGTATTCACTCCAACATTGAAACTAAATCAATATAAGAAGGTACCAAAACGTCAATAGTTTAAAAAAAAAACACCCTTCGCGGGTGAATTTTTACACTTGTCGTTTTTTTAATTTATGATAAATTTTGAATGGAATGTCCGATTTTAATAATTCAAAAAGTAATTTATAGTTACTGAAACAACCTCGAATACAATATTTATTTGGATAAGGATTAATACCATGGTATTAATAACCTGGGCCCTATTTCATAAAGGCGACAATTGCAACAATTGTCAACAAGTGTCAAAAATAGTCGCCTTATCGTGGTGATTCTTGTTTCATGAATTTTGACTATGACTGGTGCGACAATTGTCAAAAAATGACAAGAATTGTCGACTAAATCATATGATGGATTGCCTAAGGCAGCATACTTAGCATTACAACTACGAATAAATGCTATTGGAAGTTATACCATTGAATTTAAAAAATATTACGGTCGAAATTGTAGTTATAAAAAAGCTACAGTTAGCAAATAAACTCTTGTTTTTTTTTTTAATTTTTCCAAATATTGGGAAGGCAAAGGGATCTAAGCCTATACAGCTTTTTGTTTTCTATTCGTCCACCAGTGTGGAAAGGCAAATATCTTTAGACCATATTAAATAAACATTTAAAGAAAGACTATCGTCTGTTTTTTTTAAGAAAAAATATTTATTCATTTAAAAAAAAAGGAAATATACAGAAGGCCTAAAATTGCTTTGCGAATGAAATATTAAACATGTTCGTTTACGTACATAATATTTTATTACCTATATAATATTTTTGTTCTGACTTTTTGTTGTGGTTTGTATGACGGGCGACCATCTTCTGGCTTCATGTTTGGAAAGCCTATTTTAGTCCTTAGGACACCTTCTTTTTATGCCTCCATAGAAATACCTGCATATTTATGCATGAAGGTAGCATAATATACTAACGTATGCCTAACGTCCGGTTTCTAATAATAATAAGTACTTATGATACTTATAGTTATAATTGTACATAGTTGAAAATGGCGGATTTCATAAACAGCTCTCAAAAATATTATTAACGTAACGTGTGCTATTAATATACCCTATTTTCAATTATTTATGAAGTTAAGGATTATGTACCTACTAACTTTTTGTACCTATTTAAAAAAAAATCTTTCCCTAAAAACTCTATTAAATAATTCTTCAAAAACATTATTGTCACTATTACTTTCATTAACATCCATTTTATAATTTAATTCTGTAATTATTAATTATTATATCAAATAGGAACACGGGACGTTATTAATTTGTCATTTAGTGACACAGATCTTAACTCATGTCAATTATACCCGACAATTTTACAAATATTTCGACTTGTAAATAAATTTTATGTTTCATAAAACAAATTTAACCAATTGTACACTGACAATAATAAAAATATACCTGTCGTGAAATTGTAACAATTGTCAACAATTCTAATGCAATTGGTCGTGTCAAAAAATTTTATGAAACGCAATTATGACAACTTGTCAGATTTTCATAGTAATATACTTGTCATTTAAAACGTTATATGAAACAAAAATTACATAATTGTCAAAATGTCACTTGTCACCTATCACCTGTAACTTGTCGCATTTATGAAATAGGGCCATTATCCATTATCTACTGGCCCAGGGTCTAGACCCTGGGCCAGTAGAAACTAGTTTCTACTGGCATTTCTAATAATATAACTTATACATAAAGAAGTTATTATAGCGACATAACTACAATAGTTGGGCATATGGTACCGCAATATGTTTTGTAGATCTAAATCTGGAGTAGGTACGTTATTTTATTCTATCTTTAACAGTTTTTGCATCAAAATTATAGATATTTTTTTAAACCTTTTCGAAATGTTTGTACGGATCCCTAATTTTTTTTTATATATGTCACTCAGCATTTTATCAAAATCGGTTCGGTAGATCCAGAGATTACCCCCTACAAAAACTTTATCTAAATATAATATTATAGTATTACCTAGTCCTTGCCACAAATATTGTAACAAAGAAATTTATTTTTTTCTATTGCAAATAACATTTATTACTTTTACAGTGTGTTAGTTTAATACATATATTCACCCTGTACATCAATATACAGTGAATAAAAAGTTTTTTTGTATAAATTCCTAAAGAATAGACGACTCAAATCATAAATACTTAAAGATAAAAAAAATCCTATACGTAAATGTGTTTGTGGAGCTGGCACGGTATACTAGGTAAGTGGCATTGTATCTAACTGATGGTATCTACAAAGTCCATGAATGAGGTTGATCAAATTAACAATATTATCTACCACTATGCCGGCTAAATAATGCGGATTCATAACTACGGCAACATGAATAGGTCACTTTACGGATTTTGGGTCTTTATGGTTAGCGAAACCGGTTGGTCCATACAATGGGACCTTTTTGATTGAGACCTTTGTATTAAACAGAATAGAGCAATTAATAAACAGATAATAAAATATAAATATATATTTTTCTGTTATAAATTCAAAAATAAAAATTAATATTATTAATTAATTAGCTATAACTCGTATTGCTTTATTTTTAAATATAAATAAGTTAAAATATTTAATGTACGAGACGAGTACACACAAAAATATAACTACATATATATATATACTCATGATTTTTTAGATAAGAAAGATGGGAGACTTAAAAACACTTAGGTCCCTGGTTCGAATCCTGGTGTGTACCAATGAATTTTTAATTAAAAAAATTATGTACATTTGTTTGACAACACCACTATAGTGCCTCGGAGAGCACGTTAAGCTGTCGGTCCCGGTTTCACTATACCAACTTGTGAAACTGTTTATAGATGGGTTATTGAGTCTATTCAAAACATCGCGACGAGCTAGCCACTTGTTCGGTGTAGACTCATACCATCGGCTACCACGAGGTGGGATTAAAACCCCTCCACTGGGTACCCTGGGGCCGTCTAGGCGGTCTCGGGCGCCGTAAGGCACCCGTGAAGATATATATATATAAAGATGGGAGATCATCTAACGCAAGTATTCTCATACATAGTAGATGGTACCCCACCTAGACACCTTACCTTACACCTTAAAGAATAAGTATAATTCTTAATTTCCTAAACATTATTCTTACCTAATTATAATTTTAAATTAATTACCCATCATATTTTGATAAGCTTTTAAGAGTATCATAATAATATTCTAATATAATTCGTTCACATTAAAACGATTCTCAAAAGCTTTTTGTTTGCCAAAGCTTCACGTTTAAGAATAAAAGTAAAATTTAAGGCGACACCTTAAACGACGAATAAAATGATTTTATCTCGACAATAACTCTCAGCAACTAATTTATTCAAAATATGACTGTAGTATTTTTTTCGGCATTGCAGGAAATTTACTAATAATACTTTGTTTAATTTTACTATTGCATAGTAAAAATAAACCAAAAACACAAGTACGAAAACTTTGCGGGAGCCAAGACCTTGTCTATTTTTTCCCCAAGATTGGTATTTTTTTAGACATTATAAATTTTAACTATAAAAAATAAAAATTACTAAAAAAATATTTTAGAATAAGCTAAATTATGTTTATCGATATGCCACATTTCCTTTTTTTATTTAAAAGACAATTTTTTTCTGGACCCATTTTTCTGAGCCTATAAATATATATTCCTTCTGCATTTTTCTATCATGCCAAATTTTGAGTCAATCGGACTAATAGTTCTAAAGATGGTTCTGTTCCACACAGAACTACGGACATCTAAGTTTCATAATAAAGTAAAACATAAATATTTTGGTTCCATACCATACCTAATGGTGGGTATACACTTTGATTAGTGTTTAGTGCAAGTGCTTTGTTTAGTGTGTAGCGATTAGTAAAAAACACGTTCGGACAGTGTCTGTTTAGTGTTTAGTGTTTAGCGAAGTACAGTATTTAGAACGCATTATATTTTTCCTGTGAAGTAGCTCCCCGCGCATCCCTCCTTCACCCCTCACTTGCAGCTAAACACTCACTAAACACGCCTGGACAGGACTGTTAAGTGTTTAG
This sequence comes from Monopis laevigella, assembly GCA_947458855.1. Taxonomy (NCBI): domain Eukaryota; kingdom Metazoa; phylum Arthropoda; class Insecta; order Lepidoptera; family Tineidae; genus Monopis; species Monopis laevigella. The sequence goes on from OX381581.1 coordinate 21,531,390, forward strand.
TAAAAACTCGTATATGTTTTCGGTTGTTTTTGTGTTATAAAAAGAATAAAATAAATGTCTACACCAGTTTTTCGAAGACTACTGCGTCGACTTCTTATCAAAGTGGTCTCCTTTCAAGGTGCGGTTACGAAACGGGCTATTAATTTTGCGACAAAGAAGCGAGGATACTGGTAATGCAATTACGTCTTTGTCGCCGCCCTTTTCGTAACCGTATAATTTAGCCGGCATAGTGGTTACCAATGAGCGATAAATATTGTTAAATGCATTGATCGACCCCATTCGTTTGCATCGTCGAGGTGGTAGTGTCAGATCATGGTGCGGTTACGAATCCTGCGGTTAATTTGGTGATAAAACAGCAAAGATACTTGTAATGCAAATACGTCTTTGTCGCCAATCATTCCGTAACCGCATCATTAAGTCGGCATAGTAGGGGCGATCAATATTTTTATTGACCTCATTCATGGACTGTGAAGGTCTGTTTACCATCAGGTAGATACAAAGTGGCATCCCGAGCTTAAATTAAAAATAAAGTATCCGAGATTTATTATGAACTAAACACCGTCTACTAAACAGTGTACAGCACCTGCTAATCACTAATGCTAATCACTAAACACTAAACAATGCACTAATCACTAAACACTTGGCACTTAACTAATCAAAGTGTATACCGGCCATTACGCAGTACAATTTAAAAAATAAAAACGTATAGTCTTAGATAGCGCCTTAAGAATGAATGAAAAGTTTAACATAGATTAGTGTCAAATCGTATACAGATAAGTTGTTAAACGATTGTTTATCCGTTGAGCAGAGGATAATACTATAGGAGTGTTAAAGGATTAACTGCGCATTAACATTGTAACGATGATCTTTGTTCAACAAATCGCTTACAAGAAACAAAGCCTAAAGGTTATTATGTAATCTGTTATAGCATTACTGAATTATGCTAATATGAATGACTAGCTGTGCTCGCGACTTCGTCCGCGTGGAATAGTTATTGTTTTATCATACAAAACTTTCATCCCCTATTTTATCCCCTTGGGGGTGAAATTTATCAAAATACTTTCTTAGCGGATCCCTACGTCATAACATCTACCTGCATGCCTAATTTCAGCCCGATCCGTCCAGTGGTTTGGGCTGTGCGTTGATAGATCACTATGTCATTCAGTCAGTCAGTCAGTCACCTTTGTGTTATATATATTTAGATAATAGACAATTAAGATTAAAGTTTAAGTTTTGTGCATTAAAATATATTAAGATTATCCAAGGTGAGAGCGAAACATTAATGTTTTGGCCACATTAAGTTGTCGAAAAAATCCGTAGAAAAATAGAAACATTTTTAGTAGATTTTGCTGATCTGGTCTTTGACGCTGCCCGTTCCGCAACCGCATAATTTAGCCGGCATAGTGGAAGCGACCAATGATTTTGAATGTTTTGATTGACTCCTTAGGTAGTACTGCTTACCATCAGGTACAAAGTCACATACCGTGCTCCTATTAAAAAATATAGCAGACGCAATATCTGCGTCCCTTACTTACACCAGTTAAAGGAATAAACACTATTTATCATAACTTAAGAGGAGCGTCTGATAACAGTTTTCCTATACAAGAGGTCGTGACTACTCGTGACTGTACCCCTAAAAACATTCGTGGATTGTTATGATTTTGGAGGTGTTATATATATGACCGATATCTAGGCTCGTACGTTTCCTTTTTTTTTTTCGTATCCATCCAACAAAATCGCCATAAAACCTCCCACATAAATTAGAAGTCCTAGTTTCTAATACTAGATGGCAGAGGATAGATTTTTTCATTGCATTTTTATCTTTAAAAATTTTATATAACATTATCTTAATAAGGAATTTATAAAAATGCATAAATATAAAATACTTACTGAAAAAAGGAAAAATAAAACACACTCCTCTGCCACTCCAACTTCACTCGTATAGAGTTATTAAAAGAAAGCATCTGTGTAACAAGCAATGACAAAATTCGTAAGGAGTGACTCTGGTTGGCTCAACAGTTGAGCGCCTTGGCGCGCAAGCGAGGTTCGTGAGTTCAAGTCCCGCCCACCAGGATTTTTTTCATTGCATTTTAGAAATGTAATATATGTATACCTACTCTATTGTTTAAATATATTATATTATATAAATCAAGCAGTAAGTAGGTAAAATAGGTGCAGTAAACCTATTTTACCTACTTACTGCTTAATTTGTCCCAAAGGTTTGAATGGTAGAGAATGCCTATAAACAGTTTCACAAGTTGGGATAGTAAAACCGTGACTGACAGCTTAATGTATTTACGAGGCACTATAGTGGTGTTGTCCAAAAAAATTACATTTTTTTTTTTATTAAAAACTCATTGGTACATACCGGGATTAGAACCAGGGACCTAAGTGTTTTAAGTTCGAGGTCTAACCAACTCGGCCACCACGAATACCTAAGTTGTAGAGTATTTTTACCATGAAGCTAAAAAAACGCGCCCTAAAAAAACGCGCCTTGGGGCGCGGACGGGCATGGTTTTTACCTTCATGATTTTTACATAAAAAAAATATAACTTCGACCAACAGCCAAGTTGTAATATTGGAAGTACCTACTTTTGTAAGTGCGTCAAGTCGACTCCAGGGCCTTTAAATACATAAAAAAGCACAGCGACCCATAATGACGTTCATAAAAAATGATTATCAATCAGAGTTCAATAACAAAGATTGATGCTATTATTGGCGAGAGGTTACAAACGACCATATAAAAAGTCAAACATATGAATTGAACTATTTAGGTCAACGTATTCTATCATTGCAATAGATTCTGTGTAGGTATCTCGCCAATTGATGTAGACAATCCATCCAATTACTTACCTACCATATAATTAATAAACATTTACACACAGACATACCACGGGTGCCTTACGGCGCCCGAGACCGCCTAGACGGCCCCAGGGTACCCAGCGGAGGGGTTTTAATCCCACCTCGTCGTAGCCGATGGTATGAGTCTACACCGAACAAGTGGCTAGCTCGTCTCGATGTTTTGAATAGACTCAATAACCCATCTATATACAGTTTCACAAGTTGGTATATTGAAACCGGGACCGACAGCTTAACGTGCTCTCCGAGGCACTATAGTGGTGTTGTCAAACAAATGTACATAATTTTTTTAATTAAAAACTCATTGGTACACACCGGGATTCGAACCAGGGACCTAAGCGTTTTTAAGTCCAAGGTCTAACCAACTCGGCCACCACGTATATAAATAAACATTTCTTACAATAATTATAAATACGGTCGTTCTAAATACTCCGATAGGACTTTATAACTTAGGTATACGTGGTGGCCGAGTTAGTTAGACCTAAGACTTAAAAACCCGAACCCTGTTCGAACTTCGAACCCCGGTGGGTATCAATGAGTTTTTAATCTAAAAAAATATGTACATTTGTTTAACAACACCACTTGGTGAGCACTTAAGCTGTCGGTCCCAGTTTCTCTATACCAACTTATGAATCTGTTAAGGTTAGCGTTCACTAACAACGATATGCTTACAAAATAATATATAATTTAAGCATTATTTTCCAGTATTCAAAATAATTTTAGAAGTTGGGAAAAAAAGTTCTGACAACTTTTGTTACGTGCTGATTCTTCTGCCTTTTCTGTATATTTGTCCATATTATACAGAAAAAAAATGCTTTATACATTAAAAAATATTACTTTTGCTTATCTGGATTGAGATTTAACAAAATAAAGAGAGATTTCACATTATTTTGAAAGAAAAAGAACAGGGGCTTTATTCCGAGTTTTGACACGTTCACCTTCGCGCATTTTGCGTAAAGTAAGGGTATTGAAATGTAAGTTCTATCGTGTTAATTATAAAGTTGAAATTCCAATGCTTGTATAGAGCATGTTCAAACTTGCGAAGAATTCGTGTATTTTAAGATGGCGGCATTATAATAGCCAACCTAATACATACTATATAACCATTGGAATAGAGCTTATATTTCCATATTTATAATTTGCGCAACGTCTTGTCGTGATTAGCGGTTGCAAACTCGGAATAAGACCCCAGGGGCTTTATTCCGAGTTTTAACACGTTCACCGTCGCGCATTTTGCGTAAAGCATAGGTATTGAAATGTAAGTTCTATTCTGTTAATTATAAAGTTGAAATTCCAATGCTCCATACATGTTCAAACTTGCGAAGAATTCGTGTATTTCAAGATGGCGGCATTATAATAGCCAACCTAGTACATACTATATTACCATTGGAATAGAGCTTATATTTCCATATTTATAGTTTGCGCAACGTCTTGTCGTGATTAGCGGTTGCAAGCTCCGAATAAGGCCCCAGGCCGTATAGTATTAAATGCCCTTTGTCCATTTATCTCATGAACAGAAAAAAATAAAATAAAAATATAGCGACGATAGACTTGCATCCAGTGCAATGTTAAAATAAATAATTTAAAAAAAAGAGCGACGTTATATCATCCACAGATTACATAATATTATTCTGTCATTGCAGCACAAGGAAACACTACTAATAATTTTACGAATTAATAATTCGCGGACCGAAATTGTAGGCTATACTAACATAATAACTAGTTAAAACATAACCTCAAATTGAAATTCAAATGAGAATAACTTTTTTCTTCCAACTTCTCGAACTTCGATGTAATTAACAATTTTATTATATGTATCTTCCTCTATCGAACTGGATAGGTTTCATTTTTGAACGCGACTTTTAAGACTGGGTCTGAAAATACATGGGCTATAACCGTTCGTCTTTAGTAGCTATATGCCGCCGCTAGTTCGGAACATTATTTTCTATTATTTTGTAAGCGTATAACATATCTATACTTAAAATATCATTGTATAAAGGTCAAAAGATATCGCCAACATATATAATATCATTAATATCTGTTGATATGAACTTTGTAATTTGTTAGTGTTTAATTTGCTATTTATATTAATTTATTGGCACGTAGGATATTGAACCAACAGGCGTATGGAAAGTAAATATTCATGAAGACAACGAGCTCTCTCGAATCTCTTCTCAAATCTCAGTCAACCCTTTTCTAATTACAAAACGAAATTTTAATCAATTTTGTTAATTAATATTCTAATTTTTACTACTAGTTTAACTTTTACTAGCTTTTAATCGAAGCTTTGCCTGAGTTGCACAGGAAATGGATTCGCAACTCGAAAGTCAAACTACATGTAAATGAAAAAAAAAATAGAACACGGAGGTGTAGATTTTACTTACTCGATCCTATTTACATGATTTCTTTATAAAAAATATGCTAATTTTTTAAATGACAACTAAAATAATACTTGTGCTAGAAGTGCCGGCCGCATTCCCCGTCACTAGGCTATCAACGACATCATCCGAATGGCTCTTGTCACTGCAGGAGTTCCTACGATCCTAGAACCCTTTGGGATTGCGCGAAGCGATGGCAAGAGACCCGACGGCATGACTGTTGGGCCGTGGAAATCTGGCAAGACTCTGGTGTGGGATGCAACATGTGTAGACACATTAGCCCCATCTCACATCCAGAAGACCTCATCCAGCGCGGGAAGTGCAGCTGTTTCTGCTGAGAACCTTAAACTGCGTAAATACGCCAACCTCAGTATTGGTTACGAGTTTGCGCCGTTTGGGGTCGAGATGATGGGGCCATGGGGACCCTCAGCCAAGCGCCTGGCCAGGGAGTTATCCAAGCAACTGACGGAAAAGTCTGGAGACAAGAAGGCTGGCAATTATTTCTGCCAACGTATTAGCATCGCTATACAGAGAGGAAATGTTGCCAGTCTCTTTGGGATTATTTCTGATGGGACGTCTCTAGAGGACATTTTTTATTTATAGGTAGTTTTATTTTATTAGGTTTAGTTAAATTTATTAGATATCTATATTTTAGTATTATTCAGATTAATTGATTATGTAAATAAAGTTTATATATATATTACTTGATTGATTTTAAACTTAAGATATGTTATTATGATAATCAAAATTATTTAAAATTTATTTAGCGCGTTTAATTAAGTAACTAACTTTGCATTAATTAATGGCTTGTTGCTTTAAAGAACGACAATAATTTTGCAATTATAAAGTTTATAATTACATAACTATGTAGGTATGTATATATTTACTTTATTATTCAGAGTCATTTTGGTTAAAGTTTAGTTTAAGGTTGTGCGCGTAATCACCCCGCTGGTCGCATCGCTTATTATGACCCTCCAAATCCGTGCATTCTCCATCTATCAGGGGCCTTTTTCTTAAACTTCAGGGACCTTATTACAAGCTGTCCAACACTCGCCACACAATAGTACATTGTTCACCGAGGGGAGAAAGTCACCGATTACTAACGAGGGCGAAGTTTGACGCGAAGCGGAGGGCCTTAATTCGCTCGAGTTAGGAATCGCACTTTCTCGCCGAGTGATACATAGTGCTTTATAACTACACCTACGAGGAAAATAAAAAATAAAATCTCTATTAATTAAAGTTTATATTAAAATTATTACAGTTGTTAAAACTTAATAAATCAAAAATGCAAAGAAAGTAAACAGCCAATAAACCAATACTTTTATTTTATTTTATTTTGATTAAAATTTCGAACTTGTAAAAAAAAAACTAGGCTGTATGGCTTTGAACCCTTGCCTTTCCTAATTTGGAAGAATTGAAGAAAAAAAAAAAAAAAAAAACTAGCACGTTAACAATGAATTTTCATATACTTTTTCCTCCCGCTTAAGCACGTTAACAATGGATTTTCATACACTTTTTCCTCCCGCATATTTGTACGACTACAAAGACGTACTTTCTGACCTATTCTTACGCAAATAAGAACCTACTTTCCGAGCAGGTGTAGTATAAAATATATAGCATGCGTTCTTTTTGCTTATCGGTATTACAAGTATGGTTATCGGTTACGGAGACCGCCGAAAACGAATATAACACTCATCGTGACGGTGAACATTCCTGCTGTCATATTATGTTTGTTTTAATTTCTATTCCTTAATGTAAGGTTTTAAAGGAAACGTTATAAGAAACAGAATTTGGGAGTTGCGGCCACATTCTGTTTCTTATAACATGAGCGTTAGATTGTCAAACGCGTTCCGTTATTAGCGCTCTCTGCTCCAATCAGCGAAGGTTAAAAAACTACTCTGATTGGAGGAGAGCGCGCTAATAGCGGAAATAACGATCACGTTATAAGAAACAGAATGTGGCCGCTGGGAGACTAGACTTATCTAGACCAAGTATGTTACATACTTCACGCCATATTGATTTCTTATAACGGAAACGTTAGCTTGTCAAAATAACGAAATCATAATTTTTAAAGGATTTCGTTATTTTGACAAGCTAACGTTTCCGTTATAAGAAATCAATATGGCGTGAAGAATATAAGGCTTGTTCTATGTGTGCCAGAAACAACGATATAATATATATTATACATTATACACTCGGCAACAACAAAAACTAAAAAAATCACGCACTTTATTTCCTAGTATTACGGGTGCTTTTGTTTTTTTGTATTTCGTTTGGTGGCAATTCAACATAAAAGATTTCGTTATTTTGACAATCTAACGTTACCTTTTTGAACAGAATTTGGCCGCAGGTCAGGTATCTCTACTGTAGGGATACGTTTGGAACGGTTTGTTGACACTGCCTACCCCGTAAGGGACCTGGCGTAAAGATAAATAAATAAATTATACATGTTCATTGGTGTATGTAGCTTTCCCTCTTAATTTAGTATATTGTTTAGTTTGTTTTTTTAAATTAAAACACGACATATGATTTTGTAATTACCTGATGGTAAGCAAAGTCCTTGAATGGGGTCGATCAAAACATTGTTGTTTAAGAATATTGATCACACCTACTATACCGGCTAAATGATGCGGTTACGAAATGGGCGGCTTTATCGTCAAAAGGAGACTTACCTCGACAAGAAATCAGTGCAGTAATCTCAGGAAATCCGGTGACCCACAGATTAAAACCGAAATATGGCTAGGTAATCTGACGGTTTTTGTGCATCTGTGCCCATGTATAATTTCGTTTGAGGATACAATATACTCGTATAGATAACTAGCTCCAGTTTTCTAATACTAAGCGATAAAATTTGCAGGACTTTTTGAGATGCGAAGCGGTGATCAAAGCGTCTGCGCACTCAACCCTGAATCATTCTGCACACACCTGCTTTACCCACGAATCGAATCGAACCAACGAACTGTTAGGAAAGTCTTGGATAATCCTAGCTACAGAAAATGAATTTTGTGATAAATATAGGCCACTGTATAAATCTCTTTTTAGAAACAAAAATAAATATGCGTATTTTAACTAAATAAGTTTTATGGAGAACGCCATTAAAATATACATAATTTAGGTTTACATAGACCCTATGTCAGAGGTATTCCGACAATAGAATAATACTTTTTTTTTGAGTATACCAGATAGTTTACTTAAAAATAAAATCTAATTAGATAGTTAATGGTGGTGGCGTATGGGAATAATCGGAAAAATATACGTAAATCTGTTTCGGAGAAGAAAACATCCAAAATCATAATTATGTATTGTGAGTCGTCTCGGCCGCCTCGCAGATCGGATATTTGTTTTAATTTGAGATATTTTAAATATCAGTTTTTAAAGTTCAATATTTTATTAATGAAGGACGTATAAACCTTATATATGCTTGGACTTTTTGTACCAAAGACAATGATACTAATAAATATTATATTTTATAAACACCAAAATCAAGACATACTATTAAGAACAAAAAAAAATATATACGAGTACATATCTAAATTTTCGGAAAAATACAAATACCAGAATTTAACTCGACAGGGAGCGAAACTTTCAGTTCTTATATCTTCAAAAGTACGCTCTTCAGGAAAAGCTGAAACCTTTTTTTATGGACAGGGATTGCTACTCCATATATACCTAACTTCCTTGATCGTACCGGGACTCCTATCTGAGGTATACTCGCATTTACTTTCTACTCTTTATTTTATAATATATATTTTATTTTATATTATAATATTTATTCTAGTCAAACAAATACTTTGATGTCACAAATGAAATTACTATAACTGTTTTAAAACTGAACTTTATGCAGTGGAAGTCGTTGCAAAAGGAACTTCAGCAAAGTCTGTGCATCGTCTATTGAAGGATCTTGGCCTTCCGAGATCAGCCGTCGGAACTTTTAAGGAACGTGTTTCCAAGATGGCGCTAACAGGATCATATAGTATTTGGTTTAGTGGAGAGGGTAGTAAACACAGTGCAAGTGACAATTAAACCTACTTCGCGGTCCCAAGTCCGGGAACGCTGCAGTTCATTCCCCTGCCTTCCAACCACGCGATGGACCCGGCACCCGCAAGGAGAATCCACGGATAACTAAAAACATTGTCTCTCATTATTACACAGATGGTGTTACATTGATTGAATTGATGGCAATTCTGCAGTATCTGGAGGAGACAAGACCACAACCATCCCTGATGCCGGCTACCCCACTACTGAGGGCCCATATGAGGGAAATTTGTGAGGTGGGTGCTTTTTTTTAATCTATTTTTTATGACTGGAATGCAGAACAAACTAATAGGCACCTGGCACCTGTGATGATTTATCATCATCACAGGTGCCTTTCGACGCCGCAGACGCCTAGACGGCCTCAGGGTACCGTATTTTAATCCCACCTTGTAGTAGCCGATAATATATATCTACCTACATCGAACAAGTGGCTAACTCTTTTGCAATGTTTGGATAGATTCAATAAATCATCTATAAACAGTTTCAGGAGTTGGTTAATTGAAACTGGGACCGACAGCATAACGTGTTCTCCGAGCACTATTAGGTATATAGTTGTCAAACTTATTTTTTAATTATTATTATTCTTTTACAACGGTTTTTAGAATACAACTTCACACTAGTTTTTAGAACCTCGGTCCAAACCCCGGTTGCACACCGGCTAAAAACCGTTGAACCCACAGACTAAAATCGAAACCTGACTAGGCATAACATGACTAAATAAATCTAACCAGTCGATTTGATAACGTAACACGCAAGATAAGCTGGAGGTACAAATGAATAGTGCCAACAACTTAAAAGATATTAATAAAAATATACGTCTGGTGTATTTTAAACCCCACGTTGTACGCGGAAGGTTAACAATGGTGGTTGAAATACAGGCGCTACAAAAATGTAATCTTACGATTAAAGAATTTTTGACCATAACTTGGTATAATCATACAACCTTGGTAAAATTTACAGGTCATTGTCTCTGGAATTCAGCCTCTTCAGAATGTAAGCCTGAAAGACCAGACACAAGAACAGTTTGAAAGTATTGCGCTGCACTACACGGCCAGGGGACTTCAAAGTATAGAAGACCTGGTATCGAAGACTTCAAACGGAAAATACTGCGTCGGAGATCAGCTCACTATGGCGGATCTGTGCCTTGTTCCACAGGTCTATAATGCTGTTACGAGGTTTGTTATTATAACTTAATAACTAACTTATTATAACTTAACTTAACATAACCGGGGCTGATACATTATGATTAGTGAAAAGTCATTGGCAGAATTTGTATGATTTTTTTTTTAATGTCGCGAAAAGGTCTTGACTGTATGTGAAATCTTTAATCAGACGCATTTTTGCGTCTTAATCATGTACATTCTGACTCGTTTTTACCAATAATATATTTTATGTTTTAATGTGACTTGGATCAATTAAGCTTTGCCTATAAATTCGTAAAAAAAAGGTAGAGCTTAATTAATTTCGAAGCTCATAACTTGGCTACGATTTCGTAATAATGAAGTACCTAGCTAGGTTTGATTGCGTAGTAACGAAAAATTATCCCCGCCTGAATCACCAGCGAAATTAGCATCTATCAATAGTTTGTCAAGAGATTGAACAATTTTAAATCTATCTAGAGATCACTAAGGAAAAGGTGGCCCCCATTTATCTTCGCTAGGCCGACTGCAAAAACTGCAGGCGTTTTGCCGGTTTATACTATAAGTTAACAGATTTTCAGGAGCGTATACTGCATCGATTTTTGTCTAGGTGAAGGTAGCCTTTTAGGATGCTGAGGCTCTACCATGGGCTTGCACATTGTAGAAACGTAACGTATTGATTTACGTATACGTGAGCAACAACCAATAGGATCGCTTTATTCAATCCTGTTACCAAAAATAAAGCGATCCTATTGGTTGTTGCCCACGTATACGTAAATGAATACGTTACGTTTCTACAATGCGCAAACCCATGGTAGAGCCTCTGATATAAAAAAGGCAGTTAATATGCTGATATAGCAGCGAGACTTGTAATTCAAATACATCTTAGAAATTCGTACGGTTTCAAAATAGAATTTCAAATCAATTAGTCATAACTTCAACACTCGGAAAAATAAAAACAAGGAATTGGTGGAAATGAGCACCTGTAGAAACTACTACGGCGAGAGGACGCGACAGTACGTTGTTCCTAGGATACTAAACACACTATCACAAGACCTAAGAACAACGGAAATGTCAAGAGTCATCTATAAGATCCAAGTTTAAAAAAATTTACTTATAAAATTCTGTATTTTTTTGTTAGTTAAATAAAGAAAAAAAAATGGGTTAAAAAATCTCCATATAAAATAATTGCAAAGCCGGGACGGGGAGCTATAATTAGTTTTTTTTTATTTAGATTTTTAAAAGGTAGCAATGTTTATTTGTACGTAACCTTTAGATTTTTGCTATTTTGCGTGACTAACGTAGTACGGCATCGCGTGTTCGTTCCATAATATGGTAACGTATTATTGTACGATACCAATTAACATTTACGCACTCGTATATGGAACGTACCTCACTAAAGACAACATAAACTTATTCACTCTAATATTATAGTAGGCATTTACATACATAGGTAGCTTATATATGTATGTAGTTTACTTGTATTTCGATAATGCCACTCTTATATAACCTTTAAGTTAGTAATCGTGGTTTATAATATAATACAGTGTAGAAGTATAGGTAGGTACTTATACAGTCAAAATATTTTGTTTTGTTTGTTTTAGTTAAGTGTATATTATATAGCCCATACAGATGCAAAAACCTTCAAGAGACCTAGTTTTCACGAAACAACTGATCGATTGCTTATCGAGATGGTAGTCTCGCTTAAGGGTGCAGTTGCAAAACGGGCAATTAATTTGATGATAAACCTGTGCGAGGCTATCAAAGTAGACTTGTTGAGCAAGGTCAAGGCCGCCCGCTCGATGCTCCGCCCGGTCCTCAAATCCAAATTACCACTACGGGTCAGGGTGTCGTTCTACAAGAGAATCATTCGTCCCCACCTCAGTTATGCGACCCCAGCGTGGCACAAACTTCTGTCGGCCACGAACAAAGGCCAGCGCCAGCAGAACATCTCTCTGTGTATGGCGACTGGCGCTCTGTGGTTCGTGCGCAATAAAACAATCAGCGATGACGTGAAAGGTCCGTCGCATGTACGACCAGAGGCTCGAGAGTTTGGTACGTGAGCAACAACCAATAGGATCGCTTTATTCAAGCCCGTTACCAAAAATAAAACGATCCTATTGGTTGTTGCTCACGTATACGTAAATGAATACGTTACATTTCTACAATGCGCAAACCCATGGTAGAGCCTTAGGCCGACAACAGACATCTTCACGGCATCGCTCCTTTGCTTGCGCGACCACCGAATGGCAGGCCTACGCCGAGAGAGCTTCTCGGCAGCGAGCTTTCCATATCGCTAGGTGACTAGCTTTTCTTCCTGCCGCGCTGTCGCCTGCAGCGTGCCAGTGCCCCACCGTTCGACCCTCGTTTTACAATGAGGGCCTCGTGTTGCCGGTGGGCTGTCTCCCGACAAGTCCATGCCTCGGCAACAGGGGTTTCCCACACCGATCCCAGGTGGGTCGAATGTCCCGCTACCTACGTAGACTTGTTATACAAATTCGTTTATGTCTGAGATGATTGAGAATCAATAATTGATTGGCTTTACACAACGAGGCAATACCATCATAAACACCGCAACAAGCTCGCCACTTGTTAGGTGTTGCCTCCGAATACTACCCGTATTCGGATGCAACACCTAACCTGAGGGCATTTAACAGTTCTCGGAAACCAAAAAGGCACCCGTGATGGTATTTAAATAATAATTGATTCATAAGTAATTAATTATTAATATTTTTTGGGTCAAAAATCTTCAGGAATTGCGTTACGTAATACTTGAACGCTCCCTTAGCTACATATATTTAGTACCTGTTAGGTTACTACTTATATTTGTTAATATTATAATAATTAATGTTCCGTTAATATTCTTTTTTTTTGTTTCAGGCGTAAATTGGACATCTCGGTTTATCCAACGGTAAACAATATTTACAACCATTTAATTGAGTTGGAAGTCTTCAAAGAGACCCATCCTAAAATGTTGAAACCTAACACTTCTACACATTAAACATACCTACTTACTTCTTTTGTTTTTTTTTCTTCTGTAAAATATTAATTGATTATCTATCTTTATTTATTATTATTGTTTGGAGAAAACTGGAAACTGATCCCTGTAACTGGGGAACCTGGCGCAGGGATCAGGGAGCCATTGATGGAATCCAACCAAAGATCACAATCGCCAATCGAATCGCCGCGCCGCATCGATCGATAAAAATGTATAGGAATTTTACTCTATGGGAGATATACAGGGTGAATTTGAAAGGATGTACTTTGGGCTAATATGAAGTTCTGCTGATCAAATCGAACAACTTTTCCCATGGAATGAAATGTGTCGCAAATGAAAAAAATTTTTGGCTTCCCCATACAAATTTATCATTTTAACATTACTAGTTTGTATGGAGAAGGCAATATTTTTTTTCATTTGCGGCACATAGTTCCATGAGAAAAGTTGTTTGTATTGATCAGTAGAACCTCATATTAGCCCAAAGTACATCCTTTCAAAATCACCATGTATAATAGAGCCTGATCAACGAGAAACGTCAAATCCCATATATTTGGCTTTCGATGGGTATTTCGATTCGATTATCGATTGGCTCTTTGGTAAGGAGGCCCCGGGGCGTTAAATTGACGTTAGCGGTTAGTTTTTATTTTAATGAATAATTGAAACTTTTAGCGTTGTAACAATATATATTTAAATATTTTCTAATTGTAATCATTATATATATTTTATAATTAAACCTGATTTAAAATATATTAATACAAGGTAACAGGTGGGCGATTCTCGCGCTTTCGACATTCATCTCGATTCGAGATTTTTAAACGAAAAATGACTAAATATGTCATTTTTCGTCCAATATTTGTATATTTATAATTTATTAATTAATATTTATTATTTATTTCCTTTAATGTTCGATATTTTTAAACGAAAAATGGCATATTTAGTCATTTTTCGTTTAAAAATCTCGAATCGAGATGAATCTCGAAAGCGCGAGAATCGCCCACCAGATTGTTTGATTTTCTTCACTCATTTATCTTATTAACGCTTCTCTAGTGTTAACTTTGACAAGAGATTTAACCGCTACCACTCTTTTAGCAACTCAGCTAAGTGGTAAACCTACAAAATTATAATGTTAACAATAAATATTTATTCATCATCATCATCATCAGCCTATCGCAGTCCACTGCTGGACATAGGCCTCTCCCAAGACACGCCACTGATCCCTATCCTCCGCTCTTCGCATCCAGTCTCTGCCAGCCACCCTCCGCAGGTCATCAGTCCATCTAGCTGCGGGGCGTCCTACGTTATGTGCGCTAAGACATGGTCTCCACTCCAATATCCGCCTGCTCCAACGCTCTGGCAAGAAGTCGAAACTCTCGGCGGAGACCCTGGATCTCATGAAGAGAAGGCGTGAAAACACATCGGTAACTTCGTCAGAACAACAAGCGCTCACCAAGCTCATACGCAAGTCTATACGGAAGGACCTCCGTCGATTCAATACTCGTCGCATCGAGAAGGCGATCGAGCTAAACAGGGGTTCCAAAGTATTCATGCAGAAACTTGGAAGCAGCCAGATGACGAAGCTGACCACTCACGATGGAAGAAATGCCACCTTTAAAGTAGAGATCCTCGCCGAGATCGAAGACTTCTACAGCCGACTTTATAAATCACATGCTGCAAAATCTGACCCTAGGAACGATCCTAGATCCTCACTTACGCGTCATAACACTGACGAGTTTCCCGACGTCAGTTTAGAGGAGATCAAATTGGCCCTCAAACAGCTTAAAAATGGAAAAGCTCCTGGTAAAGACGGAGTTACATCTGAGCTCCTGAAATCAGGAGGTGTGGCGATCTTGCAAAGACTGCAGCACCTGTTTAACTTCGTCATACAGAGCGGGACCACACCAAAGGCTTGGCACAGAGGCGTGGTAGTCCTGTTTTTCAAAAAAGGCAACAATACGCTTTTAAAGAATTACAGGCCCATCTCACTTCTGAGCCACGTCTATAAGCTGTTTTCGAGGGTCATCACTAACCGACTCACTCGAAGACTTGATGACTGTCTGCCTCCAGAACAGGCCGGATTTCGAGGAGGATACGGCACCATAGACCACATAATCACGGTGAAGCAGATTATACAGAAAACCAAAGAGTATAATCAGCCCCTGTGTGTCGCGTTCGTGGATTATGAGAAGGCCTTTGATTCTATCGAAACCTGGGCTGTAATGAAGTCCCTGCAGCGATTCCAGGTAGATTGGCGGTATATCGAGGTGTTAAGATGCCTATATAGATCTGCTACTATGACTGTCCGAGTACAAAACGACGAAACAGGGCCTATTCAACTGCATCGTGGAGTGAGACAGGACGATGTTATACCTACGTTATCGATGTAATACTAATGCAGTTGAAGATGTTTTCAAGACGTTAGATTGGAAAGGACTGGGCATAAATATAAACGGAGAACGCATCTCACATCTTCGGATTGCCGACGATATTGTCCTCTTTTCGGAGTCGCTGCAGGATATGTAGGAAATGCTGGTCAGTCTAAACTGTGCCTCTCGACGGGTGGGTCTCGGAATGAATCTGGAAAAGACCAGGGTCATGTTCAACGACATTCCGAGACCCGTCATTTTGGACGGTGTAACTCTCGAAGTGGTTCAGGAATACATCTACCTGGGCCAAATCCCAAACCTCGGTGGGAACAACTCCGAGAGTGAAGCCGACAGAAGGGTGCAGTTGGGCTGGGCAGCGTTCGGGAAGCTACGCCACGTCCTTACGTCAGCCATACCGCAGTGTTTGAAAACTAAAGTCTTTAATCAGTGCGTCCTACCAGTGAGGCTGGTCCACAAACTCAAGGTCGCTCAGCGAGCTATGGAAAAAGCTATGCTAGGAGTTTCCCTTATGGATAAAATCAGGAATGAGGATATTCGTAAGAGAACTAAAGTCACCGACATAGCTCTGAAAGTTAGTAAACTGAAGTGGCAGTGGGCCGGTCACATTTGCCGTAGGACGGATAAAGATTTATTATTATTCATTAAAGACAATTGGCCACCCTGCAAAATAGGCTTACCACATCCGGATAGGGCCTAAAGGACTTGTATCCAGAGCCGTTAAATAATTTAAAAAAAAAACATCGGTATAAAGGCCCCATATGGCCGATGGACTTGTATCCAGAGCTATATTAAAATATTATTATTGTATACAAATCATTAATTACAATTTTGTTATGAATATTTCTAGAATGGGTATCGGTGTTATGGGCAACTAATTAAAATAATAATTATTCAATACTGAATTTACATAATTATTCTGTTAATTAATTTTATTGTTGGTTGTTCCAAATAAAAATAATAATCAGCTTGTATCAATTCTCTAATAACAGCAAACAGTCCAAAATACATGTACCTATAATTTCGGGCAAGTAAACATCACAAAAAAGTTCTAAATAAAAACAAAACTAAAGTAGGCTTAAAGAAACACACTCTCAGCTCTTTATGTAAATAAAAAAATGTCTTCAAAACTCCACAATATATGTAGAACGACTGAAGTTTTTGTTAGCTATGCTGATTTCAAGAGGTAAGTTTGTAGGTACCTACTGGAGAATTCGGCGACGTTTTACTTTCTAGAATAAAATGGGAAAACTTACAAAAATAATGGCTCAAGACAGTGAATCTTTATGAAAAATCATTCACGCATACACTTACTTATACATGGTTACTTGGGTATATGTTATGAAGCTCTGGGGTGCGATTTTTGAATGTCACCGATGAGTTTGATACACCAGTAAGAAAAATATCACTGGTGACTAGGAAATCATGATTTATCCAAAGTATACACTATTTTTGAAAGTCATATGTGTCAAATAATTTCTCATTCTCACTTACGTTCCGTTACACGAAGAAAACATTGTTTGTCATTCTTGTTTCTCATAATTGGCATGTCTATGCTAAAATATAAAAACTCAATGGTGAAACGGAACTTCACATACATTATTTGTGATGATTATTAACTGTCATCGGTGACTTTATTTACGAGTGGTAGGAGGTACTCGTATGATATCATAGGTATTTTAATCACACGATGAGATTCAAAAATACGAACTTTGGAAATTGATGGCTTTTTTGACTATTCAGTGATATTTAGTCATCCGCTGATATTCAAAAATCGTACCCCTATATAACTTATATATACTATAGCTTTATAACTTACACCCAAGTAATTATGTACCTATAATATTCAAGGAAATGGCACGGGGGTGGCGTAAGTAGGGGTGAATTTAATCAAAACCGAATGGCATTTATACCCACCGTTATTTGTACTTTTAGTTAAAATTTTCGAGTGCCATCTGATTTATATAATTTTAACTGCTTTTTTTTTAATTATCGTTGAAAAAATCGTTTTTAGGGAAGTTTCTCTAAAAATGCCCCACAGAATCGGATGGCAATTTTTTTCCAACTTTTGGTGGTGTCAATAAGTATGCACACCAATTATTTTTTATCGCTAGTGCGAATACATGTCCACGTGATCGGCTGGCGAAAAAAAAATAAATAACGTATTACCTTTCAAGTAACTGCATTTATATCCGGTTGCTTCGTTAAAAAAAATGTTTTGACCCACCCCCCATATCACAGCTGTTTTGTTGTTCTTGGATTTTAATTATTAATAAAATTGTTTAAAATGTGTAAATAACATTAAAAACACTATAAACATTCCAGCAAATGTAAAACAATAATAGTCAATTGTACATTTTGTTTGTGAGTAAAGGAAAAAGTAAAACACATGGAAAGGTATTTATGTTCAGCGTTCCAATTTGAATGTTCTTTTTTGAATTAATTTAGATTTTAAACCTTTTTTCATTAAAATGTATTTGATTTTAACTTTATAATACTTTAATATTATTAAAATTTTCTTGAACCAACATTGATCTATGTAGTGTAATAATACATTATTAAGTAATGCATATATAAATATTAGGTACCTACCTACATGGTTTTGCAATTAATTAACTAGCTTCCTTTAATCAGTCATGAAGAATGTAAATTGACTCAAATCAGAGTATAGCCTCATAATTTTATTAACATATTGTTGGGTATTTTCTATGATATGTAGGTATTTGTTATTAACAAACTCCTCTAGTGGAGTAATACAAAGGAAAGTATTTTACTATGATGGATGGTAAATTTACTATAATTAAATTTAAATAATATAATAATAAATGATTCTAGGCCTGCTTGATGCCAACCTAACTTGACATTACATATTATGCTAAGATAAACTATAAGCAATTTGTGAATTGTTATGGTATTTTGCATGTTATGTGTTGTAGTGGGTTGGTAAATATCAGTAATTTAATGGACCTATTGTAGTAATATTTGTAGCTTTGTATATTCTTAAATTATTGTGAGAATCAGATACTGTGTGTGGACTGTATTTTCAGAGTCGACCATGCCTCCTACCACAAAAAGAGCTACTGCGGTAGAATTGGAACAAAAATTAAAAACTGCTCTAATTGAATTAAAAAACTCTAAAATTCTTTGTGACCATCTATTAAAAGAGCGAGACGATGGTGAGGCTGAGTTGTTGAACATTAACAGCAAAATTAAGGAGTTGAAAAAAGAACTCAGTGAACTCCACACCCAGTATGAGGATGTATGTAGTGAACGGGATCAAGTACAGGAGCAGCTTTCTGCTGTTGGCCTGTACAGTGATTATTATGTGCAGGCATTGGATCGGATTAGCCATCTCGAGCTGCAGCTTAATGAAGCTCTTAGGACCATTGAGAAGTTTGAAGAGGAAAAGGAGAGGTGTCAAAGCGAACAAACCTTATGTTTGTATGATGAGTTAATCGACAAGGACTTAAAAGTTAATAATAGTGTAACTACAGTAAATAGTGGATATTTTAGTAATAGAAAATATATTAAGTTATTAAAGTCTGGGTGTTTATAAAATATAATAACAATATGTAAGACAATTTAAACATATTGATCTGGTCACAAACTAATAATATGTATAGTATAGTTGTTTCTGGTACACATGTAGTTTGTGACCAGGGTAATATGTGTATTTTTTCCTACATATTATTATTATTATGAAATTCATTCACGCATATACATATAAGTACTTCGGTATAAGTTTGTTGTCTATACTAATATTATAAAGAGGTCAAGTTTGAGACTTTGTAGGGGGTAATCTTATAAACCGATTTTGAAAATTCTTTTAGTGTTGGATAGCCCATATATCGAGGAAAGCTATATAACATCACACTACGACCAATAGGAGCGGAGCATCAACAAAAAATGTTTAGAAAACAGGGGATATTTGTTCCTTTTGAGAGCTTCCGTTGCGTGTTCTGCGTAAACGGTTAAAGTTACGCAGACGAAGTTGTTCCTAATAAATAACCCATAACAGAGCGAGGCGGCAAATTTTGGCAGTATCGACTTAGTTTTTGTTAGTTTGATATATTTGAGTGAAAAGATCTCCATAGAAAACTGTGAGTTTCATTCGAATACATCGAGCCGACAAGCATGTCGAAAGTGCGATGGAGTCTTAGAAATATTTAATCTTCGCTGCCTTTGAGTTTGACAACCGAAATTCGTGTCTTATTGGGATTAGTAAATTTTAATTAGACTGTGGGACTTTGACGAGAAAGTAGGGAGAGGTTGTGTTTATGTTTTTTTATTGTATTTTTGTGTCCATGAATATTAAAATTTGTTCAGTCATCAGACGCAACTCAACCATTCAACACGCAACTTGTTCAGATAAATTTCGTGCACTTTTTTACAGCAGAGTTTTGTGATCTATTTATGACATCATTTATCTGTACATTTATTTATCTGTCTAGTTTTATTTCGCAGGTCTGTGATCCTTGAACTTACGTGGCGATTACGACATATTCTCCCCGGGGATGTGCCCGCTAATTCGCATGTGTGTTTAATAGTAACGTTAGCTAAACTCATTTATAGGAATCAATCGCTTGGTTTCTTATTACGTATTCTACCGTCTGAATTTACATGTTTAATGGGATTCTGTAGTTAGCTACGTTAGAGCCTACGTAAACGTAAGTATGTATTAGTAGAACTACAGACGAGGTTTTACTGTTAAATACATGCGACTTAGCAGAAGGTTTAAAGAAGATTAAGGGGTGTATCCAGAAGCTTGTGTTTGTATTATGTCGCCATAGCCACAAAGTTGGGGATATACAGCGACAAAGTACCTTTGTGATAGGGACGTATCACTTTAAGCTGGCCATTCTCGGGCACTCCATTTAGCAGCGCTCCACTCCATCGCACCAAATTAGTGCAATATCTTGTTATGAATGTAACAAACTCGCGATTTCGCGGCAAGATTATGCATTAATTTGGGGTGGTTGAGAGGAGCGTTGCCAAATGGAGTGCCTGTAAATGGCTGGCTTTAGATGTAATGACATTACACTGTAAACATACAGACAATGCTATTTTGTCAAAAAGACAAAGCTACCCTTGTCGTCGTAACGATGCTCATTAAACAACACCATAACCGTAGAGTCAAAGCAACATTGAGGATGTGACAATGCACCGTAGACGTATAGACAAAGGAACTTTGTCGAAATTACAATCCAACACCGAGTACACCGTGACAAGTTTACCTAATACGGGACGACAATATACTGTGTTAACGTTTCTTTTTTTAATGTACCTACTAAGGAAGACTCATGGGCGAGTAAGGTCGTCGAGCCACAAGTACGCGTACTTGTTCGAACGTCTGTCAGGCTGTTTAGAGTGTGTTATAAAGTTTAGTATAATATATATATTCATTTAACGTATTAGCTAACGTATTTAGCTACTGTACCCCTAGTTTAGTTTAGTTTTCTAACTATAACTTTGCGTGTGTGTGGTGTATGGGGAGTAGTTCAGCGCTCCAAACGGAAATTTTAAGAACTAAAAATGCGAGCGTGTGATTGGTCAAAATGTTAACGCAGTAGTATAATTAACGCGAAAGTAAATATTTAAAAAAACTCACACTGAGCCGCAGCAACGCGTCGCCGAGTCAGCTTATGCTAGCTGACATATTATTATAATAATTTAAAGGACATTAAATATTACCCTGGTCACATACTAAGCTGTAGGCTTGACCTATCTGTACCAGAAACAACGATTCAAACTGTACAGAAAAACGTATTAATATAATAATTTTGCCATAATTGGAAATCGAATCCACGACCTCCCGATACATTACTTCTAGTTCACGGATTAACATACTTGTATCTATTGACTAAGCCTCCATGGTAAGTAACCATGTTCGCGAAGTTTTGAGTTTCCTATACAAAATAAACTATAGCACCAGTAGGCTGCTGCGGCTCAATAGGCAATAGGAACTATTATAATAAAATATAATCCCACATCTTTTTAGTAAAAGATTTGTATTTTTAGTGGTCTAAGATTTATATAAACATTAAAACATGATTTAAAAAGCACTATCTTTGGATTTTTTTTCGATCGAGCGAAATAATATTAATTACGTTTTAGTCCCACACAAATACTTATAAAATTGTCTTCCATAAAATATATTTTGTAGGTATTATTTAAAAGGTATTATTATCTAGGTTGAAACTTAAATTTAAAATCCGTAAAACAGGGAAAGCTCCCTTTAAGGACTCTACAATCGTGTTGAAGCCCATTCAAACTTACTTCTAATGTTCTAATTTGGCCTTATGCAGCCTTTAATTTTAGAGTTTAGCTTGTGACAAGCAGTGTGATTACGCGCACAATGCTAAGCTAAACTGTAATCGATATGATGCAATTCTGACGTAATGCAAACCTGATGACATTGAAAATTGACAGACAACTACGTAATTTTGGTTAAAATTTAACTTAACGTTGTACGGCGTAATAAGCCTACTTGGCAATGAAATAGCTTAAGTACATTAAATAAATAAAATAATAAATTAACAAAAGCTTAGTTAAGTATTAAATTAACAAAATGTTTGCCAACAAAACAATGATATTAATATGGTTTAATTTAACGTGTCGTAAAAGACAAGCTTCAGGCTTTCTTTATATATTATTTTTTTTATTATACGAGTAAATGACTCATGGATTTCATAAAATAATACAGGTGTTAAGTGTAATTTAAGAAAACAAAGCAATTTATTTTAAGGTGCTAACAGTCGCCTTAACATTGTCACCATAGATAATACTATTCAGGGTGACTTTGAAACGATGTACTTTGGGCTAATATGAGGTTCTACTAATCAATACGAACAACTTTTCCCATGGAACCATGTGTCGCAAATGAAAAAAAAATGCCTTCTCCATACAAACTAGTAATGTTAAAACGACCAATTTGTATGGGGTGCCAACATTTTTTTTCATTTGCGACACATGGTTTCTAGGGAAAAGATGTTCGATTTCATCAGCAGAACCTCATATTAGCCCAAAGTACATCCATTCAAATTCAGCCTGTATACAGGCAGCTGTCATAATCAGGTGGGCAATTCTCGCGCTTTCGACATTCATCTCGATTCGAAATTTTTAAAAGAAAAATGACTAAATATGTCGAAAGCGCGAGAATTGCTCACCCGAGCCGTGTTCGGAAACGTAACACTTTAACACTGGGTAGTGTTACAGAGTGCGATAAAAATATTGAAAAATGCTTAGAGAAGAAGAGATATAGTGTAGTGACATTACCCAGTGTTAAAGTGTTAGTTTACGAACACGGTTTTTGGAGCCATTGTTAAGAAGCCAAGCTTGATCTACGTCAGAATGACGTCATAACGATTGGCGTGCGAGCGAACTTAAGACGCGTAATAACCATGCTGGAGTCTATCTATAAAACAGTGAAAGCGATAGCGATCCGTCAATGCGTTGGTAATTTGAATTATCATCGCTCTTATTTCCAATGCATTAAAGGCTAACAGTTCTAATTACATTCGATTGCAATAGAGATCTGTCAAAATTTTGTTTCATAATTAGTGGGCTGATTACAGATTTTTTTTTTGTAGTCTGGCTGCCCTATCACCTGGAGGAACCATAATAAAAGTTCTAAAATAACCTCAAGTACCAAAAAAACTAAGTTTATTTATTTTAAGGGCCCCAGAATCGACTTGACGCCCATACAAACGTACTTCTTACAACTTGGCTGTTGGTCCAAGTTCAACAAATTTTTTTATGTTCGTAATTGTACGCATTTTATCAATAATTTGTGTTCTGATTTAAAAAAAAAATAAAAAAAATACCCATCACAGAAAGATTAATAATACAATAACCGACAAAAATATAATTTTAATTCTGCGACAAACAGTTATCGAACCTATTATTGAAAATGCGAAAGCTAATTTTGTATGGAGAACACGAAGTTCGCGATTACGAATGCAGTGTCCTTAAATTAGGAGTTAGTATTTCGCCCCAGCCCTCCAAATTGGCGGCACTATGACTATTTATACTCGTGCGTCGTGAAGGTCAGAGTAAAGCCTTCCTCACGCTCGGCTGCGTGCACCTCACGCGCTATTAGCTACTCAGTTTTCTGTACTAAGTCTTCATGACAAGTATTTGTTGGGCTCATCGTATGTATAGTGGCTGAATACAAATATTTTCACATTAATGCTTTATTAAGATGACTTTTATTAGGAATGGGACACAAACGTCTAATGTTGTTTTAAATATTGAACTTTTATTAAAAAAAAAAAAAGGTGTAAGTATTTCTTACTAGATGCTAATTAGATAGTCTCTTTTAAAAAGAACTTTTGAAAAGACAAGCAGTTTGACAGCCTCCGTAGACTAGTGGTTGCGTCTTTGACGTTGTATCCGGAGGTCGTGGGTTCGATTTCCACCCATAGCAACAAAATATTAGTACGCTTTTTCTGTACAGTTTGTCATGGTCTGGGTGTTTATAAATTATAATATGTATTATATCATTGCTTCTGGTACACATAGTACAAGTCTAGAGCTTAGTTTGTGACCATAGCAATATGTGTAAATTGTCCTATATATTATTATATTTATGACTCTCAAAATATTATCTACTTTAGTTGTCATTTCCAAACTTGTTTTTTATAAATAAATTATGAAATTAGGATCGAGTAGGTAAAATCTGCACTTCCTAGTTCTGTTTTTTTAACTTTATTATTATGAAAACAACATTTATTCAGAGTCCTCTGCATGATAAAGACCATTTGGTCGCTACTATAGAACCGACCAAATGCGTAACACAAATATAAAATAAATAAATATCACAGGTGCCTTACAGCGGCAGTTTTTAATCCCGTGGGATTGCAATCTCTAATTGTATGGAAGTCAGACATGGGTATCAGAAGAGAAGAATAATAATGTCCTACATATTATTATTATTTATACATATTATATACTAATATATGTGGTGGCCGAGTTGGCTAGACCTTGGACTTAAAAACACTTAGGTCCCTGGTTCGAATCTCGACCAGTGTGTACCAATGACTTTTAAATTAAAAAAAATATGTACATTTGTTTGACAACACCACTTTAGTGCCTCGGAGAGCACGTTAAGCTGTCGGTCCCGGTTTCACTATACCAACTTGTGAAACTGTTGTTAGATGGGTTATTGAGTCTATTCAACACATCTTGACGAGCTAGCCACTTGTTCGGTGTAGGCTAATACCATCGGCTACGACGAGGTGGGATTAAAAACCACCCCGCTGGGTACCCTGGGGCCGTCTAGGCGGTCTCAGGCGCGTAAGGCACCCGTGATGATATGTATGTATGTATATTTTATAAACGCTAGAGGCTCTACCATGGGTTTGCGCATTGTGGTAACGTAACGTATTTGTATACGTAAGTATACGTGAGCACAACCAATAGGGGCGCTTTATTTTTTAACGTAAGTAACAGGATTGAATAAAGCGATCCTATTGGTTGTTGCTCACGTATACGTATATAAATACGTTACGTTGCTACAATGCACAAACCCATGGTAGAGCTTCAGAACCATGACAAACTATACAGAAAAAAATACTTTTTTTCCATGGGTGGGAATCGAACCCACGATCTCCGGGTATAACGCCAAACAATTTTAGCTTTTAGAATACTTACTATTTAATAATGATATAAAAAATAGCATCACCCTATTTTTGCCCTCTCCCATATTCGAAATCATATAAGATCATCTCGACAGCGGGCAGTTAAGATCTCTTAATGCAATTTACGATCTTAAATGTGTATAATTAAGATGTATGTATGTTTGTTCAATAACCCCATTTGTCATGCCAACAGAATGGCGTAGTGTTGATTGGTTATATGTATAGATGGAACGGCTCATTCCTAATTGTGCGAGAAATCGTCTTGCTTGGCATATCTTGACAACATTTTTAATAACTGTTAATCTCATGTAGATTATAAATTAATCTTTAACTTCTATTTGAAGTTATTTATAAATAAGATAGATTTTGCGAAATCTTAAACGAGGCTGTTAATAAAATTATTACTTATACAATGTTATTCAGCCAAATTTAGCTGGATAACATTGTATAAATAATAATTTTATTCACAAAACGTGTTCATTCACACGGTTGTATATTTATTAAAATAAACAAAAATGCTTGGAATTAATTTTATAATTTTATTACTTATATAAATAAATATTTAAAAATATGAAGCTTTCCGATTAAATCATCATATTCATTCAAATATTTAGTTCGTTTTTCACAAAATCTTTAAGAAATATCCTTAGGAAAATAATTAGATTGCTTATTATACTTACTATCAATAAGACATGGATAGGTAAATATCATATGTGATTATGTTATCGTAAAACCTTTATAATCTTTGAGTTTTTAACTTTAAAACTTCATACTAATTAGTTATTACTCCTACCTCATACACCCTCACGCATGCACAAATACACGCACCGAACATATAGAAAAACTCACACACGGTATACATGCTTATACAAATACATTGTCTGTACAAAGTTATAGCCTAAAGGCACTCTAACAGGGTAAAATATAGCAAAAAATATTAAGGGTTCTGCAGTCGTCTTGACGTTCATACAAACGTACTTCCATCATTACAACTTGGCAGTTAATTGAAGTTCAATTATTAATATTTAATTTTTGTTGTACGTATTTTTTTTCTGTTGTGTGTGGGTAATAAATAATACCTATAAAAAAGTGTTTTTGCCTGATTAAAAAAATATATAATTCATAAAGATTAATTAATACAACAACCGACAAAAATATGATTATAATTCTGCGACAAACAGTAGTCGAGTATTACTGGGGCCTATTTCATAAACGTGACAATTGTAATTTACCATGATAATTTATAATACATTGCTTGGTTTAGTTTGTTCTAAGTAAATAATTCCAACTAAACTAATCAATGTATTATAAATTGTCATAGTAAATTACAATTGTCACGTTTATGAAATAGGCCCCTGGAAGTACCAAAGCTCATTTTGTGTGGAGAACGCAGACTTCGCGATTAATAAATCAGCCACTGCAAATAAAGAATTAAGTAAATAATTTAAATAACTTTTTACAAATATACCTATATATTAATTTAAATAAAATCATGATGTTAAAACCAAGCCACTGGTGCTTGACACCTGAAAACAATCATACTCTATTAATTTGACACCAATGCAATGACCATGCTAATAGAAGAGTGGTCTCGATCGCCATCCACTCAATCAGATCCAGTATCACCATAGCGACATTCAGACATGGCCCTCCCCGAAACTTAGGCAAATAAATAAACGGGATGGGCCCAAATGGACACTTAAATTCAACACATATTTGTTTGGGCCGCAATGGTTCTACAAGCTCCTCTGAGGGACATATTTCTCATTTATTTATTGTTTTCTACATACGTTATCAATGGGATTCTTGGAGAGGGTGAGTAAATATGTTTTGTTAAGACGCTGTACTACCTAATGCATGACAATATTATATAAATATAATAAATAAATATCATCACGGGTTCCTTACGGAGCCCTAATAGCCTTGACAGCCTCAGGGTACCCAGCGGAGGGGTTGACAATATAATAAATAAATATCATCACGGGTGCCTTACGGAGCCCTAATAGCCTTGACAGCCTCTGGATACCCAGCGGAGGGGTTGACAATATAATAAATAAATATCATCACGGGTGCCTTAAGACGTCCCTAGTAGCCTAGACAGCCTCAGGGTACCCAGCGGAGGGGTTGACAATATAATAAATAAATATCATCACGGGTGCCTTACGGAGCCCTAATAGCCTTGACAGCCTCAGGGTACCCAGCGGAGGGGTTGACAATATAATAAATAAATATCATCACGGGTGCCTTAAGGCGTCCCTAGTAGCCTAGACAGCCTCAGGGTACCCAGCGGAAGGGTTGACAATATAATAAATTAATATCATCACGGGTGCCTTACGGAGCTCTAATAGCCTTGACAGCCTCAGGGTACCCAGTTGGAGGGGTTGACAATATAATAAATAAATATCATAAAGGGTGCCTTACGGCGCTCTAGTAGCCTAGACTGCCTCAGGGTACCCAGTGGAGGGGTTTTGAATCCCACCTCGTCGGAGCCGATGGTATGAGTCTTTACCGAACAAGTGGCTAGCTCGTCACGTAAACAGTTTCACAAGTTGGTATAGTAATTTTTTAATTAAAAACTCATTGGTATACACCGGGATTCGAACCAGAAACCAGGGAGTTTTAAGTCCAAGGTCTAACCAACTCGGCCACCACGTATAAATAAGAATATAGTTATTTTTTATATAGTTAATTTTTTTGGTATTCATTGGTAGATACATACCGGGGACCTAAAAACTGTAATGTTTTTAAGTCTGAGGTCCAACCAATTCGGCCACAGCGTATGTATATATTCGACAATATAATAAAGTAGGATATATATTTCATACATATTTTAATAAACCTTTCGGTCCTGTACATTAATGAGATACCTTACGATATAAGGCAACTACTGGGTAGTTCATTTGAAATAGGAATCTCAAAATGGCTCTCGAAACAAAATGTTTATAGTGTTAATGAATTCATGGAATTAAGGAAATAATCCTATTCTGTTACTTAGTGCATTTAATTTATAACGTTAGTGTTTGTTTGTTTGTTGTTTAAACTCTTTGTCGCACTAGGATTCTTGTCATAATATAATTATATTTTAAATTGTGTATAATTAATTGTAATAATAATTTAATAAATTGATAAAGAATAATGTGTAATAACTGATGATTAACATTGTAATTAATATTTGCACGCCTGACAAGGCTGAGTACAAAACTATATATAACTAGCGGCCCGTCCCGGCTTCGCACAGGTTTGTATAACTTTAACTATATGCTCAGCGCACGCCACGGAAGGCCTCAGAAACGATACTTTTCCCCCGTTTTTAAAACATTTTTGGTTACTGCTCCACACCTATAGGACCTAGCGTGATATTATATAGCCTATGTTACTTCTGAATAATGCAGCTTTCTAATGGTGAAAAAATTATTGCAATCGGTCCAGTAGTTTTTGAGTTTATTCATTACAAACATACAAAAATACAAATCTTTCCTCTTTATTATATTAGTATATATTAGTATACAAATCTTTCCTCTTTATTATACTTGTAATTGTGGGTATTCTAGCAAATAAATTATTTCATTTTATTTCATTTCATTTCATTAAAGATAACAAAATACTGGAAGACGCGTGAAATAGGAATAGAAAGTAAAAAACATTTTTTTGAATAATATTCATTGTCGTTTTGTTTGAGCGCACATCGCGTAAAAGCCACTCAATGGATTCAAAATCGATTTACTGAAAGATATGAAGCTTTATTGTGAGTAATATTTAGCGTTTCATCAACCTTAGCAACAATAGGTAGTACCTATAGGTAGATATTAAAAAATAATAGCAAATAGCTGGTTTTTTTTTTCAATAACACGCACAGGCCCACGTTGTTGCAGCAACAGCTAGTAATTCATTTAAATTCTGGATTTTTACGGAAATTTTGTACACAGTAGTCCAGAATTTCCGTAAAGTACACATTACTTATAATTTTATTGCAAAAATCCACTTGTCAGTAACGGAAAACTAACGTCTTCTCGTCCAAAATACCTCAGTGCCTCAAGTGAAAGTATTCATTCGACCAATGTGTGTTACCAGTGATGACTTATGGCACTGAGACGTGGTCTCTCACTATGGGCCTCATTCCCCAGCAAGCTCAAAATAGCACAACGAGCTATGGAGAGGGCTATGCTTGCAGTTTCTCTGCGAGATCGAATCTGAAATGAGGAGATCCGTAGACGACCAAATTTACCGACATAGCCCAGCGAATTAGCAAAGGCGTGCCCACTGCTATTTTAACTTGCACATAGCACGCAGAACTGATGGCTGATGGGACCGTAAAGTTCTCGAATGGAGACCATTCACCGGCAAGCGCAGCGTAGGACATCCACCCACAAGGTGGACCGACGACCTTATTAAGACCGCAGGAACTCGCTGAATGCAAGCCGCTTCTTCCAACCGGTCTTTTCAGAAGTCTATAGGATCATTGTTTGACAACACTTATGTCCAGCAGTGGACGTCCTATGGCTGATTATGATGATGATGACATGCCAAATATATTATGTATAGACTCATGAAGAGGGTTACATAAAATAATTAAAAAAAAAAATGTAATAGAAGAAACGATGAATAGATTGTGTGAATGCTTTGATCATCTAGGTACCTAACAATAGAAAGAATTAAAAAACAATAGAAAGCTATAAGTTTATTTTTATACCTATATGGTGACTTTGAGAATAGTACTTGGGGCTAATATGAGGTTCTACTGATCAAATTGAAATGAAAAAAAAAAACCTTCTCCATACAAACTAGTAATGTTTAAATGACCAATTTGTATGGGAAAGGCAAAACTTTTTTTCATTTGCGATAAATGATCAATGATCCAATGACCCAAAGTCACCATTGCATGTACACCGAACCATGCGAACGTACGTATAGTAATATGTTCTACAGAAATGTAGAACAAAAAAAAACGATTTCAGAAGAGAGTTTTAATTTTATAATGTAAACTATCTACCGTATTTTTTATAGTATACAAGTATATTTTTTATTTCGGTACATCCGCGTCTTATCAGAGAGTCATGATCTTGCATATTTTATGGAAGCAATGATCTCTTTCTTTTGTCCTTTATTATCTATTTGCGTCACGACCTTTTATTCTAAGTCTCAAAATGTTGAAATAACAATATCGAAGGGTGTTTGTTTACTTTACCTGATGAGGGCTGTTTGTTTGCAATTTATTTTGCTTTATCTTATGTTACATCACAATCTCATGCGTTGACTAATTCTATAGATATCATAGGGTATTAAAATATTATAATAACGTTAAGGTTCCACGAGTCGTACAAACGTTCTTCCAGTCTTAACTTAGATGTTCAGTTGTTCAATTTATTTATTTTTGTTAATAGTACGTAAAATCTTTCTGTTGCATTTTATTTTTTACTTTCGTTTACTTTTGTATTTATTTTCTGAATTATATAAAATAAAACTCTGGCAATTAACATTATTAATAAATACAATGACCGACAAAATATTATTTTAATTCTACGACAAACATTAGTCGAGAAACATTGGAAGTGCGTTAGCTCATTTAATATGGGAAAAGCAGACTTCACGATCGCGAATGGAGTGTTCTTAAGAGTATAATATATAATGTATAGTAAGTACATAGATATAGTACCTACTTAAATAAATAACAAAATCACTAAGGATTTTTTGTTTATAGATAAATAATACCGACATATTTAATCTAAAATCTGTAATACTTTTTACCTCTCCTTCATTAATATTGAGTCAGACGATCAAACATTATTAACAAAATTTTTTAAAAATCAGAAAAGGGAGAGATATTCGACCTGCTCTCCAGCGCGAGAGGACCAGAACTTCCCCCAGGCCTGGTGCGATCTCCAGGAAGATGCCAATCATATCATGTAGCTCCAGAAGACCAGACAGCCTTCCGGTTCAACGAGAACTCTACCTTACATCAGCTTACTGCTGGGATCTTCTATAACACCTTCCCAGAAGACTTTTCGATTTTGGCAGTAGTGAAGTTGCCAGGTAAAAAAATTATTTTTAAAAAAAATTATTGTTCCGTTTACTTTATTTTTGAGGCAACAACGCAAAGGCGTATCAACCCAACTCAAGTGAAACTGGTCAAATGCCTAGGATGCGACATGCCATTTTGGAGCTTTACGTCTGGTCGGATCTTTCCGACACGTTGCTCACCCGAACGCTAAGTCATGTTTCAGTAGCAAATCTATGTGTTGACACAACTGCATGGGTTATTTTAGAGTGTGTGCAACTGGTTATTTTAGAGGTACTTGCTTTAAGGGTGCAGTCATAAATTATTTTAAAGCAGAGCAGCGAGGATATATAGTCTATGCTTTCAGGTACGGATCAAAGTCCACTCTTTGTGTTATACTCGGACGCTGGCGATGAGCAGCTCATGGTATCTGTAGGTGAGCTGGTGGAGGTCTACTACGAGGATACTCAGGGAGACCCAGCTGACCACGAGCTACTTACTTACAGAGTCAACATCGCTGACAAGAAGTAAGTTTGTATGTAACTAACTAACCACACTTATAGGTACGCCAGTATTCTAAGACGTTTTTCAACTCTGCATGCATTTCTATAAAAAATCTGAGGAATTTTCAGAAAATGTCCCAAGGTTATTTTTTTATTGGAGCACGGCATATGATCTTGTATCTACCTCATGGTAAACAGACCTACAAAGTCCATGAATGGGGTTGAGCAATACATTGTTATTTAACAATTCTATATATATTTGTTAATATTTTTTTGAGTGCTAGAAGTAATAATTTTTAGCAAATAAAAATAATGAATTCGGAAAAGTTATTACTAAATCAAGTAGAAGGTTGATAACCATTAATAAATTTTAATAAACTCATGGGTGTGGTTGACTGTAAATAAATACAATTGAGAAATTGGAACACTCAACGCGTTTCAATTTAACATACATCGTTAGTTATTAAGCGAATAACTTTTATTAACTAAGATTGAATTGGATTGGATAATATACGTAAGTAAGGAAGTATGTCTAGGCAAGAGTGCCATTCTTATACTTAGAATGAAAACAATAAGGAAGGAAACTGTAACTGATGGCGTTTTGGTGCTTCTCCCAAGTCATCTCATAAAAATTTTCGATTAAAAGAGAATTTTTGATTTGAGAAAAAATACCAAATATGGTGAGAGGTGTTTGTCTGTCCCATAACTCCAATTTACATAAATTTGGAAAAGTTATGAATATTGTTAAACCACATGGTAGGAAAATGGTATGCGTCAACTTTTCCAAATAGGTAATGTATCGAAAGAATGCAGACGTAAGGTTAGAAAAGAGTTGTATGCCTTGTTTTCATAAATAAAGCGATCCCATTGATGGATCCTCATTCGTTATTTGTTATGTTAATATGTACAACTTCTGCCTCCGTAGACTAGTGGTTGTGTGCCTATGTAATTTGTACAGTTTGTCATGTTTTGGGTGTTTATAAAATATAATATTTATTAATATCATTGTTTTTGGTACATATAGTACAAGCCTAGAGCTTAGTTATGTGTGTAATCTCCTCCATATTATTCTTGTTATTATTACTACTCTATTTGCTTATGTATTCTCTGCCTGCTCTAGTCAAAAACCATTTCGCTAATTTAGGTTTAGCCGAAACCGCCGAAATAAATGTGTTTTATCGCTTTTGTTCCATATCATGGTTTTTTTTTATGATCTTGCTTGATATTATTGAATAGGGTCGTAAAAAATCTACTGTAAGTACTATCTAAATACAAAAATAATTTCCAATAGTAAATTTTATCCAATACTAAGTCTTATAATAAGTGGGTATAAGTTTTAATTAAAAGGCATATGTTTAATCAATAACATATAACTCATCAAACAATACAATCTACTGTCCTATTACAGATGGCACCGTTTAGCAATCAGCGTAAAAGGAGACTCGGTCACTTTGTTAATCGATTGTAAAATAGTAGACACGCTAAGACTGGATCGTAAACCGGGGAGTACGTTCAACCTTGCTGGTGCCTTGGTAGTGGGGGCACAGGCATCACCTGACCAATATTTTGAGGTATATTTTTTATTTTATATGAGCACGGCATGTGACTTTGCTGATGGTAAGCAGACCTATAAAGTTCGCTCGTATGATGAACTTTATTATAACTACACTACAGTAGGTACAGGATTTGAAACCAAATTATCATTTCCTGAAATTTAGCATTGAACACTTCTAAAAACCACATGTTAGTTCTGTGGGTTCATCGGTTTTCAGGAGATTACTGCATCGATTTCTTGTCGAGATGGTAGTCTCCTTTCAGGGTGCGGTTATGAAATGGATTAATGGATTGACGGCAGCGAGTATATTAAATTACTCGTAATGCAGTTCGTTTTTGTCATCCCTCATTTCGTAATCACATCGCAGCCGTAATAGTGGGAGTTATCAATGTTATTTAAGTACAATTATTGATTGTCCCCAATCATGGACTTTGTAGGTCTGTTCTCTACCAGGTAGATACAAGGTCACATGGCGTGAACAAATAAGAATAAAGAAGCTAAACTAAGCTTATTTAAAACGGATAATTAGTATGGCAACTTTTTTTTAATTGAAGCACGGCATAGGATTTTGCATACACTTTATGATGGTTAGCAGATCTATAAAGTCCATAATTGGGTTGATTAATACATTGATATTTAACAACATTGATCGCTCCCACTATGCCGGCTAAATGATGCGGTTACGAAATGAGTGGCGATAAAGACGAATTTGCAATATGAGTATATTTTAATATCCTCGCTGGCATATCATCAAATTAACTGCCCCTTTAGTAACCGCACCTTGATAGAAGACTAGTACTTCGACTAGAAATCGATGCAGTAATCTCCTGAAAACTGAAGAACCCACAAACTAAAAACGAAACATGACTATTTTATAATTAGTTACGCACTATATCAGGTGGCGCCTCATATAGTGTATTTTTTCCCAAATTATTATATTATATTATTCTATTTCTAAATACCTATATAATTCCCAGGGACAAATGGAGACACTACTTTTATCAGATAAACCAGATTCAGCATACGAAATGTGTAAAAGTATAGCGCCTAATTGCCATAGAGGTACCCAACGTGAAGAAATAAATGCACGTGGAGGTTTTCGAAACAATGCCCAAAGAAACTCTCATGACTCTCATAGGACTGCAGTAAATTACGAATCAGCCACCCGAACTGCTACTTTAAATCCAAACAGAATAGATGATATTTTAAGAAGGATTAACAATAACATAGATGGAATAGATAATGAAAATTCTAATACTAGAAATGAGGTATCAAGAAGAATTAACAATAACATAAATGGAAGAGATGAAGTATTAAATACTTCAGGTGTAAATGATCATTATCGGCCTTCTACAACAAGACCATTTTGGCAAATCCCAGATGGCTTTCAAACTGCTCCTTACATAACTGCTACTGATTCTGGTAATTATGTCATAAAAATATTATTATTTAATTAACTAATTGATCTCTTTTATTAAATGATTTTCACATTTTAGATGAAAATAGTATATTTGGTCAATTTACTGATGATAGTGATTTTCTAATCACAACAAGATCTCCTAATATTGATATACCATCACGTTTAGTTGAAGAGGAGAGGTCTACAACTTTAACAGTTAAGGTAACCCCAAGTTTTCACATTTTCCATTAGAAATGCATTCATACTTTTACTGTTAATCTATACACTAAAATTAACGGTATTTTTAAAATGCTATACCGGTATACCGCTAAAGAAAAATCAGATTATTATTTATTATTTTAATAAGAACTGAGATTTAATTTTAGAAAAGACGTGGAGATGACACTGAGATTGAAGAAGATGAATTAACTACTACAGACGGATCTTATGTTTATATAACCACGACTGAATCAGACTGGCTTACACATCCAACTGAAGACTATTCTGTAAGTAACTAACACTTGAAATTATAAATGCCATTTGCGCATATGGGAGAGACAATGTTCTTAGCTTTACTTACATGCGGGTGTAAATAATTAATAAATATTATTACAATATCCCCTATATCCTCTACCGGTAAGTGGCGAATTAGTAGTCATTGCTGAGCAAGTGCTTAAATGCAATGCTTCGGAAACTTCATATAAAAAAAAACAAATGTTGACAGTTTCTGGCAATGACTTTGCCTAAGCAACGACTATTAATCCGGCCCTGAGATACTGTTCAATGTCGTCTTGGAAAGATAGTTTATAAAAGTATCAACGGCCGTTATTAAAAGGCTAACCCCCGTATTCTAAGACGTATCCTTAACTCCACTTTACACTCAAGGAACGTCTATCTCTTTCCACCAAATGTCAACTATAAAAAGTAAGTTGAGACAGACGCTCCTTGAGTGAAAAGTGGAGTTAAGGAAACGTCTTAGAAACGTCTTGGAACTCCATCCGTGAGATCATAGTAATTATTCGACTTAATACATACATATCATCACGGGTGCCTTACGGCGCCTGAGACCACCTAGACGGGCCCAGGGTACCCAGCAGAGGGGTTTTAATCCCACCTCATCTTGGCCGATGGTATGAGTCTACACCAAACAAGATTGTTCGACTTAATGATGTACGTAATCCTTTGCAATGTTTGTTTTTCACAGAATAGATAGAATTGATTTCACTGTAACTATGACTATCTTAAATCACCGGGAGTATAGCAATATTAGACTTACTTATGTCGAAAATATGAAAATATTTGTTCATCCGGAATTTTAAGGTTTTTTGAATGTGACAATACTCAATATTTTTTTTTATGAATTGAGATAACCTACCTACCTATTATAAAATATTTTTTTAACTACAACTATAAGTTGATACAAAAGTTACAGGACCATTTCGAATTTTACCCTCGGAATTACCAATTACATAAATAAGTTCGTGTACAATTTCTTTGAGCCCAATTTAAAATTTCAGCGGTTAGAGTATCCCATTTGTATTATACAATTTAAAATTCCATGCCGATAGAAGCTAATCTAAAAAAATATGATCTGGAACCCAAAAACCAACTTGCATAATGTATAATTCGTATAAATTAATGTGTTTTATTAATAAACATTAATTATTATAGGTATAGTACCTATACAAAGCTTAAATTGCATAATACTGTATGTTAATATTTATTTCAAATATGAAATATAAATGCTTAATTTTTATTTTTATTAAATTACAGGGAAATACATCTCTAGGATATGATTCTAGTGAAACGTATTACGATTATGGATCTACTGGAAACCATTTAGGTCCGCGAGGTTACCCTGGACCTCCTGGCCCTCAAGGTCCTAGGGGACCAAAAGGTGAACCTGGTAAATCTGGGACTGAAGGTCAACAAGGATTCCAAGGCCCACCGGGGCATGTTTTTGTTGTGCCGGTAATTGATTTTGTTTATTTAATAATTAAAGATAATATTATTATCGTTGATAAGCTAGCTGAGATATTAATATTGATTATTAATTTCTATATTTATTTTAGTTACAACAAGCAGGGAACGAGAAAGGACCTGATGGCCAGTCTGAAGCATTACGACAAATGCTAATACAACATATGGTACGAACACATTAAAGATACCTACCTATTTTATGTTATTTTTTTTATTGGAGCACGGCATGTGACTTTGTATCTACCTTATGGTAAGCAGCCTACAAAATCCATGAATGGGATTGATCAATCAATTGTTGTTTAACAATATTAATCGCTCCCACAATGCAGGCTCAATGATGCGGTTACGAATTGGGCGGCGACCAAGACGAATTTGCAATACGAGTCTATTTTGATATTCTCACTGCTTTGTCGTCAAATCAATCGCCCGTTTTACTACCATGAAAAGAGACTACCACCATCATTAGTTATGAAAATATTTGGGAATTGAGATATAAATGTAATAAAACTTAAGAACTTGACTTTCGATTATTTTTAAGGCTTCGATGAGAGGTGTGCAGGGTCCAATGGGACTTACTGGACCAACGGGGGCTGAAGGTGAACTGGGTCCTGAGGGACCTAAAGGAGAACAAGGAGATACGGGAGAACCTGTAAGTATTTCTATAAATAGGTAATGAAATATATTTTTTTAACAGTAAGATAAATACTAAAACTATATATTATATATAAAAATATATGTAAAAGATATACCTAAATATTTTACATATAAAATGAAATATCTCTATATGATTGTCTGTCCGTTTGTGTACTTATAACTCGGAGCAAATTTATCCAATTTCGGTAATTCTTTGTTTTTATTATAATTATGTTTTCTAAATAGATATATTGTTACGCTAGGTATATATCTATATATATTTATTTGCGCGAGAACTTTGTAGAAACCTACAATTGGGTGGCGGCAAAGACGAATCTGCATTGCGAGATTACTTTAATATTCTCGTCAAGTATTTCGTTATCGCTGGAAGACTACTACCTCGATAAAAACCGATAATCCCACAGACTAAATTAATTTTATTAAAATTGGTAACTCTTCCATTTGAGAAACTTATGATTATTGAAGTGTTTTAATGATTTACTATTCACAAGGGACCGTCAGGACCTAGAGGACCTTCTGGACCACCTGGGCGCATAGGAAAACGAGGTCATGCCGGTAGGGACGGTGAACGAGGAATGACTGGAGTTTCGGGCCCAAAAGGAGAACACGGTTACCCTGGCCTTCATGGATTACCCGGAGACAAAGGTGAAAGGGGAGCACCTGGAATACAAGGCGAATCTGGACCTACAGGTCAAGATGGACCACCTGGTGATGATGGGCCTCCAGGACCTTCTGGATTGTCAGGAGAATTGGTATGCATTTAATTATTTATTTACATTCAAATTTGAATAAAATGTACGTGGTGGACGAGTTGGTTAGACCTTGGACTTAAAAACACTTAGGTCCCTGGTTCGAATCCCGGTGTGTACCAATAAGTTTTTAATTAAAAAAATTATGTACATTTGTTTGACAACAGCCTCGGAGAGCACGTTAAGCTGTTGGTCCCGGTTTCACTATACCAACTTGGGAAACTGTTTATAGATGAGTTATTGAGTCTATTGAAAACATCGCGACGAGCTAGTCACTTGTTCGGTGTAGACTCATACTAGGTGTAGGCCTACGACGAGGTGGGATTAAAACCCCTCCGCTGGGTACCCTGGGGCCGTCTAGGCGGCCTCGGGCGCCGTAAGGCACCCGTGATGATATGTATGTATGTATGTTGAATAAAATTATGTATATTAAAAAAAAACAAATATTTTTACAATATACAAAAAAATATATATAAAACTAACTAATAACTAACTAAATAAAATATTTCTTGAAGATCTTCCGAAGCTGCGCACGTGTTCAAAATACTCAACGCATTGTCCCTCTGAATTTCCAGCGATATTCGTATTAGAAATATTACTTTTTTTTTCATATTCGTTGAACCAATTTTGTTTAGTGGTCTTAGGTACGAATGACTTCTGGTTTCTTTGGGGCTACATATAAGACCTGGACGCCTGTGAAAAGCATAGTTCATGATGATAAATCAAATTTTAGGTTCGAAAATTAACCTAAAATCATCATAAACTTGCTGCTTTAATGTAGCAAAAAAAACATTTTTTTTTATATTTCAGGGCCCAAGAGGTTTTATGGGTCCCCGAGGATTTCCTGGTCTTATTGGTTATCCAGGGGTACCAGGATTAGAAGGACCTCAGGGTGCCAAGGGGAATACCGGTCAACCAGGGCCTGCGGGAATGCAAGGTCAACCAGGAGTCATAGGTCCAATGGGATCACCTGGCCCCCAAGGCCCGATGGGTGCTCTTGGTCTTCAGGTATTATGTAAAAAAAAATACTTTCTTTAAAATATGTTAAGGAACAAATATTATATATATTAAGGAGCAAATTACCAAAAAAACCTAAACAATAAGTGCCTATTCAAAATGGTCAAGTGAATTTTAATTTGCAATAAAATTGTAAACACTAAATCTGTAACTAAATCATAGTAGAGTATTTTATATTTCGGAACTTATCTCACATTTTAAAATTTATTGACATTATAGGGCCCACAAGGAAAACCAGGAATTTCTGGTATGCCAGGACCAGAAGGATCCCTGGGATCACCAGGCAATCCTGGCCACCAAGGACCATCTGGAGAAATAGGACCACAGGGACCTCAGGTATTTATTTCCTAATGTTATGTTGCTTTATAAATAAATTGTCTCAGTTTACTACATAGAACATATACATTTTATTTTGTAGGGTGTTATAGGTTTTCCTGGTAACCGAGGTCATAAAGGTGATGACGGCCCTAGAGGTCCAATCGGAGAAAAGGGTGATAAAGGAATTAGAGGTATTTTGATATTGTATCATATTTTTAGTGGTTTTACAGCAAACATTAAATTGTTTTAAAAATAAAATATATCAAATGTTAAACGTTGATAATGGATTTCTATATATTTTTTTATTGGTTTAGTATTTTTTTAGTTTAACTGCTAATAAATAGAAAGTCGCATCTTTTCTCTTTAAAATTTTGTATATTATAATTTAAAATTATGGTTTATAGGGTTGGAAGGTGAAAAAGGCGAATACGGACCAAAAGGTGATCGTGGTATGCCTGGAGAACCAGGTCCAATAGGACCTGAAGGATCAGAAGGTCAAAAGGTTAGTTAATAGATACAAGTGTACTATTTATTATTATTATTTTGAGTTTATTCATTTATCTTTACTCTAGGTCTCTAAGTAGGTAGAGAGAGTAACCACTTTTGCCTCGTCGACATTGTTCTTTTCATATACGTCGATTTTGAAGACTTTTAATTATATAGTTTTTTTTTTTTTTAATTTAATTAAGACTTGTGTCTTGGTCTCCCAAGGCTACATTTACCCGTTACTTACCCGTTCTAACTTTTAACATTTTTTTTTTTTATCAGGGTACCAAATTAATTTCAATGTCTTTTTAGGGTACTGAAGGTCCTCGCGGAGAAACAGGACAGATAGGACCAAGTGGTGAAAAAGGTGCGACTGGAGTACATGGTTTGCCTGGCTACCCTGGGGTACAAGGTGAAAAAGGTGACAAGGGCTCCTCTGGCCGAAGAGGTCGTAGGGGAGCTAAGGGTGTTATGGTAAGATTGAATGTAGTTACTGAATAACCTTGTCTTATTATAAATGAATATACCTTAAAATAAATTTACAGGGACCTATTGGGCCACAAGGTGATCGTGGTGAAAGTGGACCAAGAGTACGTAACTACTTACATCCTTAATTATATATTTTTATGTATATAGGTATAATACAACAAAATACTTCTCTTTAGGGGTATAGAGGGCCTAGAGGTCGACGCGGCCCTGATGGTGTGACAGGCCCTAAGGGCGATACTGGACAACCTGGCCCACCCGGTCCCCTTGGAGAAAGAGGTCTACAAGGGCCGGAAGGCGTTCGAGGATTCCCTGGCCCACTTGGCCCAGCGGGAGTTGATGGTAAAATAGGACTTCCAGGACCTCCAGGAGAACGTGGTCCGCAGGTTAACTATAATTTAATTTTTTTTTGGTTTATTAATAAAATAAATATACTTATAATTATAAAGATATTTAATGTATATATAGGGTGATCAAGGATTAGCGGGTATCACGGGACCTCCAGGACCTATCGGTCCAGTCGGATCAAATGGAGATCCCGGTCCGCCAGGAATACAAGGTCCTTCTGGAATGCCCGGAACTCCAGGAGAAGTCGGTGCACCAGGTGAAGTAGGGCAAATTGGACCACAAGGATTGGAAGGACCTGAAGGCAAGCCTGGACCTGCGGGGTCACCTGGTCCTACAGGAAATCGTGGTGAAACAGGTCTACCAGGACCACAAGTAAGTAGTAAAGAAAACCGTTTATCTTGTTAAACATATGTTTACTAGCAATAATTCAAAAATAAATTAGGAACTTAATTATAACATATTATATATATTATCCTTTAAAATATTTTTATAATATTAAATTATAATATTTTACCCTGACAAATTTCGAAATTACTCACAAAGTGCTATTACAATTATAGATTTCTAACTCTTACTACATAATGAAATTGTAAAATATGCTATACGATTATTGCATATAAATAATATATCATTCATTACATTTAAAATAAGGGTATGCCGGGAACTAAAGGGGACATAGGGCCACTTGGACCTCAAGGTTCCAGAGGTGACAAAGGTGAACCGGGAGATACTGGTGTAGATGGTCCTCAGGGCATACAAGGTCGTGAAGGACCTAGAGGATCTCCTGGACCAGGTGGCCAAAAAGGCGAACGTGGCGAAATGGGACTTATAGGTAACTAAAAAACTTTTTAATTTTTTTTTCTCACTAGTTCAAATGGAATTTAGTTAAATTTATGACCAAAATTATAAAGCGAAAATGTTTATTGCATTGGAATATTTATATTATTTTATATATACCTATTTATTACCCATACTTACATATTTTAGGCCCTGTTGGTCGTGATGGCTTACCTGGTCCTCGAGGATTACCTGGTTCACCAGGTCCTGTCGGACCACCTGGTGAAGATGGTGACAAAGGTGAGGCTGGTCCTCCTGGAGAAAAAGGATTTAAAGGATCCTCAGGCGAACAAGTAAGACTTAAATTCATATTTTTCTGGTTTATGATCCGTAAGCTCGTATGAAAAAGAGTATTTTTTTTAGGGCCCTCAAGGATCTCCTGGAAATCTTGGGCCAAGAGGTGAGCCTGGCTCAGTTGGATTACCAGGAGACAAAGGTCCTCCAGGTGACATTGGACCACCTGGCCCTTCTGGACAAGACGGCGTACATGGACCACCCGGGTCTATTGGTGCTACTGGGCCTGCGGGTGTTAAAGGACAAACTGGTCTTAAGGGTGACATAGGGGACGTGGGCCCTATAGGTATGATTTTAATTTACCAACTACAAACTTTTTTTGTTTAATAAGTATTTATATAGTATTTGGTTTTGAAATAATGTAAATATTTTACAATAAAAAAGGCCATTTTGGGTGAAATATAATTAGCTTTAAATGTTGAACAATTATTTAACTATGTATATTGTTCAGGGTCTCAAGGATTAACTGGTCCAACTGGATCCCCGGGTCGGCGCGGACCAAAGGGATCTCCTGGTGAACCGGGAATACGTGGTCCAGAAGGACAACGTGGTGAAATAGGTAATCCGGGTAAACCAGGGCTACCTGGGCCTATTGGAATTGAAGGAAAACAGGTAAGTTTATTTTATTTTATTGTAGCACGACATGTGACTTTCTTTCTACCTGGTGGTGAGCAGACCACAAAGTCCATGAATGAGATCAATCAATAATTGTTCTTAAACAATATTGATCGCTCCCACTATGCCGGCTAAATGATGCGATTACGAAATAGGGGGCGACAATGACGAATTGAATTACGAGTATATTTTGATATACCTATTCGCTGCCTTATCATCAATTCAACTACCCATTTCGTAACCGCACCCTGAAAGAAGACTACTACCTCGACAATAAATCGATGCAGTAGTCTTCTGAAGCGGTGATCCAACATACTAAAATCAACGTTGGGTAAAGTCATATGCTTGTTATTAATTTTAATTTTTAATAAGTACCTAAATGTAGGATCCATTTATATTTAAGCGCACTCACATTTTATTAAGAATTAACCATATTTCTTACATAATATGTATATAACATATTATTTTGAAAAAATCAAAGAAATCAACCTGTATTTTCATTATTATAAATCACCTTATAACTTATTAGTAAAAGCACATTTCCTGTTTTAAGGGTCCTCGAGGACCTTTTGGTTTAAAAGGAGAAGATGGCCCACCTGGTCCTTCTGGAGAACCTGGGACAAAGGGACCAATTGGTCCAGAAGGTTCTAAAGGAGACGTAGGACCCGCTGGATTTCCTGGGGATAGAGGAGATCCAGGTCCACAAGGCCTTAAAGGTGAACCAGGTATTGATGGACCTGAGGGTAATACCGGCCCACCTGGACCAACAGGCCCTGCTGGGCTTAGTGGGATACCTGGTGAAATTGGACTACCCGGTAACCCGGTAAGTTATTAAATCAGTTTAATAGATTAAAATATTGCAATAAAAGATTAAGAACGAAGACTTATGTTGACATAAAGAAAATAATCTTGAATAGGTAAGCAAATAAATAATATGTACGAGGATCGTATAAGTGGACAACTAGTACACAGCGGGACAAAAATATTCTCACCTCTTTATCGGCTATGGCTTTTCGCGTCTACATCGAACAAGTGTCTGGCTCTAAATAAACTTAAGAAAATATTTACTTATATGTAATCTGATACCATAATATGTAACAAATTTCGCTAGCGCACTTATTTCATTTTATTTCAAACAATTAATTACTATAAACTTAACAAAATAAATATTATCACGGCCTCCGAAACCGGTTTCGAGGGACCCAGCGCGAGGGATTTAATCCCACCTCGTCGTAGCCGTTGGTATGAGTCTATACCGAACAAGTGGCCAGGTTAACGCTATGTTTGGATAAAGTCGGTAACCCATTAAATTTGACTATATAAACAGTTTCACAAGTTGGTATAGTCAAATGGGGACAGACAGGACCTAAAGACTATAGTGTTTTAAATTCTGAGGTCTAACAAGCTCGGCCACCAAGTATATATATTATTAAACAACTACTGACAATTGCAGGGTGCAGAAGGTCAAGCAGGACTGCAAGGTTTGCCTGGATCTCCTGGAGATAAAGGAGATTCCGGTCTAGTAGGTCCACCGGGAGAAGTGGGGCCAATGGGATCACCAGGTCCGCCAGGACAAGAGGGACTAAGAGGAATAAGAGGATCACCAGGACCTAACGTAAGATTATAGAAATGTATTATACCTAATTCTTATTTATT
Source organism: Monopis laevigella (assembly GCA_947458855.1). NCBI lineage: Eukaryota > Metazoa > Arthropoda > Insecta > Lepidoptera > Tineidae > Monopis > Monopis laevigella. The sequence continues at coordinate 21,575,710 of OX381581.1, forward strand.
TAAACGTAGTTTATACCGAGAAAACTATAATAGTTATAGATAATAATTATCTAAGAACCATTATAGTTTAACTTTTTAATAGATTTATGAAATTAATGCATTTAATTGGCTTACTATATTCTTCTAAATAAAACGAAAAGGAATTAGGTTTCCTGTTAATATATTAATATTCAATTTATAAATAGGGAGAAACAGGACCACCCGGAGTTGTAGGACCTCATGGTCCTCCAGGAAAAATTGGTGAACAGGGTCTGCCAGGGCCTAAAGGCGAAAAAGGCAATAGAGGCCCAAAGGGTCATATAGGCGATACTGGTTCTATGGGACTTAAAGGCGATCAAGGCGAAATAGGTGAAAGAGGTTTATCTGGACCTCCTGGACCTATTGGAAATAAAGGCGATTTGGTAAGAATTTATATCTCTGCTCAGTTGGATTATTGTCAATAAGTAAATATTTTAATAATATATATATTTAACTAGGGGCCTATTGGTTCTACGGGAGCAAAAGGTGAAACTGGTATAATCGGACTGCAAGGCCCGGAAGGTCCTATTGGGCCTAAAGGTTCTCCTGGGCCAGAAGGTTCACCGGGTCAGCCAGGGTTAACAGGGCCACCTGGGCCTCCAGGTCCACCGGCACCTGTTCCTCAAATACCACCTGAACTACTAGTATCTTATCGAAGAAGAAGAAGCATAATTAGGTAAATAACAATCAATTTATTTATTACATTAATGAAACGGGACTAAACATAAGATTAATGTAGTTAAAATCTGGGAGTTTAGTCGAGTTTTCCTCTAAAATCTGTCAAAGGTGTTAAGGGTATTCGTAATTGCGAACTCCGCGTTCTTCGTACAAAATTAGCTTTTGCACTTACCGTTTGTCGCAGAATTAATATTATATTTTTGGCGGTCATTGTATTTATTAATTTTATCTATGTTGGGTCATTATTTTTATTTTTTTCGAATGAAGAGAGAGATTTTAGAGAACAGAATAAAAACTTTTTTAGTATTAGAAAAAGAAAAAAAAACCACAACAGAAATATTTTTGCGTACAATTACAAACATAAAAAAATAATTAAACTTCGATCAACAGCCAAGTTGTAAGTTTACCTACGTATGCAGTATCCTTAAGTAATCCCTATACTAATTTAGTTAAACAATACTGTAATCGAATATTTTTTAAAAAAATGCTAATTATATAGCTTAAATATACTTTTATTATCCCACAAATGTAAAAAAAATCTATTCAAATCAAACAAACAATTTATTTTTAATCATAAAAGTACCTAATTTTTTAAAATGTAGGTAAACAATTACCAGTGCCTAAATTTAACCTCATTCATAAACCTGGGGCCTTGTGGGTATCCTATACTGTATATTATGACCTCATCAATGCTTTCCATCGGGCACGATAATATAAAAAGCCATGATGCAAAGTTTATCTCGTGTTTTGACAGAATTTATCATAACTTTATTTTACGTTTTGAAATGTCAAACCCCAGCGTAGAATCATGGTCGAACTTTAGTAGCAAATTAAGTCGAGTGAGAAGTTGTAAAGAATGGTTAGGTTGCCTGAAAAATAATTATGTACGGTAAACGATAACTCATGCCCCCTTTTTTTTATGAAACAGTGAAGAAGAATCAACTGATCCAACAACAGAAGACGGTTTAGATGAAGATGAAGGTAAGTTTTGAACTTATCCGCAGAAAAGATTAAACCCCTTTACATTCTACACTGATAAAAAGGAATTCTTTAACGAAAATGTTTTTTTTTTAACTAAATTAAATTAATGCACTTTCCTAACTGATACAAGTAAAATATTATTTTACTTAATTCAAGATTTTATTCAAGAATATAATAATTGTTTCCGCCATATAAGAAATAATATTTATCTTGACCCCAATAGTTTTGATCCCAAGAATTTATTTTTAACCGGGTAGTGTTGCCAGATGCTCCGTGTCGCTATTTGGTGAAACAGTAGCATTAACTTTGTAGTCTAACTAATCCAATCTCTCACCAAAATGCAACTCACTGTCTGCCTGCCTAACTCCAGAAACATTTACCCGATTTTTATGATTATTTTTTTATTATAGACTAGCTGATCCGCGCAACTTCGTCTGCGTAACTTAAACCATTTTCGCAGCGTACGCTCTCAAAGGAATATTTTTTCCACGTTTTTGGAACATTTGTCATCGTTACTCCGTTCCTATTGGTCGTAGTGTGATGTTATGCAGCCTATAGCCTTCCTCGATAAATGGGCCATCGAACACTAAACGAATTTTTCAAGTCGAACCAGTAGTACCTGTGATTAGCGCGTTCAACCAACAAACTCTTCGACTTTATAATATTAGTATAGATATGATTCCTGGCAGGTTACAGGCGATAATCATATTATTATTACGTTAGATATTATATATTTTGCGCGAGAGTCATGCTGATGACTGAAGATGAATGCAGCAAGTGCTATAGGTACTTTTTCAAGAATAAAATATTTAGAGATATAATCAACAACTCTAGCAACTAACTGCCTTTCTCAATATAATAGCAATACATCTGCCAGCTTCCTAATCTCTTCCCTATTATTTATTTATGATTTAGACAAAGACTGGGCTGGCGAGGTCCTATCAGGAGTGGTAGCTGCCCGAACGACCCTCGAAGCTGCAATGAAACCTCGTGGTACTAAAGCCAACCCTGCACTTTCTTGCCGCGACTTACGGACGATACATACGGATCTTACTGATGGTAAACACTAATCCTTTATTTATAAAAACTATATTAAGCGATTTAGTTAAATTGATGTTACGTCTCTTTCTTATGAATGAAAATCATCTTTAACATAAAAGAGATAAAACACCATTTTAACTAAATAAGTATTGTGCTAAATTTTCTTTTTATGTAAGAAGTTTTTTTTTTCTTAAAAATCTTTCTATTTTCATTTGCACACCTTGGGATAACTAATAAAAAAAATCTAGGAAATATTACTATAAATTAGGCGGTCCCTATTAAGCAAGATTTTTTTTAACAGACAAGTTTTGGATACCTACTTATATAATAGGTACTAGGTGCCTCGCTATTTCACCAGCAGTTAATAAATAAGAGATCATAAAACTAAAAGATGAAACTAAAGATGAAATTACTTAAAGAGATGGTTCATAGTTCAAATGACTTATATACGAGTATTATCCAAGCCATACAAGTGGCCAGCTAGTCGCTAAGTTTCTATTAGTAGGTATAATAAACTAAATGTAGGCCAAGGAACCTATAAAATAAATAAATTAATATAATTCAACATAAAATATGCATGAATAATAAGTTTAATAATTATAAATTATTTTATTGAATGTTTAGTACACTTTTCTTACTTCGCTTTTAATCTTTTTTAGGGTGGTACTGGATCGACGCACGTGGTGGCACCACTGGAGCTCAAAACATACAAGTTTATTGTCTCGGTAGTACCACTTGCATCTCATCGCCGGACGATAAAGCTACTTTTAAGTCTAATACAAAAACTAAACGCTTTTCGCAACTGACTAATGGCTATAAGGTAATGGTTCTAGAACTTATTAAGATCTTATATAATTTTTACAATATTTTACATTGATTTTAAAGTTTGCTCTCGGGAAATCTAGTAGCTAGCCACTATTTTAATTCTAACTATAATTATAATATATACCTGGGGCCTATTTCATAAACGTGACAATTGTAATTTACCATGACAATTCTTAATACATTGCTCAGTTTAGTTGGAATTATTTACTTAGAACTATCTAAACCAAGCAATGTATTATAAATTGTCATGGTAAATTACAATTGTCATTTTTATGAAATAGGCCCCAGATGGTTAGCAGACCTACAAAGGCCATGAATGGGGTCGATCAATAATTGTTGTTAAACAATATTGATCGCTCCCACTGCTTGCGATTACGAAATGGGACAGAGACGAATTTCATCACGAGTAGTATTTTAATATCCTCGTTGCTTTATCGTCAATTCAACCACCCGTTTCGTAGCCGCACCTGAAAGAAGGCTAATACCTCGACAAGAAATCGATGCAGTAGTCGGCTCAGGATTAGCATAACAATATTTTACTTACAACCATGGGTAGAGGTATGGTTCAACAAGATCTATCAACATCAAGCAAATTGCACCAGTAGTCTCAAATATATATATATAGGACAAACTACACATATTGCTCTGGTCACAAACTAAGCTATTATATTTTATAAACACCCAGACCATGACAAACTGTACAGAAAAAAACGTTCTAATATTTTTTTGCTAAGGGTGGGAATCGAACCAACTGCCACCGAATACAACGGCAAAGGCGCAACCACTAGTCTAGGGAGGCTGTCTGTAGGGAGATGGATAATAGTAAAAAAGCTAATGATGTATGAATTTATTTCAGATGGTGTATGGACCTGAAGAATCAGCTATCCAGATGCGGTATCTACGACTGCTGTCTGAGAGCGCAACTCAAAACTTTACTTATATCTGCCGCAACACTGATTCTTTGAAGTAAGTGATAAACACGAGGCGATAGCACCTAAAATATACAAGGCTTTAACTGCAGTAAAATATCTCACATGTTGATCACCGTAAAAGGCAGGGTATAGGGTAAACTTGGTACAATTATGACAGGTTACAGTTGTGACAAAGTAACGGCGAACAATGCAAGAGGAGAAACGCGTGGCTTGTTTCACAGTATTTTACAGGCAGCCGCGCGCAGTTACCGCTTGCCCATGTTTTATTTTCGAGTCCAAAAGTAATTATTTTTGTTGTATTTTTATTTTAATACATTATAAAGGCGTTATAATGATAATTAAAAGTAATGCCAGAGTGCTTTATTAAAAAACTAAATTTAACTAAGAGTAATAACGATTTGAGTATTATTTATGTATGTCTCTACTGACCCCAAACTCTCTCACAACCGCCCCTGGCCCCCTGGCATAGGGATGGACGTGACAAAGGGGTAGAATTTAAGTATTCGTATAAAGACAAAAATAATAAACACTAATATAATCCTTTTTCCAGGTAACCGGTATCAGGGGCAGATGCGGGATTACTTTTTTGGGGGGGGCGATTTAGGGGAAAATTGCGTTTTGGGTGGGGGGCTACACCGATTGCAAGAGCTTTTGTAACGATATATTATTATTTTCATTACATTTTGTTGCTTTCGGGGAGGGGGCACATACCGCCCCTGGATCCGCCACTGACCGGTATATAGGTGAAAATATGGACAACCAAATCAAAATTATCACAACTGTACCCGGTCTACCCTAATGCTACACTCATGTAGGGATCTGTATTTTTTTTATGCACCTACCTATTTATTTAAAAAAACAAATGTATGTACGTATATATGTATCCCTGAAAAAATATCTTATATATCTACATTATAAATACTTATTTTCAGATCTGAATCGAATGCTAAAAATATCAGGCTACTAGGTCAAAATGGATTTGAATTTAAGGAACCTATAGTATTAAAGGACGAATGCAAGGTAATTTTTCTATAAGAAACATCAAACAACACTTTGTAGTGCTTTAGAGAGCACGATAAGCCGTCGCGTTTGGTCCCATTTCGTAGTACCAGACCGCCTCCGTAGACTAGTTGTACCTTTGGAGTTGTATCCGGAGGTCGTAGGTTCGATTTCCACCTATGGAAAAAAAAAATAGTACGTTTTTCTGTACATGTAGTCATGGTCTGGGTGTTTATAAAATATAATATGTATATATCGTTGCTTCTGGTACACATAGTACAACCTAGAGCTAAGTTTGTGACCAGAGCAATATGTATAAATTGTCCTACATATTATTATCTAGTGCTGTTACTGTTTTTAAATTGAACTTGTTAAACTGCTAATAAATCTATACAAACACCGCAACGAGTGCCTTGCCACTTGTTCGGTGTAGACTCAGAATACCATCAGCTATTCTTATTTATTATATTTATATTACTTACTTAATTTACAAAATATTGGTTCAGTGTTATTTTGCGACTGTTTGTATGTCTGAGTCTGTATGTGGCATCTAAAACGACCATTTGCGCTATATTTTCCATTTAATGGGTAGCCGATTTTCTTAAAATGTCTCATATATTTCAGTCGATAAAGCACCTACACGGTCTCAGGGTACCCGTTGAGGACTTCTATTCCTACCCCGTCGTAGCTGATGGAGTCTACACCGAACAAGTGACCAGCTCGTTGCGGTGTTTGTATAGATTTAAAAGCAGTTTCACTAGATAATAATAATATGTAGGACAATATACACATATTGCTCAGGTCACAAACTTAGCTCTAGGCTTGTACTATATGTACCAGAAACATTTTATATTTTATGAACACCCAGACCATGACAACATGTATAGAAAAACGTACTAATATTTTTTTCCTATCATGGTGCGGTTACGAAACGGACGATTAATTTGACGATAAAGCAGAATTCGTTTATTTGCTCACTAAATAACCGCATCATTTAGCCGACATAGTCGGAGCCATAAAACTTTGTTAATCAACAGTGTATTGATCGACCATAGTTATGGACTTTGTAGGTCTGCTTATAATCAGGTAGATACAAAGTCAAATGCCGAGATCCAATAAAATAAAATAAAATAAAGAGTTACTAACATTTTTTTTTTTCAGAGTCAATCGGGTGAAATAACTTTGAAAATCCAGACTTCACGCTCTGAAAAGCTACCCATAGTGGATTTTCATCCCCTATCAGCTAATGACCACACCTTTAGTTATAAAATAGGACCTATTTGTTTTAGCTAATATAAAACTTTAACTTGCGCCCAGTTTCTAAAACGTTAATTAAATTAATCTATATTTAATATTAGCTAAGAAAGCTCACAAATGTAATGTTACGTCATATAAATTTTTCACCAATCATATGCCTTTTTAGCTAATTTTAGTCATAATATTAATTGAATCGTCATTTGAGAAACTAGGCGTATGTTAGGAAATAAATAAGGATATCTTTACTCTGTACATATGCTTGGACCTTTGTAAATATTGTAAATACATTGTTGCGACGACATTTTGTGTTATTTATTTATTTGTCCTTGCCTTTGTTGCCTTCTAACAGGACGGTAGCCGTTATGATGGACGGATGCGAAAGTAAACGTTAACAAACATACTAGATGTTTGTTAACGCTTACCTTCGCATTAACTATACTACTGAGTAAAAATGATATACAGGGTGAATTTGAAAGGATGTACTTTGGGCTAATATGAGGTTCTGCTGATCAAATTAAACATTTTATTTAATTTGAGACACATGGTTCCATGAGAAAAGTTGTTCAATATGATCATCAGAATCTCATACATACTTTCAAAGTCACCCTATATATATATAAAGGATTACATTTTTAGTTCTCACAATTTCCGCTTGGAGCGCTGAACTATTTCATATACCGATTTTAGCACACCCTCTTTTCAGACTATCTCCAACTTCAACACAGTATGTCATGAGGCGTTCCGCAGTTTGATAGGTCATTATGTCAGTACACTTAAAAAAATGTTGGTCTAAGAATACTGCCCTGCGAAACGCCGTTCATATAAGGAATAGTTTTTGGCTTATTAGGGCCGGCCTGCACTGGAGACTTTAGTTGGATGATAGACGACCGTTTGATAGGCCATGAAATCAATAGGTGTAACAAAGGTAGTAAATTTCCTGACCGGTCGACTGTTACTAAGTCTCTAGTGAGCGCTGTAGCTCTATCACAAATTTTTGCAAACGGTTTTTCTAGTCGCTAGTAACTATAAATAGGGTTCAACCAATAGGATCACTTTATTTTTAAATAAACCTAAGAGAGGTTAATTTCTATCTATAGCTACTAGCGACTATAGTAAAAACTGCTTGCAAAAACTTGTGGTAGGGTTACTGGGTCTTAGAGTTTAGAGGATGGATGTTGCTTTAGCTCCCACCATGGACCATGCACACAAAGTGTACTTCTTGCAGAGCAACATTGAATGGTATGGGCATAGTAGGTATGTATCATAATAGATCTAAAACCAATGGCACCAGTGATGATAAAATTACTATCTCCAATAAGTAAAACTAACAAAACCGAAATAGTAATAATTTATTTTCGACATTAGAAATAAGATCCTTAACTAAAACATACAATTGTAAAAATATTTATTTCTATATTCCAAAATCTACTGAGCTGAGTCAATATAAACAATTTTAATGTAAATGCCTGAATAGCTCGAGATCTATTTATTAAAAAATATATTCCATGTTCCAGGGCCCCTAAGAATCCCTTTTTTGTTTTATTTAAAGGCAATCGTAGTTAGTTAAATTAAACAATGCCTGCCAGTGTGAGTAGTTTTATGTAATGTACAGTAAGGCGAGTTTTAACATTAATGGCAACACGATCCTATAAAAGTATAAGCTCCGGTTGCACCAAAAATGACCGTTAAAGTAATTTTACTGATTAAATTTAAAAATGTCGTCGAATGTATCAGTTTTATTTTGAAAGTCGAATGACGTACATTCGACGCCATTTTTACTTTATTCGTCACAATTACTTTAACGAACACTTTGGTGGAACTCGGCCTAAGATTCTTCTGCCAATATCACACATGTTGACGGCGAATCGCGTCTTAAGTGGGCAGGAAAAGGATTCGAAAACTCGAGCGTCAAAAAACATCTAAATGTTGTTTTCAGTTATAATAAAGTTTTTATTTTGGAAAAAAATAACATGCATGTGTAAATTTTATTTACTCGATCCTAATTACATAACTTCTTTATAAAAAATCTGTTAAGTTTTAAAATGAGAACTAAAGTAATATTTTTAGAATCATAAATCAAACTTTGGGTGTCTTTTCAAAAGTTAACATATTTTTTTATAAAAATACTATCTAATTAGGATCGAGTAAGTAATATTTACACCTCTACGTTCGAGATCGCGAAACCTTTTACTGGCTTCTTTACTCCAGTTGTACCAAAGTGTCCCTTAAAGTAGGTAATGGTAACGATTACAAGTTAAAAATAACGTCGAATGTAACATTTATTTTGAAAGTCGAAGGACAGCTGGTACATTCGGCGCCATTTTTAATGTTAATCGTTACAATTACTTTAATGGACACTTTGGCCCAACACATCCTTATTCAGTCAAAACAGTACACAGATTTTGACACATACCTCAGCCGGCTGGAAACCGCCAAAATCAATACTTTTTTGACTGATAATGGTTAAACTAGGGTTTCTTAATAACAATACAACGTTTTTTTAATAGTGCTGCTCTAGTCCCCATTGCTCGTATATTACCGATTATATATTAGCGGTTAAATAATAATAAATTATATACAATATAAATTACAATAAATAAAACCTGATCTAATAAAAAAAAACAGGTTTTATTTATTCCTACGAATTTATCCATCCGGTTCATTTTATACAGTAACCCGAGGTCGTGGGTTCGATTCCCACCCATGGCAAAAAAATATTAGTAGGTACCTACGTTTTTCTGTATATGGTCAAGGTCTGGGTGTTTATAAAAAATATAATATGTATTATATCGTTCTTTCATGTACACATAGGCTTAGCATAACCACATCCAGTCCACATACAGTCGATAAAATTAAGTTTATGAATTCATTCACAAAATCGATATGAATCGATTTTGTCGGTTTATCGATCATATCGATGATGTTGTGCTAGGGCCCATAGTACAACTCTAGAGCTTAGTTCGTAACCAGAGTAATATGTGTAAATTGTCCTACATTATTTAATTAGTTAACTATGCTACTGGGATAACTTTTTTACCAATAAATAGCTTTAGTATTAGTTTTCTATTACTTTGTGATGGAGTTAACTAAAATTAGTATAGGAAATAGCACAGCGCCTCAACAGGGAATTTTACGAACTAAAAAGAATTAGTATAGTTAACTCAAAAGTTAATGTTAAAAGAACTCATTTACCAACTACATTACCCCTAGTGAGAGTTTTTTTAACTTTCGCGTTAACGGTACTACTGCGTTAACATTTTCACCAATATGCTCGCATTTTAGTTCTCAAAATTTACGCTTGGAGCGCTGAACTATTTACCATACAAATTTTAGTTAACTCAAACACAAAGTTATAGTTAGAAAACTCACACTAGGGCTACTGATAAGCTTATTTTGTCAGTCTTTAAAAATAAAGCGATTCTATTGACGGAGAGTTAAGATTCACTAGATTTTAAAAGAAACTCATATTACAGCCACTGTTCTCTTATACAGGGTGACTTTGAAATGATGCAGTTTGGGCTAAAATGAGGTTCTGCTGATCAACTCGAACAACTTTTCCCAAGCAACCATGTGTCGCAAATGGAAAAAAAATTGCCTTCTCCATACAAACTAGTAATTTTAAAATGACCAATTTGTATGGGAAAGCCAAAATGTTTTTTTCATTTGCGACACATGGTTCCATGGGAAAAGTTGTTCAATTTGATCAGCAGAACCTCATATTAGTACATCCATTCAAATTCGTATAAATTTCACAATTCGTTGCATTTCGAAATTTGCACACAATTTGTGTCAACCCTATTCCTGATTATGTGATATACAAGAAACTGTAAAGTTAAGAAAATATATCAATGAAACAAACGTGGATTTGGCGAACGAATATATTGTGATACCTCGTCATTGTCTCAGACATCATTATTTCAGTATTTGCTGATTTATTACAGTTACAGATGAGCATATTGATATAGATTCAGGGGCCATATTTTTTATAATAAGAATTTGCTAATAGCTATTCGAGTTTGAATTTGTAAAAAAAATCATCAAGTTTTAAAACTTAAAATAAAAATGTTACATGGATACATAGTATTATCGTAAGAAAAATCGCATCTACAAATCTGGCGCCTATACAAACGTACTTCCAATATTACCACTTGGCTGTTGGTCGAAGTTCAATTTTTTTTTTAATGTTCTTAATAGTACGCAAAAATATTTCTTTTCGGGTTAATAAAAAAAAAAAAATTATGATAATAAAAAAGTTGTTTTTCTGATTAAAAAAAAAACAATGACCCTACACAGAAAGATTAATAAATACAATGACCGACAAAAATATTATTTTAATTCTGTGACAAACAGTAATCGGGTATTACTGGAAGTGCGAAAGCTCATTTTGTATGGAGAACGCGGAGTTCGCGATTACGAATCGATTTTTAACTAATTCAAAATGTGGCCCCTCAATCCTAATTACTATCAATTACGGCGTTCTTTCGTCATGTTTACGTCACTTTTATTCAGCCTAACCATCCTATATATGTACAACTTTACAGAGACGTCGCCTGTTTAGTAAAGTTATATAACAGAAAAAAAAATTGTGATATTCCGCCATTGTTTAATTTCAATCCAAAACATGGCATTAATTAATTTTATTGAAGAAACCAGCTTCTCGATATAAAATTATTTTTAGTAACTTATTAACTAACAGACGAAAGACTTTATATTCTTTGTTAAACGATTTTATAAAATATGATTTTAGTCCTATTTATGTCAATAGGAAATTACAATAATTATTTTGAGTTAATAATTTATTAATATTGATGTAATTGTTATTTGTTAGACAGGGCTACATTTCGACTATATGTTAAATTAAACTAGATATAAAGTGTGAAAATTTTTAACGATTTTTAATTATTATTAAAAAGTATGTCCTTAACCAAGTAAGGTACCTTTAAAAAAAAATCTATCAAGGTATAACAGTTTTATACTAGGTAATACGTTTTTGAATAAGCCAGAGAATTTTTTTGTATTACGGTTTATAAATGTTTACTTAAACGGAGAACTCGATTCCTGATTTGTTTTATGCTGAGGAGTTAACTAGTAAAAACATACACATATAATGTTGGAAAGAAGTCATAATGTAACCTTGTATAACTATTTAAAAAAAAATCATTGTCATAAATGAAAGTAGGAATACTTTTTCATTTTAAAACACACTTTGGTATCCTTTTTATTACTTATATTTAAATTGCAAAATTTTGAATGATAATTTATTAAATACGATATAGAAAATTTATACAACTCTATTCAGAAACGGTTTGATAATTCAAGGCAAGCAAAACCTCTGATTTCTCCCTCTCACAATGATCAAACGAAAGAAACAAAACACTTTTATTACGCTCTGAATAAAGCAGTTCATGTTAAAAAAATATACAAAATTAAAGTGCAAATCACTTAACAAAAATAAAAGTTCGGCTTAAATATTACTTCTACATTCTATACAATTAAAATAATATTAATAATATTACATCTTGACAGTATGAATTTGTTATAACCCATAGTATATTTAATGTGAATCAAAGTTCCATTTCTTCATTATTTGGAATAGGTTTTACAACTTTATTAGTATCTATTTTAATATTTTCTATATTATCAATAGTGTTTTTTACAGTACTATCATTAAATGATATTTTGTTATTTGTATTATCTATTTCATTATTTCCATTATCATTATTTATAACATCTGTATTATTTTTTTCAATTTCCACTATGTCTGAAATTATTTCTTTACTATTATCATTGTTCTTATTGTCAAAGGTGATTTGTATTGAATTACTATTGTCAATTTTATCATTATTGACGTCTAATTTATCGCTGTCAACGTCCATTTTATCGCTGTCGACGACAACTTTTATACTATCGACGTTCATTATTTCGCTATCATCGTCCATTTTTTTACTTTCAATGTCTATTTCATTTTCATTACCCTTTGCACATTTCTCGGCACAATCAGCAGTCTTCAAGTTCACAACACGTTCAACGCTTACATTAGAACTTACTTTTGGAGAACCGGTCAAACAAATTTCTTTATTTTGTAAAACTTCACTATTGTCAAATGTATTACAACTATCTAAATCATTTATTTCATCTAAGGCTGTTTCAATATCTTTTGTCAGGGTATCTTCAGTTTTATGTAAATTAGGAGAGTCTATTAAATTCCCTGCAATTATAGTTTTATCAATTGTTGTACCATCGACACTTAAATTTACACTTTTAGAAGAATCTACCTTATTTGGTGCATTTATGGTTTCGTCAATAGTAATAGAATCGTCTTTTAAATTGACACTTTTAGATGAATTGGGAGAGTGTGACTTATTTGGTACAAATGTTATAGAATCATCATTTAAATTTAAACTTTCTGATGTATGACAAGACTCTACCTTATTTGGTGCAATTATAGTTTCATCAATTGTTATATAATCATCTTTTAAATTTAACCGTTCCGATGTATTAGAAGTCTCTACCTTATTTGGTGCAATTATAGTTTCATCAATTCTTATAGAATCATCTTTTAAATTTAACCTTTCCGCTGTATTAGAAGTCTCAACCTTATTTGGTGCAATTATAGTTTCATCAATTGTTATGGAATCATCTTTTAAATTTAACCTTCCCAGTGTATTAGAAATCTCTACCTTATTCGGTGCAATTATAGATTCATCAACCATTATAGAATCATCTTTTAAACTTAACCTATCCGATGTATTAGACGTCTCTATCTTATTTGGTGCAATTATAGTTTCATCAATTGTTATAGAATCGTCTCTTAAGTTTACACAGTTTGGACTATTCATATTGCTTGTATTGTTGTCATCTATAGAATCGTCTTCAGTAGATCCTGAGTTTGAGTCTCCGCTTTCATCATTTCGCTTTTCATCAAAACAATTCATATTTGATGTGCCTTCAGATACATTTTTTTCTATAACGGTTTTTACCGTTTCGTTCGATGCATTTAAAGAATCTTCATCCGAACTTGACAACACAATACTCTCAACATCACTTAAAATTAAACCTTTTTCGATAATTTCATCGGTTGATTCTACTGAATCAGATATAGCTATTGGAGAATCATCATCAGACTCAGATAAAGATTCTAATGACGATGACTTTATCTCAAAATCAAGATTAATCTCTTCTAAAAGGTTTAATTCATCTCCTTCATCGTCGGAAATTTCGTTTATTTTATTTGTATCATCAAAATTCTTGTCGTGAAAAGTTTTGTTTTTAGTAATACTGGATTCTGGTTCTTTATTCTTATCGGTTTCTTTATCCTTAATTTCATCATTTATATTATCTGTTTGTGTAATTTCATTTTCTTTATTTTTATTTTCTTCTCTTTCATTATCATCCTTTTCGATAACTTTAACTACATTAATTGAATTAATGACATCTTTTTCATCATTATGTCTCTCTAAAGAATCTTTATCATCCAATTTAAAATCATATTTATATCCTTCAGGACTTTTCCTTTGTGAAATATTATTATCTGATATATTTGTAGTGATGGGTATTTCTTGTACATCATTATCACTTTCCTCTTGAGATTCAAGAGATTCTTTTTCTGAACTGTTTCCTGTTACAGTAGTATTATCTAATTTATTCGTCGTGATAGGAATCTCCTGCACTTCATCGTCACTTTCTGCTGGAGACTCATCAGCTTCTTTTTCGTTTATTTCTACAGCTTCTAGTTTCAGTAGGTTTTGTCTATCAGCATATCTGGAAGGTACAAAAAAATATGATACTCACCTGGGTAAAAAACACCGACAAAAATTGCAAAAAAAAATTGTTTTGTTTTGCAATTATATTATGCATTTTAAATTGTGTAAAGGAGAGTCCACCAGTACCGGCCAGTCGCAGTTTCAGAATATATTAATAACATAAGGGGACGCTATATTCCTTTTAAAGGTATGCTTTCACAAGGATACGCATCGCGCAGTGTGCACGTCTTCCTCGTACATTGAATCAGGAAGAGACAGCTGGAGAACTCTCCCCAAGCTATAAAAGATGTAAATTGCGTTGGGTCACCATAGGGACTCCCAGACATATATTGTAGGCGGTAAAACTCGCGGCGGTTAAAAAAGTCTAGTAATCGCCCCATCATATTAACATTATGGAAATTATTTGTAAAGCTAGTATTGTTAGAGCCAGAAAAGGTCATCATAATCAAATGATAATATATTATTGAAGCTACACTGTTCAGTCACTACAAACAATTCGTGTCTGTTTCTACCAAAGGTGGAATAAAGGAGATAATAATAATGTCGTAACTTGAATGAATTCCGTATGTAAGAGCCTTATATATATTATCTAACATACTCACTTATTAATAACATCAGATTCTTTACGATCTGCAGCTGTCTTGTTTTCTTCTAGCTTTTTCTTTAAGTCTGCACTCTCTTCGGCGGGGTCTATGTCTGCAGCAATCCTCGAAGACGCTAACCGCCATTCGTTTTCCTGTCGCCGTCTTTTTAACTTTTTGCCACATCTTACAAATAAGTCTCTAGCTGTAAATAAAAAACAAAACTTATTATTAGTCTGACGATTTAATTAAACTATTACTATACTATTTTAACAAGACAAACAATTTTTTTTTTATATAGTTTAAAATGTGAGATTCGTCCGGCTTCGTAACCAACGAACAAAGTCAGCCGTGAATTGACCTATTCCAATTTCGATTTTAGTCTGTGGGTTTATCGATTTTCAGGAGACTATTCCATCGATTTCTTGTCGCTGTGTTAGTTTCCTTTTAGAATGCGTTTACGAAAAGGGCAGTTAATATGGCGATAAAGGTGAGAGGATATTAAAATAGACTTGTTATACAAATTCACGATTGTAGCCTCAAAATAATGTGCCAAATAACATTTGGACAAACTCGTGGATATAGAACAGAAGATGCCATACTTATGGTGGGCCATACAAACAAACAGTGATGATATTAAAAAGCCAGGAAAAAAATTTGGCGATCTCGAATGTAAATGTTGTTTTCAGTAATTATTAAAGTTTTTTTTTATGAAAAAAGAACGTAGAGTTGTAAATATTACTTATTCGATCCCAATTAGATAGTCTTATTATTAACTTCTGAAAAGGCACCAAAGTTTGATTTATGATTATTAAAATATTACTTTTGTTGTCATTTTAAAACTTAACAGATTGTTTTTATAAAGAAATTATGTAATTAGGATTGAGTAAACAAAATCTACACCTCGAGTTCGCGAATTACCTGTGCACTTAATATTGAGTCGTAACTCGTAATGCAAATTATTCGTCATTACATCGGGCGTCATAAGCGAAAAAGCATCATTTAACCATAATAGTGGAAACAACCTAACATTTAAAAAAATATATACGTGGTGGCCGAGTTGGTTAGACCTTGACCTTAAAAACACTTTAGGTCCCTGGTTCGAATCCCGGTGTTTGTGACCAATGAGTTTTTAATTAAAAAAATTGTGTACATTTGTTTGACAACACCACTATATTGCCTCGGAGAGCACGTTAAGCTGTCGGTCCCGGTTTCACTATACCAACTTGTGAAACTGTTTATAGATGGGTTATTGAGTCTATTCAAAACATCGCGACGACCTAGCCACTTGTTCGGTATAGACTCATACCATCGGCTCATATTATCGAGGTGGGATTAAAGCCCCTCCGCTGGGTACCCTGGGCGGTCTAGGCGGTCTCGGGCGCCGTAAGGCACCCGTGATGATATGTGTATGTATTAAAAAAAACATGGTGGTCCTTATTAACAGATTTTGTAGGTTTACTTGATTTTGTAGATGCAGAGTGGTATACCATGCCCAAACAATAAATTCATACCTTCATCCATAACTTCAAAATCATTCCAAAGTAGTCCATCTTCTTCGTTTGCTTCTTTAACACATCGGACCACATCATGGAAGTCCGGAAAGGGTAGCGGAGTACCCACAGGCACTTTCTTGTTGATCCACTTCTCAAGGCGTCGCGCTGGCCCCAGCGGTCGGCCAGATCTAGACTCGATATGGATTCGAGGCTCCGAAGGTAATTTAGTATTGGTCAACTGACACAACTTTTTGTGCACCTTCATTAATCTTTCTTTGTATCTATGAAGTTATTGAAGAATAATAATAAATTTAGGAAAACTAGGAGGATTGATAAAGAATTATTTCAAGTGGGAGGAAGGTTTTTATAACTTCTCTGGTTATAGAGTGCCTTTACCACCATGCATAAACCGTCAAGTACATAAAACTTAAGTCATATTTCAGTTTTAGTTCAACCAGTTTACCAGTTGAGATTTAAAGATATTGGTTTTGGACACTATCTGTTTGTGGGGTTACCTTTTCTGGAACCCCCAAGATTTTTATCAGTCTGTGTTTTTACCAGTTTTCAATATCGTACTCTCTCAACATTTTGATAGCTTGCAGATATTAATTAACCAACAACATAATTCAATGGGCATATGCCCGGCAACTCCGCCAGGCAAGAGTTTTATGGGACATTTAAGATTGATACACAAACTTACCTATCAGTCAATAAATAAACGGAATCTGCTTCATCGTCAAAATCAACTTCTTGTTCCTCCAGCTTCTGTATAGCTCTGTGCAGCTTTTTTAATGTTTTTTCGAGTTTTCGTATTTGGCTAATACGTTTAGGGTCACCATCTTCCACTATTACACTGGATGAACACTCTAAAAATAAATAAATAATTATATTTTTTCTCATTATTCATGGTATGTTAAATTTTGTCAAGTAATACTCACCCTTTTCTTTTTCTTTTATTTCAAGTTGAGCCTTTGCTATTTTTCTTTGCAAATTTAATTCATCAACAACATCTTTAATATGCAAATACATATTGTCTGGACAAACTTTCATAGCTGCCATTTTACTTGAAACAATTTCAATAAACCCTTCTGACTCTGTATACTCTTTAGGTACTTGTTTATAATAACCTAAAATTTTCTTTTCCACAATCTTCTTCATATCATCTGAATTTTCCAATTCAAAACATAATTCTATAAATTTCTTATATTCTGGATGAATTTCCAAACCATTAAAAATATTATTTTCTTTTTCTGCATAAGATTCTCTTGGTTTTTCTGGTGGTGATGTAGGTGTTGCTAGTGGTGATATATTTTTTGTTGGTGGTGATGTAACTTTTGCTGGTAATGATGTAGATTTTGTTGGTGGTGATATAGGTTTTGCTGGTAATGGTGTAGGTTTTAATGGTGGTGATGTAGGTTTTGGTGGTGGTGATGTAGATTTTGCTGATGGTGATGTTGTTTTTGCAGTATAATTTTTGAAAGTCGACTCATCAGTCAAAACAGGTAAAGTAATTTTTTTAAATACAAAATTTTCTTCTTCTGTTTTCTGTGGTGTGTCTTCTAGAGTTATAACTTCATTATCAATAAATGTTGCTTCTATTTCCTGTTCATTAGAAGGAGTTTTACAATCCCTTTCATTTATATTATCTTCATTAGTACATAGTGGATCTGGATCATTATTCATTTGTATGCCATCAATATTAATTTCTATCATCACATTTTCAGGGTAAGATAATTTTTTTTTACTAGGTGGTATCTGTTTTGTTTTGGAACTGTTTTCTTCATCACTGGTGATTGCTTTTGTTCCTCGTTTGTTATTTGTGTCAATTAATTTGTTAGGACTATCATCAATAGTAATGGATAATTCTTTACCAACTTCACTTTGTTTTTTACTAGGCTTCACAGGACTATCCTCTATAGTTATTTCAACAAAAGTTTTTAAAGGTTCTTTATTATTTTTTTCTATCAATGTTAACTGATTGTCAGTGTTGCTTTTCTTCACTGGTGTTGTAATACTCTTGCAAGATTTTTGTTGTTCAGGTTTTAAATACCACTTATTATTTGGCATAGAAGATGATTCTTCTTCGTCATCCAACTCAACAGTAACTGGTGCCGCTTTTACTATTTTCTTCAATTTATTGTTAACGGTAAATACTTTTTGAACTTGAGGTAGAATTTTAGCTTTTTTTTGTGCAGGCAATGAAGTATGTGTCAATGTTCTCTTGTTCAAAGATTGTATTGGGTTAGGAGTGCCTGTTTTCGTTATTGTTATTCCTGGTGGTAATTTCGGTAATATTTTAGGGAGTACCTTCATTGGCATTTTATTTTTTGAATTATTTTTCGAATTCATATTACTATTATTCAAACTTAATGGGTTCAACTGAAGACCTTTAGAAATTGTTATAGGCAATTTGTTTATTATGGGTTGTTTAATATTGCTGGCAACACGTACAGGTACTATTGGAAATCTCTTATTAATTGCTTGTTGCATAACTGGTGCATATTTAGGACTTGGTCGATTTTGGTAAGATTTAAATTGTTTTTTTCCAGGTATATGTACCATTGCATTAGGAATCGGTTTCCTCTGAAATTAGTTAAATTTATATATTATTATACTTTATTTTAATTGTTACTAATACATACCTACTGTGGTGATATAATAAAATTGATAATATACTAAAATCGTCAATTGACTGGTCTTGTTGTAGAAGTAGTTCTTCTTATTTTTAATTAATGGCAACCATCATTATTAAACAATATTTCTGCCAGTGGTATTGAATATTTTACTGTGAGTGTTTATAAGTAAATGGCAACACAATTGCATACAAGTATATGATTCTTCTGCCAGTGTCAAGTTGGGGCGGCCACAAACATGTTCTACAATAATGGGATGGCAGTCATTATTTCGACGTAAAGCGGACTTTGGAGCAGCAAGAAAAGTCTGGTTTTAAGGTTTAAATTAAGTTTTTCACACTTATGACACTCTGGAGCTACAAGAATAGGTATACATTCAGTACATTCTTCTTGTTCCTCCAGCTTCTGTATAGCTCTGTGCAGCTTTTTAAATGTTTTTTCGAGTTTTCGTATATAAAACAAAAAGTGAGAAAAAATAGGTGAACTTAATGCCTAAGCCATTAAGTTCGCCTATTTGTTCTGTAAATCATTATGTACAATTTAATTTTGTAATTTTGTGCAACAAAGTATTTTAAATAAATAAATAAGCAAAAAAATATTATAAACCATTAATGCTTTGCCACACTACACTGCCTACTTAAGGCACAACTATTAGACCGCCTCTGTAGTCTAGAGAAGTTGTTGTAGTTGCATCTGGAGGTTATGGGTTTGATTCTCAATCAAGGCAAAAAATATTAGTACTTTTTTCTGTAGTTTATCACTCCCAAATCAGGGTGTGATTAAAAAGTAATAAAATAAATAAAGGAGAAAATCCAAATTTATTGATAATGATATAAAGGAGAACGATCATAATGCATCTGTCCGGCACAAAACCATTAATTAATATTTTGGATACAACATATTATTCTTAGGCAAAATTTACTGTCTTTTAAAATGCTGCTGTATAAACTTCATTAATTAATAAAGTAATTTAAACAATATTCTATGGAATTCCTGCAAAAACACAGATTGTAACGTGACGATAAGTTATTGCACTAATAAAACTGCTCTATTCAGACAAGATTTGCTAAACCTGTCAATAAATGGATAAATGTGACGAGAAAACAGAGCTTTAGGTTGCCATGGTTTGTTCAGACGTTTCTGAATAGAGCAGCTTATGTTAGTTAAATCAACCAATAAATTCAGATCACAGAGGTATTTACTTAGATTATTTATCTAAGTAAATACCGCTTTAGGTATTTAATTAGATTATATTGTACAACACTTGAATAAAAAATTGCATTGGAACCTTCTTTGGCGCCGGGGCTGCCTCGTCGTCAGACGAACCCAATTCGATAACATCTTCACTTGACATAATAATAAATGATTGTTCTTTTATTTTAAATTATAACACATTATCCCTTTATGATCTTTAAAGTATTAAGGAAATAGGCAGGCAGAAATTAGTAAATTGCATTAATAAAAAAGCACAGCAACAACACCAAAGCGAAAAAAATTGTGTTTAGTTTTTTTATTTTTATTGATGATGATGTTTTATTTATCCTTGTGGGAAAGGCAAGGGCATGAACCATACAGCCAAGTACTCAAATTATATTTTCTTTATTTTACAAATACGTAGTACAATAATGGGATGGCGGCCATTATTGCAACATATAGCGGAGTTTAGCGACACCACGAAAAGTCTGCGGGGTGAGGTGGAACTTTCATTTACACTTTTCTTTTCTTTAACACATTCGTTTTCACCTTGGCAAATGCACGCGATCGTTTCGCCCACGGAATAGAAAAAACAAGTGGAAGTGCAAAGTAGGCGTGTTTAGGGTGCCACAATTAAGCCTAGGTACGCTTATTTGATCCCAGTCGTTATCAGTCGTGTCTAACATCGCTTGGAGTTGGTAGTCTCGCGTCGTTACTGATTTTTCCGCATAATCGTTGTAACTATGCCGTATTGTTACATTCTGGAGTACAAAAACGATAGTAGGAGAAAAAATCTTTGTAATGGAGGTGTTTCATATCATCGGTAGCTACGATTTTGTTAGTATTCTTTAAAAAACCTTAGCATATTTTAGTTTACTAATAATTTAAGTTTAACTGAAGTTAAAATCAACCTATATTTTAGATTGAAAATGGATTTTAAAAGTTCTTTGCTACTCGGTTAGTGTTGAAGTGGGTGCTTATCGATATAACTTATTTATTTAAAGAAAGGGATTGGAAGCAACAGTTGTGTACAAAATTATATATATATATATATATATATATATATATATATATATATATATATATATATATATATATATATATATATATATATATATATATATATATATATATATATATATATTATATTTATATTGTCTCGCATACAATTTTTTTATTGTGTGGGCTTAGAATAATAAAATGTAGGTACTTGTAAACTCTTTATAGTATTATTCTTTATAACTCCCTATAACGTAGAAGTGAGTACAATTAGGTTGGTTTACCTTAAAACCCATAATTTATTATTTTTTTATAGCGCAGTATAAACACACACAACTAACACAGTAACAGTTATTTGTAAAAAGAAATTGAAATGAATAGTTTATAAAATTGAATAATCAAAATTTAGTAGGCTACCATGTTACCTTTACTTACCATTTACCATATTGTTACAATGAGCTATTTATATATCATTTCATTAAAATAATTGAAAGGTCATCAATATGAACTTAACCTACTTTCTAACCTTCATTTAAATTTTTTAGGTTTCCCAAAGACGCTACAGTCAAAGAGAAATGGATTGATGCCACGGGTAGAATTAATTGGATGCCAACAAAATCAAGTACCATATGTTCTGAGCATTTTTAAGAAGACGATATTTTTATATCAAATAAAAGATATAGATACACAAAACTTACAGCATTTCCAACTTTGAAAATCGTTGAAAACGTTGAAAATCGCTTTAATCAAGTAAGTTACCGTATTTTTTTTATTATTATTACATACATAGAGGTATTGGAAGTGTTTATGATATGATATTAAAATATTTTATAATAGGCAATTGTTTTAAGAATAAGATTACCGATAAAAAGAGTATTTTGTTGACTAAATATTAAATCCATTTCACACTTTTTCAAATTTAGTTTATCTCCTGTTCATCGTTTTTGGTATGTTGTTTTTCATTTTGGTTTCAGCCACAATATATGAACGCTGCCGCCTCAAATTCTTCAAAAAGGCAAGGTGGTTTGGAGAATGCTGAGCTTAAGACACTGCCGAAAAAGAAGATTCTTCACAAAAACAAGTTGTACAGTTTCCTGTGCAGCTACATTCCGCTGACAGTATAATTCAGCCTGAAAGAGATGAAGTTAAATATATAGAACCAATAGGCAGTTCACATTGTTCAACACCGAGAAAGAAGAAACTCAAATGTCAACTAAGACTTTGCCAAAGCAAGATTAAAAAGCAAAGCCTAAAAATAAAACAATTACAAACAAAAATCAAAGACTTACCCGTACGTTAAAGAGTTGGTACTCGAAAGTTGGTGGGCAACCCGAATTCACAAAAGAGTCATTAGCAGCTTTAACACGAAAATCTGAGTTGTTTGATCAGCCAGTTGTCGGCTCTATATATTTAACTTCATCTCTTTTTGAAATCGTTCGCGTCGTTTAATACCTATTATAATATTTTTAATCGGCTGAGGTTTTACTTGGTGTTTTCATTTTTTTTCTCACAATTGGCAGATATATCGACAGTCATTGGTTATCAGCTAACGAGTGCAGATCGCGAGCTATAAATTATAATATTGCAGGGTCCTACTTTATATGGTTATATATAAAATTTGGAACGTTGTAATAGTGAGATATTGTGTGAAATATACTAAGAATACAACTCTATTTGTTTTATTGTAAATTGAACCGTCTAATGCAAAATAATTGTGTTAGAGCAAAAAAGTTGAACATTGATACATTATCATGCATCCTGCCGATAATAATTTTACAAATCAATGGGCTTTCGAAAAGAAGGTATTATTTCCTGTACCTAAAATAAACTTGTATTAAATAAAAAAAAATGGTTTCTGAGACATATATTTAATTAAGACTCGTCACGTCATATGCACGAACAAATTTGGGGTTTGTACCATTGCGACTAAAAACTCAATTTTATAAAATAACGATAAAAATATTTTTATAAAATAATGTGATATTCCAGACAAAAATAATTTCTTCATTTACTACTTCATTTATGACTATTTTTTTCATTTTTATTACAAAAATAGCAGTTATGTTAAGATTGCGTCCCAAAGTTTTGTTTCGTGCTCATAACGTCATGCGACTCAACTTAAAATAATATACTTAACTCAAAAATCTGTTTTTTAAACCTTTATATGTTCTAAAAAGTTTTCCTTGTCATCTGCGTTTAAATATATAGAGCTACATTTATATTATCGATATCGATACTTTACATATTTTATTATGTCGCCGACTTTGAATTATTATATTTTTATGGAGGGAAAGTTCTAGAATAAACTAAAATACTTTTCTTATATAAACGATATTATGCCTTATGCCGACTGAACAAAACATTTAAATTCGAATATTGTAGTAATCACGCCATCTGTATAGGAATAGCAGAACCTTTTATAGCAGTTTCTTACTACATAACGATAGATAGCATGATTATTTTTTTATATGAATTTAAATCTAATTAGTTGGAAAATAGTGTTTAAATATGCTGTGTGTATTTGTAACCAATCAGGACGAAGTGGTTATATATTCAACACTTATAGATATATGATTTTGACGACACTGGTTCCAATACATTTGGTGCTTTATAGCATTTCCACTTGTTTTTTCTATTCCGTGGTTTTTCCCACAACCTAAGAAGAGATGAATCGTTTTCCTTTCGTCGAGTATCCGTTCTATCGTCCGTAGTGCCGTAAATACTTATAAAACTCTCAGAATAATAATATACGTAGAAGGAGGATCAAAAAGGATAAAATTAAAATACACGACTCTCCTTAATTTAATCCTGCGATAATACGAACCTCTCTATAATTCAAATCTATCACGAGTTCCCTATAAAATCTCTTTATATTTCAATGTAAATCAAAACATTTTTATGCACTTGGTAATTCGTTGCTACGAGTACGTAACAAAACAACCCGTTAATTCGAACTCTTCGGTGTCAAACACTCGACAATTCAAAGATGCATAGAGAAAGTTTTACACACACTTCCAAACGATTACATTTAAGAAGTACATTTTGAAACAAGTTCAAACTTGAATCATCGTACACGAGGCTTTTTTTTATATGAATAATTTGACATATACTTCCGCTGCCACACGAAAAAAATTAAAACTATTTATAGACAATTTCGAACTATTTGATATTTGGAACACTCGATGATTCGTAATATTTTAAGTCCCTCGAGTTTCGAATTAACGAGAGTATTCTCGTTATATATGAACTCATACTGGTTTTCTAATGAGCGAAAAAGAGATAGCAATTGGTTGTCAATTCAATCCACATAAGCCCGCTCTACGCTTAGCCCGCGGATCGCGCGCGAAAGCCGCGACACCCGCGACGACACCCGCGAAGAATATGCGGAACTAAGGCCGAAAATGGCATGTATAAAAAGTGGTTGATAAAACATTAATGCCCGATTTCACCAACGATCTCTAACTCTAAAGGAGCACCTAATTTTCTTTTTGACATATTTACTATGAAACAACTGTCATTAATTGTGCCTTAACTTAGTTGTTGAGTGTTGGTGAAAATGGGCACAAACCCACTAGGTACTAAAAAGTAATATATTCCATTGTCTCAGGATCTTTTGGCTTCGTATATTTGTGAAAACTTATAAAATGTATATTGTCAGATATTTTTTGATGTACTTTTTCTATAGCTGTGTAGTTTTCCAATATTAAATTAAAAAAAAAATTACTTACCCATCTCATGCTACGTGTTAAATATTTTAACAATACGCTCGCCGGATTAACCATAAGCTGACAAATCCCAAAAAGCTGGTCATTATATGTAGAAAACATAAATATAACATCTAATAATAATAATATGTTGGACAATTTACATTTACACATATTGCTGGTCACAAACTAAGCTTGAGGCTTGTACTAAAGGTCGGATTAATAGTCGTTGCTAAGCAATTGCTAATGCTTAACCGATGCTTCGCACTGTCAAACTGCGACAGTTCCAAGCAATGGATTAGGCTAAATAATGATGCGGATGCTGACAGCATCTTTAACATCTTGGTCAGACCGTTTACATTTTTTTTGTGATGCATCAAAATGTGATCACGGACAATATGTGTGTTCTGCTGTCTGGATACCAGGATATAGTACTATTCAAAATTTTAGAAGTCCCCCCCTAGCATCAAAGCATCAATTTTTTCAGGAGAATCTCTAGCTATTTTTGAAGCAATCTCATACATCCTATCCCATAATTTAAAAAAAAACAATAATATTTATAGACTCTCAAAGCTGCTTAAAGGCCTTAACAGGGAACTTAATTTTGCATCATCCTCATCCCATTACACTAAAATTGAAGCATTTACTACATCAATGTAGTAAAAATAGTCTTGATGTTGTGGTGGCCTGGATACCAAGCCATTTCGGTATTGTATTGAAACTGTGGACCTACTGGCTAAAGAGGCTACAGTTAATGGATCAATGAACAGTTTTATTTTATACCCACAAGATCTATCTCCACTATTCAAAATTGATTAGACAATAGCTTAGGAAAAATAGCTTAGGAAAGAATCTGGCACTCTTATACTGAAAAAGTCAAGGGCTAACTTACAAAACTGCAGGCAGGCCAGAGAGGCGGTCACCAAACCTAGCTCGCGTCTAGCTCGTAACCTGCTCAATCTCAACAGGGGCATTATTCCGAGTTTTGACACGTTCACCGTCACGCATTTTGCGTAAAGTACGGGTATTGAAATATAAGTTCTACACTGATAATTATAAAGTTGAAATTCCAATGCTCCACACATGTTCAAACTTGCGAAGAATTCGTCAAATTATTATAGCCAACCTAATACATACTATATAACCATTGGAATAGAGCTTATACTCGTATTTCCATATTTATAGTTTGCGCAACGTCTTGTCGTGATTAGCGGTTGCAAGCTCGGAATAAGGCCACAGAAGTTACCCGGGAAGCCACATCGACACACCGATCGACGCGTCGATGGATAAAATTGTATAGGAAATATTGTCTATGGGTAAAACTCGATCGCCGAGAAACGTCAAATCACATACATTTTACATTCGCATTCGATCGATCGACGTGGCGATCGGTATTTCATGTGGCTTCCCGGTAGGGCCCCCGGATATAGTGGTGGGTATACTTACCGGACACTTTCCATTAAACAGGCACCTTACAATTTTAGGTATCATCAACAGCCCTCTATGTAGAGGCAGCATAGAAAGTAATAAAACACTCACCATGTTCAGTTTTATTGCACCGGGGTGGCTTTACAACGGGTGAAATCCTCAGAACACAATGGATGCGTCCATTGCCTCGGTGCGGCGGTGTTCTGAGAAGAAATGCCCGGAAGAAATGAGATTCAATGCGATTCAACGAGGCGCATTTCCATTCCGCCATTATTGGTCGGAAAGCTTAATCTTTCTTCCACAGCTTTCTTCACACTTCAATACTTAGATGCTTACATCACAGCGCTTTCATCTTCCTTGTTATTTTCCTCTAGGTGGTTATGGTTCTATATGGTATATGGTTCATATTGACCTTTGCCTTCTCTATTTTTGAGAAAACCGAACAAAAAAAAAGTATAGTCTCTTACTATTGGTACAAAATTTAGATATTATTTTTGTCAACCAATAGCTGGTTCTGTGCATTAAATTTCCAAAGATTAAACCAATGACATGACAACTAAACAACCAACGTCAAATGAACAATAATTTGTTGTCAAAAGTCAAAATAAAAATCGTGTACTTTAAAGCTAGGTCTATTTTATATTATTTATTATTATTATTAGTAAAGGAACATGATTAAATTGTTTTCACTAAAACAACAAAAAAAAGATGAAGAAGGATCTGGCAGACCAGGAGGGTCCCAAAAGAAAGCTTCAGCTGCCCAATTGCGAATAACGAAAGGTAATGAACAAGGAACAAACTTAACTTTCTGACTGTAAAAAAAACCTGTAAAAATCAATAATTTAATAGTCAGTCATTGTTTTTTATTATAATAAACTGAGTATTATATTGTAT
This sequence comes from Monopis laevigella, assembly GCA_947458855.1. Classification (NCBI taxonomy): domain Eukaryota; kingdom Metazoa; phylum Arthropoda; class Insecta; order Lepidoptera; family Tineidae; genus Monopis; species Monopis laevigella. Next base: position 21,603,133 of record OX381581.1, read on the forward strand.
GAGTAAAAGCTGAATAAAGTTTTCATGAAATTACCGTTAAATTGCAATTTGACCTCCCAAATGTTTATATCTTATACCTATTGTTATTTATAATATTAGGTACCGTTATCGGTTAAGCAGGATATACACACTAACCTTTTAACTCCACTACAACTTGTTTACACCTCAGTTCTCTGGGATTGTAATGTAGACATCTAAGTACTCGTTGGCAGCCTAATTGACTATTGAGCTATTGATGATAGTTCAGTAAGCTTGTCAATTTTTTATTCAAGTCTCCGTGGTAAATGGGTAGCAACTATAGCTTGCTACCCATTAAACATTGAATGGTTGTATTAACAAATTACTAAGAGATTTATATCAGTAGTTTACCTTTTTGTGTGTTTCAAAAATAATATATATCATAAATTTAGCTAAAACTAATTTATCACAGTTGATGATAAAATATTTTTATTTATTTATTTTATGTTGGTATATTCAATGTTCAAGTATAGAGAGGGTAGTGAACACAGTGAAGTATAGAGTTAAAAGGTTATTAACCGTACTTTGTGGTCTCAAGTCCGGGAATGCTGCAGTTCATTCCCTTGCCTTCCAACCATGCAGTAGACCCGGCACTCTCACGGATAATCCATGGATAGCTAAGAACATTGTTTCTCTCTCTTTGAAATTTGCTGAGAGTTATACACATAGTACAAGTGCCTATTTTGTGTCTAAGGGCAATATGTGTGAAATCTAAGATTATTACTTATTTTATTTATAAAAGTTATTATTGGCGGCTGCCAGGCAATTATTTCGATTAGTAGAATTAAAGCCTGTTTTATAATGTTAAGTCTGTTGTCCCCATATTTGGACTATGTAGGCCTTAGCATGACATGGTAAGAGATAAAAATCACTATAATATTAATAAACTCTATTAATAGTTTTCTTTAAAAAAACTTTATCACATACATATATCTTAAAATTTTATTTCAGACTTGAATGAATTAAATCTTCCCAAAACATGTTGCACAGAATTTCCAGATCCAGATGATTTACTAAATTTTAAATTAATTATTTGCCCTGATGAAGGTTTTTATAGAGGGGGGCGTTTTGTATTTAGTTTTAAGGTGAGTTCTGATATTTAAATCAGAAATAGTTTTATTGTATCCTTCACACTGTCATCTTAAATATGAATAAATTTAGCCTTTGGCATTGTAACCTGAGGTTGTGGGTATGACTCCCTCCCATGGCAAAAAGATATTAGTACTTTTTATCTGTACAGTTTATCATGGTCTGGGTGTTAATAAAATATAATATGTATTATATTGTTGTTTCTGGTACACATAGTACAAGCCTAGAGCTTAGTTTGTGACCAGAGCAACATGTGTAAATTGTCCTAAATATTAAGATTAAGACTATAATAATATATTACCATACATTTGACACCCTATATGAGTTACCCCGTAGGTGTTGTATCTGTGGGGTCATGGGTTTTATACCCACTCATAGTAGTATTATTCTTTTTCTTAGCAATTTGCCTTTGTTTGGGTGTTTATAAAATATATTTATTATTATTATTGCTTCTGGTACACATAACATATTATTATTTACAGGTAGGACCAAATTATCCCCATGAACCCCCAAAAGTTAAATGTGAAACAGCTGTTTACCATCCGAACATAGATTTAGAAGGGAATGTATGTCTGAATATATTACGAGAAGATTGGAAGCCGGTGCTTACAGTTAATTCTATAGTCTATGGATTACAATATTTATTCTTGGTGAGTATGCCAAAATATACAATTTAAGCAGGCCAAGTGCAACTTGTATTAATGTGTAATTGGGCTTTTTAGGTAAACTATAATAATTATATGAGATAATCTTAGTTATCCATGGCTTCACCATGCGGGTGCGGGTCTATCGCGTGGTTGGAAGGCAGGGGAATGAACTGCAGCGTTCTCAGACTTAAAACCGCGAAGTGTGTGTTCACTACCCTCTCTACTCAACCAAATACTATATGATCCTGTTAGCGCTATATTGTAAACACGCTTCTTAAAGGTTCCGACGGCTGATCTCGGAAGGCCAAGATCCTTCAATAGACTAGCTGGAGTTCCTCTTGCACCAACTTCCACTGCATAAATTTGAGTCTTAAATCTGTTTCATATCAAATCGATCAAAATATTGGTTTGACTTGATGTTGTGGCCCTTAGGAAAGTTTATTTCCCACGGAACAGTTAGTTCTATAAGTATTACTTTCTTCAAGCACCTAGAGTACATCAGTAGGTTTATAGGTTGAAACTGCTAGTTCGTCTGGAATTTTGTAATGTATTTTGAATGTTTCAATAGGGAATATGCATGTTTTTTTTATTTCTTTACTTTATAGAGTAACTACATTAGACCCTAAAAACAAATATAAAAAAAATATTAAAGGGTAATAAAACAAAAATAAAAGGGTTTAAACTATATCTGCCACTACCGCAGTAAAAATCGGTACATCACTAGCCGCCATTCTGTGACGTCATTCGTGCTCAAAAAGCATATTAGTTTAATGTTATTGTACCTCAAAAGTTAGTCTATAGGTTTGTTTATCACAAATTATCGTAATAAAGGACAATAAATACCCGAGAAAACAAGAAACTGTAGACTACAGAACACACGTTGACATTTGTTTGTGCATGAAACGATTGATCTCACATGTAGTGTTTGCTAATGTGCGTTTAGAAATGCGTTCCGTTTCTACAAAAAATGGAATTTTAAATCGTATTTATAAAAAAAATTGCTAATCAAAATAAAATAGATTACTGTAAATTTGTTCAAAGCCATAAAAGGAACATTATATATTAAAATAATAATAATTGGCGTTACATGCATTTTCCCTATTAAGATGTTAATAATAATATTGAAAACTATTGGTGAACCCATGTCAAATTATATTAATGATCACTGTTGGGAAGTTATACCATTTTAGGGCAACTTGCAGCAATTTATGCTGGACCGATCCAACACAAGTAAAACAGTACTATCCATTCCCCGAAATATATAATAAGAAACTAAAATACATTGACAAGTGACCTAGAGATGTTTCGGTTTTAGTCTGTGGGTTCACCGATTTTTAGGAGATTACTACATCAATTCAGGCGGTGGTCTCCTTTCAGGGTGCGATTTATTTATTTATATTAAGGCGAATACAACGGACGATACAGCATGGTTGTGGGATACAATATTAATATATTTTATGTTAAACTAAATTATTATAATTATTACAATAAAATTAAATCATTACAATTACCTAAATTAATACAATTACAATTATTACAATAAAATTAAATTTATTACACTAAAATTAAATCATTACAATTACCTAAATTAATACAATTACAATTATTACAATTTCATTACAATGAAATTAAATTATTACAATTAAAATAAGATATATGAAAATATTACAATTATAACAATAATTAACAAACAATAAATAGAAAAGTATACATGATATAGCTGGGGCACAAAACAGTATCTTATACAAACTAAAACCAATATCTAAAACTAAAACAAACCCAGAGCAGAGCTTAGATGATTTTTAAAGCGGTTTTGGCCAGCCATAAAAATGTCATGATAACAAAAGCGGCTGATTTAACGATAAATATGCACGCAATGCAAATGTATCTTTATTTCCGCCCGTTTCGTAGACGCATCATTTACCCGGCATAGTGGGAACTATCAATAGTAAAATGTTAAACAATTACAATTTTTTTTTTTTTATTTTTATTTTTTTTTTCATGGATTTTGTAGAGCTGCTTACCACCATATCTACCTGATGGTAAGCAGCTCTACAAAATCCATGAATGTGGTGGATCAATAAATTGTTAAATGCCATGCTGCAATAAAAAAATAAATAAAAAAAAACAGCAGGTAGATGACAAAATCTTTACACTCACAGTTATTATTTCTTATTTTGGAAAAAAATCAGTTGTAATCCAAAATACATATAAATGTTTATACCTTCTTGCCATAACTATTGTAACAAAGAAAAAAAAATCTATTGCAAATAACATTTATTACTTTTACAGTGTGCTAATACACAAATATAAAACAATTTACAATATAAAAAGCTTATTCGAAGTGGTCTCCATTGGCTGCAATACCGTGCTTTAAACGTTGAGGCAGTTATCAATAGAACACGCACACTTTCCATTGGCCACATGAAAGAGGATATTTTCACCAGTATGTTTAGCGCCAGCAGAACCTATGCATAGGAACGCCTTATTGTATAAACCCCTGCATAGGACCGCCTTATTGTAAGAACACATGTGGCGAGCTTCCATCAACTGCATCCATCCCCCGCAACTGGTAAAAGTAGTAACAAGGTCACAAAAGAATCTATAAGGTTTAAGTCTATAATAAGTATAAATCTAAAAGAATCTAAAGAGTATTAAATAAGGCTTGACGATTTTTCTGAACCACACTCCGACTGATGCTATATAAAGCACGGGTACAGCCATGTTTAGAATACTGCCCGCATACTTTGGGACGGATGCTGTGTTCCATGCTCTCAATATACTGCAGAAGCGTACAATTCGTATAATTAACGACTATTAGCTCTCTAAAACACTGGAGCCTTTCCATCTGCGTATAGAGGTTGCATCGTTGAGCGTATTCTACCGCCTATATCACGGACAGTGCTCTGAAGAACTGTTTGAACTCATCCCTCCTTCCTTAATTCGTTTTCGTACTACACGCACTGGCACTAAAATACATACATATACAGTGGATGACAAGCCCACCACACGTATGTCGCACAATAAAAAAGTGAAATGCCTTGCCTGCGTGCGCTTTCCCTTCTTCATTATATATTAATCTAGAGTCCTTTAAGCGAGGCGTGAATAAGTTTATTAAGCAGAAATAGTGGAATCAAACAATTGAAGCATCATTGCTACTATTGGTTGAGAACATTGTTGGCCGTTACATTGCCATTTACCATCATCTAGGGCCACATGTCCTGCTCTATTAAAAATAAAAACAAGCCGTGCTCCACTAAAAAAAAAATAACTACCTATATATTTCCACTATGGCACTGTCGCCTGCAAAATAGGAACGAGCGGTTGATTTAATCAAAAAGCATCGAAGATATTAAATTAAACTCGTAATGAAAATTCATCAGTCATTTGACGTCGCGCCCGTTTTGTAATAGCCGGTTTAGTGGGAGAGATCAATGCATTCATGGTCTGTCTTTATAGGTATGCTTACCAGTTGGTAGATACTAATTTACATGTCGTGCTACAATAAAAATATAAAAAATATATATATGGCGGTTGCGAAAAGTAATTTATCATATGACATTGAATCTGCATGATAAAAATTATTGTGGTGCTCAAAAAATTCTACTTGCATACCAAACAGAACTCTTAATAACGGCTGCGATGCTATGTTACTATCTTGGAGTTTTAAATTTTAAATAAGGATCTTGGTACTCGGGAGCCGAAAAGGCACCCGTTATGATGTTTTTTTTAAATGTTTTACCGTCTATATTTAGAGTAATATCTTACCCAGTTGAACACCTGTCTGCTAGATTGTGCCTCTTTCTATACCTGCCTCCTTACGCAGGCCTTTTTTTTATGACTACAGGAATAATGCATTGGTTTAAAAGACGTCTTTTATGTATTTGTTGTAGTCTGGCCAAATACTGTGACAATTAAAAATAAAATAAATATTATATTTGAAATTGGAATCTGTCATTTTTATACGATTGTTCATTTTGTTTTCTCATTTTGGCGCCAATACATTGTACAATATTTTGCGATATTCAAATGAAATGGGATGATAAAGAGAACCGAAACACTGTGATTGCATTACACAAAGTATGTATGGAGCCAAATGCAATTTTTAAAACTCTCCCTACACTTGGTTATATAGTAAAATATTTGTGTACCGGGCTGTTAATAGGTACAATGAAACCACCTCTGTTTGTGACAGAAAAAGATCTGGCCGTCCACGTAGTGTTCGTACGAAAAAGATGGTCAAAGCAGTAATGGAAATAATTCAAAAAAAAATCCTGTCCGAAAGCAAAGATTTTATCGGAGACGAAGATAGCACCTAGAACCATGTCGCGTATTTTAAAAGATGACTTAGGACTTGCAGCCTATCAGAGACACACTGGTCATTTCTTAACTGATAATTTAAAAATCGAAACAACTACTCGGTACGCAAAGGGAGGTCACAGGGAAATGTAGTTTACGGTGGAGATTTTTTTTACAATTGAGCAACATTTTAACAAAAAAAATTACCGTGTTTATGCTGAAAGCTCTAAGGAAGCTTCCCAATTAATCGACAGAGTGCAACGTGGGCATTATCTGACTTCAGTTATGGTTTGGTGGGGTGTTAGCTATGAAGGAGTGACTAAGCCATATTTTTGTGAAAAAGGTATCAAAACATCGGCACAAGTGTATCAAGATACCATTCTTGAGAAGGTAGTTAAAACAAGTCATACCATTGGCAGTGAAGAATTTTCCCATGGAGAGAGTGCGTGCTTCTATTGATAACAGGCCTCAACGTTTAAAGGACTGTATTGCAGCCAATGGGGACCACTTCGAATAAGCTTTTTATATTTTTAATACTATAAATACTGTGACAATTAAAAATAAAATAAATATTATATTCGAATTTGGAATCTGTCATTTTTATACGATTATTCATTGTGTTTTCTCATTTTGGCGCCAATACATTGTACAATATTTTGCGATATTCAAATGAAATGGGGTGATAAAGAGAACCGAAACACTGTGATTGCATTACACAAAGTATGTATGGAGCCAAATGCAATTTTTAAAACTCTCCCTACACTTGGTTATATAGTAAAATATTTGTGTACCGGGCTGTTAATAGGTACAATGAAACCACCTCTGTTTGTGACAGAAAAAGATCTGGCCGTCCACGTAGTGTTCGTACGAAAAAGATGGTCAAAGCAGTAATGGAAATAATTCGAATAAATCCTGTCCGAAAGCAAAGATTTTATCGGAGATGAAGATAGCACCTAGAACCATGTCGCGTATTTTAAAAGATGACTTAGGACTTGCAGCCTGTCAGAGACACACTGGTCATTTCTTAACTGATAAGTTAAAAATCGAAACAACTACTCGGTACGCAAAGGGAGGTCACAGGGAAATGTAGTTTACGGTGGAGATTTTTTTTACAATTGAGCAACATTTTAACAAAAAAAATTACCGTGTTTATGCTGAAAGCTCTAAGGAAGCTTCCCAATTAATCGACAGAGTGCAACGTGGGCATTATCTGACTTCAGTTATGGTTTGGTGGGGTGTTAGCTATGAAGGAGTGACTAAGCCATATTTTTGTGAAAAAGGTATCAAAACATCGTCACAAGTGTATCAAGATACCATTCTTGAGAAGGTAGTTAAAACAAGTCATACCATTGGCAGTGAAGAATTTTCCCATGGAGAGAGTGCGTGCTTCTATTGATAACAGGCCTCAACGTTTAAAGGACTGTATTGCAGCCAATGGGGACCACTTCGAATAAGCTTTTTATATTTTTAATACTATAAATACTGTGACAATTAAAAATAAAATAAATATTATATTTGAATTTGGAATCTGTCATTTTTATACGATTATTCATTGTGTTTTCTCATTTTGGCGCCAATACATTGTACAATATTTTGCGATATTCAAATGAAATGGGGTGATAAAGAGAACCGAAACACTGTGATTGCATTACACAAAGTATGTATGGAGCCAAATGCAATTTTTAAAACTCTCCCTACACTTGGTTATATAGTAAAATATTTGTGTACCGGGCTGTTAATAGGTACAATGAAACCACCTCTGTTTGTGACAGAAAAAGATCTGGCCGTCCACGTAGTGTTCGTACGAAAAAGATGGTCAAAGCAGTAATGGAAATAATTCGAATAAATCCTGTCCGAAAGCAAAGATTTTATCGGAGATGAAGATAGCACCTAGAACCATGTCGCGTATTTTAAAAGATGACTTAGGACTTGCAGCCTGTCAGAGACACACTGGTCATTTCTTAACTGATAAGTTAAAAATCGAAACAACTACTCGGTACGCAAAGGGAGGTCACAGGGAAATGTAGTTTACGGTGGAGATTTTTTTTACAATTGAGCAACATTTTAACAAAAAAAAATGACCGTGTTTATGCTGAAAGCTCTAAGGAAGCTTCCCAATTAATCGACAGAGTGCAACGTGGGCATTATCTGACTTCAGTTATGGTTTGGTGGGGTGTTAGCTATGAAGGAGTGACTAAGCCATATTTTTGTGAAAAAGGTATCAAAACATCGGCACAAGTGTATCAAGATACCATTCTTGAGAAGGTTGTTAAAACAAGTCATACCATTGGCAGTGAAGAATTTTCCCATGGAGAGAGTGCGTGCTTCTATTGATAACAGGCCTCAACGTTTAAAGGACTGTATTGCAGTCAATGGGGACCACTTCGAATAAGCTTTTTATATTTTTAATTGTTTTATATTTATACATTAAAATAACAGACTGTTACAAAAGTAATAAATGTTATTTGCAATAGAAAAAAGAATGTTTTTCTTTGTTACAATATTTATGGCAAGAATAGGTGTTACCGCCATATTTTCATTTATTTATAAAAACCGTTTCAGTTAAAATGGTGTTTCGTCGTTTTTTCGTCTTTTTTCTTTATAGATTAAATACCATTTAACCTAAAATGTTTAATTTAACAGTTTTTAAGAATTAGAGGGTTAGTATGTGTATAAGCATTCTGTCGCGTTACATTTAATAATTTTTAAGCAAAAGGCCGATTACCACGATTTCTCGTGCCCTGTCTCCCAGTAAGCGCGTCTCTTATTCTTCCCCTCATCTACCCTCTCTCGGAGGCAAGACGTGCTGAGGTGACGCGAGCGCGAGTGTAGATGGCGCCCTCACCTCTCGCGCGCCTTTTAGATTATATAGATACTAGCTGACCCGCGCAACTTTGTCTGCGTAACTTTAACCGTTTACGCAGCGCACGCAACGGAAGCTCTCAAAAGGAAAAAGAAAATCCCCTTTTTCCTAACATTTTTCATTGATGCCCTGCTCCTATTGGTCGTAGCGTGATGTTACCCAACAATAAAAGAATTTTTAAAATCGGTTCAGTAGATCCAGACATTGCCCCCTAGAACCTCACAAACTCACAAACTTTTCCTCTTTATAATATTATATAGATTAGATATCAGAGGCCTATTACACCGCACAACTTTAAGCTAAACTTTAACCAAAATGACGTAGATGACTGTAATTTTTTTATGTCACCAGATTTTTATTTCGTCAGAAATGCATATCGTTTCGGCAAAAAGTGTATTCTTCCAGTTTTATAAAGTCTCCTATCATTGACTTTGATGAGCAAAAAAGAAACGCCCTCACCCAAAATAAATTAAGCCAAAAAAAGTCATCATCAAACGTTTGTACTAATTCTTATCCAAAACCAAAACGTTTCTACCCGTACGTTGTCTAGTCCCGATCTTAATCCGCTGGATTATGATTTATGGGCAGTTTTAGAGAATGCGGCTTTCCCTAAACGCCATGATAATTTTATTTCTCTAAAACAATCCACCCGATCGGCAGTTAAGCATTTTCCCATGGAAAGAGTGCGTGCTTCTATTGATAACTGGCAACGTTTAAAGGACTGTATTGCAGCCAATGGAGACCACTTCGAATAAGCTTTTTATATTTTTAAATTGTTTTATATTTATGTATTAAACTAACACACTGTAAAAGTAAATGTTATTTGCAATAGAAAAATATAATTTTTCTTTGTTACAATATTTATGGCAAGACTAGGTATAGCATAAGTCCATCAAAGAATTCCAATCAGTCTAATTAGATGAAAACTTTTAATGTTTCAGGAACCAAATCCTGAAGATCCTCTGAACAAAGAAGCCGCAGATGAACTTCAGAATAACCGGAGAGTGTTTGAGCAACATGTCCAGAGGGCCATGAGAGGGGGTTGCATCGGATCCTCTTACTTTGAACGCTGCCTCAAATAAACACTCTAAACATGCAACTGTAAAAATAAAAATCTCAAATTTCACATCATATTGTGTTTATTAATGTTTATTATATTATAATGAATTAATAAGTTAAATCTCTTAAAAAACTCTTTTAAAAAAATAAGCCAATAATGACACAATTAATTTTTGGTTCTAAAAATACCAATTTAAGTAGTTCAGGTGTTGCTAACTTTGGTAACTTATCCGCTCTTATGTAAGTAACTTGAAATATTTTCTATACTTATAATAATTTGTAATCAAATCATTGTTAATATATGTGAAATATTTTTTTTAAGTACACCTTTTTAATTTTTTCAACTCTTTCTAATAATAAATTTGTTTGGTGAGTACCTAAAGTTTTAACCCTTATGCATTTGCCTAGGCGTTTTAAATTCTCTTGCCTACTTGCCTAAATAAAATAAATGTTTCGTTAAATGAATATAAGTAGGTAAGTCTTAAAATTTTTTACTTAGTATTTTTTATTTATAATCAGGTTAAAGAAATTGTTCTATACATTTTTTCTATGACTATAGCAGACATGTATGAAACAAACAAAAAGAAAAATCTACTGTACATGCAGTTAGTGATCCACCAACGATAGTACAAATAAAGCTTTATTGGTGGATCTCCAACTACAGTAAGATTGTATAGAAAAATTCCATGAAGCTACAGAATAGAAAAGGTTCTGTCTGTAGCGAACCTGCTACCCATACAAACGTACTTCCAACGTTACTACTTGGGTGTTAGTCGAAGTCTCAATATTATTTTTATGTTAGTAATTGCACGTAAACATCTTTCTGTTGTGTGTACCTAATAAATATTTTTGTATTAAAATGTTTAAAAAGTTTTGTTTCTGGTTTCGAAAATAATAACCCTACACAGAAAGATAAATACAATGACTGGCAAAAATAGTATTTTAATTCTACGACAAACAGTAATATAGTATTACTGGAAGTGCGAAAGCTCATTTTGTATGAAGAACGTGGACTTCGCGATTATGAATGCAGTCCTTAATATAACTTCGCTAGGCCGACCGACCGTTTTCGTTATCACGCCCATACAGGTGCAAAAAAACCGCCATGTGGCCTAGTCATGTTTCGGTTTTAGTCTGTGGTTTCGCCGGTGATCAGGATTCTATTATACTGCATTGATTTCTTGTCGAGGTGGGTTCTCCTTTCAGGATGCGTTTACGAAATGGGTGGTTGATTTGACGATAACCCAGTGAAGATAAAGTCCCCATGTATAATATGATTGAAATCACAAACTTTAGAAGGTAAGGTAAAAGTATACCTTCTCGAGGTGTTTGAGAGGTAAAATTTTGGTAAGTAGAGAGCAATAAATAATAAATAAATATCCATTTAAAATGTTTCATGCATTAAATATAATATTTTAATTAAGGCGCTATATGAAAAAATAACGCATGGTAAAGGGGAGTGGCTTAGCTTAAGAACAAGTACGTATGTAATTTTTATACGTGTAAGTAAGAATTTTGCGGCCGCCCCTAACAGTTTAGAATATTCGCAAAATCAATGTAAAGTACTTTTTACTCTTGTTTGTTGGCTATATAAAGTAA